>OX424436.1:15702300-16952300 GCA_949152465.1 Cantharis flavilabris | reverse complement strand
TGATTTTAAAAATGCCAAATTATTTTGTAGCTCGTGTTTTTTAAGAACTATTTGGCAATCCAATATTGATTTGCTTGCTGTGTCGGGAAATTGGTTCACAGCATTTTAAAAATTTTTGAAATTATTGGCATAGTATAGCGCTGCGTTTAACCAAGTTCCCGATCTTGTTAGCACTGAATTCAAACAAATATAAGAATAATACAATACGTAGGAAATCAAAATTCAAAAAATTTTTAAAAAAGAGACAATTAACACATAACAGGTCTGGATTAAGAAAATTTGAAAAAATGAAAATTTTGTAATACGATAGTACAATATAACGTTATTTCATGGTTATTGCCATTCTTCAGTTGCACGTAATCGCTTACATTGTAAATAAGAAAAAAAATTTCAAACTAAACAAAAATATCGACTAAATTGTACAAAATTGACTTACCATAACCTCCAAAGATTATCAAAACTGAACTTGTTACATGAAGTATGAATAATTTAAAAATGATTTGAACTAAGAAATTTTTGAATTTTGAATTTTTTCAAAGTTTTTAGAAATCATTTTAAGATGGCAGTGCCTTCGGATTTCAAACTAGCAGTGCTAGGTAAACGAATTTCTTAGTTCAAATTGTGGATGTTGGTCCACGGTTGTAAATACAACTTAACGATAACTACAATTTATTAACGGATAACGACAGTATATATAAAAATAACAATAATGAGTAACAACAACGAGTGATAACTAAATAACAACGATTGAGAACAAACACTAACAAATTGATGATAACGACTCTTTTGTTTTTCTTTGTGATCGGTTGAACTACCCGGCGAGAATGTCCGCTTTTTCTTCCTTTCCTCTTGAACAAAACTCGCCTCCTCTGGCGGGTGTGTTGCCAACCGGTAAGGCGCGAAAGTAGCGACTTTTAAATTTTTATATGTTCGTGGTCGCCACAAAATCATTTTTAAATTATTCATACTTCATGTAACAAGTTCAGTTTTGATAATCTTTGGAGGTTATGGTAAGTCAATTTTGTACTATTTAGTCCATATTTTTGTTTAGTTTGAAAATTTTTCTTATTTCACAATGTAATAAGTGACTGCGTGCAACTGAAGAATGGCAATAACCATGAAATAACGTTATATTGTACTGTCGTATTACGAATTTTTCATTTTTTCAAATTTTCTTAATTCAGACCTGTTATTTGTTAAATGTCTTTTTTAAAATTTTTTGAATTTTGATTTTCTACGTATTGTATTATTCTTATATTTTTTTGAATTTAACCATAAATACATACTAAAAACCACAAATTTACTTAAAATTTTTTATTTTAAGTTCTTTTTCTTGTTAGCACTGGTTCAGGTATATTTGTACTCGCGAACACCTCAAGTTTATAGCCGATGTACTTTTCTTCGCACGGGGTCGTTTTTTCGCTACCATAAAACACTGGATGGAATGCGTTATCTTCTTCGCATTTCTGTAGTAGGATTGCACCAAAACCGTACATGATCGCGTCAGTATGCACTTCTGTTTCCACATTTACCCGATACAATCTTAACACCGGTTTTTCACATAACGCTGTTTTAAGTTGTAAAAATGCATCTTGCTCTTGTTCACCAAACTTAAAGTCTACATCATTTTTTAACCCTTTCAGACACAGCGTCCTGCACAGAGGACATAAGTTTAAGGCAAAATTATGGCTAGTATTTAGTAGCTATATAGAGAATGCCAATCAAGTTGATCTGCTCCGAGGACTAGTCAGCTTGGCTCCTGAAAGATTGCATTACCTGTGGGACTTATTGTTATCCTTTAATAAATTTATTTTGTCTAATGTTTTGAACCTGAAAGCACGTAGTTCGTGCTGAAGCGTCGCGCTCCCTGTAACTGATCTAGTTAATTGATGATCCATTCTTGCGCCTTACCCCGCATCCTGGTACCAATTAAAATTCTTGTCAACCCTTCACTTAAATTATACGTCCTTATCAATAGCCGTACTTGCTTCTCCCAAGTTTCATAGTTTTTCCCGTTACCTTCGAAATAACGTAAAACTTCGGCTATCGCACTATGTTCGCTTTCCCACTGGTTGCTGCCACTTCTTGTGCTTTGTTTTGTGACCTCGTAAGCAACTCGTTCAATTCACGCCGCATTAACATGAATTCGCTTTCGGCCAATTGCTTCTCGCGTTTTAACAATTCCATTTCTCGCACATCATATGCAACTATAATCGGCGTCGTCCTCACATTTTCCACTTCACCTTGCCCGTCGTCGTCGTCGTTACCATCGTGATTTTCTTCTTTTCTTTTCGGCATAGTAGAGGTAGGCTTGGCATCCCGCATAGTTGGCCGGGTGGGCATCTCCACAATTGCAGCATTTTACTTGATCGTTCTTTTCTTTTCGCGGACATTCTTTTGATAAGTGGGGTTGGGTGCACTTGATGCACCTTGGAAACATGTTGCAGTTTGAGCTACCGTGGCCAAAGTTTTGGCAACGGTAGCATTGCGTCCTGGTATTCTTTCTGGAGTAATCTTCGAAACGGATTAGAACTTGACCAATGGATCTGATGTTTTTAATTTAGGCGATCATTGCATTTGGTGGAAAGGCCAATAGGAATGCTCCTGTTGGGTCCCCGAACTTGTTTTTTAATTGCGTCACAGTAATTGGGGTGAGGTTGTGTTCTCTGGAGAAACATTTCATGACTTTGGCGGTATCCATATACGGTGAGCCTTTCATGACTACTTTGACGTTTTTATCTTCTTTCAATTGGAAAGTAAAGCCTTCCAATTTTGGATCGGTGAAAATTGCAGCACGTACGGCTTTTTGATCAGTTGCATTTTTCTTATAGAGCCACGTTCGCCCTCTTACGTGCTTGATCTGTATTGGTCCTCTCGCAGATGGTGTTATTTTATTTAGGAAAACCTGTATTTGTCCTATTGGTTTTGTGATGATAATAGATGGCGGTTTTTGTGGCTTAGTTAGTTGTTGATTGGAGATTTTTGGTTGGTTGGATTATCCTACAGTAGTCCAGCCGGCAAATTGGTTGAACGTAGTGGTATTGGATGCAGGAGCGGGTCTTGAGGAAATTTTTGGTACGTTCATTAGAACGCCAAAGCTATTGTAAACTGGCACGGTTAGCTGATGTTCGAGGCGCATGTCGATGTCATTCGAAGGTGGAGGTGGTGGTACTGTACCACCACCTTCGAATGTTGTCTTACCTGTAACAGGTAAGACAACAATGTTGTTCATCTCTGGAATTGTAGTAAAGTTCTTGTCCACGGCAACGATATGTTAGGAAAGGTATCAGGATGGTGGAGACGCCAATAAAACAAATGAATAGTTTGTCGACGTTTCGGCTATATAATTAAAACCATCTTCAGGACTCACAATTCGGGTGTAAAATGTTTTGGCATAGATCTTGACAAAAATAGAGGATGGACCATATGATCACAAACAATGACTTCAACTGAGTCAAAAAGTTTAAAAAATGTTTAAAAGACATGTAACAATATAAATTAAAAAACATGAGGGTACAATCATTGATTGTCAAAAATCATCTCGTGACAATATACCACCAGATGATTGCCTTGCCGGGGACTTAGGGAATGACTTTGATTTTTCTAAAATATAAGAGGATACACTAGCAAAGTTATGCTTAAAATATGATGTGACATACTCGCAGAAAATCATAGTTTAGATGATCATCTTCAAAATTATCCTCTTCGCTATCGTTTCTTCTTCTTTTTGGATTACCTCGGCTTGTACTTTAACCACTTGAGTATATGGTTGCCACCGGCATCATGAAAGGTTTCTCACCAAGAAGGCTATCCATCTGCTATGAACGTAAAATAAAAAGAATTGATTAAAGGAAGACGATATAAATAGATATGTAAGTATAAATATAATAAACTATGTTCAGTGCTTACTGTATAAAATATGCCCAAGTTTCTCTTCCATTTCCTGGATTTTTTGTTATTATTCTTTACATTTTTGAACGTTAGAAAAGTTTTCGACTCTGGAATAAACCTCTTGTAATTTGTTAAAGAATGTCGATACATTGTGCGGATTAAATGACGTAATTCTTGATAAGCTACATCCCTCAGGAGTTCGAATACTAATATTATTTATTGAATTTTTTATTAATGAATTTATTAAAAAATATTAATGAATGAATAACATGAAAGTTAAAAGTTGATTTCTTAAAATTTTGAAAGTTACTTAGGTCGGTTAAAAAAATGCAAAAACCGGTAATCACAATTGCGGGGAATGGTTCAAACCAGCAAGGTCACTGGATGACGTCACAACGGAAATTTTCGAGAAATTCAATACAAGGTGGACCGTTAATTGTTGGTAAAATCAAATTTCGAGGAATGTTAATTAAAAGAATCGTAGTCACTTACAGTTGTGTAGAGTAAGAGCGGATTAATGTTGAAAACTAAACAAGATGGACGCTAAACAACTTGGTTGAATGATGAAATCTGCAATCATCGCCTCACTGGGTTGCAAATGGTGGTAACCAACAAGGTTTCTGGATGTTATTTCGAGTAGTCGATAAAGATTGATATTGATTTTTCTGCAATGATTACGTTCAAATGATTTTCCTTCAAATTTTCAAGTGAAACGCAATCGACCTGGGATTGCACAATGTTGGATAATATCTTGGAATTTTTGAATTTGCAACAAGTGCAGAATGGTTCTTGATCTGCCTAGACCATAAAGAACCCCAAAACTTAAACGGCGACACTAAAATTTTCCAAGTTTTTCAACAACAAAGGAAACCATTTCCCAACACACAACCTTCGGAGTCTGCTGATCTTAAAGGACTGCTCGTCGATGCTCAGTTAATCGTCCAAAGGGGGAAGGGGGTTTTGCAGGTAACTGCGTTTAATAATGAATCTGTAATTACTTAAAAATGGGCTTAATTATACTATTAACCGATGAAGGGCATAAGAATGTTCTTTTTCCAAATTTAAAGTGACAAAATTGAATTTAAATTAAATAAAACGGAATTAACAAAACTAAAAATTTCAAACGAAGGTTACAAGAAAATGCTTAATATATACCTGTACCTACGCAGTTAGACCCATAATTTTTTCCCAAGCGTTGTACGAGCTTGGGGCTATATCGGATATAAACGTTTCAGCATTAATTAGTCCAGCATGTTCTCTAATGTAATTGAAAAATATCATCATTGCTTTTTCATCGTTTCTATTTGAAATAAGAAATGCACAAGGGAAGCCTTCACGAAGATCATCAAGAACATCAAAGTGATCAATTTGAAATTATACTGGTTAAGTCCGTGGGCACCCAGAGCACAAATGCAATCACTTCCATATTTAAAAAAAAATGCTTTTTCTGCACTACTTATTTTATAATAAAATAAAAATAATAAAATAATAAAAAAAATAATAAAATAAAATAAAATAAAAAAAGAACAAAGTCTTCTTTTTTCAGTTCTTCATGATCTTTGCAAAGGATGTCCTGGGGTTTATGGAATAAAATACAACCATTTTCTTCCATTTTATTCGCCCAAGCTTCAACACTTAACGCACCATTTTTATGGTGAACCGAAGATGACTTCAAACTGAAGCATTGTTCAATATTGTATAAATCTTTTTTAGTCAATAAATGGATTCTTCCCAAATCGGATTTACTAATCAACTGGCGTACGTCATTTAATATTTCTATAAAGAGAATTTTCATAGAAATCTCATTAGAGCCTTTTGCAAATTCGTTTTCGGTCCAATAATATGAGAAACATTTTCTTTGCTGAGGCTAGAAATTATACAGATACAATTGTCTTGAGTAGTAGGCACTCTGATCTGGAACCTTGGGAAGGACCAAGTTCTTTTGACAGTTAAAAGATATTTACCACGTTTACATGCAGTCGTTAGGTCGACCTAAGTCGGCTCGAGCTAGTAAGTCCTTTCATGTATACACTCAGGTAAAGCGACCTAATCCGTTAAGCCGAACTAAGTTAGACCGAGCTAAAAACGTGGGCTAGGACGTTAGGTCGACTTGAAATTTGAATGTATACGCCTTAGCTCGAACTAAGTGCAGTTGTACCAACCACTTAGTGGGTTAATATTATGGGCTAGTAATATTCTATTATTATTATCACTTTAAAATATTACTCATTTACGGTTTTAAACCTGAAAGGTTAGGTGTTCTCGTGTTTAGTGTTTTTTTTACCAATTTTATACCATGGAAAAGAAACGGATCAGTTGGAAAGATGAGGAAATCCATGAAATGCTAAATATTATGCAAGAGCATAATGTAAATCGATTACTAGATGGTAAACAATTTCGAAATTTGAAAGTTTTCGAAATGATACAGCATTCCCTTCAAGAGAAAAATATCCAAAAGACGGCCATTCAAATAAGGGTTAAATGGAAACATTTGAAATCGGAATATTTTAAAATAAAACGGAATAACAATGTTTCGGGAGCATCAAGAATAGAGTGGAGTTACTGGAACTTGCTAGACGAATTGTTATCGTCGAGACCTGTACTTCTAACTTCATCCACATTTGGAGTAGAATCCCAAAATGATGAAATCAATTTAGGAGCATCTTCATCATTGGAAGGTATTTTTAACGTTTAACTTACATACATTTTATTCATTTATGTTACTAATTACTTTTTAGATTGTGATTCTGAAGTCTCTTCATTTTTGTTGGCCAACGAAGAAACTCCACGAAAACAAAATAGTAATAAAACTCGTAAGTACAAACTAATAATATTACAACCACACTTAATAACAAAAAGAACGTATTGTTTTAGAACAAGAAATACATGAATCTACACCTGCAACAGAAGGAACTCCACTAAACCTGATCAATAATAAAACTTGTAAGTTGAAACTATTAGTAATATGAGAACCATAGGTAAAAACAAAATTATTTTTTTAGCTAGTAGAGCATATTCCAAAAGTATGGCAGGATTTTGCTCTGAGTGGAAGAAGATGCAAGAAGAATTACAAACTAAACTCTTAGCGGAACATCAAAAAATTTTAAGTGAAGAACTGTTGAAAAACAGAGAATGGGAGGAGAAGTTTTTAAAGGAAGAACGAGAAAAATCTGAAAATTTCCTTCGAGAGCTTTTGTCAGATTTAAAACCAGAAAATAAAAATAATCCATTTTTATAAAAATTTTAATAAATGCAAAATAATAAACTATAATAGTTTTATTCATTATTAAGACGTTGTGAAATCCTTGCTGATGTTCTTCGAGGGAAATTATTGAACATATACTCCTTTAATACATCTCGAACTTCTTTCATATTAATGTTTTCATTTCTGTTGTTAATAATAATAGCTCTTTGTGTGGGCTGAGGCCATCGATTATCATTTTCTTCAATTGAATTCAACCAAGAAGTGTTGAAACGTTCACCTCTTTTTTCTATAAGATTGTGTAAAATGCAGCACGCACACACAAGTTTTGGTACAAATTTATAATTTATATCAATTTTTTTTGATAAACATCTCCATCGGCCTTTCAATCTTCCAAACGCATTTTCTACTGATATTCTCGATGAACTTAGGTACGCGTTAAAAGATTCTTCTTTTTCATTCACTTTTCCAACATATCCTTTTATTAACCACGGTAAAAGAGGGTAAGCTGGATCTCCCACTAGCATAAAAGGAACTGGGATTTCATCGATTATTTTAAATCCAACGGGGAATGTGTTTTCGGCGTTTAAAAATAGTTTTGAATTTTTAAAAACTAAGGCATCGTGACACGATCCTGGAAAATTTATTGAAATGTCTCGAAATCTAAAAATAATTTTTCTCAATTAGTAAATACATTATTATAATTGAACAAAAGATAATCTTACAAATATTTGTTATCAACAACTGCTTGTAAAATAATTGATGGCCATCCTTTTCTGTTGATAAAATCCTTATAACCCTCGGAAGGTGGTAAAATAGGTATGTGCGTCCCTAATAAATATAAAAGTGTTATTAAAACTTTATGTACAATTAATAAGATTTACCATCAATGAATCCAAATATTTGAGGAACTCCAGTTCTTCTTTCAACTTCATCTGCAATTCTCGCAGCTTCATCTGAATTTGGTAGCTGTATCATTTCGTTTGTAAAATTATTTAACGCATTCACGAATTCATAAAGACACTTTTTAACTGTGCTTTTGTGCACACCGAAAACGTTACCGACTACACGATATTCACAACAACTTGCTAATTTGTACAAACTAATTGCAACTTTCTTCGTTACATTTATTGGTTGTCTAACTGGAGCTGGGTGAGGTTTCAGCAGTGGTTTCAGCTTGTTACATAAAAATTGAAAGGTTTCCTTTGTCATTCGAAAAGTTTCGACAAAATCTTCATCGTTATAATTTTCTAGAACAGTTTTTTCCCAAAATTCCACACTTCTTGATTTTTTCCAATAACGGCGGTATTTTGGTTTTATAATTCTTGTAACACAAGAATAGTCAATTTGCTGGCTGGCAATAAAATTATTGTTTATGTTGACCATTAATCGTTCAATAATCCTTCTTAAACATTCACTGCGTTTCTTTTTTATAATATTATTTACCATAGTTTCTCGTATCTTATAGTAACCTACAAGTATACTATTTAATTTCGTCATTTTCGTTACTTCGCACTGGTAAAACAAAAAATTAGGTTAACTCAAATATTTATCAACTTTGACGTTGGAAATGTTTTAGTTGGTAACACCGCTTTCAGTTCGAACTAACTCATTGCATGTATACACCGGTCTTTAATATTTAGAACCGAGCTAGCTTAGATCGATCTAACTTTAGGTCGACCTAACGACTGCATGTAAACGTGGTTGTCACAAAATTATTTCGAGCTTCACCTAATTAATCTATTAGGTTTTTTGTAATAGACATACTCTAACATGACCAATTGTCTCCTCTCAGCTGACACGCTAATTTTGAAACACATCTTTTGCCCTTTGGTGCAAAAATCTTTTTGTAATATTCTTTTAAGTTGGTAAAAAATCTCTGGCACTGTACCTTATTGAAACCAATGGCTCGTGCCAAACTACACTTTTCCGGGGGCCTTAGAGATAATCTGTTTCGAGAAGCAAAACTTCTTGTCCAGTGTATGCCTGCAGACTTCTTTTCCTTGTTGAACCTATGCGGTATACTATTTAGTTCGGCATACTGAAATGCTAAACATCTCACATCTTTCATTCACAGTCGTTCAACGTTAAAATTGCTTTCAAGCAATTCCAACGTTTAACTTCAATGCAGCTTCGACTTCAGTGGTACAGATTTCAGCCGTATGCAAAACCCACTTCTTTGGGGGAGTTTATTCAGCTGAAAAGCTTAAAATTGTTAATACCATGTATTTAATTTGTATAAATACAAATTTTTTTAAACATTAAAAATTAAAATTTTGTGATACATAAAGCCACGAATTTTTTGTGCATCATTTAAATGGAACTGATTATATAGATGTCTAATTTCTTTATCACCATATTGTATTTCTACTTCGCCATCATTTCATTTTGGTCAATTCTTTGGCTCAAGAACATTAACACTCGCTAGTAAATTTGTGTACCTATGTGTTTTTATTTTCAATCTGACGTTTTGCATCACCAGCACCATGAGATGACGAAGTTGTTATCATACGATTCCTCATGTTATTTTCCAAACTGGTATACAGCTATGCAGTATTTTTGCGTACAACTCTACTCTCATGAAGTTGTAGACCTTTGTATGTATTTTCTGAGATAGAGCATAAAACATTATCAAGTTTGGGTTCCGGTGGAGTAGTCATCGAGTTAAAAACTCTAATTGTTGTTGTTATAGCTTCATCAGCTTCAACAAGAGTAATATTTCGTCGCTGCAATAGTTTTGACAAATCACCCATTTCGTCAAGAGCGTCAGACATAGTCTGTACATTTTTTATGAATATTACATCAGTCATAATGTTCAGTAAACTATTGTAGTATTTGGCTCTTTCTTTTGTATCTTTAGTCAAATCTTTAGAAGCTGTGTGAAATATTCACAAACGCTTCCAGAAAAGTTTGATCAAAGCCATATTTATTTAGGCATGTGAAAAATCCTTTGTGATATTTTCGGCAGTAGTATCATAAAGCATAGGTGTCTTCTTGATTTGAAGAGGAATCTTCGAAATATGACCTTATTACTACAACCAAAATAGTTTTTTGCATTTTTTTTGCATATAGCGTTTTTCATTTTAAATGCAATATGAATCGCAATATTCGTTTTGTCGGAATGTAAAATCTTACCCATAGGTAGTTTATTTGAAATTTGTAGATCTATAACAACAGGCAGATCTTTAAGCCGTAACACATAATCTCGGAACCTTTAAGTAGTACCGAGTTCAGTGTTCAGTGTGCGTCCTAAAAACTGTTGAATTTGTGATTTATGTATTCTCCATTAAATTCATCTATCATTAAATTTATTACAAAGTATTATTCTGATAGCGCTTACCTGTTCTTTGGGAAGTGTCTTCTCGGCTGGCTCTTCGTAGACATCGAATAGAAGATCGGAAACTCTTTCTCTCAAAATGGGAGTGATCATACACGCAATAAAAACAACAGTATACTAATGATTAAATTTAATTCACGTAAACGGCAATAAAAAATTGTTAATTGAAAAAATTATTAAATCAACATGTATCCTCTTAAGGTTGTTAAGAAGGAAAATGAAAATAATGAGAAGTTCTTGAAATTTTTACAGTACATTATTTGCGTAATAAAAAAAATTCTGGCGAAGTTTGAACTTAATCTTGTTCTTAGTTATCGAGATAAAAAATGTTAAAGTTCACATTAACTTAAAGGTCATTAAATCGACAATCAGAAATGCCAGCATTTCCAAAAATTGCCAAAATATTTATGAAAGTCTTATAAATAAGTATACCAAATTTCAAAAAAGTCATGTTTTTAGTTTCTGAGAAAATTAAATTATTATTCTAAAACGTAGTTCAAAAGCTATCAAGATTTTCTATAAATATACATTAAAAACAAAAATATTGGTGGAAAAATGAATGGGTTACGAAATCAGATGTTGCCATGATTTACTAAATCTTGATAGCTTTTGTACACTTTTTGGAATAATCATTTAATTTTCTCAGAAACTGAAAACATGACTTTTTTGAAATTTGGTATACTTATTTATAAGACTTTCATAAATATTTTGGCAATTTTTGGAAATGTTGACATTTCTGATTGTTGAAATAATGGCCTTTAAATCAATGCAACCGTTATGTAACTTTGACATTTTTTATCTCGATAACTAAAAACAAGATTAAGTTCAAACTTTGCCAGAATTTTTTTTATTACGCAAATAATGTACTGTAAAAATTTCAAGAACTTCTCATTATTTTCATTTTCCTTCTTAACAACCTTAAATTACATAATAATAACATAATATATGAAACACAATAATTAGAATTTAAATTTCATTAAATATATAGTGCACAGTTTTTACAAGTTAGAAATTGCTGGTCATATTAGTACCAGATTACCTTATAATAGTAATTTTGAGTTTTGTTGGTTGGTTCCGAGAGCAGGCACGGCATGAGGAATTTTGGTGTGAATCCAAGTTAATTATTGGTTGTGACGGTGCACGTAGATAATTCGTAATATAACCGAGATTCGAAATTATCGAATTATTAATTTTAAATAAATATCGTAGGCACTGTATTATAATAATTATTATATTAATCGTTACCGCACGTCAAAACAAACTAAAACTCCTCTTCGAAAAAGGTAATCGGTAAAAAGGTAAAAGTTGAACCGGAACGTATCAATCGTCAGCCCGTAATGCTTTTTTATCTCTCCCTTTCCACCATATCAAAAATGAATCCTTATCAAATATAAAAAAGTTCCCATGCAAGTTACGGTCACACGTTTGCTACCTTATGCTATCACATTTATATTATCGTTAAAGGATGTGATAGCATACTGACCGGCGTGGGAAGTCTACCAAGAATAATAGTGCAAATTATTTAAATATTGCAGTTATCTTAATTTAACTTAATAATATATTATATAAAAAAAAAGGACCGTAACAATTCCTGATACTTCACTGACAGCTAATATCAATAAAATAAATTAATATTTTAATTTTGTACATTTTTTATAGGTACAAGAATAGAAGGAAATTCTTATAAATGCAACAGAGTTCCAGATGAACCTCAGTGCTCTTTTAAGTTGATCAATAGAGTTAAACTGCCTCCCATTTTTATACAAACGCCTGGCAAGGATCCCTCATTAGTTTTCAATTGGATTTAAATTCAATTCTTTTCTTCAAACCTTTGTTTTACAATGCGAGTGTGTATAGCGGCATTATCTTGCTGAAAAGTAAAGTTTATACCGCATAGTTCTTCAGCACGTTCCACCAAAAGCGTGTCTAATATTTCTAAAAACTTTTCAGAGTTTATTTTTGGTGGTAACCATGGCAATTTAGTTGTTCCACTTTTTTTTGTAAAAGGATACTGTGGTAGCTATCGTATTTTGTATGTGTATCACGAAATTTGTCCCAAATTTCTTTACCCGTTGGGCATTCCTCGATATTGTCTAAATTACACCTTTCGTCTTTCTTTCTCTGATCGTTCGTCAATTCGCCTGTATAATTTAATGCGTCTGCACAATCTTTCATTCATAGTAGATCCCTCATGCGTAATGACAATAGTCATTACGCATGAGGGACCATTGTCAATGTAATGACCATTGTCAATGTAATGACCATTGTCATTACGCATACAATAATTAGAATAAAATAACTTAGTTCTATTACTTAGTTGCGGCTTCTAACATTATTTTGTTTTTGCAACTGGCCCGGTTGGTTGCCAGACTGTTGGTTGCCCAGCCTAAACCAATTTAGCCCGGTTTTTCCAAATTCGGCGCTAAAATTGGGCAATTTTTTCAACATCATATCTGAAATTATATTGTCATAAATGAATAAATTGTATAATAGACAAATGTTGCATACCTTGAACAATTGCTATTTCAGTAAGTGATTTAATGCAGTATTTGGTTTTTTTCTCTTCCCAGGTGTTGGTTCGAGCGAATGAGGGTGAGAAAAGCAACTCTAATTCTCTCTTAGTATAATCTTCACCATACGTTCCACCAACTTGGTTAATAATTTGCTTCTAATTAAAAAATTACATAAATCTTAATCTTTAGTTGTTGTGTTAATCAAAATTGAGAAACTGCAAATATAAAAAAAACATTTGCTTGTTTCATTGTTAATTAATAAATATTAAAAAAATGTTTATCAATTATTTTGTTTTGATTGATTGACTTTTCCTCTCTCTGAACTTTTAAGGTTGTTAAGAAGAAAATCGAAGTAATGAGAAGTTCTTGAAACTTTTACAGTATATTATTTACATAATGAAGAAAATTCTGGCAAAGTTTGAACTTAATCTTGTTTTTAGTTATCGAGATAAAAAATGTTCAAGTTACTGTTTTGTGACACGTTTTGTGACATTGCGTTAAATGCACGCGACGTGTTTCATATTCATTATTTGAACACTCACAAATGACAGCATTACCAAAAATCGCCAAAATATTTGTAAAAGACTTATAAATAAGTGTACCAAATTTCAAAAAGTTATGTTTTTAGTTTTTAAGAAAATTAAAGTTTAATTTTAAAAAATAGTACAAAACCATCAAAATGTTGTTAATCATCACTACGCTTGGCATAAAGTCAGAAAAGCGTGCTCGATTGTTATTTTAGGTTTCAATGAAATCGATAATAAACTATAGATCAAATTTATGAAAATGAAATTATTTAATTTAATTATGAATTAAATTTATTATAAAATATTTAAACAAAATAACTTGTACATTTTTAAACAATATAAATTAGGTAAATTTTAATAATTTAGGAGATCGTTAAGGAAATCAATTAATGCATCTATAATGTGTACATTTTTGGTTACACGAACTTTACCGTTTATTTCACTTGACAATAACGCAATAAGTCCTTGACGACAATTTTCAATATAAGTATCGACTAGATTTTTGAATGTAATTGACGCTTTTGCCATTTTTCGTTTCATCCCCATAGAAATTACATCTTCTAATGGCATCAGGGTCTTGATCATTACTTTAGCTGCATTATTTTGTTGCTCTTTTTGTATAATACTGAATAAAGGTATTTTATGTAGTTTTAAATCTTCTTCAGTAATTTTTAAATGTTCAACAAGCGATTTTAAGATTATTACATCTTGAACAGCATTATGTGCTTCATTATTTGATATTCCCAATAATTCTTTAGCTAGATAAGTTTGACTACAGTAGTTATTTTTACGATTCAAAATATGTTTGAAAATAGGAAGGGTATCAGTAAAACCTGAAATGACTTGAGCAAAGAGACCCATCGTATTCGTTTGTTTGATAGCATATATTAAACGAGATTTATCAAAATTACAATTATGTGCGACAAGTACACATGGTTTTCCAATAGACTTTAAAAAAGCATGAAAATCTTGTAGTGCTAGTAAAATGGACTTTGATGGAACTCTTTTTTCATGATATAAAAGTTCACCATTTGCACTTGTTAAATGATTAACATTGGATGCTGCTGCTGAGATCGGTTTAGTTGGAGTTATATAGATTTGAAAGAAGTTTTCTTCATTTTTAGTAGCTGTTTGAAGAATTTCTGTCGTAGATGAAAACCTTGCAGTTTCAATATAAAAAGAAACAACACCTTCAGAAATTACTTTATCGTTACCATCTGTATTGCTATTGTTATCACTATTTAAATTCACAGCCGATATATCCAAAAGTCCCATAGCTGATTTATAAGTTGTACCTTCTTTTTTTTTCTTTTTTTTTACGTAAAATAGTTTTATATTTTTTTTAGAAGATTTCGTCTACATTTGAAAGCTGGTGTATTAATGATATTTTTTCTCCTATCCGCATAACGTTATTTTAATTCCACATATTTTTTCATATATTGACCAGATGACAATCGCATACACTTTAAAATCTCAGGAATGTAATTTGAGCCTAAATTTTTATTAGCTACTGTCATTGCAAATCGAAAATCTGATGAATAACTTAAATTATAACAACGTGACTTAGGCGCTTTGCTGGCCATCATTGCATTTAAATTTTCATTTAATTGACTCGACGTTGCATTGGCAAACTTGTCCACATTATTGGCCAATTGATTACAAATTTTAATTAACGCCTCGTATAATAATTTTTCAGAAAAACCACCAATTATTATTTTATGTTGATAATTCTCTTTGTCGTTTTGATACCCACACCATTGACCACATTTTTGGTGATTGTTAAATGCATGATCTTGTGCATGATCTGAAAACTTGTTTTACAAAACTCCTTGTTACACCTAAAGTCACATAAAGTCACATTTTATATCATTTTATTAAACAATATAATGCCTACTTATTTGTAACATATACAAATTACTTATTACATATTTAAAACAGTATTTATCGTTTTTATTCTACTGTGGATGCCGGAGATATTTAATGCGAAGTTACTCAGCTAAAATTACACATCGAAATTTCTAGGAGTGTACATTGCTATTAAGCACAAGACCAAGTTCATTATAAAAATTTTCGAATGATTATACCATGTTTTAAAATAATAGCTTTGAATCACATTTTTACAATTTTTCTCGATGGTTAAAAAAAAAAATGTTTAGATAACGGTATTGTCAACATTATTATTATTATTTATTTCAGTTCTCACCTACAGTGGATTATATTATAAATATAAATAATAAATTATTGTTATTAGTATTTCATAAAGTTAAGGAAAAAAAAAAAATTTAAATATTTGTTTTCTTATTTTTCAGAACCATCACGATATTTCTACTACTGCACAAAACCTAAGGAATTTTAAGAAAGGTTCGAAAATTGTATGACCCGTTCTTAAAAAAATTTTTATTTTTAAATTTTCTTACTTGTAATATGATATTGTTAAATGTAAGTAAAAACATTGTTTTCAAAAAATATTAATTCGATTTCAATAAATTTTAATTATAAAGTACATCGTTTTTGTATGTTGTTCCGCTTATTTCTTTGAAATGTAGCAAAAATCCATCGAGGTCTTCGTAATCCTACCGAATTTTGAACGGGTCAAATTACCAAGTCGGATGTAGTAGGTAATTGATATAAACTTCTTCCATAAAACCCAATTTTAACTGTTTTCTGTTGTTTTAAACGATTATATATCTCTAATTTAGCCATATCGCCAGGCGTAATATGAGGAACACACCAGGTAACTTTTGAAATTTTTATTGTTACAGCGCTTTCACTCTTATAGCAATCGGTATCAGAATTTTAACGAATTAAGAATTAAAGAATTAAACGTCGACCTGACAACTTTATGAGTTTGATTGCGTTCCATATAACCCGATAACTTTTTAAATTATAGAATTAAGATAAGTTCCTGCCTCTTATTTATGATATCTCGTTTTACTCCAAGTTATACCAAAGAAATGATGCAAACTAGTGTGGATTCAATCAAAAGTTTAACGCGGAATTTTTCAAGGTAATTCATGAAGTCCATTATGGAGCTGTTTAGCAATGAATACCGTTATAGGCATTATTAAATGATTCCGAGACAGGATTAAACACAATTTTTTGAAATGACTGTATCGCAACTCATTTACTTTACATTTACTTTACAGGTCTGTTCATATTTAGGGCATATTAGGGTATCTATGAACAGGTCTGTTCATATTTAGGGCATATTAGGGCATATTAGGGTAACTATGAACAGAAAGTTAGGGTATCATAATTAGGGTTACCCTAACTTATATGAACAGACCCTAATTAGGATACCCTAACTTTCTGTTCATAGTTACCCTAATATGCCCTAATATGCCCTAAATATGAACAGACCTGTTCATAGTTACCCTAATATGCCCTAATATGTCCTAAATATCAACAGACCTGTTCATAGTTACCCTAATATGCCCTAAATATGAACAGACCTGTTCATAGTTACCCTAATATGCCCTAATATGTCCTAAATATGAACAGACCTGTTCATAGTTACCCTAATATGCCCTAATATGCCCTAAATATGAACAGACCTGTTCATAGTTACCCTAATATGCCCTAATATGTCCTAAATAAGAACAGACCTGTTCATAGTTACCCTAATATTCCCTAATATGCCCTAAATATGAACAGACCTGTTCATAGTTACCATAACATGCCCTAAATATGAACAGGTCTGTTCATATTTCTCAAAACCTTAGTCCGTATGAGAAAAGGTATAACGATTTTACAAAAGTAGATTATGTGCTGGCATATGATGACTATCTATCGATTCAAAAAAAAGAAGTTTTTTAAATAAACAATTCTGCAAACCGTTGTTGGATTTTACCAATTTGGTCAAAGTCAAATATTTGTTCGCCGATGTTTCAAGCAAAAATGGCTGTTAAATTGTATGCTAGGGTCGGTTAGGGTATAATAGTGCGAGTTTATATAGAGCGTCATGTTATTAAATATACCATTCTCTGACAAGATCCTCTGTATTTATCATGGGTATTATAATAGGTGGCAATCAAAAGTATCACTTTCTAAGTTCTTACACAACCAAATACTATATTCAAGACACTGATAATTCTCCAATAGAAGAGATATATGGAAGAAGAAGAAGAAAGAAGCCTTCTGTATTTGAATATAAACGTAAAAATACGTACCCCCACATTAACCCTAATGTGAAAGAGGTATATAAAAGAATAATCAAATCACCTATGATTAAAAATAAACAAGAAAATACATTCACCTACAGCATACCTAATATAAAAAGGATATATAAAAGAATATTGAAATCACCTATATTTGAAAATAATCAAGAAAATTTAGAAACACATACTTACATTATACCTGATGTAGAAAAAGAATATATAAATAAACAAGAAAGTGAGACTTGCATCTCTCATGATGAAGATAGTAAAGATACCGGTAGTGATAGCAAAGACATCGCTAGTGATAGCAAAGACATCGGTAGTGATAACGGTAAAGGCGGTGTTGAGGAGGCTGAAAAGCATCATCTGATAAGGGGGTCTGTTAAAAGACGTTGTTTCATGTGTTACCAGAAGGAGGCTGCTCTTTATGGTAAATCAGAGGCTAATAGAAAAACAGCCAAGTATATATGGATTTGCGAAGCTTGTAATAAAACGTTTTGCAAAAACTGTTTTCAAGAAGCACACAATATGTCTTAATACTGAAGTTCGCCTTGAATGATTGATGTTCTGTAAATTTGGTCAAGCACCTTAAAGATCGAACATATCATAGCTCCAAATTTTGCATACTTTTATTTGATAAAATGTAATATTCTTATACATAATATAAAACTCTGTAAGTTTCGATAAAGTGATTATTTGAAATTTCAACCTTAATCAGCATGAGAATAAACGCACCATTCATAATAACTAGAGTATTCCATTTTGACCTCATTGCAGGTAATACTTGAATAATTTTTTGTAATCTCATTTGTTTATAAGGGTTTTCGATTTTGAAGTCAAAATATGAGTGAAAAAATTTGTAAATGGTTGGTACGCAGGTAATTGGTATATATTTTTCGGGTTTCTAAGGGTTTTTTATATTATTTTTTATTTAAATTTTACAATTACAATAATAATATCGAATATGATATGAAATTAGCATCAATAACGGTTTATGAATGAATTTAAACTCATCCGTAAATAAATCTTAACCGCTGGAGGATTGTAAGTAGCAGGTAAAAGATTTAATTAGACCAACATTGTACAATTTAAGAAAGACAATTTTTTATATATCCATAGGAGAAGTTTCGATAAAGAGATTATTTTGAAATTTCAACCTTAATCAGCATGAGAAATAAAATTTCAAATCGTTCATGTAAAGTAAATGAGTTGCGATACAGTCATTTCAAAAAATTGTGTTTAATCCTGTCTCGGAATCATTTAATAATGCCTATAAGGGTATTCATTGCTAAACAGCTCCATAATGGACTTCATGAATTACCTTGAAAAATTCCGCGTTAAACTTTTGATTGAATCCACACTAGTTTGCATCATTTCTTTGGTATAACTTGGAGTAAAAAGAGATATCATAAATAAGAGGCAGGAACTTATCTTAATTCTATAATTTAAAAGTTATCGGGTTATATGGAACGCAATCAAACTCATAAAGTTTGACATAGACAAAGGTCGACGTTTAATTTAGTAAGTAAATTTAACAGAATTCCTTGTTGGCCTGGATTACTACAAGAATGTGTTAATTTTTATTATTTTGTATAATTATCAGTAAATATTTTACAGTGTAGTTTGAGAGAAAAAAAAGGAAAATAAATAATAATACTAATATTCTCGCCTCAATAAGTAAGAATTTAATATAATATTATATTTCTACCATATATTAAATAACTTATAAAAAATTTATTATTTACCTCTCACTAATCCTCGAAGTCGGAATCTTCAAACGGTAAAAAACCCCCGTAGTCCACTTCTTCCAAATCATCATCGAATATACCGAGATTATATAGTACGTCTAGAAATCGTCCTGTTCTTGAAAGTATTCTTTTGCTGCGAGGTTTACGGAGGTCCACTTTTATCAATTCACCATTGTTATTTAATATTTTGTAACGAACAATCACATGTCTGCATATAGGACAAGTTTTTTTATTAACACACGCTTCTAACCAAGTGATAATGCAGTTTTTGCAAAATTTATGATTACATTGAAGATTTACCATATCTGTCGTTATTTCACCGATACATACAGAGCAGATCATTATTAGATACTATGTTAAAACTTAAAAAAATTTGGTGTATATATATACATATGTGCAGCAAGCAGCTGAAAATTCTGTCCAGGGATATTGATGCGACCCTTATTTCTAGATTGGAAAAAGATATTAACACATTTGCGGCGGATACATAAAGATTGTTTCAGATAAAAACGGGGTACTTTATAATTTAAATTTATTGAAATCGGTTTAATATTTTTGAAAACAATATTTTTATTTACATTTAACAATATCATATTATATATAAAAATTTAAAAATAAATTTTTTTAAAACAGGTACATACAATTTTCGAACCTTTCTTAAAATTTCTTACTTGAGGTTTTGTACAGTAGTAAAAGATAATAAGCGTTATTGAATCGGTTGCATTTTTGTTTTTGTTTTTTTAAGTTTTAATTTAATTTGTCCCCAAAAATTTTTCAATTAACGAAGTGCTGGACAGTTTGGAAGATTTACATATTGCTGTCCAATATTGATAGAATTTAGGGTTGTTATAATATTAAAAGGGACTATAATTGAATTATTATATAAATATATGTAAGGAGTGTGATAATTTCAACGACATAATAATAGGCTTAATTAATGCTAATAATAGGTAATAGATAAAATATAATCAATATTTATTGAACAGGAGAGGTTTTTCCCATACCATAGTGTTTTTAATGTAAGGAGGGTTCTCACCCCTTCGTTATAGGGGAGATTTTTTCCCACAGAGTAAATTATCTAATTAAAAAAACGTTAAGATAAAAGGTGTAATAAGCAATAAAATTTTATGATAATTGATTTTAACCCCTCATATATAAAATATAATCAATACTTTATTGAAGACGAGATTTTCCCGAACCGATCAATAGTTTAACACATGCGCAGTTTATGAGTTTTCGGACATAGACAGATTTTGAATTTTCGGACTTACAAAAATTTTTGAATTTTCGGACTTGTAATATTTCGATGCAAAGTGGTCCCGTACTCACCTAATCCATCTACTAAAATACAGTATTTCAAATACAAAATACAGTATTTCAAATACTGTATACGGCCCTGTCTATTTGATGTTATCAATTTTAAGGTATTTTGTAATTTGTATTTGAAATACGAAATACATTTGTTTTTGGGTATTTGAAATACAAAATACAAATACATTGAAAATATGTGTTGAAATACAAAATACAAAATGTATTTCAAATACAAGTATTTCAAATACTGCCCAGCCCTGAAGGATGTAAAGGAATGTGACTAATGCCCGATTTCTTCACCTTGAGACTTGAGATATCTATCGGCTGGGCTGGGCAGTATTTGAAATACTTGTATTTCAACACATATTTTCAATGCATTTGTATTTTGTATTTCAAATACAAATTGCAAAATACTTTAAAATTGATAACATCAAATAGACAGGGCCCTATGTAGAGTATTTGAAATACTGTATTTTGTATTTTAAATGCAATATTTTGTATTTGAAATACTGTATTTTGTATTTCAAATACCCAAAACAAATGTATTTTGTATTTCAAATACATATTTTCATGTATTTTGCCCACCCATTATTAGTAAATAATAACATCAAAATAATATCATTTTTCACAATTCCGGGAGTAAAGTAATACTTTTGTTCTGCGCCATTATTTTTTTTTGTACTCGGCTAACACTTCGTGTAAAAACCTGCACACGCGGGATGAAAAGTAGCACCTTATTCCCATGATGACCAAATAAATAAATAAACATACAAAAATGTAAACAATCAAGTTACTGCCCAGTCAGAATCATGTTAATGTTAACGTAATGTTAACGAACGGGAGCTTTGGATTGGTAGATCAGCAGAAACATGGCTTTTGATTGGAGCATTTGTTAACATTACGTTTACGTTAACATGATTCTGACTGGGCAGTAAGGTATTATTTTGCTCCACTTCAGTTCTAAATTAAACATTTACTTTCCTTGCTTTACGTTTTGAAAAAGATGATACCAGTTCATTCAGTTCTATCTTTTGGGCCACGTCTTGTTCTATAGATAATGTTGCTAAACCAACAAGCCTTTCTTGCGACATTGATGCTCTTAATCTTAAAATGCTCTTAATAAAGTCTTAATCAGTTTTATTCTCTCTCCACTGGCTACAGACACCGACAGCGTTAGGAAAATTCTTAAGGCTATGTACAAGTTCGGTAAACTGTTAATAAGATTAATTTCACAAATGTAGTTTAAAATGTCATTAGGTTTGAAGTTACGGCACTTTCCTCGTAATTCTTTGGATTTCACAGCAAAGTTCTGCACCTTCAATGTCCTTGCAATCTTTGTTGGTCAAAGCCAATTTCAATTTTATGCAATCATCGAGTAGGGATTTCGATTTCTGTACTCCCTGAAATGCTGGGATCTTAATCAACACTCCAAACACAGATATTATTTTTTTTAAGTGGTTGAATCTTTCGTTCACAGAATTAATTGCTTTGTCCAGAACAGCATAGTAAAAGTTCACCTTAAACTGGTCTTTTATAGATAAACTAATGTCGTCAACTCATATTCAAATTGCTTTTTTGTTCTCCTCAACCGAGTTGGTTGTCCATCTAGTGTAAATGAAGGTTGAATCTGCATTTCTTCTGCTAGTTCCCTTGCATCTACTAACATGTTTTCAAAACTTTCATCACTACGACATTTTTCTAGATAAGTTTTTGTTTTGAGTAACTGTTCTTGTGCTGCTAACAAGTCCAAGTCTTTGGATTGCTACTGCTTACTAGTTGTCGCGTACCGACAAAAATTAACGCAAAAATAAGAAATTCATGGTTGAAGGAAAGAAATGTTATTGACTACATAGATGTTCAGGTTTTATGTTTATATAGATTTTGAGTGTAATTTAGAAAATGAACAAGTCAAATAATTTGTAGCAATTTCGGTATTTTTTATGAAAAAAATACCTTGCTCACCACACCTGGGATAGGTATTCCCCAGTATTATATAATTGTGGTGAAGCCCAGATGGATAACCAACTCTTAATTGCGGAGGCGAGAGCGAAGGTTCTGAAAAAATAAGAATTTGCTTCCTCTGAACAAAATAAAACTCTTTTAACAATTATCCGTATAATGAAGTTTAAATCGCATACAACAATTTCCAACTTAATTACAATTTGAATCGTTAGCCACAAATAGGGAACATCCACGTCGCCAGCCGATGTAAAACTCGACGTTTCCGCAATTGCAGTAAAAATCGGTAAAGCAAAAAAACACTTACCAAGGCCTGGCTCGTTTACAAGGAGTAATTCGACAATACTCGTTTACCAATTATGTACTGCAATTCCAACCCACACAAGCTCTTGACTTGATGACTTCCCCTGGCTGCTGCAGATGAAAAAAACTCGGCTCGATTGCAAAGCTGCTTGAAGAATTCTTTGCGGCGCACAAACAAGAATTTCACTACTAAACACTTTATCGTAGCACAGAACTGACTCCTTCCAGTAGTCGTCGAAGGTAAGTAAAAAATCAGAAAGATGCAACATACGGCCACAAACCGTTTCCAAAATGGAACATTCAATGTTGCTTGCAAATGTAGGCAGTTTGAGTTATCGGCGCCACGGTACAAATCCCAAATAAGGTTTCCGATGTTAACTGAATTACAATGCTTTGCGGTTTCGTAAATCCAAACTTCGCTAAACGATTTCTTCCTCAGGCTTACTCTTTATAAATATTCGGCCCTATCTGAAATAATTTTCAGCCAACAACGAAACTAAAACACGTCTTACTACCTCGCCGTGCGTCTTAGAATCTCGAACCCAGCTCAAGCACGCGCCCTTTACGATCCCTCGCGCATGCCTTACTAAGCATAGGCGTACTAAAAATCGTCATCAAGGGATCGCGCAACAATTAACAAAAAATTGTTACAAATTGTAAATGCTTTTGAACACTAAATGAGTTGAAATGAAATATTATCTATGCACTACTTTCAATATTTTAATTTTATTATTTCAGAAAGTAAAAAATTAATATTAAATATTGTTGGGGTCGGATTGTTCTTTAATAAGTTCATGGCAAATAAATAACTCGGAATTATTGACTTCAAAAAGGAGCCTAGCATACATCATCATTAAAAACAAGTATATGCATCTCTATGAGACTTACCCTGAATACAGTACTATCAACTTCACGACTCTGCAAGTGTCTTTCAATAACATTACTTCATCATTTCATTGGGGTACCATCCGGGAATTAAAGTCTACAAAATAGAAAACACAAAATACTTATTAAAAAATCAACATGCTTGCCAGTTCCAAGACTCATCAACCGAGTAAGTGTGACTACAAAATCAATTAATCTCAACTGAAACATCTTCATAATATCTAGCCATCTGCTTGAAAGTTGTGGTGTACCATCCCAATAAAAACAATATAAATCCACATCCGGGATTGAAAAGGTGGTGCAACATCAAAACAAAAAATCCACGAAGTTTAATTCTTCAGTTTGTAATGTCAAAACGTAAAATCAAATTTCCCACAAATAACTCTACTTCCTGAACTTAACTCACCTAATCGTAGTTATGGTTGGCACAACACCCGAAATACCGTATCGTCTAATACCAGGCCCCCACGTTGTGTACAGAAAACCTGAAAAATGACATTACATCCCAGTCGTAATACTTCTTTCGTATCGAAGAATGAACTTAAGCAATAGCAAATGAGTCGAACACATAATTAAACACAATGCATTTTGATATTTATAATTTGTCAATTTTTGTTATATTTGTCTGTTTGAACATTGTGGTTAGCTTTGTTACCTTGTAGGTTATAAAGTAAATATTCTATCATTTAGTCAGACAAATTACATACATATTGTAGTGATATTTTATGAGAAAACTTAATTTTCCATAAAACCTTCTCTACTCTTTGGTTTTGCACCGGCTAGCCCAATTGATTACTAATTATTGGCGTCAATTTAAATTTTTAATTTTAATTTTCTAAATGGAAAAATAGTCATCCAATTTCATGTGGCGATAACCCGCCAGGCCTCGCAATCGCTTCAACGTATTCGTTCCATTGGACGATATTTTTAATTTTGATTTACAATTTTCCAAATTATAGTAATTCCAATATCCAAAATTTAAACATCCAATATCCAAATCAACCAACATCCAAATTCAAATCCAACTTAACAAAAACCAAATCTTCATCAGACTCGGATAAAATAACGCAATCGAAATAATAAATTCTCACCATAAAATTTCTTTATTCGTTGAATCACCAAATTAAATTGCACAATTTCAAATTAATTTACCAAAATATGCCAAAAACTAGCCAAAATACTCAAAAATCACGAGAGCTCGGCGGAACACGTCCGCTCTCGATACTCGCGTCGGCAAAAAGCCCCACAGAACATAAAGCCCCTTCCCTTTCAAAAACTGTCGCCAACTTAAAATACTTCAAAACATTACACTAGTGGGAATAATCTACTTACATTATTGCCGCGAGAATAATAATTTGAAGTATGTGTTTGTTTTAATAGCAACATATTTATTTGATTTGATGTCTGTCAATTAATTATGAATAAAAAAATGAAAAACGGTTTAGTACAACGTCAGTCCATGAAATTAATATTAAAATCAACGAAAAAAATAATCAATAGAATATCATACGAGATATTATAAATTAGATAAATTAGAGTATGGCACGAAAATTGTTTCTGCCATTATCAAACATGCTTAGACAAACTAACAAAAAATTACGTCAAAATGTCACGTTTTGCAATCTGAAATTTTGCATATGGCTTCTTACGACAAATCGCTGGAGGTTTATTGTAACAGGGGTAAATTTTTTGCTCAGTTTTTCGATATCTATCGCCATTTTCGAGTTATTGCAATTTCAAAATCAAGGAAAATACTTGGATGGAATCTCGTTAATCCATTCGTGCGCGTCAATGTGGAAAAATATTAGTCCCCATTCTTGAGTGCAATACTCAACAAAATTTCTTGTACATATATCCATGTAAAATCCGGGCCACGTGGTTTATAGTTCTTATGATTTTAAGATGTCCTAAGACGAAATTTTGAGATGCTTCGATTCTTAGGACTAAATATCAACGCAAAAGTTGCACCTTGCAGAAAAAGAGAAAATTTTTATTTTTGTTTTTGCTGCCACCACCTCCGATCTTCAGATTAATTGGTCTCCTTCTTAATCGATACTTGCAAATTTTTAACTGTTGTTGGTAGCTAACTGGAATTTTCGTGGTCACCAAATGTCTCTTTGGAATAATCGCAGGCGAACGGCTAACCTTTAGCTTAAAAGCAATTCTGCGTTTCTTAATAGTTTGGAATAATAATTGATTGATCTTAAACTTTCACTTCATTCAATAATTTGAGGCCAATTTGTAAATGTTAATAAAATAGTTTACATATTACCTACTATGAAACTGAGTTTCATTGCATGTTGAGACAGTCGAAACACGACAATTGCAAATCAACGCGATTGCTGGTCAGAAACTAATTGGACAGAAACCGTCAAGTTTCTTCCCGCTTACTCAGTTATAAATCTATCGTTACATTTACACGTCATAGTGACATAGTGAACGTATGTAAATTTTGTTCCTTAATTAATTTATTAAATAAACTTGGAAAAACTACCCAAGAAGTTGTACTCGTATAATACATTGCTATTACCTCAAATGCTCTACCACAAGGTACATGATTAAATTCAGCAAACAGTATTTTTATTAAGATCCAGAAAATTGTGAAGTGTCATCTTGGCATTTAGAAATTATAATACAAATTCTAAATAACCCCTTAAAACAAAAACGGGAAACATTAAAAGTGCAAGTGAAAATATCTGCGAGGGGTGCAGGCATAACAGCTGCACATTTGTGTAAATCTGCTCACCGTGGTGAGTAGATAAAAGCATTATCAAACCAAAATAAATCATACAAACAACCAAAATGAACAACTTAACCCTAACATATTCAAATATGAACAATCGAAATGTTATCCCGCAAAAAACCTACTCAAACATTCTAACAAACGAATTCTTCCCAAAGAAAGAAAATGCTATCGTCTTACAAAAACAGGAAAACATTTAAATAACTGAATATATACTAGCACTAAAAAACATAACTGATCTCAAGCACATAGTCGATGCATATCCTATGAGTTTCAACCGAATAGTTGTATACTTTAAAACAGAAGAAATAGCAACAGAAATAACAAACATAAATCTGTTAAAATAGGCAATCTAGTGGTACCGATAAGAAAACTAATATCAAACGCCAAACGAATGATTATACACGTACCAGCCTATATTCCACATGGAAAAATTAATGAAATCCTAAAACTAAACAATGTCGAAACAATATCGGCAATAACACACATAAAAATAAGCAACAACCCCCTCATCTCACACATCAATAGTGGACGTAGACAAGTCTACATAACACACAAAGACGAAGAAAAAATCCCTGATAGCATAACCATAGAATATAACGGAGAACAATGCAGAATCTTTCTCATTACAGAACAATGCGAAATATGCAGACGTCACGGCCACACCAAGGACAACTGCAGAAACCCATCAAATACCCCCCTAACAGAAAACTACATCAACCTAAATGCATTGAATAACTCATCAAAAGAAACATCACAACCGGTAAACTTAATTAGCGAAGAATCCAATACCCAATTAACTCAATCCAACTTAGAAATGGAAATAATAGAGAACCAAACGAGAGAAGAAGAAATACTAAAATCAAAAACACAAAACAACACAGAATCAAAACAAAAGCATGGTGAAACCAAAACAACAGATATACAAAAAACAACCAACAAACGAACCCTGCCATCAAGCTCTGGTGAACTCTCACCAGAAACTACAAATAAAACAGAGGAGAAGGCATTTAAACAACCGCACATAAATAAAGTCATTAAAATAGATAACAAGCAAGCAAAAAGCAAAATAAAAATGACTATTGAAGAACAACTCAATCCAATTAAAGAAGAAATAATAAAAAATCCCACACACTACGAATTCACGTATGAAGATTTTGAGATCTTTTATAAAGAAAGCTGTAGCTCCACTAAACCCCTCAAAGTTGCACAAAAATTTAATGCAAATGTAGAAAATACAATAACTATTCTAAAGGACTTCAAAGTTCTATTACAAAATTCAAAAACAAAAAACAGATTCACAAGAAAAATAAATAAAATCACTAAAGCACTCGAAAAAGAAAAAAGCGATATTTTGTTCTCATCTTCAAGCCAAGACTGCAATGAATAATACCCACAACAATCAAGAAAATAACGCACATGCAAACATAAGAAATAAAAATAAAAGAAACAATCAAACCAAAACCAAACACAAATATAATTCAATGGAATCTAAATGGATTCTATACCAGACTGCCTCAATTACAACTACTAATAAATAATGAAAAACCAAGTATACTCTGCCTTCAGGAAACTCATATTAAAGAGAACCAAAATATCAAATTAAAGGGATATAAAGAATATTCTAAACACAGACAAAACCGTCAACACGCCAGTGGGGGAGTTGCAATATTTGTAGATAACAAAATACATGCAGAAAAAATAGAATTAACAACAGATATTGAAACCATTGCAGTCACAGCTTATCTTCCTCTCAAAATACATATCCGTAATATATACATAAAACCAAACAGCGAAACAACATCAACAGATATACAAAATCTAGTAGAACAACTTCCCAAACCGTTCTTGTTATTAGAGGATTTCAACGCACATAACATAATATGGGGGTCAAATCATACTGACAGACGAGGCAGAATTATCGAAGACATATTACTTCAATCGAATACACTATTAATTCTTAACACAAAACAACACACACACTTTAATTGTGCAAACAACACCTTTAGCAATATAGATCTTACGCTTGCAACAACACAATTAGCCACAACCACAACATGGCAACCACTAGAGCAACTCTACGATAGTGACCATTTCCCAATATCGATAGAAATTATACAAAAAAAGGAACCTAGTCAAATGACAATAGAAAACAAATGGAAATTGGAAACAGCCAACTGGGATAAATACATAGAACTAACAACACTAGAAAAACCTTATGATCCATATGAAGATGATAGTATCAATGATACAGTTGATAAGATAATTGCACTTATCAATACGGCAGCAAAAGAATCAGTAAAAATTAAAAAAGGTTGCCCAGGAAAAAGAACGGTTCCTTGATGGAATGAACAATGCAAAGAAGCCCTTGGAAATAGTCATCGTGCATTTAATAGGTACAAGAAAACAAGAACAATAGATGATTTAATAGAATTTTAAAAAAACAGAGCAATCGCAAGAAGAATAATCAAAACAAGAAAAACTGAATCATGGCAACACTTCGTGCAATCAATCAACGCAAATACCACAAGCCAAGAAATGTGAAACAAAATAAAAGCAATCAAAGGAACAAACAGACAATTTACTATATCTGCACTAAAAGATAACAACAAAATACTAATAGAAAAACAAGAAATTGTGAACAGCATTGCTAATAAACTCAAAAACACATATTCAAATGAGTCATATGATAAACAATTTTTAAAACATAAAAAGAATGTTGAAGACAAGTATAGAAATAACTTCAAAGAAACAAAAGACAAAATAAATCAACCTATCACCCATGAAGAAATCGATGAAAATTTAAAAACATGCAAGAACACAAGCCCAGGACCAGACAACATCTCATATGCACTTATTAAACATTTATCCCCAACAGCAAAACAATGACTTCTAAATATATACAATTATATATGGAACGAAGGAATCTACCCGAATATATGGAGGGAAGTAACAGTGATACCAATATTAAAACCAGACAAAGATCCAACAAATCCCCTCAACTATTGACCCATAGCATTATCCTCATGTCTTGCCAAATTACTGGAAAAAATTGTCAACAAAAGATTAATTTGGAAACTAGAAACAAACAACCTGATAATCAAAAATCAATCCGGATTTAGAAAATCACACTCAACTATAGACCAAATTCTCAACATCGACTCAGAAATACACGAAGCATTTATAAACAAATAACACCTTATAGCAATATTTCTAGATCTGGAAAAGGCATTTGATAAAACATGAAGACATCTCATAATACAACAACTGATAGAATGGAAAATAACCGGTAACACACTAACATTCATACAAAATATACTCAAAGAGAGAACGTATAGAGTCAAATTAAATGACACATACTCGGAAAAAAATGAAATGGAAAATGGCATACCACAGGGTTCACCTATCAGTGTGACATTGTTCTTAATCGCAATAAATACGATAGGAAAGCATGTCAAACCCCCGGTAAAATTATCATTATTTGCAGATGACATTAATTATATATTACAGAAATCATAACATTCAAGTTATTAAAGAAAAGCTACAAGAAACCATTAACTCGCTAGAAGAATGGTGCAAAATAACAGGGTTCAAAATTTCAGCGGAAAAACCAAAGCAGTACATTTGACACGACTGAGAAAAACTAACAACCAACAACCAGAAATTAAAGTTAGCGGATACAAAATCAACTACACCAGGGTTATAAAGTATCTTGGAATGCAACTAGATAACAAAATGACATGGAAAGATCACATTAAATACCTCAAAGTAAGAACAATACAATTATTAAATATGCTTAAAATTATATCTAGCAACAAATGGGGAGCGAATCGCGACACACTGCTAAAAATATATCAAACAATGATACGATCGAAATTAGATTACGGCTCCATTATCTACGCATCAGCGCAAAAAACACTTTTACAAAAAATAGAACCAATACAAAACGCATCATTGAGGATGATACTAGGAGCCTTTCGAACCACACCTATAGAAAGCCTAAATTGTGAGGCGGCGGTGCCATCCCTAAAGACACGAAGAAGTATGTTAACAGCAAGATATGCATTAAAGATAGCAACAGACCCAGCACACACAGCGTACACCAACGTAATATCTAGAAGAAACTCCCTTAGATATAATCATTATTCTAACTATCCTAAACCATTCCATATAAGATTCCAAATAATCCTCCAAAACCTACATTACGAACTATCAAAAATATACACGCATAAAAGAGACAAGACAGAACCATGGACAGTAAATTCAGTGACGGTCAACATGGAATTGGCAAAATACAAAAAACAAACTGACAATCAACACATCTATGGCAACGAATTTAACATAATATTGGACAAATACAAACAGTATGAGCGCATATATATGCAGATGCTTCTAAGCAGAACGAACTGGTGGGGTGTGCCTTTGTACATGAAGACATGGATAGACAATACCGTTTACCCAACAGCACGTCTATATTTACAACGGAAATTATCGCCATATATCAAGCCCTAAAATACATAAAAAACGAACACAAGAAGCAATTTTTTGTTATCACGGATTCCTGCAGTGCAATACAAACAATTAGTAAAGACAATTCAAATAACATCATAGCAAAAAGAATACAAGGCATCTATCAACAAATAACATCAGAAAAAAAAACGTCGTTCTTCTATGGGTTCCATCACACGTAGGAATCCCAGGAAACGAGGCAGTGGATAGACTAGCAAAGAAAGCAATAACTAGCAATAACGCAAAAATAAAAAAACGCATGATCCATACTGACATATTATCGATTCTAAAAAACAAAACTTACCAGCGGTGGCAAGAGGAATGGAACGAAACTAACCAAAAATTAAATAAAATAAAAAATACCATAAAGCCATGGAATTTTCAACCACAAACTAGATCACTGGAGACCACACTGACCAGATTAAGGCTGGGACACACCGCAATCACACATACCCACAAATTAGCAAAAGAACCACCACCACAATGCATAAGATGTCAAGTCAGCCTAACGGTGGAACATGTAATAATTGAATGTCCTGAATATGATCAACAAAGAAAATAAAATAAAATACATCAACAACTAAGAGAAGAACTTAATCCTGAAGAAAGCAGTATTACTAACATAATAAAATATCTAAAAGATATTGAAATGATTACAAAAATTTAAAACGAGGGTAATATACGAATTAATTATAATGTAATTAGATGATGTAGGTGCTAATAACCTTGATGTTGATGCACGTTAATCAAAATAAAAAAAAAAAATCTATCGTTTTAACCTTCAACTTATCTGACAGTGCCAGTTTTTATATTTTATGAAGGTTAGGTTAGTTAATGAAACTCTCACGCCCGGTTTTTCAATCGTTGGTTAACTATTAGTTCAGAGTTAACTATTAATTATGTTAAAACTTATGTTTTTCAATTGTAAGTTAACGTAAAGTGTTGGTTACGTCGTGATTATGTTTACCAACACATAAGGTATAGGTTAACTGTAGGTTGACGAATTACTAATACTTTATAACCTTAAATTGTGACAATTTTCATACGGTTTTCATTAAAATAAATTCAATTAATTAATTTTTTTTAATTATTAATTTTGTTAGATATGCATTATTACGACGATACGATATTAATGCGTATAGCAGTGATAAAGAAATAAGGAGACTCAAAATAATTCGTTACAAGCCTAATTTTTTGAAGAATACGATGGTACTAACTTTTTAAAAAAAATTTTTTTTGTAAGTGGTTGGTTTTTAAGAACGACTGGGGATTTTTCTAGAGTTAGCAAATCTACTACAAGTAGCTGTGAGGCTAGTCAGTTTAATTCTTGCAGGTTTACTGCGTTATATAAAATTGCTTTAAAATGAAGAAGTGCTTCAAATTCGACAATATTTGTACAATATCGTCAAACTTCCCAGATGCATAGATGTGCATTAGATTGTTCACTAGGGATAATACAGTCACCTGGAGGTGATGATGCTGCTATTTTTCGTAATGGAAAACAATATTTTTCACCCAATGTTGAAATTCTTGTCTTCTCTTGAAATGTTGAAAGTCCAGAATAGTTGGTGATAGTGGTTATCCAATTAAACCGTACTCGCGAAACAAGAAACGAACACGAAAGCTTTATTCAACAAATCACAAATTCGTACAAGAAATATTATTGAAAGACAATGTTTGGAAAAGAAGATTTCCAGCTCTTGCTATCAAGATCAAAATCAAACTCTTTAAATGAGGAAAATCCCAAATGTAATTTCCCCTAAAGAAAAATTAATGCAACAACATAATAGAAACACTCTACCATAAAATCACCCAAAATTGGTAACTGCACCCAAAAATACAATATAATTTCAAATCAAACTAACTTCATAAGATTTAAAATTCTTACCTTTCAAAATAAAATTATCCTTATTACAATGAACTTCCGTATAACCGTTTTACTGATTTAAGTTTCTTAAAATCATTAATTATTACTCGGACTGTTCAAAAATCCAATTTAGCAATAATGTCTTGATTAACTTTTCTGGTTTCCTTTGGTATCCAGAAATATTGTTTATTCACCGTTTTTATTAGAAAACCACGAAATTTTATTTATTGGAAATAAATGAAATTTCCAAAAGAACAATATTCACTTTCACTTAGAATTTTCGTTTTAAAGTTTATATTAAAACAAACAATACGATTTCGATTTTTAAATGAATTATTTAAAATCGAACAAAAAAATTTAAGCCTGATTTAATTGTCGCCAATTCTGTTTGTCGTTAAACAGCAAATATAAATCAATATTAAATATATTTTAACACAACCAAAATCTTACAAAGAATTTCCAAAATTCTCATGTAAAATTTTAAAGACAAAATGTCACTACTCGTGACCAAAACTAGCAGCGATTCAGCTTATTGAACCGTGAAAATGGCAGTCTTGTGTCAGACTAAAAATTAGCAGTGCCGTAACGGACTCAAAAATAGTAGTCCCCCCCTTCAAAATTGAGTTTCCCTTTTTATGTAATTCATCCCCTTACTTAAGATTCGGAAACGCAGAACGATGCGCGACAAATTTAAAAACAAAGATGTTACATTTTTCCGACAAGGAAACTTTTCGTACACGTGCAGTCAGAATTTGACTTTCGGTTGTCCTTCTACGTTCCCGCACGGTTTTTTGATTAAGTTTCATGAGAAGCGCAATGCTTTCAATTTTCTTATATATGAATCCGCTATGTCACTCGTCTGGGTGAAAATTAATTTTAGTTTTTATCTTTCGAAAACTACAATGTAATAACATTAATTTGTATTTTTCATCAATAAATAAAATCGATAACCTACTTTGAACTATTTCAAAAGATGGGCTATTTTACGCTTGACCCAATGAACCCAAAATCAAAATAATGTTTGATTATTCGGCATTTCTCACGCTTAGCTTAATTTAAAACAATTATCTACAGAGTATTCTTTTATGGGTGCCAACTTATAATTAATAATTTTACATTTATTTTCGAATATAACTCACTGGAAATTTAACTTAAATTTCCGGGTTGTTATATCCATATAATCAGTAACATCCCATCCTCGTCGCCAATTTGCTGTGTATTTAATATTGAAATTCCATCTTATGTTCTTCTTAAACCTCTAGTAAAATTGGTCAAAAAGATCAGAGTCGTCAAGATCGTTTAAATCGTTGGCCAGTCGACACATTCTCATTATTGGACTATACAAACCATAGTTTGAGACATGATAGGCAGTCCAAAGCCAATTGTACTAAGTGCATTCTTGCAGACCTTATCTATATGAGACTTGAAGGTTAAAGGCAACTAAATATTTGGTCAGTATTTTTATCATTAAATGGTCAGTATTTTTTTAAATAAATGGTCAGTATAAAATAATATTTTGGTTAGTATAAATATTTAAGTGTCAGTATTAAATAGAATTTTGCTCAGTATTAGTTGTTATGTTGGTCAGTATAAATAATAAAGTTGCTGTAAAATTTTGTTTGATTAGTATATTTTATTGGTTAGTTAATTTTAGTTATCAGTAACCAGTTTTAATATAAAAAAAAATAAATCCAAATAATTATTATATAAATTTTATTTAATTAATTTATAAAAATTGAAATACAGAAAAATATTCTGGATAAATTTTATAATTTGTACCCCGTTAATTCTAATTAATTTCTTGTTAATTCTAAACAAAATTAAAAATTAACCCTAAAGCATTAAGCATTCAAACCGTAACGATTGTTTTGCGCCACCCTGAATATACTGATATATTTAAAATACTGCCCATTTATTTCAAGTACTGATCAGATTATCTAAATCACTGACCATTTATTTAAAATACTGACCATTTATTTAAAATACTAACCATTTCTTTAAAAATACTGACCAAAAATGTTTTTAAATACTGACCAAATAAATACAAGCCAAGGTTAAACCTTTGTCAAGACGAACCCCTAAATCATTTATTTAAAACTATTCGAGATTTTCGAAATTTTAATCGGGAATTGTTCTTGTCCGATCTACAAGCAATTCAATTTCACACAATGTATCATTTACCCGATGTTAATGATAAATTATGTCTGAATTATTTGGTACCTCTATGTCGAAATAAAATTTAGAAAGACAGATATTTGTTATTTTTATTTTTAAATTAGTACCAACCCTACATATTGTTTTATGAACGAATTTTTAGTCTCTTACTATAAAGTAAAAATATGTTAGTAGGAATGACATTTTTTATTGATAATTTTTTAAATTATTCTAATTTTGTATATAAAATTCTCGGAAGTATAAGCCTAATATTAAAGCTTTTCATAAACAAAGGTATGATAATTATGCAAATAATACGCTTAAAAATTAACAATTTCCTTTTTTGCTCGATAATATAGGAGTTGAAAGCAATTCTCTTATCACAAAATAAGTTGTTATCTACAAATTAGCAATTTTTATCCATCATGAACTAATAAAAAGCCAATCAAACCTCAACAATATCACTCAATATTAATTTTGTAGTTTCTGAAACAATAAAATTAAAATATTGGAAGTAGTTCATAGATAATAATTCATTGTAACTCATTTAATATTGAAAAATATGAAAAAAATTTGACTACGTAATTTTGTAAACAACACTCAAGATCTATATAAATATAAAACCCGAAGAACGGGCAGAATCAATAACATTGCTTTCTTTCTATCTTGAATTTCTATATATCATAATAAGTAACAAACTGTAGCTTTCTTCTATCAAAATGAAGTGTCTGATCTTTGGTTTGTTAGTTCTAATAGCTTACGCAACAGGTATGATTTTAATTTCAGTCCATGTTTTCTTATTGATTTATCTCCTCTATTCTCTTTTAGCATCAATTGGGATTGATGTGTACAACAACACATTGAAAAAATCGACAACCCGCATTGCCAATGGTCAAAATGCAAACAGGGGAGAATTTCCCTATCAGGTTTCCATACGTCACAGACTATTAACTATTGGAACAAGAAGTCATCTTTGTGGTGGAATCCTAATTCATACAAGTTGGGTTCTAACAGCGGCCCAATGTAAACAGAGGTCAGGTACATATGACGTTGGTTTAGGATTACTAAATAGGGATGAGAGACGAAAAGATGTTCAATGGATCGATGTCAGCAAATTTATTGCTCATCCCGATTTTAAAGGGTAATTTTAATCGCTTTCTATAATTAACTCGAAATTACTGATGTAATATTTATTTGCAGTGGAGTTCATAAATATGATATTGGATTAGTTAAACTTACGAAACCTGCACAGATTACACCCACGGTTAAACTTATCAATCTACCATTATCAGCAGAAGAATGCGACGTATTGACTAAGAGAACGTTAAGCGGGTGGGGACAAACTGTTGGAAGTATCATACCAACTTACCCGGAACGTCTACAGAAAGCTGTTCTGCCAGTTATATCCGAAGAAGGTGCAACTTGCAACTAATTACTAAACATCCTAACTAAAATAATTTAAATTTTAGAATGCCGTGAAAAATTGATTAGCATTCTAGGAAATGATGGTTCTCTAGATGACACAATGGTTTGTACTTTAGACGATTCTGAAAAACCTCAATCGGCATGTAGGGGAGATACTGGAGGTCCATTGGCTAATTTGGAGGATAACACAATTATTGGTATTGTATCTTGGGGTGTCGAACCTTGTGGTAGGAAGAATGCTCCATCGGTTTATACCAATGTTTGTGCTTACCGAGACTGGATTGAAAGCACAAAAGATGAAAATTCATATTAAAATTTATATTTCATTTTCAGTACAAAGAAATAAGATTAATAAAGAATTTTAAATTTAAAAAGATAGTGTAGTATTTTCTAAATCCTATTCCTTGTTTGGAGAAGTGTTTCCAACGAAAATGTAAATTGGAAAGATTATTTTCACCTAGTTACTGCAAAATAAGAATAGTTTTTAATAATCTTCCAGATTTATACGGAAAAACACCACTATTGCAATTCACGATTTACCTTACTATTGATTGGTGGCGCTCGTGACGCTACCAAATGTCAACAACGTGGCAGCTCTATTATGTACACTTGATGTTTTGAGTTTAATTCACAATTATTTTATCGTAAACCCGGTGTGAAATGATAATTTACAAAATAAAACATCAAAAGAATAAAAGAATGAAAACGTTTGGTTTACAAACAAAACTTTCTATGCCAACTATACCTATTAGTTTAGCTAATAGTCCAGTCAACGAATGCACAAAAAAGGTGTAGAGGGAAATTTTGGGAACACAATTTTTGACTTCGTAACTTTGGTTGGACTAGTTAGGGGAGGTGAACATATCAAAAGTCCCCGCCCGTATCTCTTGAGCCGGTGGAGAAGGGGGGGGGTTGACTGTCCCATTTTTTAGAGTTTTGCTTATATCTCGAAAACTATACGTCCTAACGACATGACCATTCTGTACAAAATGAAAGCTGATTAAATTTTCTACAAGTTTCATTCAATCAAGTTTTTCGATATCTTGTATAGTTTTGGAAGTATTAAGATAGTAGCCTGGTGACTTCCACTTTTTTCTACGTCTTTATTGGAAATTTTTTTCTATGCCTATGGGAAAATAAAATTCAATGGTTTTGGTGTTTTAGTATGGGATTATTGACATCGAAGGGACACAAAAAAAATTTTTTACTTAATTTTGCAATGTTTTATTATTATTATTATTACAGTTCTCACATACAGTGGCAATTGTACTTTACAATGTGTTTCTTAACTTATACTAAGTATGATACATAATTAAAATATTAAATTGTTTAGTGCATTTTTAATTTTGAGAATTTAAAAATTTTCTGACAATATGGCACGTTTCCAAAATAACTGCTTTTTGTATTTCTGGGTACAATTTTGCTGATAGATCCAACTTTAACAAATGGGTTTTAAATTTGGAAGATACCACACCAGTAGCCGATATCACTATATGTATTATTACTATTTTATTGAGACCCCATTATTATTATTATTATTATTATTATTGGTCAAAGTAAAAAGAAGGTACGTAACTGGCCAGGGTGATTTCGGCTCTTGAGGACATCGGAAATAAAAAAATCAAAAAAAGAATTAATCTATAGACTTGTCGTTATCGCTGGAACTAGAATCTTTTTTTTTCCATCCCTAACTTTCCATTTTACAGCCCGATTTGTACCTGAAAATAATCAATTTAATTTTGTAAATCGGCAAATTTGTTATTTTTTGATAAAATTTAATAATCCTAGTTCCAGCGATAACGTCTATAGATTAATAATCTATTTGATTTTTTAATTTCCGATGTCCTCAAGAGCCGAAATCACCCGGGCCAGTTACGTAGTTTTTTGAGACGCCTTCTTTGACCAATAATAATTATAATAAAACGCTGTAAAATTAAATTCGGTGGCCACCATCACGCCTGATATCTCTTGTCGTCTTCCCACCGAGGGAGCAGTAAAACAACATTCCCTCCGAACATTCCACCAAGTACAGTTGTGGCTTGGAAATATCCTGCCTCCTCAGATGTATGGGTGGTAGATTAAGAACAGCTGCCTGGTGCCAGTGCACAGTGAGTTAGCAGCTGCACCGGAGAATATCCTAAAAATTATTTTCTGCCGATGCACGAAAGACTGTGCTATCGCAAAGTGTGACTGCAAAAAAGCAAGCCTCAAATGTTCCTCAGCATGTCAAAATTGCCGGGGAAACTGCCTGAATGGGGCCCCTCGAGTTGACTCCGAAGATGAAGAAGAACAGGAAGATGCTTTGACCGTTTCCCTGCAGGGTCCGATGGAGAAGATATTGGAGAAAAGGGAGATGAAAATGAAGACGAGGATTAAGGTCCATCCCACCCCACGAGAACAAAAAATTGACTCAATGGTACCTGTTTTATGTTTATGTTTTATGTTAATCCACTTTTCTATGTCAATAAACTTCTTTTTCATTAAATGGTTGTAATTTATAAAACTTGATGAAGTTGGAACAAGCAAACACTGCCTATACCTTGAAAGGAAGAAGAAGAAGAATTTATAAAACTATCGCAATGCTTTATAGACACTTATATTGAAAGATTCATTAGTCGAGAGTTGTCGCAAAACTGCAGATTTCACGCTCAACTCTGAAATTCCTTTAACATTTGAAGTAAACTAGATAAAATACTAAAGTAATATTTATTATTTATATATATTAAGCAAAAATGTTTTTTTTCAAAAATTACAGACTTTCAAGAACGGATATCTCGAAAACTATACAAGATATCAAAAAACTTGACTGAATAAAACTTGTACCAAATATTATCAGCTTTCATTTTCTATAGAATGATTTTGTGGCTAGGACGCATATTTTCCGAGATATAAGCAAAATACCGAAAAATGGGACCTTTAAACCCCCCCCTTCCCCTCAGGCCCAAGAGCTACGGGCGGGGACTTTTGATAGGACAACCTCCTAACTAGTCCAAACAAAGTTACGATGTCAAAAATTGTGTTCCCAATATTTCCCTTTATACCTTTTCGTTGACAGGACTAGTCATGGGGTTCGTTTGGCAAATTAAAAAAAATAAATAATGATAGTAAATAGCTATAATATAATATATTATTATGAAGTAGGTGCATATTACGTCTTTATTACGTTTAATGTAAAGAGGTTCTAAAAACGCTATTGGGAATCTCTGAACGTTTAGATGCTGGTTTTTACCGAATCAAATATCTATTTTTAAGTTAGTATACTTATTCTATGAATGCACGTTGCAAATTATTTTAATTTCTTAGTATAAAGTAAAAATAGGTAAGTATGACACTTTTTTTATCTATAGATAAAAATGTTTCGTTAAACCCACTTAAATTCAACATTTTTATCTTGTTTGATTGATAATTATTTTTAAATTTATTTAATTTTATGTGTCAAATTCTTGGAAGTGTAATCCTTAACATTAAAGCTTTTTATAAACAAAGCTAAGATAATTATGCAAATAATATACAAAAAAATTTATAATTTTCCTTTTCGTTCGATATTGTTGACAATTAATATAAGCAGCTCTCGTATCTCAAAATAAATATTCAATAACAGATTGGCGTTTTATTTACACCATGAATTTATTAAAAGTCAATCCAACCCCAACAATACTTAAGATTAATTGTTTACTTTCTGAAACAATAAAATTAAAATATTGAAAGTAGGTAGCTCATAGATAATATATCATTTCAACTCATTTAATATTCAAAAACATTAACAATTTGACTTGGTAATTTTGTAAACTACACTCAAAATCTATATAAACATAAAACCTGAACACCTATGCAGTCAATAACATTGCTTTCCTTCTACCATGAATTTCTATATTTTTGCGTTAGCTTTTGTGACGTTCATTGCAGGTAAGTAGAGTTTTGGCCCAAATTTATTGCATTAAAACTTTCTTAATTAAATTAGATTCAATAACTCGAGCAACAGCTTTAAATGGAATTAGTCTTTATCAAAATACTTTACGGAAGTCGACCACGCGTGTTATAGGGGGATCACTTGCAGAAAAGAATCAGTTTCCTTATCAAGCATCTATACGTTACTCCACTCGATCTATTTATTTTACTCATATTTGTGGAGGAACTTTAATACATCCGCAATATGTATTAACTGCAGGCCATTGCAAACAAGAAAAAGGAAATTATGAAGTGGCATTGGGACTACTCTACCGAATAGAATATAATAATGAAGATGTTCAAGTCAAAAAAGTTATCGATTTTATCGTTCACCCAAAATATCCAGGGTAACATAATTCTACCTTTTTGTTTTGGTCTTTCCAGTATCTTCAATTTCACAAATCCAAAATAAAAATACAAATCTTTTTTTTTTTTCTAATTAATTTTTTGTTAAAGGGGCGTTGCTAAATACGATATAGCAGTAATAAAGCTTGAAGAACCAGTTGCCATTACTAAAGCTGTCAACATTGCACAATTACCTCCAACGGAAGAAGAATGCGACATTTTGGAACCTCGCACCCTATCGGGATGGGGATTAACACAAAACATTCTGCCGATAGCGCCCGTAGCTTTGAGATATGCACTTCTTCCACGCATATCCACCGAAGGTAAAAAATTAAACAAAATTCAGTAAACTTTAATGATGACGATATCATTTCAGAATGCAAGAAAAACTTAGTAGAAATTCATAATTCTTCGGAACCACTTGACGAAACAATGTTGTGTACAATGCCAACTGAAGGTAACAAACAATCAGCATGTTCTGGAGATAGTGGAGGTCCTTTAGTTGATTCATCTACGAACACTATCGTAGGTGTCGTATCGTGGGGCATAATACCATGTGGTGAAAACGAAAAAGCTCCATCCGTTTATACCAATGTGTGCAAGTACAAAACATGGATTCAAGATGATGTTATAAATAAAGTAGCAGAATAATTAAATACATAATGAAACGCTATCTTCAAGCTATAATTTATTAAATGAACCGGTTTCGACTTTACATCATCTTGAGCATCTACTGTAAATTAACAATAAATGTTGCATCGTTGAATATTTAAATTACCCGACTATTATGGCCTATTACTATATTTGTTTTGTGTATAAATGTTTAGGTAATAAAATAATCCAACAATACAATATTTTTAACTAATGAATCGGTGTCCTTCAGAATTGCGCGTTGCTTATGGTGTAAAATAAAGCTACAATTCCTAACTCATTAAATGTTTGCCCACTTGTAGACCACTTAGAAATCCAAAATTTTGTATATGTAGTCAGCCAGCTCACCCCTATACTAAAAAATTCTAAAAATAACAAAATCAGCAATCTGAAATCAAAGTTTACAATATTGTGCCAGTTTTAAACGATTAACAAACCCTCGATAGGATTACTCGGCCGTCAGAAATCGTCGTTTTTAAAAATACATGAAAAAGGTGCTATACCAAACCCCTTTGAAGTTTATGTAAAATACCCATTAACGAACAATCTTCCAGACGCCGGATGCTAGTAGTCCACATATTCATGTCATGCAAAGACTTTCAAAAATTCGGAATACAAAGTGTTATTTACCCACATTCATAATTTTAATATCAATTTCTACTTAATTTGATAGAAAAATGTGACTTAATGATTTTTTCCACTAGCCCTTCAATTAAAGAAAATTAAGAAGTTGACTAGAAAACGTCTTTGGGGCTACGCTAAGCCACAAACCGTAACAGTGTAGTTTTTGACAATAATTTGCTTAAAGGAAAAATGATGATATGACGTCATGGGGAACGATATATCGTTCCTTATGACGATTCGCCGCGCACGATTCGCCGAGAGTTTTTTATTTTTTATTTTTATTCGATTATTTTTGATAGATTTTTAACCCATAAAAATGAATTAAATAAATTTATCCAATATCTCGTAATAATAGTTTAAAATGTAATTAAAAGTTTTGACATTTGACGTTTTAAAATATCAAATTGAAATTATGAAAACTATTAAGTAGTAGGTGTACTCATAATTTACATATAAGTCATTAGTGTGTAATTATAAATTCATAAGTCCACTAGTGTTTTATAGACCCCATAAGATATGTAAAATCGGCATTATTATGCCTTCATAAGACAGAGGTGTTGGATAAATAAATTAAACAAATTAAATAAATAAATTTCTCAAAAGTTAGAAAAAACAACAGTAGTTCTTTATATTTTCATTTATTATTTCAAATTTTCAATTTTATTTAGATTAAGCCTTCAGCATTTCAAAATTGTGGGCCAAACCACGAAGGTATTCTAATATATCCCGATTCTCAAAATCATTGACTAATGTCAAGATTCTTGGATCTGTAACGATAAACTTTTTATGTTTTTTTTACAATATGGTTTATTGGTTATTGTCAGTCAAAGTGCACCACGAATTTCACTTTTTCCTATATACCATTAGAAAGAGGACATTTTTTGATGTACCTATATTAAATAAAAATTTTTTGCGGATTATCCATTAGTTTTCGAGAAAACGGTATTTGAAAATCTAAATTTTCCATATGTTTAATATGGGAGTACATAGAAATTGCAAGTAACGGGTTTTCTGTTGACGGTACGTGCACTCTGAACTTAATGATTAAGTTCAACTTAAGTCTTAATGATAGCGGTCACTCGCGTGTTGGCCGCATTAGGCCCCCTCCTAAAGGGAATGGGACTTTTCGGCCCCCCCGGTACGGCGCCGCCGGTTTGGCGCAGCCTGTTCGGCGTAGCTAGTCCGGCCCGAAGACAATTCGGTGCATGAGGAATTCGTTACAAGGACCATTCGGCGTGATCTATTTCGGCGCAGTGATTATTAGACACCGCCAAACCGACGCACACTTGATTCAGCGCCAAATTAATTGGAAGTGTGGAACGACACAAAAAAAAGATTTTACGTAAACCGTTTCGGTGTTTTACTCAAAAGTCAAAACTACAACATTATATTTACTTCCTTATTTTTTACGAGAGCGAGTAGGTGTAAAACAACCTAATATATTATAATATATATAGTAGATATAAAATAATTTATTTAAATTAAAACAAGTAAAAGTATTTTATTACAAGTATTTAAAAAAAATTATTAAATTCAATATTTTACTCTTGCATTTCAAAATTATGTGCTAGTCCACGCAAATAATCAATAAGATCTCTATTTTGAAAATCTTGAAGTATTGTGAGAATTCGGGCGTCAGCATCTCTAAATTTTTTTAATTTAGGATTTGGCATATCCGATTCGACGTTGCCAGTTTGGCGCAGGAACGATATGGCGCAGGGATTCGCCGAATCGTCCTTGCACCGAAACGGGATTCACCGAATCATCCCTGCGCTAAATCGTTCCTGAGCCGAAAACGCGGCGTCAGATCGGGTGTGCGCCAAACTGGCAACGCTGAATCGGCTACGCCAAATTGAGTGCGCCGAAAAGTCCTAGACCCCCTCCTAAACTCCAAAAGTAAGCTCAGTGTCAAAAACGGTCTAACATTGGTTAAAACCATTATTAGACGTACCCCAAGCTGGATTGACCACTTCGGAAAACAAAATTCGGATTATGTCAGGGATTTAGTGCTATTTTGTTGCTAATTTGTTGCTGCATTCCCGATTTTGTTGCTCCACCCGTTTCGCTGGAACCGGTGGCGCTGCCAGGTTGTGATCAAGCTAACAAAATCACGATTAGAAATTAATGAACGGAATATTGGAAAACAACATATTATTATAAAGTATAGATTTATAAAATAATTTATTTAAACTAAAAGTATTTAATTACAACTATTTAAAGGTAAAGGTAACTTGAAAATTTTACACTAGAATTTTGTTTTCCAAAGAGGTCATTCCAGCTTGGGGTACGTCATTATTAGGCCCATACTCACATATGCTGCACCCGCTAAGGGTTTCGCTGCACCCTCCCACATCAAGAAGCTCCAGACAGTGCAAAACATTGCAATAAGGCGCACCATGAAGGCCCCATGGTACTCCTCAGCCAAGCGGCTGCAGGAAGACTCCAACCTGGAGTCCATTGAAGAGTATATCCGAAATGCGGCGGATAGGCTCTACAATGCTGCGGAAACCTCGGAAAACTACCAACTCGAGGATTACCTGAAGTACAAGAGACCCAAAGCAATCCTGCAGCCCCCCCCTCTCAAAACCTCTAATGGTCGTTTGTTACATTAGCAGCCGGGAGAGGGGGGCCCCCTGACACATTTAGTTCACTAATGTGTATTTACTTGTTTCAGGGGTCACGCTAGACAAATAGAGCAGTACGGACGGAATGGCTACCAGAGAAATGCCTAAACACCCCCCCTGCTTTCCTCGTAGATCGCTGTAGATACTTCTTTAATCTTAGCCAAGTTTGCGGGACTGACCTATGACTGGTCAGTGACCTGGATGGTACTCGCGTGGATTGTGCACCGCTCAAGGCGATCACCCCACCTAGCCATTACCAAACTTCCAAACTCGGTCATTTCTGGGGTTCACGATTTTTTTAAAACAAAAAACTTACTCGACAGACGGCTATCAGCATCCCATCTCAGAATTTCTCTATTCCAATCCCACCCCCCGTTTTTATCCCATATTCCTCACCACATCCCACTCCCAAAATTTTTTTATGTCCCGAGTACAGCCGACCCTACTCTTGAAAGCGAAAAATTAGGGCCAAGGCTCCTATCCTGAATACCCAAAAAGGGGTTGTAGAAGTTGTGAGACTACAGAGCCGCTAGCCTGGAAAAATACCTGGGTGGAACCCAGACAATTGGCCAAGCGCAGCGTCCAGCTAGCTCACAACAAATCAAGCGGACACACCAGACAAGCCTAAATGGCACAAAGGGTACGACCCCTTCAAAAAAGCGCCTTACCAGTCCCAACATTCTAGACTAGGAGTATACGGCACTGCCATGGTATCTTATTAAGTTCCCGATGATGATGATGATGCACTCGCGCGTTGTACCTCGCCGCGTGCGGGCTACCCAGTCAAAGTGGGGCCGCCCAGTCGAGGTCGAGTTAAGTTCAGGGATGTTTTTAATGAGTTAAGCGCCTGCCAAAACGGTCCGGAGCGTAGGATCAGTTTTGGTTGGCGCAACCACGGCAAATCACGGATTCACTTTAAAATGAACGAATTAAGTTAGATTAATTTGGCTCCTCCCACTAATTTATATAATATGGTATTTTATATGTAAAATTTTCGATCTTTAAATGTGGTTTTTTCGAAAACTAATGGATAATCCGCAATACATAGAAAATTGTTCTCTTTCTAATGGTATATAGGAAAAAGTGAAATTCGTGGTGCACTTTGACTGACAGATCCCGGTTTATTTACTCATGTAAATACAAAAGGTCAACAAATCTAATAATTTTCTTCTTGTTTAATTCCAAAGATTGTTGATATAAGGCGCTAGAAGCTCTCGGCGAATCGTTACCGGCAGTGGCGTAGCCAGGGGGGATAAATTATTAATTTCGGTTAATAAACCCTTTGTCCGGGTTAAAATTTTTTTTTTTTTTAATAGTTTGGGGTAGTGGGCCCTCCCCGAACTAAATTCCTGGCTACGCCACTGGTTACCGGCAAATCGTTAACGGCGAATCGTGCGCTGCGAGTTTTACCCAGCCAGGGGTAGGCTGGAGCCGGCTCGGTCCGGTTCGCGCGAGATGGTTGTTAAAATTTTTGAAACTCGGCGAGCCGCTTGTTAAGTATGCTAAATTTGGAATCAAATAGCATTTTTTGAAAACGCTCTGGTTTGTTATTTATATTTTAATTTTATTTTATAATAATTTAATTAATACACGTTTATTACACGTGGAAAACACTTAAAAAAATTTAACTTCTAGCGTATAGTTGTAGTAACTCGCTATTCTATGGTTACTTAAAATATTTTAAAAATTTTATTTTGTAAGGTCGAAATCGTTTTGTGGAAAAAAGAAGGCACTTGTTGGACCGCAAAAAACGAAAAACCATATACGTCAGAAGTACACAAAAATAATGATAATCATTATCATTGCAAAAAAAATTTCACCCTTAATGGCTGGCGTGATACATGACCGGCTCTTTATTAAGTTTTACTATCCAAAACAATATTGGCTGCAGGTTGAAAGACAATATTGCTTATAAATATTGGCCCAATATTGCACCAAGCTACAGCCAATATTGGTGCAATATTGTTTTCCTATATATGGTCGAAATTGTAATTTTTTATAATTTTCAAAAACCTTCCGTTAAACCTTAAACGAATTTCGAAAATTTAGATTAAAATTTTTCAATTGTTTTTTAATAATCATAATGGTCAGAACAAATTTGGAACACAAATATTAGTAGTTAAGGTAGACCGTTACTGCGATAAATATTTCTAAATATTTCTAAGTCCACAACACTGAGAACTGCGCATGCACCAATTCCGCGCAATAAAGTATCATATATTTTAATTATGAGGGTTATTAATTATCCGCTAATTATATAAAATACATAAGAATATATTTTATGCACCAATTCCGCGCAATAAAGTATCATATATTTTAATTATGAGGGTTATTAATTATCCGCTAATTATATAAAATACATAAGAATATATTTTAACTGAGATGGTTATTAATTTATAATTAATTAATTACATTACGTATTATTTAAAATAAGTTATTATCCGTCTTATATAAAATATACTGTTTTTAAAATTAAAATTTCATTATAATTATTTTGATCGCCTACGGGTGTAGACATTAGTGACATTCCATTATTGTAAAATTGCAGTCAAAATCAATTAGTATCGTTTCTACTTTCTATTATATTTATCATAAGGTATACCTCATAATGTAAATACCGTTTCTAAAATTGTTTTTAATATTTAAATCCATTAAAAAATCATTTACAAAAACTTAATGAGAACGAACGCGAAAAATGAATTTGAGAAAACTTTTTTCAAATTAATGAATAACGCAGCATTCGGTAAAACTATGGAAGATGTGCGTAAAAGAAAAGTTGTAAAGTTGTTATCAAAGTGGAATGGACGCTTTAGTGCCAAAGTGATGATTGCCAAACCCAATTTTCATAGTCGTACTATTTTGGATGAAAATTTAATTATAATCGAGTTAAATAAAACTGAGATTGTAATGAACAAACCTGTCTATGTAGGCATGAGTGTTTTAGATATATCAAAAACTAAGCTATATGAGTTTCATTACGAGTATATGCAGAAAAACTTCCAATCCAAAGTGCTTTACTGCGATACCGACTCTCTAATATATGAAATTCGATGCCCTGATGTATACGACAGCATTAAAAAAGACATTTCACGGTTTGATACTAGTGATTATGCTATAAATAATCAATTTGGTATTCCATGTGTTAATAAAAAAGTTCCGGGATTAATGAAGGATGAGAACAATGGGAGAATTATGACTGAATTTATAGGTCTCAGATCTAAAATGTACAGCGTACGTGTTGAGGGTAAAGATTTCATTAAAAAAGCTAAAGGTGTTAAAAACTATATTGTTAAGAACCAAATTTGTTTTAATGATTATTTAGATTGTTTAATTAACAATAAGGTTATTTTAAGGAAACAAAATTGTATAAGATCTGTAAATCATAATGTTCATAGTATCTCTCAAACAAAAATTGCCTTAAGTGCCGATGATGATAAACGATTCTTGATGCCTCACACATCCGACACATTAGCATGGGGGCATTATAAATTAATAAATAAATAAATATATAAATAATTAAAAGTTTTTTATTCAAAATCTTATATCTATATAATACACTAAGTATAATAATTATTTTTGAATTGAGTATTTAGATATCCATGTAGGTTTTTCATACCCCATCCACTTAACATATAGCTGGTCACCCTGTTTACGTAACACTTTTTCAATTAAGAAAGTATCAGGGTAAGCTGTAGTTTGAAGCTCTTCCGTATAAAACATGCCTTTAATAGGATTTCCGTTAAGATCTTCAATGTTGTAAGTAGTAGGACTTCCTAGATTAACCCGAACAATTTTAAACAATTCTGCAGTCCAATTTGCGTTGTAACCTTTATCGAAGACAGATTTATACTTTGAAATTCGTACATAATCACCATTATTAAATTTTATTTTTCCAATTTTTTTATTTATATTGTAGACCTCTAACTTCGTGGAGGATTTCACATCACAAGGACGCATCTTAATTGTTCTGTGCTTACGATGATTATAATCAGCAGTAACAGAAGCTAGTATATCAACCCATTTATATTCAGCTCGATAACTAAACTCTTTGTATAAAATATTTTTTAATGTTCGTATAACGCGCTCAACAATTGAAGCTTTTTTAGTACTAAATGTAGAGTAATGATTTATATAATTACTTTTCATAACTTCAGCAAATTTTTTATTATAAAACTCCTTTCCTTCATCGGTTTGTAAGTTTTTAGGTTTTCGTCCATTCGCAAGAATTGAAGACATTGCATTCGTGACTTCTATACCAGTTTTAGATTTTAGGGGGTATGTCCATAGAAATTTAGAATAACAATCGATAACAAAAATCCGCAAAGGGTTTCCAACGCTGGATGGGTTGCCTACCCTACACCCAGGTCACATAATAATATTAAATATTATCTTTTACATATTTGAAAAGAAAGAAAAAAGATTTTTCGTTTTATCAAGAAAAATTTTATAGTATGTTATACATGATTTTTAAATTGTTTTCATTGTTTTACACAGAGATTTTTATATATCTTACATGTTTGTTAAGTTTTCGATAGTTTATTTGTGTTTTTACATTGTTTTGACTTCGTTGAATGCAACGAAAGTTGTGACCTGTACATGCCATCTTTATAAGCGCAATTGTCAGACAACTTTACACCAGATTTGTTTTTCGGTGAGTGGTATTTTCCTGTTTTGTAATGCTCTGGACTTATTGCGCCTTTTCCCTAGTCTTGAGGATGAGCAAATAAAACGGCTCGAAACGTCGACGAACAAATATAGTGTTTGATTTGCTAACCCAACCAACCTGAAAATATTTCCTTTTAATACTAGAAGCTTGGGTGAGAACTGATTTTACTAACAATCGATAACTAATAGAATATATTTATAACCACTATTATATTTGGAATAAGGTATAAATTCGGCTAAATCTGCCTGCCAGAGATCATCAAAACCTCTAATTATTACGCTTCTACGGGGAAAGTTTTTTCTAGCACTTCTATGAATTTCATCTACAATTGTACGTTTCGACATTATTTGGAGAAATGTTATGAGTTTCGTGCGTTATTGCCGATATAACTATCAACTATATTCCTAAAACCAATTGATTGATCAATTGTCTTCTTAAAACCATCCAGTATAGTATTACAAGCGTTTTTAAATTCTTTAAAATCTCTCTCAATAGACTGTTGATATTTATCAAAAACAGCTTCCCTTGCATCATCAGCAGTATTACAAGCGTTTTTAAATTCTTTAAAATCTCTCTCAATAGACTGTTGATATTTATCAAAAACAGCTTCCTTTGCATCATCAGCAGTATTATGGTCCAACACCCATTGATCAAATTTTTTTACATCCTCAAAAGTATTTTCAGATTTACTCTCAATAGCATCAATACGTTGTTTTAGAGACTGAATAAACAGCACTATTCTATCCACGTATTGTTTATTTACAGCATCGAATTCATCAATTCCGTTTGATAAATTTGTTACTCTTTTATTTTGCATATCATAGTTACGATCCCTAGTAAGTTTAAATCCGATACCTTTATCACCTTTGGGTCCCTCTTTTGGACGTATTTTACTGCGACCGAATATATCAATGTTCATGTTTAAACTGGACATTAAAACTAGAAAACTTTATATTTATATTATAATTTTAGCCTCTATTAGCTCTTCCAAGATACTGATAATTTCGTTGTCATGACTATTATTTCCAGCTTGTTGAGATGCATGTAGAAGCATGAGCCGTTCCACAAGTTCCGAAGGGTTATCCCAATAAGTATAATCAATTTTATTATCATTTAACAACTTATGCTCAGGCGCTAAACCCTCACCACTCTTGCGGAATAAACCCTTTATTATTTTTTTGTACTTGGCATCTCGAGTACCAAGTATTTGATTTTTATAATAATAACCCCTTTTATGAGCATTTGTCTCTATCAAAATTTGCTTGTACTGTTGTAAATCATTATTAGTATAGTTTTTAGGTGATTTTTTAAATATTAATTCGTATAATCCTACAGTACCATCATATACTTTATTACTAATACTAAAATTATCCGAATTTTGATCAAATTTAATTTTAGCGTTTCCAATCTTCCAAGCCTCAGTATCGGGATCATAATAAACTCCGTACAGATGATCCATCAAATTATTAGTGTCATGTATAGCCATATCAGTATATTGAGTATGTAATCGCTCAATAATGCTTGTGCTAGCAGCTTCATTATATTCATCACTATCATCGTCATCTTGATCACTTGCTTTACTTATGACATCCTCATGCCCGCTTTTAGGACTTTTGATATTCTTATTCATAACAGATTCGTCATCACCTTCTTCATCTTGATCACTTGAGTTACTTATGACGTCCTCCTGCTCGCTTTGAGGACTTTTGATATAATTTTTTAGAACAGGTATATATGAAGAATTAATGGTAAATTTTGGTTTGTGAAGATTTTTTTCAACTTTTAAACGTTTGGATTTTTTCTTTAAAGCTGTTAGTTCTTTAATAGGATCCACAATAGGTTTATATTTCTCTTCCGAAATTTTTTGAATAGCTACTTGACCACGTTGTAATTCAAGGTACTTACGTTTTACAGATTTACGTGCTCTAATAATTTTTTTAGTCAGTTCAATTTCATCGGAGTCCATTTTTAGTGAAAAATTAAATTAAATTATATAATAATAATACTTTTATAACGAATTGGGATACGTGTACACGCTAGGAAGTGGTTGCGAGTTATGTAAGGCACGTACTATTCACTCAAGACTTATATACGAATCAAATCCTTTTCTATATCTACCATTATTTATATCAGACTCTGTATCTATCACGATAAAACCGTGAGGTTCTTTCCAACATTCGGCACATATCGTTTTAAATTGATTAAATGATAAATCCGTTCCGATGTGATCGTCATACGCATGCTTTAAATTCAAAATATCTTGTTTAAATAGTATAATTAAGTTTGAATTATCACGTATTAACTGTTTAGGTATTTTTGAATAAGTTTGACTGAGATAGAAGGAATCGATTAAATTATGCCTACCCATACAGAAATAATCTCGAACACTAGCACTCTTATCAGTAACGACGTCATCAAACACCATAATTGAATGAGGTTTTGCCTCACTTACAGGTATAACATCTTCATGTTGTGAAAAAGTAAAGTATCCTAATCCCTTTATAGGTTCGAGAACTTTTTTTAAGTATTCATACTTGGGCTGATGTAGAGATTTTGAAAAGATATATACGTTTTTAAATTTCAAACCATTAGGTTCTTCTATAAGGCTGATGAGCGTATTTGTTTTACCACATCCTGAACTGCCTGCTATAATACATCTAATTGAATCAGGTAATAAAGCACCATGTTTTCTTGAATAACTTTTTTTAAGGTCATGATTGTTAACTGGAAGAGTTTCACGTTGTTTAATAAACCTCATCTCGGAATATAATAAATTAAATATACGTTCAAGCTTATATAAATACCTAAAAATAGTCAACAACTATCTCATTAAATGCTTACCCACCGAGGTGAAGGTTTGGTTAACACCATAATAAATAAATTACCAGTAGAGCTTCATATACCCGGTTATCAATATTGCGGTCCAGGAACTAAATTACAAAAACGTTTAGCTAGAGGTGATCCTGGAATCAATCCTTTAGATTCGGCTTGTAAAAAGCATGATATCGCATATTCACAACGTAAAGACTTACAAGATAGACATGAAGCCGATCGTGAATTAGAAGAGAGTGCGTGGGGGCGAGTTAAGTCTAAGGACGCCAAGCTAGGTGAAAAAGTTGCAGCGTGGACGGTGCTAAATACGATGAAAGCTAAAAGAAAGCTTGGTATGGGATATGGAAACAAGCGTAAAATAATACTTGGAAAAGGACTTTTAAAAAATATATCCCAAGAACTTGATAAATCTAAATGTAATAATAATATTATTAAAAACGCTTTAACGGCGGCCAAGCGTGCAGTTAAAAAATTAGGAGGTAAACGAAATATTAAAATACCTCGAATAATCCCCATACCTAAACAAGGTGGAATTCTACCATTTTTGATACCACTCTTTGCAGGTCTTAGTGCAGCTGGAGCATTAGCAGGTGGCGCTAGTGGAATAGCTAAAGCTATTAATAATGCTAAGGAGGCAAAACAACAACTTGAAGAAAGCGGTCGGCATAACAAAATAATGGAGGCGATCGCAATGGGTAAAAAAGGTGAAGCTTTATATTTGAAGCCATACAAAGGCGGCAGTGCGTTATTTTTAAAACCGTATTCAAAAAACTAAATGGGTTGCCTCGGAGAGCTCTAACCGATGTGGATTTAAGAAAATATACCATCAATATTCCTAATTTCCGAGGCATCTTCATGAGAGATACCTTACCCTCTACTCCAAAACTTTTCAAATGTGGTATAATAAACTTGGATGTTATGAGTGGACATGGCACTCATTGGGTTGCATATAAGAAGAAATATAATAATGTTATATATTATGATAGTTTTGGTAATCTGAGACCTCCTCAAGAAGTTATTAAATACTTTAACAATTGTAAAATAAAATATAATTATGTACGTGAACAAAAATTTAATACGATTATATGTGGTCATTTATGCTTAAAATTTTTGTATAAAAATGAATAAATACTTGGTCAACAATAAAAATCTTTAATAATGAGCCAGACGTTTACTCTGACGGGTGTGGGTAATTCACTTAGTGTGGATTACTTCCCCCCAATTCAATTAAATCCTAAAATTGACCACGTCTTAGGGTTAATAGGTTTCTACGGTTGTAATTCCATAAGAAATATCTATGATGGAAATAACAAGTTTTATTATAATGAAAAAGTCATCACCATACCATCGGGTGCTTACAAAATAAACGAATTAAATGGTTATCTGAAATCTATCTTGAATGACGGATTCAACTTATGGGCTAATAATAATACATTAAAATGTGAAATATTTTCACATTTCGAAATTGATTTTACAAAGCCTGATAATATAGGTCGTATGCTAGGTTTTTCTAAAAAGAAATTAAAATCAGGTGTTAAGTATGAATCTGATTTAAATGTTCAAATTATGAAGGCCACTTAACATCCACGTGGATTGTAATATAACTGCAGGAGCATTTCGTAATAATAATCTAGCGCATACAATATTTGAATTTGACCTATCGGTGGAACCCGGATATAGATTATGCAGAGAACCTACAAACATTATATATTTACCTGTTACCGTAAATACTGTTCATAACATCACCCTAAGGTTATTGGATCAGTTCGGTGAAGCAGTAGATTTTGGTAACGAATCTTTAACTATACGCTTAGAGTTAAAACAGGATGGGGTTAAACCTTAATAACAGTATAAATAATGCTGGTAATACTTTAATGGATATTACACCTTCGAATGTTAAAGTACTCACATCTATTCAGATAAGATTTTTGGAAAGTTTGGGATATCGCGTAATAAATAAATATTATAATAATGCAGGACGAGCACGCCCTTCGAAATATATTCGCTGACGTATCTTATTCAGACTTAGTAATAGATAATTCCACTCATACATACCATCCTTATACTGTGAACGCATTCGCTAACTCAGATGAGGTTAGACTCATTCTTGAGAAGGGGGATTTGATCACTGCCACTTATGATAGTAAGATTTATATTGAAGGAATAGTTACGCCCGCAGATCCTACAAAAGCTTTTCAACTCAACGATCCGCTATTTTTATTTGAGGAAATACGTTATCAACTTGGTGATGTTGTGATTGATAGTTGTAGAACACCCGGTATAGCGACATCAATTTATGGTCAATGTCGCTACACTCCTATAGAATCAAAAGGTTTGGGCTCTGCCGGATGGTACGTCTTAGATGAAGAATCTCAGATATTCAATACAACTAAAAGAACATTTAGTGCTGTAATACCATTAAATCATATATTGGGGTTTGCATGTGATTATACACGTGATATTATAAACATGCGTCAAGAATTAATTTTAATTCGTTCGAATTCTGATACCGATTGCTATAAAGGTGAAACCGCTGTAACAATAAAAATTTCGAAAATTAACTGGCGTGTACCGCATATTACTCCTAACGATGCCGCAAAATTGGAAATATATAATCGCTTAAAACAACAAAAAACAGTAAAAATTGGTTTTCATGGAAGAAGTCTATATCAGTATCCTTCTCTACCTACCACATCTAACTTAGCAATTTGGGCTGTTCAAAATTCTGTAGGGTCCCGAAGACCTCGATGGATTTTTATTGCATTTCAAACGGGTAAACGAAACAATCAAGCTTCTGATGCAAGTACTTTCTCACAGTGTGGAATATCAGACGTTACAGCTTTCATTAATCAGAATCGGAGTCCATACGAGAAAAGAAATAATGATTTTTCTAAATGTAGATACGTGTTGGCCTATGATGATTACGTATCATTTCAAAAGAAGTTTTTAAATAAGCAGTTTTGTGAACCATTATTAGATTTTAAGCAGTTCGGTCAAGGACCGATTTTTGTTTTAGATGTTTCAAAGCAAAACGAAATGGTTCACGAACCTGTATTAAGTTTAAAATTGGAAATAGAAAGCAATGTAAATTTTCCTGCTGACACCTCTGCATATGTATTAATTTTACATGATTCTGTTTATGAATATGATCCAATTTCCGGATTGGTTACCTTTGTATAAAAGAATTTTTTTTAATTTGTAACTTTTTTTTGTAATCGAAATAAATAAACAAATCAAGATTTAAAATTTTTTTTATTTCTATCTATAATAATAATTCTGTTTTATTTTTCCTATAATAATAATAATGCAAGTAATATATAATTATCAACAATGATAAAATAGAGGGTGGTAAAACTTGAGCTGTGGTTGTCAACATCCAATTATCGTTGTATAAAAACTCTTCAGTAAATAAATTATTGTTATCCAATATTAATTTACATATGGATTCTTTGGTTGAGTTGCTGTCAATACATCGTAACATGTGTAATATAAGTATTCGGATTTCAGTTAAGTGGTGGAAACAAGTTGATTCATTTATATTATTTTTATATTCTATCGGAAACCATTTTAAGCATATCGTTTCATTAAGATTATCCAAACTCTGCATCTTAATATTTTCCACGCTTGTAGAAGCTGATACGTATAAAGTATTATTTATAAATTTTGTACTAATAATGAAAAAATTATTATAGTCGAATGCATTTTGATGTATGCATCAGCTGCTTTCCAAAATAGTAATGATAAAGTAGATATAAACTTACTAATTTATATCTTAAAGTGGGTGTAGTGAAGATTGATGGAATTTTGAATTAAACTAACATCGTTATTAAAATATTTATTATTATTATTATTATTATATTACATAATACTATAATTTATCAACAACTAACTCAGATAAATTTTCTATGATTGTTTCGGGATACATATAAAATAGTTCTGTCATACAATATAAATTTATACCACGATAGTGTCCTAGAGATCTTGCAACATCCTTGAAATTCTGGAAAGCATCTCCTCCTAATTGAATACAAGCAAATAGTACGTCCGTATAGTGATCTCTTATCTCAAGCTCTTCAATTTCAACCTTCCTTAAGTTGACTAATGATGAAATTTCGAACAATCTTCTTACCGAAATTTCTGCCATGGATATATAAAAATTTTCAATATTTTTAAATGTAAGTATGTTAATCTTATTAAATTGTCGGCCCGTTACTATCAATCCGCTACCATTCATTTCTATAGACTCCATATGACCATTTTTAAAAAAATGGTCAATCTTGGTTGTATTTATATCATTCGTAAGGGTTTCCCAGTCCTCACCAGATATATGGATACCGACTCCATTTGACCCACTGATTCTAAGAATTGGTATCCAATTTTCTACATCAATCCCAACAGATATAAATTTGGACCCGGATTTGTTCAATGCGTACTTAGTCTCGTAAATGATCTTCAGTGATCGCATCGTTTTCATGGTTTTTTTATTTGGAGTACAATCCTTAAAAATAATGTAAAATTAATGTAAATCATAATATTAAAAATTTTTTTTATACTGTTGAGGGTTAGGTTATCGTCCATAGGTTAGTTTCGATGGACGATAACCTAACCCTAACCGGTCTATTTAAAAAAGTAATTTATTATAAGTAAAACTTACTTGGTTCAATTGCTTCAGCAGCACGCTTCAAAGTTTTCAAACCCACTTTATTTTCCATTTTAATTTTTCTTGCAATTAAGTTGTAAAAAAAAAACAAGTTACCGTTGGTATTAGTAAAATGAGGTGATGTAAATTATCCAAATTTCAATGCATTATATATGAATACTAGATACCAAATTAGTGCGAGATAGTTTTTGTAAATGATTTTTAATGGATATAAATATTAAAAACAATTTTAGAAACGGTATTTACATTATGAGGTATACCTTATGATAAATATAATAGAAAGTAGAAACGATACTAATTGATTTTGACTGCAATTTTACAATAATGGAATGTCACTAATGTCTACACCCGTAGGCGATCAAAATAATTATAATGAAATTTTAATTTTAAAAACAGTATATTTTATATAAGACGGATAATAACTTATTTTAAATAATACGTAATGTAATTAAATAATTATAAATTAATAACCATCTCAGTTAAAATATATTCTTATGTATTTTATATAATTAGCGGATAATTAATAACCCTCATAATTAAAATATATGATACTTTATTGCGCGGAATTGGTGCATGCGCAGTTCTCAGTGTTGTGGACTTAGAAATATTTATCGCAGTAACGGTCTAATTTAACTACTAATATTTTTTTAATATTGTTTTTTTAAATATTAATATTTAACCGAATATTTAACTGTAGATCGGAAAGCAATATTGGTTATCAATATTGGTCCGATATTGCACCAAGCTACAGTCTATATTGGTCCAGTATTGATTTTCTATATCGGCGCAATATTGAAAAACAATGATGGACCGTTATTGGCTGAAAATTGACAGACAATATTAGTTATCAATATTTGCCCAATATTGGTCCAATATTTATTTCCTATATGGGTACAATGTTGAAAAACAATATTGGACCAATATTGGCTGCAGATCGGCAGACAATATTGGTTATCAATATTGGCCAAATATTCCGCCAAGTTACAGCCAATATTGGTTCAATATTGATTTACTATATCGGTGCAATATTGAAAAACAATATTGGGCCGATATTGGCTGAATCTTGCAGTATTGCACCAACATTCAATATTGGCCCAATATTGCGCCAAAATTATGTGCTACATGGGCTATAGTTTTGATTTTTTCACGCTTTATGTTTTTTGGGTCGCTGAATACGAATTTGAAGTTTGCGGGCAAAAATTTGGCCCGCAACTTTGTTTTTTCGGCACTTTTTCCCAAAATTTTAACACTTTTTTCAGTTTTAGGCTTATATATCAGAAAAGAAACGGTTTTTCCACAAACCTATTCTATACAAAATTTTCTACATTTTACATACAATTTTTTGTGTGGAAAACTAACGCTTTCGCCGCTAGAGCGCGCCAAAGAAAGGCCATATTCCCATATCTAGTGAAATTCATCGTTTTCGCGGAAATAACCCTTTCTATGAATTTAACTGTTGTATGGGGCCGTACTTTAATCACGTGAGGTTTTTTATACCATCTCCCGCTCTTCTCCCCTTTGGTGATACATCGTGAGGTTTTAGGCTACCCCCCCCCCTATCCAACATCACGTGTATTTTTTTTCAAAAATTTCTTGTTGCGAGATTTACGTGTGTAAATAAACAAGATTACAATATGTAACTTGAATTGTGTTACATACCTTCGTTCTCATTGTCCACACTTTCTTCAATGGTCTCAAGAACCGGGGAGAAGGTGAAGCTCAGTTCGTCCTGTACTTCGATGTCGACGGACCGTCCTCAACGGTATTTGTGAGATATGGTGCAATTGTCACGTTGTCGCACGACCACTCACAATTGATGCACAGATTGGTGCAAACGATGCCTACGCTTTTATAGCTAGATTTTTGTTATAGCTATCTGCATGACACCAGACGCAGCAGTTAGGGAGGAGCAGAAGATTGTAGAGAGGTGATCGTTTCCAAGCAATTTGTTACTCGTTTCCAACCCCAATCATCGGCATTTTTCTCAACCCTAAACCTGTGCTGTGCAGTTGCAGAGGCTGATGGAATGCTTTCTGGAGTTGCTTCAGGGTTTTTGAACACATTTACAACATCGGCAAGTTGGAGTTTTTTGGTGAGAGTTTTCACAAACTTCAATTTCCCGTGGGTTCAAGGTGCCGAAGTCGGTCAGGTACAACTCGGCGCCGCCAACTCGGCGCCAGGCTAACTCGGCGCCAAACCAACTCGGCGCCAAGTAAATAATAAAATGTTTGTTAAATCGTTATTCTTATAACGATTCCACATACAGGGTCGTTCGCATATTGTAACAGTTCTCTTATCAGGTCCGTAACAAGGGTATGTCTTATTTATTCTAGTATATTTTATAAGTGATTGTAGGTCAGTTAGCCCTACGACAGTTGGCCCCGACAACTGGCCCTGGCAACAATTAGCCTTCGGGACCTGTATCAAATAAATGCCCAAATCAACTTCAGAACTAGCAATCTAGCCCATCTACCCAAGCACTATACCCTTCCTCCAAAATCGAAAATTTTGTATTGCGAATGATTTACGTCCTAAACTTATACGTCCTCGACGTATTTGAAAAGCAAATCTGGCTTCGCCAGTGGATATGGCTGTAAATGGGATTCTTGAAGTCCGCGTTGTGTCAAGTACTGTTTAATGAGGTCGAGATTAACTCACTTAGGAGAAGGGGGGCTAGCAGAAACATCTAACATGTAGATTTCGTTTCAGCAGAACCTATTAATTAAAAAAATATCAATTAATTAATAATAATTAATATAAAAAATTTTAATTATACAAATAATGTATCGTAGTTAAATAAAATATCGTTTTCTAACTAAGCTTGATCGGCGCCGAGTTGTCTTGGCGCCGAGTTGGCGGCGCCGAGTTGTCCCATCCCGTGCCGAAGTCGTATCACAATCACTCATTTCGTCAAGAAACATGATGTGTTCTTTAATGGCTCTGTTGTTCAGAGTGTGCACAGCAGAATAGGTGGTTGGATGAACTTTTCCCTTTTCTGGTTTCTGGAAGAATTCGTATTCTCGTTGGCAAAGACCAGTGAGGATGACCAACAGGTCGATGTCCTCTCTAACCACCACCGCAGTTTCAGTACGTTCAACCAAAGATAGGGTTTCTTTCACAATGACGGTGTCCGCATGTTCTGCAGCCTGTCTTGATGTCATTTTTTGAAAGTGTAACTTGGCTATGATCATGGAAATCTATCTTCTTTTGTTGTTCGTATTGGCCAGGAATTTTTCTTGCTTTATGGTCGGTATCATGTCCTCATCGAAGGGAATGTCAGCGGAAATTGTTTTCATAGACCTCTTCAACTATTCAGCACTTTTTGTTCCACCTTTCGTACCTTCAGGATATCCATCAAAGACAAGTACTGTCTATGGACCATAGATATTAATGAAGTAGTTAACATACACATGTTGCATATTTTGATTCTCGGGCCAGACAACTTTGTGTAATAAGAACCCACCGTCGATAACATATTGCACTTTTCCGCTGAACTTGTTTTGGGTGAGTACAAATGCTTTATATAGAGCAGATTTGGTTTCTTTTCTTAAACCATTTTTAAATAGGGAAAAAGAGTAGGACCCAGATCGTAAGAAAAAAAATTCCAGTTGTTCATTACAATTATTTGCCACACTGATGCGTTGGAACAGTGTGGTATGATTAACAGGGAAAATGTCGTCGCCTACTTTGATCGCATTGTTCATTATGTCAAGAGGTTAAACTCTGTCGCTTCTGTGGAATTTGACATCACCAAATGACCGAATCTTCCAATGATTTTTGCAGCTGGTATCTTTGTTAAACTCTCAATGGTGGCATGTGGAGAAACAGCAGAAACGGAACCAACACTATACATTCCTCCAATGACATGGAATATGTTGTACCCATGTACATGTCTGAGAGTTGAAATCTGCATTATCGTAGATGAACCAAATAAAACCGTTTGCACCTACTTTTGATTCTGTTTTTAGGGGAGAAGAAATTTAAAACCGCAATGGTTTTTACGTCCATAAGTGCTGCAAAACCCCAACGAATTCAAAACATCCAATAACTTTCGGGATCCAAACTTCTTATAGATGAATGCTGGTAACCCAACTTGTATATTATTGTAATTTTCTAATTCATTATTGTAATTATTATAATAAATTGATACAACAGTTAAAGTATCATAGCAACGGCGATATTCGTGATAACGGTGAATTTTACTAGATATAGGAATATGGCCCTTTTTTGGCGCACTCTAGCGGCGGAACGGTTAGTCTTCCAAAAAGACGTTATATATGAGAAATATAGGAAATTTTCATCCAATAATTATTCCACGATCTTCGTAAGTAACAGTTCATTTACAGCCGTATTCATAGACGATGCGTTACTTATACTTAAAACGCTGTCATTAAAAATGAACCTTATCGACCGAGTAAATAAGGTTGCCATAAAAACAAATTCGACCTTATTGGTCTTACTTAGCACTTATTACTTGTCTATGAATCTGGGCGTTAATCTTCACTATATACTTCTTGCAAGAGTCACTTTAATTTAAATTTGTTGAAAAAGTTTTAATATTTTAATTTTAGGTTAACTAACATTCCGAGAGAGACTTATAATTTGTGTCGGAAACACTTCCAGGACCGGTTTTGGTTAAAAAACAAAAGTTAGGTTAAGACTGGCACGTCTTTCTTGGTCAACCACTAAAACAATAATGAATAACATCGAAATTCGCACCTCCTTTTATACTTTTCGAATTGTTTTCTAAAAATTAAGATAGCCATGGAACTACTATCCTCAAAAACTGCACCGATCTTGATGAAATTTTACAATTCTGTCCATCTCTATCTCAAATATATGTGGAAAAATTTTGAATCCTCTAGCTCGTTCCGTTTTTCCACAATTAATAAAAATCTAAGCCGAAATTTTATATCTTTGATATTTTTGGAAATTTTTCTTAATTTTTGAATTTTCAAATACTTTTTGATCTCAAAAATTCGAGCTCTTTATTCTCTTCCTTTTGCCGTATAGTATGCTTCTGTATCTTAAATACTTACAGAATAATCTTGATTTTACCAAATTTTCCATCTGACAGCTGCCTGTCATTTACCATAATTTGAAATATTCTATTTAAATTTGCTTTTGAGATGGCCATCTTGCTTCAATCTCTCTCTAGGACCTATTCCTCATCCATTTTATGTAATTTCCATAGTCAGCTCGTCATATTAACCACCATGGCGTTTATCTGCCTCCATGTCAAATTTTGTATCGTCGAAGCACTAAATCGTCCCGAAAACAAGAATTCTCTACACACAATGTTCACCTAACGTAAGTTTAACATAATGTCTTCACACATTTCTTAAAATTATACATTTATAACAACAAATTATTTATTTTAGATCTCAAATCGTATGGTACCTCAAATCGTCATAATTATGTCACGCAGGACATTGTAAGCAATACAATACCAGAAGAAAATTGAATTATCCATTGTACATCACCATTTTACAAGATCGTGTGTTGCATTTTAAGTTACATGGTAAAATTTAAACCAGCATATCAATGATTTAGTTAAACGTAGCCTCATGCGCATTTACTTAAGTTAGTATTTTGATACTTGTGTCCCTCGTCTTAATCCTTGCTTGTACCCTAGCATAATAACATGACAATATATATAAATAATATTAATCAAGAAAAAGAAGAATGGACCATCGATGTCATGATTAAAAATCGAAAATTAAAATGTCAACTGGATACCGGAGCACAAGCAAATATATTATCATATGATGATTTTAGTAAATTGGAAGTAAATACTGACATAATTAAGAAGACAAATACAAGCATAATGACGTATAGTGGCGAAAAAATGAATGTAGTGGGCGAATGTAAACTTCAATGCAAGATTCAAGACAAACTAACAAGTGTGGATTTCTATGTACTAAGGAATAAATGCCGCCCAATTATTGGATTACCGACATGCAAACAATTAAATCTAATTCAAAAAAAAAAATCTAATTACTTGTGCCACAAGTAACGGAAAGAAAAGTGATTGAGCCTAAAGAACTCAATATGTACAAGTTTGATCTAAGCAAATATACGACATTGTTTGAAGGCTTAGGAAAACTTCCTGGTCAATTGAATTTAGAATTAAAAAATGACGCCACACCTCAAATAGATCCATTGAGAAGAGTACCATTCAAGTTGATGGATAAATTAAAAAAAGAATTAGAAGATATGGAAGAACAAAACGTGATAACAAAAGTTAAAGAACCAACGGAGTGGGTAAGTTCCTTGGTGTTAGTCAACAAACAAGCTGGAAAGATTCGAGTATGCCTAGATCCAAGAAAACTAAATAATGCACTTAAAAGAGCACATTATCAATTTCCTAGCATAGAAGAAGTCAAAGCTCGTTTAGCTGGTGCCGAAGTATTTTCAACATTGGATGCAAACAAAGGATTCTGGATGGTGGAACTGAACGAAAAAAGTTCTAAGCTGTGCACATTTGGAACACCATTTGGAAGATATAGATTCTTATGACTACCATTTGGAATCAACGTGGCCCCAGAAGAATTTCATAGAAGAATAGTAGAATGTTTTGAAGGTATTGAGAATGTCATTATTTATGTGGATGATTTTATGATATACGGAAGGAATATGCAAGAACACAATGAAACCCTCTTAAAAGTATTAATACGAGCACAAGAATGTGGATTAAAGTTTAACAAGGAAAAATGTAAAATCGGTCTTACCAAAATAAAATTTTTAGGTCATGAATTTAACAAGAACGGAGTTGTACCAGACAACAATAAAATTAAGGCGATAACAGAAATGTCGACTCCCAAATCAGTAAAAGAATTACAACGATTTCTGGGGATGGTAACATATCTGAGCGCATTCATAAAAGATATGTCGTTAGAAACAAGTAACCTAAGAAGTCTACAAAAGAGAGATGTGATTTGGAAACGGGAACATGAACACCAAAAGGAATTTGAAAAATTGAAGGAACTAATATCTAACGCCCCTCTATTGAGATATTTTGATAACAAGAAAAATATTATAATTAATGTCGGTAGATTCGTCAAAAGAGGCTGTAGGAGCTGTTATCATGCACGATGATGGACCGATAGCTTATGCTTCAAGTACAACAATATGATTTGAATGTAATATACAAGAAAGGAAAAGAAATGTATGTAGCTGATACTCTATCACGAGCAGCAACAGAAGAAGTAAATGTAGAATTAACAGAAATTGATATCGAAAATAAGCTGCATATAAATTTGTTAATACAGAATTTAGCCGTGTCAGATAGAAAACTCAAAGAAATTCAAGAAGCTACAAAAAGTGATGAATCATTACAACGGGTTATGGGATACTATGTCAATAGATGGCCAGACCACCAAAGTTCAGTGGACGAAATGGCGAAGAAATATTTTAAAATTAAAAATGACATTCACGTGATAGATGGTATTGTTTTTAAGAATAATCGAATCGTGATACCCCAAATAATGAGAAAACAATTATTACAAGTATTGCACGAAGGACATTTGGGTATGGAAAGATGTAAAGAAAATGCACGCAGTACGGTATATTGGCCATCAATCAATAACGAAATAGAAGAACTAATCAATAAATGTGAAGCATGTTTGATCCATAGAAATAATAATCAGAAGCAATCACTACAACCACATGAAATATCTTCACTTCCATGGGAAAAAGTAGGAATTGATTTATTTGAGTACAACAAACAAACATATTTAATGGTGGTCGATTACTATTCTCAATATGTAGAATTAACTACTTTACGAAGTTTTACTGCAAAAACAGTAATCATGCATTTGAAAGCTATATTTGCAAGACATGGAATTCCCCAAATAATCATGTCTGATAATGGTCCACCTTTTAACTCAAAAGAATATAGTGATTTTTGCATAGAATGGGATATTGAAAAAAAAAACTCAAGTCCAAATTTTCCAAAATCGAACGGTTTGGTGGAACGATCAATTGGAACAATTAAAAAATTATTTAAAAAATGTGACGAAACTAACAGCGACAAGCATATGGCGTTACTACAATATAGAAATACTAAGAAAGGTCAATTGGAATCCCCGGCTGAATTACTTATGTCAAGAAGTTTACGATCAAAAATACCTACTCTTAAAAGTAATTTACAACCAAAAATGGTCAATATAAAAAAGTATAAAGAAATCAAAGGAAGAAATATAGAAAGAATGAAATATTATTATAATCAAAGCACCCGACCATTAAGTGCCATTGAGAAAGGAGAAACAATAAAATTTAAAATAAAACCTACCGAAAAGTGGACGTCAGGAAAAATTCAAGAGGAAATACATGACAAAAGATCTTTCATTATAGAAACACCTGAAGGAAAACTATTTAGAAGAAACCGAGAACACATATTGAAAACAAACAAAAATAACGATTTAAATAAAAAAAATGAAAATGAAGAAGAAAATGATAAAAACATAGAAAGAAAAGAAGAAACAAACGATGAAGACAATAGACAAACTACAATAACAACAAGATATGGAAGAACAATAAAGCCGCCTAGAAGATTTACTTTTTCGGACTGAACTTAAAAAATTATGTTACAAAATTTCGATAATACATATGTACCTAATATGAAAAAGGAAGATGTTATACATGTAATCAAGTAGCAGAGAGTCAGAAGATTGTCAAGTCAATTATTATTATCTTTTGTATATTTAATTACACACAATATAATAAACACAAAACAAATTTTGATTTGATTAATTAATTATCTTAATTAATTAAGATAATTAATCTGAAATGATCTGAAATTTAGAATCTTCAATAATCGACCATACAGACAGCTGATGATAATTTGCAAAATAATACATTACTGAAAATGAAGATTCATAATAATATTCAATAATTAAGAGACCATTCCAGAAGAGAATTTTGTATACCGGGTCACCGGTCGACCATCTGAACATAGACAATTATAACATAGGAAATTGATTTTTCTTTAATTCCTGCTTCCCATCACAACGGATAAGAATGAAAATGGTATCAATTTAAAGAGATTTTTATTCCGCTTCAAAGGATACCTAAGACTTGATATTTTGTTTTTCGATTACTGGTAAAAACTCAATAATAAAATGAAAAAATGAGATTTAAAAAATAATTTTAGTTGCCTTGATTGAGTTTTATTGCAATTGTTTTTGTTTGAAAACCAGTAATTTCTAATAAGTTACTTTGACAGATTACAATAAATTTGGTTAACAATGAACGCAAACACTTATTCTGTGGAAGAACAAGTTTTTATGGTAAAATTATATTACATTATAATTTTAATTCTTAACCTTTAATAACCTTTAATAATTATTAGGTAATTATTATTAGGTAGGTCGATAAATTAGGGCTTTCCAAAGCTTTAAAAAGTATGAAATAAAAATTAAATTAAAAATTTAAACAATTTCCGACACAGGAAAAACCTCTAAAAAGTTAAAAAATAATAAAAAACCTTAGACTTATAAAACAAACCTAATAAAAAGGCTCTTTAAAAAGTAAATAATAATTCCACTAATTAATGTTTTACATTCTAAATATCAATTCCGGTTTTACTTTATACAATACAAATACTACTAGTCGGGGAGCTGCAAATACAATCTTTGGATTAATGTAGGGTAAATACTTCTATTAAACCTACTATAAGTGTATGATAGCATTCTACAAATTGGTATATACTACATAATAAAGTTGCAGCTCCCCGACTAGTAGTATTTGTATAAAGTAAAACCGGAATTGATATTTAGAATGTAAAACATTAATTAGTGGAATTATTATTTTCTTTTTAAAGAGCCTTTTTATTAGGTCTGTTTATTAAGTCTAAGGTTTTTTATTATTTTTTAACTTTTTAGGCGTTTTTTTTGTGCCGGGGAATTTTTAAATTTTTAATTTTTACTTTATAACTAGTAAGAAACTAAAAATTCGTTCATAAAACAATATTTAGGGTACTAACTTACAAATAAAAATAACAAATATCTGTCTTTCTAAATTTTATTGCGACATAGAGTTACCAAATTATTCAGATTAATTAAATTTTATGGTATCATCAATCCATTTAAGATAGCTGCAAACATTAGTATACACGGAAGGTGCATCTTTAATTCCGCAAGGTGCAAGACCCCATGATACAACCCCAACGACGGTTTTGCCATCTTTTACTAAAGGACCACCGCTATCACCAGAACATGCTGATTGTGATTTTCCAATATTTGATCCAGTGCATATCATTGTTGAATCTAAAGGTCCAGAATCGCCCAATAAAGCTATCAAAACTTCTTCACACTCTAAAATAAGAGACAATTAAAAAAATTCAAAGTCACTGTTTTTATTCGTACCTTTGTTGGTAAGACGTGGAAGATTTGCCCAACGTAAACGTTGTGGGGGGAATGGAATGATATTGGAGGTTAATCCCCAACCAGAAAGAGTTTCAGATTGAATAACATCGCATTCGTCTGCAGTTGGTAAATTGGCAATTTGAACAGCGTCGGTAATTTCAACTTCTTCTGATAATTTTAATAAAGCGATGTCAAATGGTGCAACACCTCTGTAAGTATACGTTTTTTGATAAACTGTAAGTTATTTTCAAAAGAAGGATGTATATACCCTGGGTATTCGCGATGGGAAAAGACCTTGGATACTTTTATGTGCTGACTGTCGTCATCTTTACCTTTAAGTTCATGTAGTCCCAAACCAACTTCATACTTTCCAAGTGCTTGTTTGCAATGACCAGCTGTGAGTACCCACTGTTTGTTTATAAGAGTACCACCGCAAATGTGGGAATACCCCAAAATTCCTATAGTCCATCTAACGGATACTTGATAAGGAAACTGACGTTTGGCTGCTTCTTCGCCACCAATAATACGGGACGTGTCATGGGGCAAGGTGTTTTTGTAGAAATCAATTTCAAGTGATGACGCAGCTATAATCAATTTAATATTTAATAATTTACATTTATAATAATTTTTGAATAGTAATTTTTACCTGTAGCATATGCTAATAAAATCGTTAGGCATATAGCGAACTTCATGTTGATGATAACTAATATGCACAAATAAAGTAAATTGTCTAATTCAATTTGATTTAAATACCTCAAATTAATAAATAAGTGGTTGAGTTAATGGAGAGATTAGATAAGAGTTAATAACTGATATGAAACATTTTATTGAAGAAATCGTGATAGTTCAAATTAATCTTATTTAAAGGTACGAAAACAAATATCGAAAGGTAGTAATTTCATTTAGATTATGTAGGAAGCATAATTGTAAAATTTTTTTATAATAGAAACACTTTTAGTTTAACAAAACTTAAAATTATGTACATAAATAAGTACTTGGCTCTTATGCACTTCTAAATTACTGATTTATATGGTTAAAAGAGAGTAAAATATAAACAGAAACCGGTAAGTTACATTTTGCTAAATCTGAGACATTATTCTCAAGATAAATGTGGACATCTTCAATTACTCTTTCAACATTATTGGCAAATGGACCACTTTTGCTCTTTTCTTCAGTTTTTGGGTGATTGTACAGTCCTCTGATGGATAAATTATGATATTCCTAATCGGAGGCCACCAAGTCTGAAACACCAAAAAGATTTTTATTATGGAATTTTTTTGTGTGTGCGTCGGAAGTGGGTAAATCTTCAAAAGACACCACCCAGGTGGTCTGATTTTTACCGACTAAAATCCCACTCCATGGAGATGCCGGGAATCGCCAAAGCATTACTTCCGCTCATCCTCCTACCTATATTGCTTCCACCCTTTCGGGTCTTGGTTCTTCTTGGGCTTTTATTTGCGTGTCCAATTCGTCATTGAGTTTTGCTTTGATGGACATGATTTCCACCAGAATATGTTCGATAATCGTGAAATGTTTTTCGTCCGTTTGTTGCAGTAAAAGATTGTATCATTCGCATCATTGATTTCCCCACAGAACTAATAGTTAAGGGTATTCACTGTCTTGAAGCGATGTATAGCGTTCCGCATCTCTGCCTTTAGATGGATTGGCAGCTGGGACGTAATTACCAGGACCGAGTAGGTGGAAATGGTTCTAGGTCCATTACCTATTTTTAACTGTAAGCTCGGGAGATCCTCATAGCACTCCTTCTCTGTACTGCTTGAAGTATCTGGAGATATGTCTTATTCTTAATCTCATCCTAGCCCTGCTTGGACTTCACATATTTATCATAATCCTCTGGAATGCCTGTGTCAGCATCGCTGCTCTCTTAACCACTCTCATTTAAAGGACAGAGCCCTATCGATATTGACACCCAACACCGTGACCTGGTCCCCCGTCTTATTTGTATGGCCGTCTATTAGGAAGTGTACCAGTTTCGTCTTTTTTCCAACTACCACCACCTCCGTTTTTTCCGCGACGAGTTTCAACCGTCTAGTGGTCATCCATTAGTTGATATCCTTTATACTACTAGTTATGTTCACGAAGTTCTCTATTTTCCCCTCCGTGCGGGCCTCGACCACTATCGCTATGTCGTCTGCGAAGCTCACCCCAGGTCGAGTGGGGAGCCCGAGGACGCCGTTGTACATAACGTTTCCCAGGAGGGGACGAAATACTAAGCAAATTATGGCTTGTTTGTGATATTTAGCAATTTTTGACAAAGATCGATTACTCAGTTACATGAAATGAGGAAAAAATATAAAAATGTTGTTGGAATTTATACCAATCAAATAATGCTAGTGCGATGTTGAAGACCTAAGCATTAAGAAAACGAATTAAAACTAATTAAAAACTAAAATTTGAAACAAAAACATAGTTGAAAAAGATAATCCAACAATACAGATAATAAAGTACGGTTTCCTTTATTCCCGTTTTATTATTAAATTGTACTTTCTGATTATAAAATTCAAGATTAGATTAAATTTAATTTAAAATTAAATTAAACGGAAAACCAGATAGCAACAGCAAAAGTGATCACCATATTTCAACCTAGATTAAAAGTAGTTAACTCCAGATAAATGATTAGATTACCATCTTAGCTTAAACGTCAAACTTGACGTGCATAGTTACAAAAACTTCAATTTTCAATACTTCGAAAACCTATTCTTATAGTATTTAAAAAAAGGATGTACCAATGTTAGGGTTTGCTGCATTGTTTAGAGATAGCAACATTTGGATACTTTTTGGGGAAAAGACGAAGATTTATTTCACACCAATCTCGATGAATACTCCATTACCCTTGGCTGCCAATCCTTCTGACTGCTAAAGTGAACAAACTTTTAAGTTTTTCCTTTTGTAGGTTTAAACGCAGACTAAGCCAATTTTATTTCTTTGCTTATTCATAACTTTTATTTTGTAAATTTAAATTTTTTTCCTGCTGACTAGTTGACGTTGCGCCAACTAGTTTTGCTTAAGCGGTAGGAGGAAATTTTATTCGACAGTTTTAATCGAGAATTCTACATTTTTGAAAATAGAAAGTGATTTAATTTGATTGAGAAATTATTTGTTTGAATTTAGCTCCTTTAAAGAATATTGCAAGTTGGTAGAAATTGATGATAAATCTTGATTTTTATAAGTTATCTTCAGAACAAGATGAATGCTTTCTATTACCATTTAAGTCGGTTATTGATTGATTTAGGAATCGTAATTCAATAATTAGAAAATTATATATTTATATAGTTTTACTTTCAATTATAACAACAATCACAAAAATTATAGCGAAATCAGAATTGTAGCTTTCATGTAGGTAGGATTTACAAATTGTTGTTTATTTGATAATCTATCCAATCTAAGTAACTGCAAACATTGGTGTACACGGTAGGTGCATCTTGAGTTCCGCATGGCGTAATACCCCAAGATGTAATGCCAATAAGTGTGTTGGTGGAGTTGTTTACTAAAGGACCACCACTATCTCCGGAACACGCTGATTCTGAGTTACCGATATTTGATTTGGTGCAAACCATCGTTTCATCTAAAGGTTCAGAATCACCTAAAAGCGCCTTTAGAACTTCTTTACATCCTACATTAAACATATTCAAAATATAAAATATGTACCCACTAAAATATAATAGAGATATTTACTATCATTATTTAATCTTGGTAGATTTGCCCATTGCAAACGACGTGGAGGAATTGGAATAAATGACGTCAAACCCCATCCAGAAAGATTTTCCGAAACGATAACATCGCATTCTTCTGCCAATACGGGCAAACGAGCAAGTTGAACGGCTTTGGTGATTTGTGCAGGATATCTCAATTTAAGGATTGCAATATCGTATGGTGCAACTCCCCTAAAAATAAAACATTAAAATTTGGAATTTAACGGCTATTCATAACATTACCCTGGATAGCTGACATGAGCGATAAATTTAGAAACTTTTATAAACTCGTTATCGGGGTGATCATCGTCAATATAATTGAGTAAGCCCAAACCCACTTCATAAGATCCAAGTGATTGCTCACAATGAGCAGCAGTTAATACAAACGATTTATGAATTAAAGTACCACCACAAATATGACTATAGACTTCAATAAGTGGTAGACTCCAACGTACTGAAACATGGTAAGGAAATTGTTGCCGTTCCGCTGGTTTACCGCCAATGATTCGTGAAGTAGTTTGAGTTATGGTATTTTTGTATACATCTTTATTGTTGAACGAATGTCCGAATACGAAAAAATCTAAAACAATTATTTTTATAAGATTATACCTCTGATATTGCCAACATACTTGCTAAAATTGTTAACCAAACAAACTTCATATTGGTTATTATAAAACAAATATAAAATGCTTATAATTTCATTCAATTCGAAGATTTCGCTTATATTCAATTAGGAGACGCTTTAAGTACTGATTGAATACCAAGTTAAGGTTTTTGATAAGCTATCGCAATGTTTACGGCTGGCTTTTGAGTTTGGTGGTATTGTAATTGTGGTGTTTTTCCGTATAATTTATCAAAATAAACTTTTGTAATTAAACAAAAATAGGGATTTAGAAAATCAAAAACTTTCATTTTAAAAATTTTTTTTTTTTTTTAAGATATTAAATCGTTTTTAACTGCCATGGTCATTACGCATGTTTACATGTTATTATATATAATAGGTATTTGTTAGGGTAGTTTATAGTATTCTTTTTTAAATTTAAAAATGTATTTATTTATCTTATTATTTTGTACTTTTATTTACATAAAAAATAATTTTTAATATGAATTTTCTTCTATTGTTTGTTCGATCCAGTCTCGATAAGCACAAACATTGGTATAAACCGATGGAGCATTCTTCGTGCCACATGGTACGATACCCCAAGATACAATTCCAATAATAGTTTTATTCTTCAAGTCGGCCAATGGACCTCCACTATCTCCCATACATGCCGATTGAGGCTTTTTAGAATCGTATAAAGTACAAACCATTGAGTCGTCTAACGGACCATGATTTCCAAGAATTTTGATTAATTTTTCACTGCATTCTAAAATTTAAATTAATTTAATTACGATCTTGAGTAATTAGTTTCAAGTTGCACCTTCTTCGGATATAATTGGAAGATCAGCCTTCTGCAGACGTTTTGGTAAAGTTGGTATGATACCTCCAGTTTGTCCCCATCCGGTTAAAGTTCTCTTAGTTAATACGTCACATTCTTCTGCTGATGATGGTACATTGAGAAGTTGTACCGTGGGGGTAAGCTGTGCAGGTTTCTTAAGTTTAACTAATCCAATGTCGTATTTAGAAACACCACTGAAAATAAATATTACATCAGTAATTTTTAGTTAAATTAATAGTAAGAGATATGTTACCCTTTAAAATCGACATGGACAATAAATTTGCTGACATCGATCCACTGAACATCTCTTCGTTTCTCGTCCCTATTTAGCAATCCTAAACCAACGTCATATGTACCTGACTTCTGTTGACAATGTGCTGCTGTTAGAACCCAACTAGTATGAATCAGGATTCCACCACAAAGATGACTTCTGAATCCAATAACTAATAGCCTATGACGAATGGAAACCTGATAGGGAAATTCTCCCCTGTTTGCCTTTTGACCATTGATAATGCGAGTTGTCGATTCTTTCAATGTGTCTTTGTACAAATCAATTCTAATTGATGCTATAAGAGAATGGATAAAATAAATAAGAATACAAACTTAAAATTAAGTCATACCTGCGGCATAAGTTACTAGAGCTAACAAACAAAAAATTACGCACTTCATCTTGATAGGACAAAGCTGCAGTTTGTTAATTATGAAACTACAAAGTTATATTTATAGTGATGGTAACAAAATCTAAAATTACTACAAAATGAAACAATCTGAATGCCCTAATCTTAGGCAATCTTAGAACAATTAGTATATAATACAACTTTAAAAGGTAGAAGATAAGCACACAGTATCGATTTTGCAATATCACGCCATAATTACAAAATATTTGAATTTGAATTTGAACTTGAAACCTGTTGCCACTTGACTATTAATATACTAAATAGTTGTTGCAAAATGATAAGATTAAAATCAAGATTTCTAAGTTGAAGGTAAGTTAATTTTTTATAGTGTAACCTTGACATTTGATCAATTCAAATTCAATCATTTGTTTTACATGGTTTGCTATAAAATATTCTTCGTGGACTAGAGTCTTACGTTCTGAATTTCATATGTGTACCTTATACAGTCACTCAAGAAAGTCTTCCTATGATCTATGATTTTCCTATCACGATCACGATTTGCCTATGTCAATCCATTGCTGGATGTAAGTTTTCCCATTTTTGGAGAAAGGTTTTAGCATTTAGACCCCACGGTCGCTAAATCTAGATTGGGGAATACCTGTAACCCTGCTTTTAATAGTTGATGACGACTATCATCAACCCAGGGGGACCTCCGGTTTTACGTGCCCTCCAAAGCACGTAGACGGTCATATGAAAGTTTTAGACTCTCCCTGGATTCGAACCGAGTACCTTCAAGCCAGCAGTTGTTGGGATAACCTACTAAGCTAATGATCGTCGCCCATATTTTCCTATATTCGCAATGTAAATTGTATCGTACGGAGACATTTACATACAGCAATACTTATTAGACATATTTTTACAACATAATACATATTATAATATACATTTTTTAATTTCGTCACACCGTTTCCGAGCTATCTTAGAATAGATATCTATATGAGTGTATATAAACAATAATAAAGCTATTGAAAGTTGCGTTAAAAGTTATTTCTTGAGTGACTGTATAATATTATATAAATTTTATTGCTTTTCTGCTCTGTTGTTATCGTTGTTCTCACTGCTGGATTGTTCCATGTCAATAAGATAATATGCCTTATTGGCAGAATCAGAGGTTGGTTTCATCACAGACGGCGCCAGTATTTTTGGGTGGGCACAAATTAGATCCAATACATTTGGGAAGCGGCACAAAAAATTTATAAATAAACTAAAAAAAATATATTTTATTTTATTGAAACAAGTACCTATGGAATTAAAAATTTTTAAGTCAAATGATTGTTTTTTGAAATGAATTACAAACTGAATTAATAATGCATAAAAGTTCATTTTAAAATTAATTATATTTTGTAATGAATGAAATTGCTAAATTGATAGAAGCTAATCTATAAAGAAGGAAATTGAAGTATAATACATATGAGAAGTTCTTGAAATTTTTAGAGTATGTACCTACTATTACCTATTTCCGTAATAAATTTTTTGCAAAGTTTGAACTTAATCTTGTTTTTAGTTATCGAGATAATAAATAATGTCAAAGTTACCTTGCGTTCACATTGATTTAAAGTTCATTATTTCAACAATCAGAAATGTCAGCATTACCAAAAATTGCCAAAATATTTATGAAAGTCTTATAAATAAGTATACCAAAATTCAAAAAAGTCATGTTTTTAGTTTCTGAGAAAATTAAATTATTATTACAAAAGGTGTACGAAAGATATCAAGATTTAGTAAATCATGGCAACGTCTGATTCCGTAATCCATTCATTTTTCCACCAAATGTTTTGTTTTTTTAAATGTGTATTTATCTAAAATCTTGATAGCTTCTGAACTACTTTTTAGAATAATAATTTAATTTTTTCAGAAACTAAAAACATGAATCCCTTGAAGTTTGGTGTACCTACTTATTTATTAGACTTTCATAAATATATTAGCGATTTTTGGTAATGCTAACATTTCTGATTGATTGAGATAATGACCTTTAAATCAATGTAAACGTAATGTAACTTTGACATTTTTTATCTCGATAACTAAAAGCAAGATTAAGTTCAAATTTTGCCAGAATTTTTTTATTATGTAAATAATGTATGTATGTAAATTACATATAAAAATTTCAAGAATTTGTCATATACATACTTCAATTTCCTTTTTAACAACCTTAACATATCCGATAGCTGAAAAATATTGACAATTTTTATCTTTTTTCTGCAATAGTTTTTATAAATTTCCTACAATTTGGGTGGGCACTTACCCCTGGATTCTGGATTCTGGATTTTAGGTAGGAGGGTAGGGAGGTATCCCCACACGCACTTAGGCCACTAAATCGGGCCCATTGTACTGCCTCCGAATGCAGCGGCCCTCCGTCCTGTCAGTCCTCAAGCCACCCTGTCGCCAGGATAAATTCGAGTATCTTGGCAGGCGGAGTGTCGCTGATTCTGGCCATGTTAAGCCAGAAGTCCCCTAGCATGGCACCTCTGATTGACGCTTGCGACGGACAGTGACAGAGCACATGTTCCGCGGTTTTGTCTGCTGTATTACATCCCCGACATCTTGGGTTATCTACAAGTCCCATTGTGTTGAGATGTTTGTTCAGTTTGCAGTGTCCAGTTAAAATCCCTGCAATTGTCCGTAGATTGACTCTGGACAGTTTCAAATAATATTTTGAATGCCTACTAGAGGGTGCTTTGATCGCTGCCCTTGCTTGTCTGCATTCAGTTTCTTTTGCCCATCTGCAAGAATGCAGTTTTAGGATGTGTTGTTTTAGGAGGGTATCGATAGTTTTACAGCTGGTACAATCTTCGGCTCCGGACCGCAGGGAAGGCTGTTGGAGCCGTTTCTTGCCAGCTCGTCCGCTTTTACGTTACCCTCGTTACCTTGATGCCCTTTCACCCACGAAAGTGAAATGACATTTGAGTTAGATATCTCATTTAGTGTCTGAATGCATTCTAGCAACAGACCAGATGTGACCTTGTGACTCCTCAGTGCCACAAGTGCCGATCTACTATCTGTAGATATCTGAATGTTTTTGTCGCAGATAAGTTTATCTTGGACTATTTTTGCGCAGTGCAGTTTACCCATAAGTTCCGTTTGGAAAACTGATGTGTGCCTGCCCAGCGGTATGCTTATGTTTAGGTCAAGTTCAGCAGAGAAAATGCCTGTTCCTGAGCCAACATTGTTTTTGGAACCGTCCGAGAATAGACATATGTCATAGTCGTAGGTTTCTGTTGGATTCAACAGGATATTGTATTTCCTGTCAAATATATATTTAGGGGAGATTCTGTCAGGTTCAAGGTGCAGCAGAGGTACTCTAATTGAGTAGTTGACCAACAGAGAGTGCTGAATGCACCATTCCTCCAGTATTTTGAAAGCTGTCTGCATTAGCATGCAGATCATGTTTTCAAATTTGCCAGTAAGCAGTATGGTCATATCATCTGCGTATCCTATGGTATAAAAACCTTTTTCGTTAAGGCGTCGTATGAGGCTGTCCACTACGATAATCCACAGCAATGGGGAGAGTACCCCTCCCTGAGGGCAGCCTCTGGTTACAACGCCTTTGATCTTTATGTCGCCGACACATACCTCCACGGCTCGCCACTTCAGTATAAAACTGATCCAGTTGGAAATGGTTGTGGGAACACCGTATTGGCCTAGCGCTGCATTTATACTTTCAAAGGTGGTTTTATCAAAAGCCCCTTCGATGTCAATAAACGCTCCTAGGGTGGACTCTTTTTGGCCCAGTGATCTTTCGACGAGCTCCACCACCTTGTGTAGAGCTGTCTCAGTAGATCTCCCAGGGATATACGCATGCTGGTGTACGTGTAATGGTCTGTGTTCCAGAACCGTATCACGTATCTCTCTATCGCACAGTTTTTCTAACGTTTTCAGGAAAAACGAAGTCAAACTGATTGGTCTATACGATTTTGGCAGGGAGTAGTCGCCCCTGCCAGGTTTGGGTGTAAAGATAACTTTAACCTTACACCATTCCTTCGGTGTGTATCCGTGTGCAATGCACGCTTTGAACACTCGCACCAGATGACTGAGTAGGTGATCCAGACCCCACTGAAGTAGGGCTGGGAGTACCCCGTCAGGTCCGGGCAATTTGAAGGGGCTAAAGGATTTAATGGCCCATGCCGTTTGGGTATTATTCACAACCTTCTTTGCAATTTCCCAGTCAGCCTCTGTCGGTGATTGGCTTTTGGTGTCAGTCCAATCGAAATCAGAGACTTTTTGGCTATCGGGAAAGTGTGTATGTAGCAGTATTTCTGCAGATTACCCCTTACCTTACTCCTTGGTGCCTTCATAGGGAATTATGTAGATTTTCTATGTTGCGTCTTTGCAATGCTATTAAACACTGTTAAAAGTTAGTAGTTTTTGATTTCTCCTTATTACTTTAAGACAGGAGTGAGCTACACTGCAAATTTTTGAACACTAGATTTTTTTACGAGAATTTTAAGAGATTTTCCCGAATATCTTCCTGAATTGTTTTAAGATTTCTTTTAAAAATAGTTGAAAAACCAAAAAGAAAAAATAAAATACTCATCTGTAGTAGGTATTCCTAAGATTTCCTTAAGTTTTCTATCTTTGCTTGTACTTCACATTTTCCTTTAGAAAATATAAATCTCCACCTTAAGTTTTGTTTTGTTTTCTTTGTTTTAGGTGGTACCCACAGATTTATTTTGAAGAAGTTTATTTTGTAGCTCTAGAGAAATATGAGGGGTGAACTACGACTAGAAATTATTATTATTTCCGTACAGGACGTGAAATTCTCAAGAAATTTAGTAAAATTATTCTCGACTTCGTAAGAGTCCTTTTTTGTATAGCCATATAGCTGCATAGTCTGCGTTCAGGTCCTCTGCAAGATTGACCAATAAATTAGTTGAAGATGAAGATCGAGATTCAAATCCCGCCCTTTCATAACATTCATATTCAATATTAAATTGTCCGTAGGTAATATATTTTAATAATATTATATCATAATGCGGAAATATGATGTATAATAATTAGAGCTCGGATTTATAAAAACTTTATAATTTCAAAATAGGGGCTTTAAAAAGTTTCAAAACACTGAAAAATAGTCATATAAAATTGAAAAAAGCACAAAAAATCAAACATCAAAATATAATTTTTATTATAATAATAATTATAATTAGACATTCGCTTTATAATTATAAAAAAAATTAATTATGATATATTTTTCCAAATTTTTCATTTTGAAAGATCGTCGTCTGTCGTTTAACACTTACTTATAAATCGAAAAACTTGGCTCTACATCTACATGAACCTATACGTAATGGAAGCGAATAGGACCTCAGAAAATTTCTCAAGTGTACGAAATATTCCACAAAATCTTTTTTGCCAAATTTTCGACGGATGATGGAACATATATGAAAAGTTAACTTTGATATAACTTAATTGTTGTCGAATTAATGAATTCTTAAAAATTTCTTAACATTCATTTATTGCTGCCGACGACGATTCTGACAATTCAGAAACAAATCTTTGAAAATTCTCAAAATTTGTCGCATAATATAGGGCAGCATTGAGCAACGTTCCCCATTTTGTGAGAACTGGTTCGGGAGGAAGAGGTGTCCCAAATAATATTTAAAAAATCTTAAATAAGCACTAACATGTGTTTTAAATTTAACCGAACTATGCATTTATTAGAATAGAAGATAATCACGAAGTAATTAATTATATTAGTGAAAATTTGGATTACATCTAGTTTATTATTTATTTATAAATGTGAGTCTAATAATACATTTGAAATATAGTTTATCTTGAGATAAAATAAAAGATAAAACTCATTGAATTTAATAGTTTTAGCCAAAAACGCAGTTCAACATTGAGATCTAAAACTTTTCGTCTATGTATAGGTACTTATACAATTTTTAAAGTAATAATAAACAAAACACTTAGTCGTATGAATGAAACTTTAAGTTGTAAATTACGAAAATTTGAAAATATCGTCGATAAGGAAAAATTTTTCATAATCAAGTATAAGGAAGCCATATTTCGAAAAGTCTTTTGCTTTCTTATTCTGCAGTTTTGTTTTTAGTGTGATGATGTCTCCAAGCAGATATTATATGCAAATACAAAATAGGCACTCAAGTTATCGCAAGAAATCCACACTAGCTTGAACTTAAAATGCAGTTTATTTAATGACTGTTACATATTTCACTATAAACTAACCTAGTTTCCTAGCGTGGTTTTATATAAGAACTAAATAAAAAAAGAGTGATAACACAAAAGAAAAAATCTGATGTGGACATCACATAACTTCCGTGTAATTTTTATAATAATAATAATAATAATAATTGTACAAGAATCTCGTTAATCTGTTCGTGCGCGTCATTAATTACGAATTTTGGCACGGACAATCGCAACCAAAAATAGGAGGTGCACAACTAGATGCTACAAGTGCTTCAAATCCAAAATTTTAACTTTCTTCGACCTACCGTATTTGAGTTATGCGACATACAGACGTCCGCACGTATGTACGTACAGACATCACAACGAAAATAGTCAAAATGGATTCAGAGAAGGTCAAAACGGATATTTCCGTCAAAATCTGGAAACCGAAAAAAATCGGGATTACAATACTTCCTTGTTTTACAAGGAAGTAAAAATATAAAGATAATTATAATATAAAAGTTATACTTTTAACCCCCTCCCCATTATATTAAAATTGACTATAATCATTACTTCAATTATTTAATATCAATTAAACCAATGTTTGTAGCCAGCGGCAGCTCGTCAAAGGAGGTGAGGGAGGTTTAGCCTCCTTGGAAATTCAGGACTTTAAACTATAACAGGGCCATGGAAAGATAGATACTCCTTTCACAATACTTATCCAAAATAAATAAAGGTCGTATAAATAAAGGACTTTGGAAGATAGACTGTTTGTTATCTATAACTTATCCAAAAAATAACTTGAGACAATAACATCTTGGTATAGAAAATAATATATGTAGATGGTTTAACCATCATATGAAATGTAAGGTTTTACTGTTTAATTGTAAAGTAATGGTTTCCAGATTAGTCTGAAGGAATTTCTGTCATCTCATCGATAGATATACATCGACGGTGGCTTTATCTAATATCTACAAACTCTACTTGGATAGAGCAGTTATCTTCGGTCCAGTGCTTGAATGTATCCAGGCAATAAGACACAGAATAAGATATCGACTCAAAATATTTTTCTGATTCAGTTGAAGTACCTATACAGCTAATGGGGAATTAGCGAATTAAGAGCAAACAGTTTTCATAAATAACTTACATTTATTTTTATTCTAAAATTAATAAAATAGTTTTACTCTTGATAATGGTAATAATACAAAATTCTACATTTTAATATCACATGATAGAAGAAAGAAGAAATACTTCCACAACAATCATAAAAACAATCTGGATACTTGTAGTACTTGGATCTATTGAAAACGAAGAAAAATATTAGTAATTTTCCAAAATTAACCTGTTCAGGTCTTCTAATCTATTTCACATTATTATTTTCATTAGTTTGTGGGTCACTAACGCTATCATCAATAAATTTACTAATTCTGTTTGATAAATTATCTTCATTTTTCGCATCTGATTGAGCTTCGTTATTAGGATTTGTAACAGATGCTTCAATCAAATCACTTAATTTCTTTGCAGCTTCTTGGTTTTTTCTATCTTGGTTGATTGATATCTTCTTAGCTTCAGTATTTTTGGAATAATTATTAGATAAAAATGTTCCGGAAGTATCCTGCCGATTAGTGACCCTTCTAAAATTTACAGTGCTTAAGCGATTGTGGGTATTTCTTTGCGTTTTTCTGAATGCTTCTTTAATTTGATTTTGAACCTAAAATAAGGAAATCTTTAAGTTATACAGTTTGGTGAACATAGAATCCTAATATACTTCTTTATTGAAATAGCAGAAGAGAAATGCTACCATAACACCTTGTAGAGAGTGTATCAGGTAACTTGAGTAATAAAATATATCTCCTGCTATACAAGAGTTTCTATCTATTATATCTCTATTGGCAGTAAATAAAAATGGTACACCAAACAGAACTGCCAAGAAAATCATCACCCTGAGGGTAGTTCTGAAATAGTAATTAAATCATATAGTTAATCAATGTACTTATTAATTTGCGTATTATGATTACAATTCGATATACCAGTAAATAAAAACAGAAGTCTCAAATATTATTTTAAAGAAAAACAAACATAAACAAAAGTTAAATTAAAGCAAATAAATGAGGTTGAGAAACATTCTATAAAAAGAAGTGTAGTTTAGAAAAGCTTACTTAAAAGCTCTTTTAAGTATCGAATTGTAAGATTTTCCATTAATTAAAATATATGTATACTTGGTATGCTCTTTCGACATATCTTTCTTCAGTTTCCATATCAAAACACGTGCAATGTCCAAAAGTAGAATTATATTAATTGCTAAAATGGCTATTCTACATCCGTCTAAAATCCATTCGTGACCAGAATTGTCAACCATCCAGCAGTTAGCATTATCGTTTAATCCTACTACGATTGCCCAAATTATAGTTGGAATAAAAGTAATACCTACATTATAAAACTTCAAAGTTATAGTAAAAAGTAAAATTTACATCATATTACCTAATGTTACTGAATATATCAATATTTGGCCGGGCTTAATAATAAATACTCTTGCAATAAGTTTATGTAAGTAAAAACCATCCATTAACATACAAGCATAAACTGCATTAACAGAAGCACTGGCAAAAAATGCTAAAACTCGGCAAGGAATTCCATTCTCTTCTAGAACTTTATTGGAATCTTTACTGGGTTTTAAAGAATCCAATATTACCAGTTCCTTCGATACAGCAGTTAAAATGTTTCTCAAAATGCATGCGATCAGTAAGTTCCGATGTAAACTTATTCTCGTGGTGGTTCTCAATTTTTTGAAACTTAGGAATATTACTACTGCTGGGAAGCACAGAGCAATCGCCACGTAACAAACAATAACATTAAAACTGTGACGCCTTCTGTAAACAGGGGCAGTTGCGCATACAGCATAGTTAGTAGTCTGATTCCATTCTCCTTGACTAAAGCACTCTTTTTCACTGTATACTAAAAATACAATTATGGCTGTGTAATAAATTTAATTGTCACATTGAAATACTTACAAATGCATGGTGTAACATTCGACGAAGACGTGTAATCTGGACATGGCTGTTTACTAATTGTGTCTTTTTCTGCTGCAGGATAGCAAGACCAAATATCCCAAATATAAGGACACGAAAATTTATCAGCTAAAAATGTAATATGAATGCTTCACATTAGCTTGAAGTTTAATTATTGGTACTTACTAGGATATATATTCTCATTGGTCATATGTTTCGTACAACACTCATCTGCAGCTTCTGCACAGTTTAGCCATTTGGCATAAAAGCCATCTGCCATTAATTCATTTTCAATTATAGTAGTTGACGTGCTATTTGTATAATCAAAATAAAAATCCGTGCTATTTTTGTACTAAAATGAATTTATATTTACATTATGAATAATTATTATAATCAAAATTAGAGGAATACGATACGATAGATAAAAGGTACAGGTTTAAAAGGACAGGAATCCTGTCTGATTTTTTTGTATTTTTTAAGTAAAATTGAATTGTAAATTAAAAATGATTTTTAAGTAAAACTTGTCTATAATTAACTAAATCTAATTGAAAATAATATTATGCTACGATATTATGTATCACTTGACAACGTAGCACCCAGGTATGTGTAACGATTAGAAAAATTGGATTAAATAGTATAGTATAAATTTCGCGGACCATCAACAGATTGTAGTAAAATCCCATTCACTATGAATAAGTACTAGAGGTGTTTCTTTTATGAAAAATTTAAACTTTAAAATCAAATATTTTTTTAATTAACCGATATTTGAAGATAATCTTCAGCTTAATTGTTTCACTTTTTTCATCAAGTAATACGAAAAAGATACCGTATGTAGTTGTGATAAGACGTGAAATAATAACAAGAGAAGAGGGTTTCTCATCCTTGAGTCGTAATGCTTCTTATTGAAAAATCGTCGTGACCCATTACAGGCTCTCCGGTAAATTACCTCGGTAGTTTGCTATTGCCTTCCGAGTAGGTTGTGCTTAAAGAAGAACAACTATTTATAAATCTAACCCGGGATCTTCCTAACCACTTACGGACGCGTTCCCTTGAAGTTTTGTTGCATAAACTAGCCGAAGTGTTGAAATAAAAAAAAATTTAAACGCTATTTTTTATAGTATTTTGAAAAATAACAGGTATTAGCTTAATATTGCAGTACTCTTTCAACCTACCAAAGCTTTTGTCCCGCCCGATCCTAGAGTTACCATATACTTCAGAGGTTTCCCTCACGAGTAACTACATAGTATAACAGACTAAGGAACTGGTGAGACCACTTTTACTGCATGGGGAGAACAAAAGGCAAACATTTTTAAAAATAGATAACACGACCGTTTACGAAATGACCTAAGAGCTGGTTTTTCTCTTCCATCAATAATCCGAAGGCTAAGGCATAAAAGGATTTTTCTAGCCATAAGAAAGATTAGATTAGGTTCAGGTTGGGTTCAGGCAAGGTTAACAGTACGGTACTACATACTTTGCGGTCCATGTGACGGTTAGATACAACTGTATTGTAGGCTGACGGTGCTATTGCGGTGGGCCCACATTATTATATTTAGATCTGTATAGTGTGAGATCTATTGATGCATTTCATGACCGAAAAATTTGATTTTGGTAAGCTTGAAGTTAAGTACAGGCTAAATTTAAAATTAGTTTAGGTTGAGTTAGGTTAGGGTAGATTAAATTCATGTTAAGTTAACTTAATTGTTTTAAATATAAAAGTAAAACTACCAAAGTAGCTATAAGTGGATTTCGGCCGTGAAAATATATCTAATGATAGATACTTCTTTCACAATATGATATAAATATAAAAAAGGAGTATCTATCATTTTAGATAGATCTTTAAGTCACGAGAAAAGCAGCGCTGACGTCACGAAAACATCTCGTCGTATTTGTTGCATAGCAATTACACATTGTTTACAACCTGTTTTCAACAAGTTTTCGTGACGTTACCGACAGTGGTTGGAGTTGATATTTTGCCATGAAAATTAGCACCAAATGAGTACAAAAGGATTAAAAATTAACATACTGATTAAAATACTTACTATTGCACACTGAGCCCTAAAATTCACATTATTCACCTTGAAAGTGCACCCATAAAGTTTAAGATTTTGTTTCTTCCAACTAGGTTTGGCATAAGCGAAACAGTCCCCACCAGTTGCTATATTCCAAAGAGATTTTGGATATATTCTCGTTGTTGCTCTACACCATTTTGTATTCTACCAATTAAAATTTTTAACTTTAGATAAAATTTCTGAACATATTTATAATTTCCTATGACTAATCAGGAAAATTTTGATCAAATTAATTTTTTATCAATCACCGTCTTAACATATTATAGATTTCAGTGGCGTAACTACCAGAGGGGAACGGGGGGCAATCCTCCCCGGACCCGCAAGGTTTATAGGGCTTTTATTGGTCCTGATGGGTTTTATGATAATTTCTATTTGAATGAATAATGTGCAGAGCTCCGAAAAAGGTCTCAATTTAGGTAATTTTATATCCAAAACCATGAATTTTTATTTGAACTGCTAGCATGTTTTAAAAATCACAATTCTTTACAATCCTTTGTTCATAATTTTAATTAAATAGTATAGTTAGTTAATGATGCTATTTATAAGCTGTACAAATACAACTGCACAAAAAAAATTTTGTTACTACTATTTTAATCTACCTACATTTTATTTACTGACCACAAAACACGTTGCAAAAATTGTTGCCTCCGGGTCCAATGTTTGAAGTTACGCCACTGATACATAGGATTAAATCTAAAAAGCTAATTCGTACCTCCAATGAAAGAACTGATGAAAATAACAAAAACAACACAATAATGTTGTTCATTACACTCAATGTAGTGACAGTGTGAAAATCAAGGCAACATTGCAAATTTGTCATTCCATAGATTACTGCCAACGCGAGATAAGAGCATTAAGCTACTTATCGTTATAATCAATTAACGGAAGGTAATCAATTGGTACTAGATAATTTAATTTTAAGCCAAATATTATTAATACAGATAAAGATTATAATTTACAATTAAATGTTAAATGGATCTAAAGTAAATAATAGTGGCGCAAACTCTACAGTAAAATTTCTTGCAACTGCGTAACTTGAAATACTTCGATTTATCATCGTAATATATTTCTTCTTCTTTTTTTTGAATAAATGATTGTGTATCAGTGCGCAAAGCAGAACACTGAAAAAGCCAATATTAGTTACATAGGTACTTACCGTGTCCGGCATTTTGTACGCTGTACAAATTTGTTCGACAAGCACTCAATCGACAGCATTTGTGCGACACGGAATTTTGTTCGACATGCATTTGTTCGCCTCAACATTTGAGCGAATAGACATTTTTCAGCATCACACGATGGACATACTCTTTTTTGGAGAATTATACTCTTTTCTACCACTATTAAAATGATTATTACAAAAAAATATTATTTATAGTTTTTATTATAATACATATAAATATTATATATTTTATTTATAAACCATAGTTTTTTTACAAGGTGGATTTTGACCACCAACGTACTGTTCAATTCGGAGCTCATTTAAACTTTGATCCCGTTTTATAGCAGTCACAAACTTCCATATGTCAGGATTATCTGTCGTATAAATACTGTCGATTAAAATTCCACGTCGAACAAATGCTGATTCGCATAAATGTTGTGTCGAACAAACGCATGTCGAACAAAATTCCGTGTCGCACAAATTCTGTCGATTAAGTGCTTGTCGAACAAATGCTGGCGTACAAAATTCCTAGAATCGGTACTTACTAGTTCCAGTAATTCTTCATTTTAAAAAATTTCCGTTTCAAAAAACAAGATAAATGGAAAACTCGAGTTGAAAACTTGCACCTCAGGCATTAACAAATAAAAAACAATGTCAGGAATATCTAAGGGAAAAACCTAGCCCAAAAGTTATGTATATCCGAATGAGATTGTAGCGGACACCTCAGTGATACTTCTTACTGACAACAAGACAACAATAAATTATCAAAATAAATCCTTTTATTTAAAAATGTATTGTCCCACAATAATATTAAAAATGAGACTTACCTTTTGCACCTTTTCATTACCAGATTCAAAAGTCCACTTCACAAGATTGAATGTCGCTTTCATATCCTCCTGTTGTATGATAGGGTTCGAATAAGATCACTAAAACATCAAAGCAAAGCAAAACAAAATCATATTAAAAAATGATTAATCAATAATTGTGCCATTAATCTGTAACCTCGCAAATTTTCATTGATAAACCAAAACCACCCATCCAAATCACATTACCATTGTAATGTGTAATTTTCTTCAATCTCTAAAGAGTAATCATCGGAGGCGTAGAAATTCTAAGACATTTAAATATGTTTATTCACAATCGGTTAGTAATCAACACATTCCTGATTTTTAATAAGTTGGGAAGCAGTTTATTGTTTACTTTCACTAACCAACCAATCAGAAAGCTATTTTGTTTTACTTCCCAACCTACCTCAGGTCGGGAAGTGATCACTTCCCAACCTGCAATGTCGCATTGTCGGTTGGCAAGAAAAGGAACCAACAAAAAATGTGCGTCAAATTAGTTAAGGTTATGTCAAGTGTCAGGTACAATAATTGTATAAGTTTAGTACAAGCTAATTATAATCTAGTTTATTTTAGTTACTTTATAAGTTTTAAAACAATACTGTTAATTATTCAAAGTACAGTTTCAAATACAATTTTATCCTCATACATTGAGAAGTATCAACGGTTTCGAAAAGAAACCGAACGCATGTTAGTAGCGAAACAAAAATACAGCTCAAGAAAACTTCGAAAAGTGTGCAGAATTATTGGATGTTAACAACATTGTTGAAGAGGATACTAATAAAGCGTTCAAAGACATGTGTCCATCTTAACTACCCTAATAGAAAACTTACGATGTATTCTTCACATAACTATAGGTAATCAGTTTGAGTTAATTATTTGATCAATTAAAATTTTAAAACCAAATTGTTATTGCAGATTACAACAAACGAAGTAAAGCTGAAAGTTTTGTTTCGAAGGAGAAACTTAGTTGGTGCATCAATTATGAATTTTGTAGCAACCTTGAATAAGTCGGTAACTCGAAAGACATAAATGTTCAGTAGGACCAAATTAAAGTTAAAGACTTAGTACTTGTTCCAATGTAAATAAGACATAACAAATACATAAAACGTAAAAATTACAAATACAAATAAGACCTTAATCGAATATTGAATAATACTGTAGTTATTTTGTTATATGCAAAAGAACATTCTACATCATGTACTTGAAGATTTTAATATTATTCGATACTCCATTAAGCTTGTATTTATATTTTTATGTCTTATGTTCGTTTTACATACATTGTGAAAAAACGCTTACATAATATTGATACAAATTACTCAAAATTGAATTATCTGCTTATTTACAAACAAAATATTGCTTTTTTGAATATTGAAGTGAAGATTATATAGTTTTCACAGAAATGGAATTACCTACTTATTCACGGTTGCTACAGAATTAGTTGCTTATAATTAGTACAGAATGCGTTTTAATAAAAACCCGTGACATTTTAAATATTTATTGTTAATTACAAATAAGTTATAAGTACAAAATTAAAGCTCGGTGTTCTTCTTAGAATCATAATTATTTATATTAATTGTCACATTAGACTGATTATAACTATTAATCGTAAGCGATATTCCATGCTCGTTAAATTTCAATTGTTGCGTTGAAGTTGATGGACAAAACGTTGAAGTTGATGAACAAGTTGAAGGACAATAAGTTGAAGTTAAAGGACAAGAAGTTAAAGTTGAAGGACAAGAAGTTGATGGGCATGAAGCTGAAGATCGTCCTTGTCCATGATTATCAGTTGTAGTTGATATCATTTGTGCAATTTTTACTTGGCCATCTACCGAGTTTTCTACATAGCCTTCTGCTACTGCACTTGACTTCCATCCTCCTAATCGTTTTAATTGGAGAACATCTCCAACATCTGGTGTTTGCCAGCAGTGTAGCCGATGTACGACGGAAACAATGGCCAGTGTACGTATCGGCATTGTCCAAATTTAAAAAAGTTGCTATTTTTTTTGGAAATCCTGCAATACAATAGAATTATGTCCAAATGGCTGGTTTGTAATTCTGTTAAATCTCCACTGCAGAAATAAGCTATTATTTGTTATATTCTTTCGAAAATTTATATATTGTCTCAATATTCCAATCCCTCTGGGTTGGTTATAATAAATGACCGAGGATGGTAAGTTTTTGTATTGGGAATAATTACACTAACTTTATTTTCAATAAAATGTATATCATCCATTTTCATTTGATATAATTCGTCACTTCGACAAGCACCGGAAATGCCAATTAATGCAGCAACCTAAGATATTTAAATAATTATATTAAAATTAAATAAATATGTATAGAAGAATGGAAGAAACTCCATTGGCGCATTATTTAAAAAATTGTCTATATTTGATTTTGTAAATACACTAGATTTTTTTGGCTTATAACCAACGTTTTGTTTTTTTAAAAAAGACAGCAGTTTTGAAAACTTGGAAATGTCTACATTTTCTAGTATATTTAATGTTGTGCGCAGCATTGAATATGTAGCCCACAACGTCGATGCCTTTTTGTTCTTTGCCATTTCACTAAAATATGATAGCACAACACTTTCAGAGTTTAAATATTGCACCGCTTTAATTTTTCACCAATTTTTAAAAGTTATATAAGCTTTTTCATAGCGGAATTTGCTTTTTTCCGGTAACAAATTTTCGACCGCTTTTTGCGCAGCTTCTCGTAGTTCGGGAGGCGTACATTTCAAATCGGACATATTGTTATTATAAAATTATTTAAACACCAATACAAAAAAACGCGAAACAAATCTGTTATTTTTTGCCAAATAACAACACAAAGTTTTTGTTTGACATAAATAGTAATTTGTTAATATTTTATAAACCATTGATGAATGCGTGGCCAACCGAATGTGCACCTACTTGATAAATTATATTTTATTTTTACAAATGAAATAAAATGAAAAGCAGTGTATAATTTAATACAATTTTTAATTATTTGTTATTTACAAACCGATTGTGAATAAAATAGTATACATACCTCGGTGTTATGCTTCATTCCAGCGTCGCGCTTACAGTTGACTTCGGCGCTTCGCGCCTCAGTCAACTAACTTAGCGCTCCGCAGTAATGAAGCATTTTCCACCTCGGCACGTAATATACTATTAAATCACGAAAAAATTTTCATGCGGTGTTGTGGCTAAAAGTACATTTTTTTCTGTGATATACAAACAAAGTAGCACACATTTGTTTTTCAGACAGCATTTATATAAAAGTATGTATTTAAAAATCATTAGACATCGCCCACAGGGCCTGTTACTTAACGGTATCCAGACTTTCTAAATAAAATATCAATTAAATTTTTTTTCTGATTGGTTTAAGAGATAAAATCAGCACAATATGCTACATATTATTATCATATCATAAAAGAAAAATTTTTACAATAATCTTAAAAATAATCTGGATACTTGTAGTACTTGGATCTAATGAAAGCAAAGAAGGATGCTTGTATGTAGATAATATTGACTCGCTATCCATTTGAATTGTTTCATGTTTTTCAAAATTAACTTATTCTAGTCTTTTAATCCATTTCACTTTATTATATTCATAGGTTTGTGGATTCAAACACTATTGTCAATAAATTTACTTGTTCTATTTGATAAATTATTTTCATTTTTCGCACCTGGTTGAGTTTCGTGATCAGGATTTGTAGCAGATTTTTCAATAAAAGCACCTAATTTTTTTTAGCTTCTTGGTATTTCCTTTCTTCGTTGATAGAAAGCTTCTTAACTTCAGTGGTTTTGGAATAATTATTAGATAAAAATGTTCCGGAAGTATCTTGCCGATTAGTGACTCTTCTAAAATTTACAGTGCTTAAGCGACTTCGGGTACTTATTTGCGTTTTTCTGAATGTTTCTTTAATTTGAGTTTGAACCTAAAATAAGGAAATCGTTAAGTTATACAGTATGGTGGTTGTAAAACGCTAATTATACTTCTTTATTGAAATAGCAGAAGAGGATTGCTACCATGACACCTTGTAGAGAATGTATTAGGTAAGTAGAGTAATAAAATATATCTCCTGCTATACATGAGTCTCTATCTATTATATCTCTATTGGCAGTAAATAAAAACGGTACACCAAACAGAACTGCCAAGAAAATCATCACCCTGAAGGTAGTTCTGAAATAGTAATTAAATCATAGTCAATGGCCAAGTGCAAAAACATGCTTATTAATTTCCATATTACGATTAGAATTCGATAAAAAGAAGTCTGAAGTATTATTTTAAAGATAAACAAAAATGAACAGAAGATAAATTAAAGCAAATACATAAAGTTGAGAAGCATTTTAAAAGCTCTTTAAGTATCGAATTGTACAATTTTCCATTAATTAAAATATATGTATACTTGGTATGCTCTTTTGACATATCTTTCTTCAATTTCCATATCAAAACACGTGCAATGTCCAAAAGTAGAATTACATTTATTGCTAAAATGGCTATTCTACATCCGTCTAAAATCCACTCGTGTCCACTCAATCATCCAGCAGTTAGTATTATCTTTTAATGCTACTACGATTGCCCAAATTATAGTTGGAATAAATGTAATACCTAAATTATAAAACTTGAAAATTACACAAAAAATTTAAATTTACATCATATTACCTAATGTTACTGAATAGATCAATATTTGGCCGGGCTCACCGCTAAATACTCTTGCAATAAGTTTATGTAAGTAAAAACCATCCATTAGCATACAAGCATAAACTGCATTAACAGAAGCACTGGCAAAAAATGCTAAAACGCGGCAAGGAATTCCATTCTCTGCGAGAACTTTATTGGAATCTTTGCTAGGTTTTAAAGAATCCAATATTACCAGTTCCTTCGATACAGCAGTTAAAATGTTTCTCAAAATGCATGCGATCAGTAAGTTCCGATGTAAACTTATTCTCGTGGTTCTCAATTTTTTGAAACTTAGGAATATTACTACTGCTGGGAAGCACAGAGCAATCGCCACGTAACAAACAATAACATTAAAACTGTGACGCTTTCTGTAAACAGGGGCAGTGGCGCATATAGGATAGTTAGTAGTCTGATTCCATTCTCCATGGCTAAAGCACTCTTTTTCACTGTATACTAAAAATACAATTATGGCTGTGTAATAAATTTAATTGTCGCAATGAAGTACTTACAAATGCATGGTGTAACATTCGATGAGGATATGTATTCTGGACAAGGCTGTTTACTAATTGTGTCTTTTTCTGCTGCTGGATAGCACGACCAAATATCCCAAATATAAGGACACGAAAATTTATCAGCTAAAAAGGTATTAAAAATGCTCCACATTAGCTTAAAGTATAATTATTATTAGTACTTACTAGGATATATATTTTCATTGGTCATTTGTTTCGTACAACACTCATCTGCAGCTACTGCACAGTTGAGCCACTTGGCATAAAAACCATCGTGCATTATTTTATTTTTAATTATATAAGTTGATGTGGTATTTGTATAATCAAAATAATAAACCCTGCTGTTGTACTAAAATAAAATCACATTTATCTTCTCTCTATCTGTATATCGCACTCCCACTAGAAAAGTGTCACAACTCAGAAAAGTAAGTGTTGGGAAAATAATGATTCACCAAGCTCTGTTAAGCTGCTATCAGGGAGTTAAGTCGTTAACAGTGTGTTAATGTGAAACCTTTGTATAAACCAATGACTGTTAGCAGTTAACAGTCTTTCAAGTTGTCTAATAAGTTAACAGAGCCAGAGCAGAGCTCAAAACATTGCCTCTAATCGACGTGAAATTAATAAAATATTGCTTGGTTAATAAATCGATCGTTAATAAATCGGTTAATAAACTGCGGTTTGACTCGATCAACTAGGCAGCCGACATAGTAACAGCACGAGTTGTCAAATGGTCTTTGGTGGATTATTATTATTATTAATTTAATTACTCTAATCGACAGATTATAAAACCATCTCTGTTATACGACCGATGTGCAAAGGCATAAGTCTAGCAAAACACGAATCCTTGCTTTTAAGTAAAACTAGGAAACCTTGTAAAAACATCTCTATAGTGCAACAGATATCTGAACACATGTGTATAGAACAGCAAAAATATGAGTTTTTAAATAAAATTCGGATAATATAATGAACGAAATTCAACTTAAATTAAAATTATTTTACGATATGCGGTGTTGGAAACGCAGCACCAACGTGATAGTAGAATGTTTTAGAACAGGACAAGTAATAAGTTCATTCCTGAATAGGACCTGAACAAGTGTTTCAAGTAGAAACAATATTTTTTGTAAAGAAGAAGGAATTGGTGACACCACATTAACAGGATTCGATATTTAAATTAAACGAATCATCCAATTGGAAATTGGAACGTCAGAGTTTGCTTTCCATGTCCATCAATGGTACAAAAAGAAAAAAAAAAGGTTTAAATTACGTTTAGCTTAGGCAAGATTATGTTTAGGTTAGTGTTGTGATCACAGATCATATTATTTAGAATAGAAGGGAAACTCCCATGTTAAAATTTAAAATTACAGTCACTATATAGATACAGTATCGCAACCCTATGGGCCAATGAGTTAAAGAGAGAACATTAATTAGAACCCCAAAATGGCGTCATTTGGAAATGTTAAACGACATTTTGTTGTCATTAGAAGTAGTCACGAGTCAATGGCGGTTCGCCAGAATTCTGTAAAATTATTAAAATTAAAAAGAAAAATAAACAAAAATATGTAGGAAAAGACACACATAAGACGAAATGTATTGTTTTAACTTGACATTATTGAAAAATTATAACCCCAGTTACAATTTTGCAACTTATTTTAAATTTTCCGGATAAAGTGAAATGGTTCAGAAACCGATAATATATAGCGTTGAATAGAATTAGAATACTAAAATCCATTAAAAAGTTAATTTAATTTCAAGTCACTTTTTTATAATCACTAATGTTTTACGAAGTCATACAATAATGAATCCACAAAACATTACCGTTACAAAAGATAATATTCCTACTTTTTCTAACATCTGTCCCTGAGCCCTGTTGATCGTCTTGGAAAAGGTAAATTTAATTAGAAACTGTCGCCGTCTTAAAACAAATGGCAAGTATGAGCTTGTTGGGGCTACATCTATGCTAAAGCTATTATAACTCAATATAAAATATCCGATTATCTAATTATTCTCTTATACACTTATCCGATTATCCGGTTATTCATTAAGACGTTGTACATCTTCAACTTTGTATCGTACATTTTTTTTGTCTTCGGTTTTTCAAAAATAAAATGACACGCTGTAGGAGAAGCAGCTTTATGGATTTATGGATTTATTTATGTACAAAACTGTAATTCGTTGAAGTGGTTCTCTCAATTTCTATTACCTTATTTAAATTATTTGTTTTATTCTCTTCTCTTTGTTGTCTTCTTATATCATTGACGGACGGTATATTTTCACTAATCGCCGTTACTTCTTATTTTCTTTTTCTAAATTCTTCTTCTCGCATTTCTTCTCATGTCATTATTTTCATCATATATCATATATTATATATATATTATATATATATATTCATATATTAGTATATATCATATACCGGCGGTGCCTTTTCACTAATTGCCGTTACTTCTTCCTTCTCTTTTTATACTTCTCTTTGTCGTTTCTCTTCTAATCAATTCCGTCTTAATCTTATAACTTTGACTAGCGATGTATCTTGACTAACTGCTGTTACTTCCTCATTCTCTTTATTATTCTTCTAATTAATGATATCTGCGTTTTCGGGTTTTTCTAACCAAAAATATGGCACGTTGTAGTAGCAGCGTTCTGGGTTTATATTATGTGATTACAAAATTTTAATTATTTTTGTATTGTAATTATTCATTGCCTACTTTCTTTTTCAAATATTTTTAGTCCTAACTTAACTTTAATATATTTTACAGTTGGTAAAAAAAATCGACCAATCAGAGTGATTCTTTTTTCATCAAAAAATGACGCGCAGCGCTGGAGCAGCAGCGGCTGCGTGCTGGAATTTTATGTATTAGGACAATATTACGATTAAGGTTAGGTTTGGGTTAAGTTAGGGGTATGTTTAGGTTAGGTTTATGTTAGGTTTAAGTTAGGTTTAGGTTAGGTTTAGGTTAAGTTTAGGTTAGGTTTAGGTTAGGTTTAGGTTTAGGTTAGGTTAGGTTTAGGTTTAGGTTAGGTTTAGGTTAGGTTTAGGTTAGGTTTAGGTTAGGTTTAGGTTAGGTTTAGGTTAGGTTTAGGTTAGGTTTAGGTTTAGTTTAGGTTAGGTTTAGGTTAGGTTTAGGTTTAGGTTAGGTTTAGGTTAGGTTTAGGTTAGGTTTAGGTTAGGTTTAGGTTAAGTTTAGGTTAGGTTTAGGTTAGGTTTAGGTTAGGTTTAGGTTAGGTTTAGGTTAGGTTTAGGTTAGGTTTAGGTTAGGTTTAGGTTAGGTTTAGGTTAGGTTTAGGTTAAGTTTAGGTTAGGTTTAGGTTAGGTTTAGGTTAGGTTTAGGTTAGGTTTAGGTTAGGTTTAGGTTAGGTTTAGGTTAGGTTTAGGTTAGGTTTAGGTTAGGTTTAGGTTAGGTTTAGGTTAGGTTTAGGTTAGGTTTAGGTTAGGTTTAGGTTAAGTTTAGGTTAGGTTTAGGTTAGGTTTAGGTTAGGTTTAGGTTAGGTTTAGGTTAGGTTTAGGTTAGGTTTAGGTTAGGTTTAGGTTAGGTTTAGGTTAGGTTTAGGTTAGGTTTAGGTTAGGTTTAGGTTAGGTTTAGGTTAGGTTTAGGTTAGGTTTAGGTTAGGTTTAGGTTAGGTTTAGGTTAGGTTTAGGTTAGGTTTAGGTTAGGTTTAGGTTAGGTTTAGGTTAGGTTTAGGTTAGGTTTAGGTTAGGTTTAGGTTAGGTTTAGGTTAGGTTTAGGTTAGGTTTAGGTTAGGTTTAGGTTAGGTTTAGGTTAGGTTTAGGTTAGGTTTAGGTTAGGTTTAGGTTAGGTTTAGGTTAGGTTTAGGTTAGGTTTAGGTTAGGTTTAGGTTAGGTTTAGGTTAGGTTTAGGTTAGGTTTAGGTTAGGTTTAGGTTAGGTTTAGGTTAGGTTTAGGTTAGGTTTAGGTTAGGTTTAGGTTAGGTTTAGGTTAGGTTTAGGTTAGGTTTAGGTTAGGTTTAGGTTAGGTTTAGGTTAGGTTTAGGTTAGGTTTAGGTTAGGTTTAGGTTAGGTTTAGGTTAGGTTTAGGTTAGGTTTAGGTTAGGTTTAGGTTAGGTTTAGGTTAGGTTTAGGTTAGGTTTAGGTTAGGTTTAGGTTAGGTTTAGGTTAGGTTTAGGTTAGGTTTAGGTTAGGTTTAGGTTAGGTTTAGGTTAGGTTTAGGTTAGGTTTAGGTTAGGTTTAGGTTAGGTTTAGGTTAGGTTTAGGTTAAGTTTAGGTTAGGTTTCAGGCTTCAGGCAAGCGATCTAATATGCACTGCATAGTGTATGGCACTTGAAGAATAAAAAGAATACCGAAATTAGTCGATTCCAAAATTGCTTATTGAAAGAAATATACGTTGAATAGATTAAGAAGGCGACACCATGGATGGTTTGAATAACAATTAATAAACCCTTACACTTAAAATTGCTGTTTACGGATAAGATACCGTAACGGATGTACTATGGAATCATTAAGTATAAAATGAGTGTTTCAAATAATAGATTTTCATGAAAATTAGTAGTACTAAATCAGTACAAAATGATTAAAACTATATACTATTAATTAAAATACTTACTACTCCACATGTTGCCCTATAATTTCTATCATTTACCCTGAAGGTGCAACCAACTGTATCATTTTGTTTCTTCCAACTAAGTTTGGCAAAAATGAAACAGTCCCCACCAGTTGCTATATTCCAAAGAGATTTTGGATATATTCTCGTTTGTGTTCTACACCATTTCGTATTCTGTTAATTAAATAATAAATTGTATAACTTTGGATAAAATTCAGTTAAAATCAGGAAAATTTTGATCAAATTAGTTTTTTGTTAAATTATTATACATAGTAGTAAATCTAAAGAGCTAATTCGTACCTCCAATGATATAACTGATGAAAATAACAAAAACAACACAATAATGTGCATAATTTATTATAACTTGATTACACTCAATGAAAAACACTGCAATATTGCAAATTTGTCATTCCGTAGATTATCGTACTTATCGTTAGAATCAATTAACGGAAGGTAATCGGTTGGTTCTAGATAATTTAATTTTAAGCCAAACATTACAAATATTAATACAGATAAGAACTGTAATTTGTAATTAAATGCTAAATGGATGTAAAGTAAAAGTGGAGCAAGCTCTACAACAAAGTCGCTTGAAACTGCGTAACTTGCAATATTTTGATAGTGTCGACAGAGAGCAATACTTTGATTTATCATCGTAGCAACGTTTCTTCTTCTTCCTTTTGCATAAATGATTGTTACGTCTTGTAAATGGACCTCTGCATACTTTTTGTTGTGTTGGTGGATGATTACCACACGTAAAAAATGTTTCACCTTCCGGAGGTGGACAGTGAGTGCTTCTGGTAGACATTCCCGATCCGCAGGAAGCAGAACACTAAAAAAACCAACATTAGATACTTAAAGTACATTTTGATTTGTAATCCTACTGGTGACCAATCGCCATATTCCCAATACGACAGACATGGTATTCTATAACATGGTCTAACGCTCATGGGTCGAAGTCCTGCACATTTATTTGGATTAACCATGTATTTCAAAGGTTTCTCTTTCAACGTATCGTTATTGCTTTCGCCTATCGCTCTTTCGATAGATTTTGGCACACAATATAACTCTCTCGATTGAGTACCGTATGATCCACAAGTAACACTACATGGTTCCCAATTTCCAGTAATCCAGTTAAAGTCGCAACTAAAATTTATAAGTGAAAACACAAAGCTTTTACTCGTATCTTAAAATCACCTGTAATTGTTACAAATTTCTGTTGGCAATGTTGGTTTTAGCACAAGCGAACAATATTTCCGTGGTATAATTTTATTATTAAGTTCGTCCCAACAAGCTATCGTTTTGTGCCGTCGACCTCCATCGCAACTTGCCGAACAAGGACCCCAACCGCCCAAAACCCAATTAAAACGATTAGATTCGTTTAATGAACCTTTCTTAACGTAATATTCAGAATATAAGGAAATATTTAAATCCAGGTCAACTTCACTTTTTGGCGCGTACAACTAAAAATTTACATTTTAACGTGTCAGGTCATTACTTCTTGATTACTCACTAGAACCACCATTTCTACCAAGAGAGGTCCTCTTGCCCAAATTTTATGATGACTTTTAACTTTTTTGTAATAAAATTTAGTGCCTTCAATGATTTCCCAATGAATTCCAGCACTGGGAATAGGAATAGAATACTTTCTTTTTAATCTATTTTTCAGTATGAACGCTGCTGTGGGATTATCCAAGTACGGCATTGTTAAATTTGCTTCTACAACTATGTGCCTAGCTAGTCGAGGTATAATTGCTATCCTAGTAACTTCTACAACGTAAAACATTTTATTAATATTATTTAATTTAATGAAACACAAAAATCCAAACCTTTTTTAATTTTCTTCCGGTAAGCGGATATAACATTGGAACATTCGGAATTATTTCCCTGGCAAATTCCGCAGGAATCTTCTCTTGTTGTCGAATATAATTCATCGTTACAACCGAGAGGTTGGCAAATTCCCTTAGGAAAAAATCAATATTTATATAATTTCAATAATCACTTTTAATTATTAAAATGCAAACCTGTACACAAATATTATTTTCATTTTCGTACGAACATGGAGTTCCATCTATTAAATTTTCACCGGTCACAAACAACTCTCGCGTTTCTTTACTCATACATATTAATTGGCATTTCATATCGGCTAAAATTTAAGAGATTAATTCATAATTTTTATATACATAATACTGTGCTCTCGGTCCTCTCACTATGCGGGCTTTCAAATTTATTAAACTTTAAATTGCTTTCTTTTTAATAAAAATATTTTCAAAATTGCTTAATAATTTCTTCGAGCTGACGCACAGATCTGACTTGATTGAAAACAAAAATTGAAAATAGTTGAAATTGATGCTTTTATAAGAAACTTAAAGAATTTTTAGTTTTTATTTATAATAACCAGATTTAATAACTTTATTAATAAAATTTCCAGTGTTTAATAATAGTATAATAATGTATTCTAATAATAGCTACTACAAAGAGACAGAAGTAGGAGCACGTAGTTTAAACTTAAAATAATATTTGAAGAATCTACTCGAAGGGAGACAACTTTAAAGTAGTTAGGTAGATAGATACCCCCTTAAAAAGTTTTGCGCTCGCAGCTTTCATTATTTATATAATGATTTCATTTTAAAGAAAATTTACTCTAGAGCTGATATAAGAAAAACATAATATAAGAATGCTCCGTATAACCTGCAATATAGAATAATTGAATTTTTCTAGTTTTATTTCATGTAAGACATTTATCAGTCCTACCAGCTTAATTTCTGAATGGATATATTTACATACTACAGACATAAAAGCTTTTCTAGCTTTCCCATGTTTCATACTTGAAGGCGTCTATATCCTATTTTATTCTTTAAGGAACATACGATTCAATTTAAAACTATAGGTAGTTTTTATAAGATTTTTGTAAGCTTTTGTAAATTACCACGGATCTACAGAGATAGCAAAACGTTTTAAGATACAAGAAAATCGAAAATGTTACTAAAGAAAAGATAGTAATAGTCACTTATTAAGCTGAAAACACACACAGCTACTTTTGCTGCGCAGTTTTTGCATAAGCTGAATGTCAGGCTGACAGTAATCAAGTTTTCATCTGTAGCCGCTTCAAAAGTTCACCTAAGTTAATAGTTTTTACTGCCCTCGCAACTCACAAATGTGTCGATTCACATTAAGCTACTTTGAAACGATTTGTGCGTTGAAAATGTTGCAGGTAGCACTACTGCACGCGCTGCTTTTTAGATTGCAGCAGTGTTCACACGACAAACAGCTAAAGTTGGGCAGCTTTTTAATTAGCAACGCAGCAAAAGTAGCTGTGTGTGATATCACCTTTTGGCATTTTTCATATACTAACTAACACTGGGTCAGTCACTCACAATAGTTCAAAACACCCGTGTGCTCATAATATAGCTTATATCCGCGTATTTCTTGTAGAATCTATAGCGGATTTTTATTTCTGTAATTTCCCTCAACTTTCCTACGAAAATATTTCAAAATTATCAAAAACTAGAAATAAAAATATCATCTTCGTTAATTAAATAACTAAAATTGTTTTAACTCTAAAAGTTTTGGCAAAGAGAATCTCGCTTGTGGTAGTAACAAACTCACAGTTTTTTGCTTTATATAAATTTAAATGTTTTATATTCTTGTAAATATTTTAAAATAATAGTTTTAATAAAGATTGTTATCATTTTCTATAAAACCTTAATAAGGAGCCGAAATTTGTCAATTAAGTATCAATATGGTGATACGAAACGTCATCGTTTAAGTTTTAAATTTTGCTTATTATGTGCTTGTTAAGTTTTTCTTAAAATTTTGAGAAAAATTATGACTCTGCTTACTCAGCATGTAAAGCTAGCTGAATTAAACTTTAGTTAAACTAAGCAAAACTTTTCTCGAGTTGTCAGTGTACTTTGCGAAACATAAGAAGCTAGAGTTTATATAAACATATATATTTGCTTTGTATATGTTACATTAAGTTTTGGAATTGAAAAAAATTATCAACATGACAGCACGATTGTAGGCTGTGGATTCAAAAAAACATTGGAATTTTATATCAAGTATACTGGAAACCTCTTTGAGGTATTACTTACATTAATAACTTCTATTATGCATTTTGCGTGGTTCGAATTCTACGTTAAAGCGCAGGAAACTGCAGAAAAATAAACTGTTTTAGATTTTATTTTTGTCGTAAAGAGAAAATCTAAAGAATATATATTAAAAAATTTTTATTTAACTTAAAATATTTATTTTAATTTTAAATAAAAATTATAATAATTAGTGAAAAACGCGGTTTGACGCTACAATAAAGCGGGAGTTGTGAAGTTGTGAAGTTGAAGAAAATGTGAAGTTGGAACGATAAAAAATTCCTTTGATAATATAATATTAAATTAATCAAATAAAGTGTATTTATAAAAAGGTATTATGCATTTATAGATATAGTTTGAAGATAATAAAATTTTAAGTGATATTAATTGGAAGAGCAATATTGAAAAAAAAAAGTTATATTTTATTAAATTAATTAAATTCTTCATTTATTTAAATTTATTTGTTTCAAAAGTAATTAGAAACACATTTACTACAATTAACTCTATTCAGTTTAAGATCATTTATATTTACCGCTAAGTTTTAAAAGAAATCTTGATTTCATTATGAAATTAATAATGTTTTCCTTTGTCTGTGAAATCGAAGCCTTAGAAGTACTTCAAATTGAATTTAAGTTTTTCAAACACCAGAATATATTTTCTTTAGTTAATATTACTCAAGTTATTTTTAAAACCATTCGGAACAATAAAATGTTTAAAATACATTTTTCAACCTATTGTTAGAAAATTAATATTACTAATTGAAAATAAAAGAAATACGGTTGAAAATGTCGTAAAACCATCAAGACTAATAAGTTAAATTATTGCAAACTGGCAAGCACATACATAGACAAATCAATATACAATTTGCAGATGAAATATGGAACAATTTCAATATATCTATAAACGTTAATTTTTTATAAATTGTTCAAAGCCGTCGACTTTCTTATTAATTACACCATTTACAGTAATTTTGATTAATTAGAAATCGTTATTCAAAGCAGTGATGTAATCGACAATATTTTTTAATGCAAAACAATAGGTATGTCGAGTGAAGGTTTATTCAAAAGCTCTCGTCAAGAGGAATTAAGAGTGCTTATTTATATTTCGGCAAAAATTGTTTAATTTTGAATACACAGGAAAAATTCAACCAAGTCATAGAAATTTAACAAGAGACAAAATATCGTTAAAAAAATTATCGACAATGTCACTGCCCTGAGTTAGGTGATTTCAGATTGATGAAAATTACCTTAAAAAGTGTCTAGCTAAACAAAAAATCGTAGAGTTCAAGCTATTTTAGAGAAAAATAATATTTCAGGAGATATTGAATTTTTTCCACTCTTCATAATTTTTTTCAATAACGAAGCTCTTTGTTTTGCAACGTTTGAATTTTTAAGCGTCGATTTTATAATAGAAATTACTCATTCCAATTTTAATTCTTTTTAATAAAACCAACCCCATAGATAATATTATTTTAATTTTACATTTTTCGCGTAACTAAAAGTTGGTTGTTATTATTGACTTCGTGTAGTTTTTGTAAGGTAATAATCATTCCCTTGTTATTTTGAAATTGCCTTTTGTTGCTTTTGTTTACTTGAAATATTGCACCTACTTTTTAATGTTTACAGAGCCACGAAGCTTATGAATACATTCAGAGAAATTGAAATTTATATTAGGTTTTCAGAGTAAAATTTCATTATATTTTTGTAAAATTATTGTTTTCAATTTAAATTCAATTTAATATGCCTATCAATTAAATATTTAAAATCAGAACGTACACTACGTCTGGTATATAAAACTAATATTTGGAAAAGCATTTCGTTTTTTCGATTAAGTATGAAAATTATTCAAAATAAAAATTATGTACCAACCATCGTCACTTTCGTAAGGCTGCCAGGTTAAATTTGCTCTTCTGTCCGTTATATTCAAATAACCAATTATGTTCAGACATTGTTGCGCCCTTAAATCTACCAACGGATCTGGACAAGGAATCACATCACACATTTTCCATTCTTCGCCTGACCCAATACATGGTTGACCTCCAAAATCAGGACTAAATACAAATTTCATTAAATTAACTTGATAAAGTAAACCTACGTTGGATTATTGCAAAATCGAGCTCTAAACTTGACACTTTTTCCGCACGATCTTGAACACGAACCCCATGGATTCCAGTCACTCCAACCTCCATCTTGTGGATTATGTTGTACTGGCGGAACATTAAAGATTTTTTTATTCACAATTTCGCAGTAACCATCTATGCACCACTAAACAACTTTAATAAGTAAGGTAAGTTGACATAAAATTAAAAAAAATTACTTTATCGAATCCGCATTCAGTTCCTTCTAATGGTGGGCCCTTTTTAGTTTTACATACTAAGGGTGATTTTACATGACCGCACCATAAGTGCGAACACGGTTCTATAATATCAAACGCTCTGCACAACTGATACCTAAAAATATCATTACGTAGTCGCTTGAGAATAAAAAATTAGCAAGAAGTAATTTAAAAAAATTGTTTCGTTTTACATTCACCATACCTACCCTTCACCAAACTCCATGCGACATTGCTCGTCCATGCTGAAAGCCGCTTCGATAGTAGCATTTAATAAAATTTCCCCCATCCCTGGAGGCTGATCATGTAAGCACGTCCATTTACTGGAAAGTCAATAGAAAAATAAAAAAGAATTAAACTCTAAATATTTTACCTCGATTTTGTTTTGAATTCCGTTTTAGAACACTCCGACCAAGTAAATTTATGAAAAGTTGCCGATACCATAGGAGCCATTACGCTTCCTTCTTGAGTTTCATATCCGCAGTCGTTTCCAGCCCTTTGATCCCCGTCGTGGCTTAATCCTAAACTACACTTTATTGAATTAAAATTCAACACTTTCAAATTTCCAACTTACATATGAGCCATTTCGTGAGCAATAATAAATGCGCTCGTCAATCCTTCATCTCTGTTTAAAGCACAGCTACGTTTAAAATCGCAAACACCTCCAACAGGTGCATATCCCGAAGGGCCTCCAATATCGGAACGAGTTAACCATACGGCGACATCGTGATGTGTTTCCCCAGGTGCAAAAGATATATGCAGCCTACGGTTCCACGAGTTAACATTTTCCAACGACTTTTTAGCATTTCCCGGTCGCACGACTTGTGGTTTTTTATTTTCGTAAAACAGTAAACGCGTTATTACCATTTTCATATTAGCTTCCAATGAAGAATCTTGATAAATTGCGCTAACCTTAGAAAAACAACGGTGTTGATTGAAGTTTTCAGGATAATTTTATAATTATTGATTTTTTAATTGAGTGTCGGTTAAATAATTATTAAGTTTTAAGAGGTAACGCAATACAGAAAGTTTATTGTTTTAAGATTATGAAATTCTAAAACTCATCTAAAGTTTGCGAAATTGTAAATTTTGTGTACGAAATTGAAATGCGATATTAGTCTCAAAGTTTCTTAAGAATAGTATACACAAATAGAACGGATATTCTGACCTTTCCAAATAATTGGTTAAAACTTATACGTTGAATGTGCTTTTAACCGTTCAATTCGGAATATTAATTACGTTGATGGAGCAAAAATCATTCGGCAATGGCACAGTTTGGGGATACTTTTCTTAAAAGCAACCGAGTTTTAGGTCTTTCGTCTTTGTTAGTTTTTACTTACTATATTCATTAGGGCGAGGACGTATTGTTCAACACGTTCTCGGCCATGGAATGCTATAAGTGTGTGATCAACTGCAATTGCAATTTTTAACCAGCGTGGATCTATATTTCCTCTATGTTTTTTATTCGCGTGGTTATCTGGAACATTGTAATTAAAGGTTTTCATTAAAACGTGTTAGCTATTCATTAATGATAAACATAATTATTATTTCACAGACTTGTAAATTCAAATGATAATAATTTATTGTTATTGGCATGCAGTAGAAGCTTGTTAGAGCAGGCAGTTCGAGAAAATCCAAAATTGTTAGAACAAAATTGGATATGTAAACATCGCATAACATCCCCCTTTTAATTTGGGTATAAAAAATTATGGAAAATAATTGACACTTATTTTCTTTATCATTTCCGAAATTTTTAACAAATTTTCACCATTTTCAGCTGACCTCTAAGTTTAACTATGATGCACATTTATGCCAAATTTCATGACATTTGATTTCGTGGTTTAACCTGTGCGATTGATACTATTTCTTTTCATATTCTAACCACACAGAGACATACAGATACATACAGACAAATATCCAACTAAAATAAAAGTATTTGTGTAAATAATTTCACCTATTAATATTTTTAATTATTTATTAATTTCACAATAAATTTGTGCAAAGCAGTGTCGCGTAAAGCACACATAGACTTGGGAGCGTGAAACCGTGGTTCTATTAGCCCTGGTGGCGCCGAATACACTGCTGTAATCTAGTTGCAATTTGCTATTTACTTATAGAGTTTATAGGATATATCCTCAACTCTCTTGGTATTAAATAATAATAATAATAACTAATTTGGATTTTGCAGCTTTTCCAACCACTTGTTTTGTCGTGGAATATATATTAACGTGGAATCACTAATATATTGACGTGTTTTAATATTAGAAAACTTTGGCTCTACTTCCAATGTAAAAATTTTGGAATTTTAATCTTTTACGGCAAAAGTTTAGTTGGCGTGGACTGATTTCGAAAAAAGGCCACACTTTCCTTATTTGTCCATTACCGTCGAAAGATATGAAAATAAATTAATATTTATGAAATTCATTTGTAAAGCGATAATTGAGAATAAACTTGTTAATAATTACAATAAAATTACTTTAATGAAAATTGTCAAGCAAAATGAATGATATTTTGAAAATAATGACTGATAAGAGTTCGAATGCAAACGGAAGCTAAACATATAAGGATAGATAAGAGAGAGTAAACGATTAGGAATTCAGATTATATAAATAAAAAAAAAGTTTCAGGTCAGTCAGGTGCAAATTAGCCCGCATGTGTCAATGCATGAACTGAGATTCCACATTAGTATGCGATTGAAACTTACAAGAGTAATTCCCGATTTTTTCATCTTGATTATTATTAGAGCTCGGATTTATATGTACCAAAATACTTGAAAATATGCGCATATATATGCACCGAATTTTGTTAAAATATGCACTAAAATTGATAAAAATAGTTAAACTATGCCATGATGAGCAAATTAAAAAATATCTAATCTGAGAATTTTTCATTTTTTTTCAAATTTTTAATAAGTACTACCTAGATTTATAAAATTTAATAATTTTAATAATAAATCAGCACGAATTACGTAAAATTTGCAAAGTATTGCATATTTTCAACCTTTGGTGAATATTTGAGTAAATAATGCATATTTGTGCATATTTGAGCCACTTTTGGTGTCCAGCCGCAGCTAAAGATTCATATCTTTTATGCTTTCATATTAATCATTCTTTCTTATGGGAGTGTCTCCTATAGACTGATTGACTCTGTATTAACTTTTACCTAACGTTTAACTAGCCCTTAGTGTTTGTGCAGATAATTTCGCCCAACTAAAGATATGTTTACTAAGCTGTGGCTGGCGCTCTGCGACTGAAGTCGCAGTAAAAGCTTTCTTATGGGAGTATTTCCTTAGAATACGATCTTTGCAGGCGACTCTAAGGTAACAATCCCGTAAGAAAGCATGAAGAGCCGTCACTGCGACTTCAGTCGCAGAGCCCCAGCCGCAACTTAGTAAACATATCTTTAGCTTAACGAAATTATCTGCACCAACGTTAGGTAAAAGTGAATCCAGAGTCCACTCCCATAAGAAAGCATGATTAATAGAGCTCGGATTTATATGCACTAAAATACTTAAAAATATGCGCATATAATTATATGCACCGAATTTCGTTAAAATATGCACTAAAATTGATAAAAATAGATAAAATAATATGCATTGATATGCTAACTAAAAAATATCTAATCTTCGAATTTTTCAATTTTTTTCAAATTTTCAGTAAGTACTACCTAGATTTATAAAATTTAATAAATGTAATAATATATCTGGACGAATTGCAAATATTTTTAACATTTGATAGGTACATATTTAAGTAAATAATGGATATTTGGTCTAATTTTGGTGTTTTTTGAAGAATTTTAATAGAGAAAATAAAAAATTATTATTAAATTTGCCAATTTAAGCAATTATTTCATTTAATTTTAAACAATTTAATTTTTATAATTTTTTAAATAAATAAAAAATAAATTATAAATTATAAAAATAAACTTTAATAAATTAAAATAAATTTAATTGCTTAAAATTAAATAAAATAATTGCTTAAATCGGCAAATTTAATAATAATTTTTTATTTTCTCTATTAAAATTCTTTAAAAATTACCAAAAGTGGCCTAAATATGCTCAATGTTGAAAATATACAAAATGTGCATTTTGACAAGCAGTTTTTTGGATTCGTTTTTACCTAATTGTTGGCATATCAATATTAAAGAATATGCAAAAGCATAAAATTCGAGCACTAATTATTATCCATCGAATAATGAATCCGCCCGACAAATTAATTAAGTAACAAATCAAATTTTGGATTTGTTATTTTGAATTTAAATTGCGGTTGTACGATTGGTCACTTGATTAACTTGTCGGACGGATTCGTTATCCGACAGATATCTCAAAGTGAAGAAATCGATCATAAGACTGCAACCATACGCACTCTCTTATCTATATTCTTGTGGAACTTGACGTTTTATTCTATAACTTCCTCTCCAACATATGTTTGCCTACTAGCTTATCAAACGGCAGAGCTGAAGACTTCTCAAGAGTGGGTTAAATTTTTTAAGTATTTGATATAATTTATACAACAATTTAAATTATTTTAAAATCAACTTTTCTATAAACCATAACAATCATAATCCATAATAATAATTTCAAATTTAAATTTTTAAATAAACTTTTAAATAAATGTCGATCAAAGTGTGCGTCGCTATCAGACCAGGTGCTCAAAGTGCGCAGAAATTTTACAATGCCTTCCAATTTAACCAATTATATTATTTTTTATAATCCAATAATCAATCTTACTTTTATCATTTTATTAACGGATTCGATTTTATTTTAATTTTCTCAAATTCCATCAAAATTCCATTAAAAATTACTATAAATACTGACCAAATTTCGGACAATTTCCAAATAAAAAAACAACAAAATTACTCACTCAAATTCAAACTTTTTTTCACAAATTCAAATTAAAAATCTCAATACTTTTACGGGACCTTCCAGCAAAAGCGTCCGACCACCTCAAAGGATCAAATTGGACGGGTAAAGTATCGTTCTCTTTTGTGCCAACTAAAAATTGTCGCGAGAAAAGACGCACAATTTCAAAATTTTACATTATTTACATAAAATTATTTACAAAGCAAATTTTAAATACATAAATAATCAAAAACCATATCTACAAAGAAAATCAGAAATACAAATTAAAAATTCAATCTCAAAAAAATATTTCGTATTGGGTTGTTAATGTTCTTATTTTGTAGTCCTGAAGAAGAGTAGAATAAAAACTCGAAACGTCGATGAAAAGTAAAAGGTGTGTTTTGTTTACCATAGTCCAAATCCCAATAACTTGTATAATATTGAAATTTATGAACGATAAAAGAATACTAGATTATATTTCATAAGTAGTTTAAAATTTTCAAAATTTATAAAAAAGAAGATTTTGTAAGAGGATAATATATACAAGCATTTGTGATTGTATTTATGTGGTGAACTACACAAGTTTATACGACACGATATTGTGAATACAGTGAAACTCATTTGATGTGCAACTTGAATAGTGCACAACTTGATTGTTGTGCTCTTTGATTAGTGTGCACCTTGATTGATTTGCACCTGAATAGATGTGGAACTTTATCGGTTGCGATATTTGTTGGGTTGGTAAAAAAATCATTTCTGTTGTTAATGTGGTTACAGAGAAAAAAAGTAACATAATTCTAATATTTGCTAAAATATAATATTTTTATGATGAATAAAATTTGATTTTAAATTAAAAAAAAGAGTCAAAGTACCTACTCTCAGTTTACGACAATGCAAGAAACGTAAACATCATAGATTAAATATGTAATGAAGAAAATTTATTGTGCTTGTCGGTAAACACTTGGCACAAATAACGTGAAATAATAGTATTCAGATCTAAAAATACGAAATTTATGGATTGGGTTATTAATTTTTACGCATTCCTGTTAATACAATCCGCATAATTTCGCCTGGAAAATTCGTCCTTAATATGTTAAAAATACTACACGTCTCTACTAAATGGCAGGCAGACAAAAAATTATTTTATGATGACGTCACATCTAAGTTTGACGATTCATACTATACATATTATATGATGTGTGCTTAAAGTAAATAATTCCAGATTGTAATTTGCGGTTTCAGCTCTAAATCTAAAATTGTTTGTCTGTAAATACCGTACCACAAATATCAAACCAAAACAGTAATCAATTCATAAATGAAAGCGTGTGAGGATAATTGGGAACCAATGTTGTGAAGTGACACCCATTTACCACCATTTCTAACACAATGAACAAAATTAGAATTAATTGAATTAATTGGTGGACGAACATTTAAGGACGAACATGAGCTTTCGTGAAGTTAAGAAAAGGATGGGGTGTCTATTTTGTAGGTATATTTTCAATATGAGCTAGCGATTAATTTTATTAATTTTATTCCTCATGTTATACTATAGAATTAGCAGACATTACTTGTTGCGGTTTTACTCTGCAATTGAATTTTGCTGTAATGCAATTTGGGATGGTTTGTAATAAATTGAACAAATTTAATTAAATAGAAAGTACTTAGCTATGTTTCACACTAATTATTAATTTTGAAAGCTTAATTAAAGTACCTACCTCGCATAAAACTGATATCCCATGCAGTATCATAAAAGTAACCAAATTCCTCCGAGCTGGCTTGTTCGGGCCACCATGTATACGAGTTGTTGTTGGAAGTCGATTCATCAACAAAGTCGTGGTTGTTAATTTCATTTTCGTGTTTATCTAAAGCAATTTCGGTTTCGGGATCATTAATTTCAATTATATCACCAGTCAAATTAAAAAATTCCCACTGCTGGTAATTATCGATGTCATCTGGCAACGCAGAACTGCGCTTGAGTCTTAAAACTTTATTGTTATTGTAAATAAGGTGGGAATCCGATGACCTGTCTAAGGGTTGAATAAAATAAATCGCTTCAGAAATTTGAACAAATCCAGTTATCTGAGATTCACACAGCACCATGGCAACGGTGGACGTTGTTTCCAAACCTTGTACAACCCCTCTTTTATAATCACATTGCTCAAGACGCTGATGTACAGTAGAAGAGTCGTTCGAAACCCATTCGCTAGCGAGTTGTGGGGTTAAAAGCAAATTATGGTTGATATTGAGTTCCAAGACCCAATCTCCTAGTTCAACGATTTTCAATTTGTTCTCTTCTTCGTAGTAAATATTACTATTTATATCACGCCGGTTTCGTCTGAAAACGTCACGAATGCGTGGATAAACAACCTTCACGTCGAAAGCATGCGAAAGGTCGATTGCAGATTTAATATCTTCATTTTCACAAAAAATTATTGAAATATGCAGACATATTATTGAAACGGCAAAGCACTTCTTGTATAATCCACACATCCTTTACACATTCTTGAACACACTGAACCTAAGCTTTGTGATTATATTTTATGACTACTTATATGTAACACATGGCTAAGCATCAGACGGCTTATTAATACAATATTAATTAAACATTTAAGTAGCTAACTGCTACTGTGTGTGACAAACATTTAATGAAAAAACTTCCAATTAAAATTAATTTTTAGTTAGTACTGAATGATTAAAAAAAAGAACTTCTTGTGGTCTAATCAACAAATTTATTAAAAATATTACAGCAGTACCACAACAGTTTTAATTAATACAATAAAATATTGAAATAGAAAAGTGTAAAATGTGCGACCGGAAGATTTATTTGGCACTGTAAAATAAAATGTTTATTTTGCTTCGATCACGTCTTTATAAGGAATATCAAATAAAGGGCGTAAAAATATATTAAATTTAAGTATTGCAAACGCATTTTCATTTGTTCCCCGCCATTACCGTAGTTGCAATAGGATTCTTCGCAACATGTGGTACAAGAATACAGTTTCGTCCTTTCGCCAATTATGATACAGCCGGGATCGCACGTTCCTGTGCAGTTTCTTTGGAGAAGCCAAAGTTTGGGCTTGCCCGACATGTCGCCTGTAATGCTGATCGTGGTCATCGATATCCTTTTCACCTAAACCAAAATTAATAAAATTATGTTCCAACAAAATTCTAGGTATAACTTAATAATAAATTAATTTCTAACCACGTTCGAATTTAATGGCGTTATGTATTTTAGTGCCATTAAGCTAGGTCAGCTAGCAATCAGTACAATCCCGTTTGGATTGGATATGTCTGCTTGAAGTGGTAACATTGATTACACTTCATATATATTCCGTTTTCTCATTAATGCTAAAATTGAATAAAGGAGAACTCTAGCCAAAATTGTGTTATTCAAATTTATTTACTTCCTTTGAATTTAAGGCTGTTTACGTAACACAAAGTTTTATTTATAGAAATATAATTTTTATTGTAATAGGTATTCGAGACATCAAAATCTGTATTTAATTTAGAAAATTGAACAAAACTTGTTACAACATAATATTTCAAGTATCATCCACAAATTGCAGGAAAATACGAAACAATTACAGGAAGCTTGGATTATAATTTTTATTTTTAATATTTCCATAAGATTAGATTATATTTTTATTTATTGATTTTGTGTCTATTAAAGTAATATAATATGTTATTGTTACTATAATTCAGAATAAGTAAAGATAAGATTAATAAGTTCCAACTTTATGTAGTACGAATCATATCGACTATTAATAATCAAGTAGATTATCCTAACATTATAGAGTTTCCTATTTTCCCTTTGCGCTATTTGTCTGAAAGCATTTCAACAATATTGTTAGTTGAACTTACACATTTGAATTTAATTTTCAACAAAGTAATAAAACGGTAAACTGAATTTCAACTTAAATTATTAAAAGTTTAATATCTAACAAGCTAGGTACTAGTTTAATCATTTTATGCTTCCGAATATTCAAACGCCATACGAAATTAAAAGCAATAAAACGATATGGTTTTCTATTATTATAAATAAAACTCTCTGAAAGTTTTCAAATCTAAACATTTAATCTATTTTTTGCTAGTTTGAAATCATTTCAATTTAAGATAAAATTACATATTCAAACTAAGCTAGAATATTATAACCATCTGATGGGCTCAATTAACAGCCAAACACGTGTCTGGGTTTTAAGTGCTTACCCTCCTTTTAAATATTCATGTAAGATTTGTCAATTTATTACTTTTCTATACAATACCGAGTAAATCAAAAGCGAGCGATTTTAGGGTGACTCAAAGAAACCATAATTTATGAGGTTTTAAACCTTAAACTTAGGTACGTTAGTTTTATTGAGGAAATCGCAGCTTAAGCTAAACTTAAGCTGACCAATTCTTTTTAATGAAAATGATTTTCTTTTGTATGAGTGAGAGTTGTTAGCCGTTAAAGTTCGAATTAGGAAATTTTTAGAAAATAAGAATTGTTACGAAAAATCTCAATCGCTGAAAAAGCCAACCTCTATATATAAAAGGTTTCTCTATTGGCCTGAGAAATCGTTAGTTTTACGTGAAACGTTAATCCAACGTAAAGTTAACGTCACTCCCCTATTAAATATTAAAACAGATTTTATTATATTTAATTTTACTATTTACACTATTTTCAATAATTATGATTAAAAATAAATTAAAATGAAAGAATAAAAAAATTTACTAGAAACTAGATAATATAATATTCGCAAAATTATTACGTTTTGCTACGTATTGATATTTTAAATTGACTGACAGCTTTATCTTCTACTCCCAAAAGTAATGTTTCATAAATAATTTTTTTTTGTTCATATTCAAAATTGTTTAGAATCTGTCATTCGTTTGCGGAATATTATAATGGTGATTGTTTAATTAGAAAATATCCACTATAGAAAATAAATTAATATAAAATATATTAAAGACCATCTCAGGCCTAAAGAAAAAAAAAATCAATTCAAGATAAGGATAGGATGTTTGTAACTGTTCGTAGAAGGAAAAATATTTTTCTAAAAGAATGGAGGCACTGAACTGCGACGAGTAGAAGCGACAACAACCGGACTAAAAACTGAATGTGTTTTATACGGGGGGGGGGGGGTCCAAGCATTCACAGAGAAATATATGCATTATAATCATCGGAATCATAGATCAAACAAACAAAAGACCAAATATGTTCATTATAAACGGATATACCACCAACAAAGCAAAAACTAAGACACAGAGAAGATAAAGACATCGTAGAAAGAAAAACTCGAACAAACAACTTATTGTCGTGTTACAAAATCCATTTTTTAAATTTTGAAACTTTAATTTTTAATTTTAAGCGTGAGCATTTTTAGTATTTTGAATTTATTTTATTTTGAGATTAATTTTTTTTGTTATTTGAATTTGTTTTGTAGATCTAAATTTTAATTTTATTTATGAATTTTTAAATTGATTTTGTAAATAATTTTGTGGAAATCTTGTAAAATTTTGAATTTGTTTGTCTTTTAGCGTCAACAATTTAAGTTGGTACGAGGACCGACCATAATTTTGGCTTTTTCCGTGAGCCAGCGGTGGGAATTGACGTACAAAAAGTTGGTCCCGACAAATTTTATAATTACATTTATAATTGCTATTTGGTTAATTTAAAAATTTATGAATAAATTATTTTAATTGTGCGAAGGTGATTTTTTTAGTGATTGATCTGGAAGTTGTCTTGAATTTGGACGAAATTAGATGATTATTTGAAGATTTGGATAATTGATGAAATAATTAATTGGATCTTTGGAATAAAAAAAGTAAGTTGGATTCGCAAAATTATAATTGATAAATTGTGGAAAATAAAAGTAAAACTGCATAATTAGAAGATAAGATATATTGGATGTTAAAATTAACAAGAAGAGTCTTATGCTTTAAAAAGGTATGGTCCATAAGCAGTGGCATAACAAGAAGGTGAGGGACCCGTGTGCGAAGTTGTCAACGGGGCCCTGCTTTTATAAAAGCCAAAAAAAAAATTTGTATATATGCAATTCTAGTAATTTCCAAAGAATTCCTTACAAACAAGAGCTGATATAGAAACGAGTAATTAACCCCCCCCCCTCTATTTAATTTCATTAAATAAATTAAAAATTATATAGACGAGTTTTTTTATTTTTCATTTTTCTGAGATTGTCTGGATTTCCTAAAATATCCTAAAATTTTCTGTGATTTTCCACTTCACAAGATTTTTTGGATATTTTTCTAAGATTTTCTAGAATTTTCTATTTCTTCTAATTTTCTACATTTCCTAATTGTAAAATTAGTGACATTTTTATGGGATTTCTAAAATTTTCTGAGATTTCTTAAAATTTTCCGCTCGTGTTTTACTAATAAGTGGAAAAATGATGGAGAATTTGTCATAATATGCAAAACTAAAGGGAAATTTGAAGAAATCTAGAATATTATAGATTATCTTAATTTTTGCTTTTTCCATTTTCTGAGATTTCATTGGCTTTAAAATTTTCTTGAAATTTCTATGGATTTCTTGAGATTTTTCTATGGATCTATATTTCTACAAATTTTCCAAGAATCTGTTTCTTGAGAGGTCTTGGAATTTTCAAGAATTTGTTCAGATTTGAATTCACTAGTACACACAATTTTTCCGGCGATTTCCCCTTAGTTTTGTACTAACTGGAAAACCAAAGAGAAAATCGTGATATACAAAAGTGAAAAGAAATCCAAGCAAATTTTGGATTTGCGTGGATTTTCCAAAAAAATTTAAAAATATAAATTCTATTTTCTTCTCAAGGAAATCTTGGGAAATTTACAAAATCTTCAGAATACTATAGATAAGTACTTTTATTTCCTTTCTTAATTTTATAAGATTTCCTTGGCTATTGGCTCTCTTAAGGTTTTTTGAATATTCTAAATTTCCCCTTTTCTAAGATTGCCTGAAAAAGACAGATACAACAGAATATCAACCCCCACCTATGAGCCTTAAAAAAACAACAAAATTTACTAGGTATACGTTTTGTTTTGTTGAAATTTTAAAAATATTAAAATACTAAAAATATAAATATTAAAATAAAATATTCTTATTAAAATACATAATATATTTATTCCCTCATACAATGACTTCATAATTTTGAGATTTCTGCACAAAATTGTGTGAGAAAATGTCTATCCCTGCTGCGCATGAAGGGATTAATGAGATTATCATGTCAAAGAACTTTGGGGGAGAACAGTAAAATAACAAGCAAAATAACTTTTCCCAAAAATGGTTTTCGTTGTTTTTTTTTATTAATTTAATTAATAATTAATTTTTTGACCTAAATTATAATTTATTAAATAAATCAGGATTTAAAAATCGCTCAAGACTTTTAAATATTTAAATAACAAATAATAATTACAGTGTATCTTATTTAAAATATATTATATTGACTAGCAAGTCAGGCGGCCTACCCCCCGCCACGACCTCCTAATATTTGAATGACCAAGAAACTCCTTTTTGCACAGGATCATTTATTATAATTAATTTCTTATTTTATTATTATAAAATCACAAAATTAGTCATATCTCTTTGAAATTTTGATAATTATCATTAATTTACCAAAAATTAATATTGATTTTTAATAGGAATTTCTTCTTATTAAAGATACTATATTCATTTGCAGCGCAAAAGAAAAAAATATTAAAAATTGTCTTAAGGATTCGTAATTTGAGATCTTATTTTGATGGGACGGACATACATAGGTACATACAAACTTTGAGATTGTAATTAGAACGTCGAAAGGAAGTTTCTCCGATTTCTCAAGAAAAAATTAACGTAGAGAGCTGGGAATAGTTGCGTTAACCTTGGAACTCTTAGCTGAATATCCAGTTAAAATTTCAATTCAATTATGCTTTCCGTTGGGGAGATTTTGATGGGACGAACATACTGTTAGAGATATATATCGAACTATTTATACTTTATTGATAATACAAATAATTACTTTTTATTATTTTAGATACAGATAGTCTACTTACTTATATAGTAGATTATCATCAATTAGATGTTGGTATATAATACTAACAACTATTATACAGAGGAACCCATAAAACCTCTAAACATAGATACCTGGTCGAAATGTTCCCATGTGTGCCCATGGTCACATTGGTCATATCCCCAAATTTCTTGGGGATATACCCATAGGCACGTAATGTGACCATGGGCAGATGCAATATGACCATGGGCAGATGCAATGTGACCATAGGCAGATGCTATGTGACCATATGCAGATGTGATGTGACCATGGGTATATATATTATTGTGACCATCATGGGTAGAGATGATGTGACCATGAGTATAATATGTGATGTGTTATGATCTTGGGCACATGCGATTTTAATTTTATGAGTAAATTTAACCCTATATTACGCAATTTTTTATTTGCAAGAAAACAATATTTTTGAGTTGGAAATATTGCATATTATAATATAAAGGAAAAAATAATTTAAAAAATCCATTTTTTTTTTAAATTGCGCAGATTTGATACAAGGTGCTTTATATAATGATTTTTCTAATCTACTTAGTATAAGGTAGAAATAAAAAAAAATAAATCTGCTACATTACGTTTAAACACAAAAATATTCCATCGAGCGGCTATAGCAACGTACCCCCTGTTTTTCTGATGTAGCAGATATGATATTTTGCGCCCCATCCTTGATTTTTCAGTTGACCTTTTTTTAAATTTGAAAAATTTATAAAGAAAATGAAATTTATTTTTAATAATAATTAGAACGATTAATGATTAGGTAATTATAATTTACAACTCCTGAAATTAAATTTTGCGTCTCCTGAAATTTTGCGCCACAAGGCCTGGCTTCATAGGTTTATGCGATAATAAGCTACTGCCGGTTGGTGATTGTGATATTTATATTATAAATAATTATTATAGTGATCGTTTATTATTTATAATTACAAACGAGTGAGTGATTTATACAGCAAATAGCATAATAATAATACCGAAATTCTTTCATTATTCAGTTAAAAACTTATGCAATTTCATAAACATAACCTTAAAATTGCCATGTGACAAATGTTTTCTTTAGTCAATTTTTAGAAGCTTTTATTAATATTGTATTATTTAAGTAAGTTAAATTTTTATTTATTAATTAATAATCATGTTTTAGGACTAGTACTTTATTAATTTAAAACAATATGTAGGCACATGTTTAGTATTTGTCTGACAAAACCCAAAACTTATTTTGAAGGTTATAAAAATCTTGAACTGGAGTTATTCAAACAATATAAAGTGTTTTGGAGTCCCCAAGATAGTGACATCCATCAAAAGTTATGGCTCGTGAACATAAAATTCTTCACGTAGATGAAATAGAACAAAGCAGTAGTAAATTAAGTGTACCGTTAGCATCGGGCTACTATTGCTATTATTTTGAAATTATCAGGTAGGTCTTACAACATCAGTTTATGTAGGGCTACTATTTAAAACAGGGGTACAGGAATATTTTTAGACTCGGAAACGAAATTTGCAAATTTTTGAGTCCGGAAAGGATTCGCAAGCCAGCCGAAACAACAATAATAGAGACGATCCATTATAAAAAGAAGAGAAAGCGAAGAAGTATAGTAATACTGTAAGTATTGTATCTGAAAGATTTATATTCTTTGAAGTTTTTAAATTTTGTAACAATTAATACATTTATCAGTTAACTTTTATTAATTTTATTTATTTAAAAATTCTTTTTAAATAAACCAATTATTCTTTAGGACACTTCGGATCATGTATCATTGACCGAATACATGGAAGTGGTAGAAAAAAATAAAGGATGTTGAGAGCAGCATCGAAGAATCTGAAAGTATACTGACTGTAGACGACCATAAACCTTCCGAAACAGAAAATCCATCTGTCGAAGGAGAAGAGCAACTTAGGGTAAATACATTATATATAATGTTTTGGTCTATAATTATTACAATTTTTCTTTTCCATAGTTTACACTAATGGACGCACAATTTAAAGCTGCTAATAAGATGACCAGTGGCGTAGCTGGAGATTCTAAATTTATAAAGAATTGTATTGACATTCTTTGGACAAGAGAGCAGCTTTGTTTGCGCAGTGCTACATGTCGATGGTTAAATGCTAACATGTCGTAACTCACAACTTTTGAGATTTTGCTTTTATATCATTTTTGAACTATTTGTATACTTCCCGACCTAATTCTAAAAGATCGTAAACCTCAAACCAATAGAAAAGCTTCAAATTTAAATTTTAAAATGTATATCATTTGATCATATACTAAACACAATTACTAATCGTATGCTACTGTAAAATTTTGTTTTTGTGGGTTACGACATGTTAGCATTTAGCCATCGATGTGCGGCTTGTCCAAATTTTACAAATTCGAAAGCTCGACCTGCATGCAGTCCTGAAAAGAAAGCTTATTTGCAAGGTAACATACACTTAAATTTTTTAATCACAAAATAAAGAATATTTTTTTTTAGTTTTATTGGACTCGCGGATAAACAAAGAAAAACAGCAAGTTAATTACGATGAAAGGACGAAGAAGAAGAGAATAATGGATAATAATTAATACGATCAAAAATTAAAACTGTTCGGAGAGGCTAAACAAATTTCCCTGACTTGAATCGCAAGGGACCACCAAAAAATGTCGAGAAATTAGAGAAAGTCAATTTATAGAATAATTAGAGTTAGGGAAGTTTTACTGTATATTTTTATTAAATTAAATTGTTTTTTAGTACTTCTTTTTTTAAAAAATTGTGATCGAGTGCTAATATTTTTTTAAGTTAATTACAAATTTTTAATATTTAGCTTCTTTATTGCAGATAGATTGAAGTAAGACCAAATGAATCTCCACATATTTAGTGGGGATGTGCCTATGGTCACATCTAATGGGGATGTGACCATGAGTATCACCCAATGGGGAGGTACCCATGGGCACATTTCAACCAGGGACATGTTCAGGGATGGCTTAATACCATCCATAATAGTTGTAGCATAACTAATATTCCAACACCTCCACTAGTTATGGTATAACTATTGAGAATCCCATCCTGCCCGAACAATATTGATGTTTTTCTCTTGCTAATGCCTTGGTTAACGAATCGTCCACCATTTCTTGCGTTCCAATATGTTTGACTTGAATTTGTTTTAACTCTTGTCGTTCACGAACGAAATGATGTTTTATATCAATATGTTTCGTTCTACATCGTGGTTCTTCTTCTCCGTCTGGTGTTCCGTCTAACCATCGTAAGAGTGAGTTTTCTTGCTCGATTAGTGCTACTGGTTTCTCTGTAGCACACATTAACATACGATCTCTGCTGTCTGATTTCCACATTTTTTCCGATTTTGTGACTAGAAACAATTTTAGTGTTATCGCAGTATCTGAGTCATGGCTCACGCCTGATTTTCCTTCTCACCTGGTTAGTTTGGAGAACTACGCGATCGTTAGGTCGGATAGAGCGTCTCGTGGAGGAGGGGTTGCTTTCTATGTTCGAAATTCGTTTTCATTTAAGACTCCACATGAGGGACATCGCTTTGCATGTGGCCTGGAGCACCTATGGATTCGCATTAAAGTCCACGGTATTGGGTTCGGAGTTGGGGTGGTGTATAGACCTCCTACGGTTGCCCTTTCTTGCTTAAGCGAGTTTGAGGAGTTTCTTTCTTTGCTTGGTAGTGACTGTAGTGAGCTGATCATTTTAGGCGACATGAATATTAATTACCTCATCCCATCGCCTTCTTTGAAGCGCTTGCGGGGGATTCTTGATGTTTTCGATCTTCATCAGATAATAACTGATCCCACTCGTGTTACCGCAACATCCAGCACTCTGTTGGATGTGATCTGTATTGATAAGCATCGAATTCCTCTTCAGTGTGGCATTGTTGATCTTTTGGCAGCAACTCATCACTATTTGGTTTATTGTCGCCTGGACCTATCTGTGCCAGTACAGGAACCTCGCAAAATCACTTATCGTGATTTTAGAAATTTTGATCAAGCTAGTTTTTCGGCTGACGCGGCTTGCCTGCCTTGGACCATCATTGATGAGTTACACTCTTGCGATTCTAAGGTCGAATTTTTGAATAATATGATCCTGTCATTATTTAATGTTTACGCTCCTGTACGGACTGTTGTTTTCAAGGGGAGGGATAGACCTTGGATTACTTGGACAATCAGAGAGATGGCTAAGTTGAAGAGGCGGGCTTACAACAAGTATAGACGCACTCGTGCTGGTGTGGATTTTGAATGTTATTGCGATCTTAAGAGGTACTTGTCTGGGGCTGTCAGAAGGGAGAAGGCGAGCTATATAAATTATCAGCTTTCGCTGCATCGCTCTAACCCTAAAAAAGTTTGGCAATGTCTGTATTCTTGGGGCGTGCATGCTCGTCCTTCTAACCAAATAGCTGCTCATTTGTGTGATGACCCTGATTTCATCAATGCGTATTTTCTCGACTCTGTTCCGGGAGGTTCCACCGGGATTGATTTGGCATGGGAGGGTTCGTTTTTGCCGGGAGTACAGCCACTCTCTATTCCTGAAGTCACTCCTGAGGGGTTAAGTACCATTGTTGGCGCTTTGCGTTCTAATGCTCTTGGTCCGGATGGTATTAGTCTTCGCATGCTTAGACTTATTCTTCCTTTTTGTAGTGACGTGATTTGTAATTTGTTCAATCACTCTTTTAGAACCGGGGAGGTGCCTTTTGTTTGGAAGGCATCCCGTGTGAGTCCTCTTTCTAAGGTTCCACTGGCTTCGGAACCTTCTCATCTCCGTCCAATCAGCATCCTGTCGCCATTTGCAAAAATAGCGGAGCTCCTTGTTAAAGATGCTCTATGTGAGCACCTGGCACTCTACAAGGTTTTCTCGCCTGCCCAGTCTGGTTTCAGGCCCCACCATAGCACTGCGACTTCTCTGTTGCAGCTCACGTCTGATGTGGCTTCATCAGTCGATCGGGCTGAAGTCACCATATTGGCACTTCTCGACTATTCCAGAGCATTTGACTCCGTTCTTCACGATCGTCTTTTGGCCAAGTTACGTTATTATGGCTGTGATGATTTGCTGTGTGGATGGTTGGCGGGTTATTTGCGGGATAGATCCCAGATGGTTGAGTTAGCGGGAAACTTATCTCAGTCGTTGACTGTTTCTCGTGGGGTTCCGCAGGGAAGCATCCTTGCTCCATTGCTTTTCATACTGTACACAACTGATTTAGTAGGAGTGGTTGATTCTGATTGCCATCTTGATCTCTATGCCGATGATTCTCGGATACGTGTATCGTGTTTGCCCTCGGACATTGATGCTGCAATTTGATGTGCTAAATCGCAATCTTGAACAAGTGCGCATGTGGTCGTTGATAAATGGTCTGGCTTTGAATCCGACTAAGTCGGAACTCATAATTTTGGGTAAACCGTGGCTTGTACGGAAAGCTTTGAGTGTTGCAAGGTCAGCTTTAACGATTGGCGATGAGGTCGTCAGGGTGGTCGATTCCGCTCGGAGTCTGGGGCTTATCTTGCACAGTGAGCTCAAGTTTTGTCAACATGTGGACCGAAAGCTTAAACTGTGCTATTTTAAACTAAGATCTGTTTATCAATTCAAAACAATATTACCTCCCCACGTAAAGTGGTCGATCGTTAGTAGTACGATTTTATCAAACATCGAATATTGTTCTACAGTGTATTACGGTTTTCTCACACAAGAATATAGACGCAAGCTCCAGTTCTTGCAAAATTCATGTTTGCGTTTTGCATTTGACTTACGAAGGTATGATCACGTCACCCGTTTTTATCGAGATTTAGGTATTCTAAAGGTAGCCCAGCGCTTCTCTTTGCTTTTTGGAGTTCTGCTTTTTAAAATCTGGAAAAGTGGAGAACCGGTTTGTCTACGAAGCATGATTAGGCCCCGTTCGACATGCCACAATCGGGTTTTGCGTGATTTTGGAAACTTTGATCTACCCTCTCATTCCACAGCAAAGTTTGAACAGTGTTTCGCGTGCTCGGCGCCCAGATTTATAGAAGTGCATCGAGGACTCTTTGTAAACTCAGCGAGTGTGGTGTCTTTCCGACGTAATCTAACAGATGAACTCCGCTTACAAATAATGTAATCTGTCAATAAATATTATATTTATAGTCTGCTTTTTATGTTTACTTTTATTTTTATGTATGGGTGGTTTGAAAATCTAATCTTATTAGAAATCATCCAATTAAGAAATTGTCCTTTTTTTTCTTAATAAGTGTGTATTATTATTATTATATAACAATTACAGGATTTCCACTTCTTTGGAAAATCTGGAAAAGTTTTGGAAAATTTAAGATTTCCCTAATTTTGTCAGGGAATTTCTCATTTTTAGTGCCAAGTAATAATTTTTTACTTCCTTGTAAAAAGGATCTAAGCCTGGAATCGAAAGGTAAAATCAAAATTTTGATTTTGACAAAAAAAAATAAAAACTCCCAAACCCCGGGGTTTGAAAATCCAAAGGTGTGTACGTTGTGTAACTTATCTTCATGATGAAAACTTTTTATTCTCTAAGAATAAATACATCTATACATCGTTTGTATACAAACAAAAAGTTGTAGTGCATATTATATCTATGCGTCGTGAAAATTCTCACCGGGGGGTCTGGGGGGTGTGGAACACCCCACAGAATATATTAAAATTCCTGGTACGAAAGTCACAGTTTAATAGCACGGCAATCATTTGAACATAATTGCTAGTGACCTGGGGGTATTCTGTACCTTCCCAGACTTTAAATGGCATCTCATTGTGCACCACCTATTTTTGAGATTTTTATTAAGATTGAAAAGGTCACAGTACAACTGGGGGCCCTTTTAGATTTTAAAATAGTCGAATTTTAAGTCTATTTAAACAATGATTCTATATTGTTCGACGTTTCGAGTTATTTTTTATGGACCATTTTCAAAAATAAATTTGACAATTATTTTTGATTTTTATGGGATTTAAATTTGTCATTCAGTGTAAAATTGTTTATATAGACCGAATACTCAACCATTTCAAAATCAAATGTAAATAAAGATCAACTATAATAACTACTAAATTATTTTCAAAGCCGAATTATTTCGAAAATCTAACCAACTTTTATTATTATAAAACAATATTAAATGTTGTAAAATTTATAATTAAAAATCATAACAGCACAGGATAACTAAACTTTAATATTGTAACTTCTGTAACATTTTTATTTAAAAATATATTAAGAGTTAGCTCAAACATTCCACTGTAACATTTATTGAAGAAGTTTACCTTTGTATATTTGAAATGCTTATGAAATAAAGGAAAACATTTTTTAGCAATGTCTACAGCAGACAACTTGATTTAAATTTCTAAAACTGGTACGCCCGGAAAGGCGTTAAAGTGTTTGTTCAAAAGCAAAAGTAGCCTAAAATCACTCGAGCATAATACAGGAAAATGAAACCTTTGTAAAAGGAACTTTCCTAATTAAAAGTAAGTATACAGTAAGTAACTTTTATCAAATTAAATAAAGTATATTAATTATATCAAATTAAATTAATTAAAATCGACATGATGTGGAGCAAAAGCTTTATATTAAACAAATCCTTTTTATCCTTCCAAAAATAGAGTTTCTAATCTCAGCCATTGCGCATAATTTTATAGTAATAAGAGAAATTTTGTTGATGCAGTCCACTGCCTAAAACAAATTTTAAGATTCATTGGACTGCCTCCTCCTTATCACTCCGAATGTTATTGATTGAGTTTCTATTTCCAGCTTGTTTATACGATTTTCTTCATAGTTTCGGCATTCTCTTAGTAGATGTGTTTTACGTATATAAATCCACTCGGCCATCACAGTGATTAGATGTAACTACTTTTTTAAATTAATTTCTCGATTAGTTACGTCAGTCAAAAACATGAATCACATTGTCTCGTTGCATGACCGGTTTCGAGGTTATCCTAAGGGATCCTCATATTCTTGGTGTTTGATTATTATTGAAAAATGATTGATACATGAATCTGGACGAGTTGTCGGATTAAACTTAAGATAAAGTGGAAAAGTAGAAATATTAACGTCTAACCATTATTATTAATATGATAATGAGCATTTCTGAATTTGTTTGATTATGAAGTTCTAAGTATATTTTTGGTCCTTTAATTAGGTAACACGGCGAACAGTTTGACTTTGGAAAGCAAACACAAACAAAAAGTTTAAATTTAATTATGCAATGTTAGTATTCTGTAGTTGTATAATGTTAGGTCAACAAAATGTTGTGTCAGAATGTGTAAATGCAAACAATGCAATTCTAGTAGGAAAATTCATTTTGCTATTGGAGTAACCCTAGAATAGTTGTAAACTGTAACCTACATTCAAATACATATATACAAGCAGTTGAAACTTGATTAAACTTAGATAGGTATTAGCATTCAATAAAATCCATTCTACGTTTTATCAATAAACATTCAAATGGGTTTACATCAACACTATGCATTTAGTTTCGAATTGTCTAGCAGTGGCGGTCATATGTATGTCTAAGCTCTAGGGGGACCATATCTGAAAAATGAAAATAATCAAACTTAGGAAAGACTCATGGCCGGTTTCACCAACTTTCGTCAAGGTTGTCAAAGGCGTTTGATCAACGTCAAATCTGTTTTAACCAATTATGAAACAGATTTTCATGAGTTGACGAACGTCGAACCATTTGACGTTGATCAAATGCCTTGACAAAGGTTGAAACCGAGCATAAGTCATACTCATTCATATCTGATAATTCAGTCAAATTAAATAAAAATTCCAGAAGCTAAATAATAATTGCACCACATTATGTAATCCATCCTCTAGGGGGGAAGGGGGGTTGAAATAGAAGGAAGATAAAAAAGACAAGAGAGTTTGAATATTTATGGTAATTAAGCTAATAATTAAAAAAATTGGTATAGTTATGAAACTCCACATAATGACTGTTAAGGAATAATCTTACATTGTATGTATAGTGTTAGTTATTCCATCCATCATCTGTGACAAACCCTATATGCTGTTCCAACGATTCGTCAACAAATCAAATATGACGGCATATCCTTGTTTAACTTGCTTTTAATTGATTACTATTTGGTTCAAGGTTAGCAATAAAAAGCTGCAGTTTATGAAATTCCTACGATGCCATTAATCTAATTCCACAGCGCTTAAACGGTATGGCGATTCTTAAAGAGAGCAGCTCTTTGAGAAACAGTCGATTTATGTTCGTCGTGGATATTATCAAAAATAAAACTGGAGTATGTTTATTACATTTTGATAAATTAAGATAAATTACAGCTCTTTAATATATTTAAGACAACAAGACATCTAAAAACCGTCTGTTTACTCACATTACTATTGTGTGACGCGCTGTTAAAATGGTTTTCCTTTTCCACCTAGAAACACAATATTGTATTTTGAAAATATTTCGTTTCTTGCTATATTGGTGTCTACACGTTGTTAATTTATTTTTGTCATGTGATATTAAGCTCCCGCTGTAACAATGTGAGCATAACACTACATGATAAGTTGTTTTAATAAATTTTACGAAAAAGCGAAAAATTACTCACAAAAAAATTAATTATGGTAGTGCATTGCATCGCATTAGAGGAAAATCTCATTAATTATTTTAAAAGCGTCGCCGATGAAATAATTCATAAAATAAAATTTTTATAGTTGAATAAACTTTTCTAACTAATTAGCATCAGCATAAAAATTTATGCAACAAAAATTATACGACTAGTGGTCGATACGAAGCCCAAGATTTATTCCAGTAGAAGTACTTATAATTATAAAATTAAAAATGAAAACAGCCAGTTGTGTCTTGTAGTAGTTACAGAACGAAAAGCCCAAATCCAAATTCAGAGCTTTCGCAAATTTGTTGATGATGCAGAATTTTATTTGATTCATTTAAATTAGTCGACTATTTCGCCGTCGGATATTTAATGTTTAAATGTACACATAAGCATTCATATTCCATAGGATTTTGCATGGCTGGAAATATTACGGTACAATTAAATTTTAATTAAAAATTTTAAAATAATCAGATTAGTTAAACAATAAAATTTGAATCAAAAATTAGTAGATTTAAATTAATAATAAATTACATTGCCGTCGTTACTAAATACCTAGATTGTGATGATATATTTCCCGAATTTTTCCAAATCCAATTTTAATTTATCGTCTACCTACCTGAATGAAAATATTCAAAATAAAATTTCCGATGCCAAATGGGAACACAAATCGCCTTGAAAAATTGACCCAGGTGTGCCAATATCAATCCACCTCTCGTTGCTTTCAATTTTATTTCAACTTTTCAAATTTTACGAAATAATTAATAATGATTTTCTAATATTCAACTAAACTCTATCTCGTCAATATCCAATTATTATAAATAATCGAAAACTTTTTGAAATCATTCAAAACACTCAGTTTCCAAAAAAACATCCAAACTTTTTTAAAAGCTAATGCGTTGCACTTATAATTTATAACTTAATAACAATTAAGAATATTACTCATTCAAACTCAAAATTAATTTATTCTCAAATTAAAAAAATCTTTCAAACAAACTAGGAGAAAAAAATTTGTTTTCTGCTTCCCGCGGCCATTTTGGCAAGAAGCAAAATTATTTCTTAATTTCGTGCCAACATAAATTCTGTGGTGCAAAATTTTAACAAATTAAAATTTAGATATTGACAAAAATTTACTAAAAAAATCCCAGATTTTACAAAATAATAGTACTTAACCAAAATAACAAACAAAATTTTAAATTCTAAAAATAATTTTAATTGCTCCTCTGTCTTTTGCTGGATAATCATGGCTAAATGCCGATGGTTTGCCACCTTATAATAGCTTTACACAAAATAATTGTCGACGAAAGTGGATGTTTGTTAACAAAACCTAGAATCACAATTAAAATGTTGAATCCAATCAAATTTACCATTATTCGTCTTTGTACTGAAGTTGCCGGCTCACCGTTGATTTTGTACACAATTACTTTGTTTTTCACCTGCTCCCCTTCCGCTTCTTCATTTTTTATCTTCGGTTTAATTTCCTTACAATTTTCCATCACTTCAAAATCGTTTTGATAATTTTGTTGCATTTTTGTCATTTCTTTTTGTTGCTCTTCCAAATCTTTAATCACTTCCATATCTAACTTGTCTAGATCGTTATTTTTAAAATTTTCTTTTTGATTATTTTCTTTAATAATTCTTTCATGAAGTTTTTCGTTTTATTTAAAAATGATAATTTTCTCCTTTTCTTCCTTTAATTCTTTCTTCAGCTGGATATCCAATTTTTTGTTTGTTGTTCGCTTTTTATCTCTTTCTCCTTCATCTCTTTCTTTTTTTTTCTTTTTCTTGTTTTGTGTATATGTTATCCCTCAGTTTATCAAAATTTTTGCATATCTCCCTCATGTATGTACTAAACTAAATCTTTATTCAAATTTTCCTTTATTTCGATGATTTTCGTGTCATTATTTAAATTTTTTATGTTTTCTTTTAGTTTTTTATTTTTTCAATACCCTCTCCGATGTTGTTCGCTAATTGCGCGTGTGAATTTCCCAACACATTTTTTATTTCTACCTTATTTTGTCTCAACATCTCTCTCAAAGCTGCTAGTGTTATTCCTTCATATTTTTGGTATATTTTTTCTTCCATTTCTATATCTTTATTGCTTCTTTCCATAGGCGGATTTAGGGGAGGGGGTACGGGGGCACGTGCCCCCCCCCCAGACGCTTAAAATTAACAAGAAAACATGGAGACAAACCCAAATCTGAGAACACTTTTTGCCCGTCTCGACCCTTTGTGCCCCCCCCCCAGAAAAAATTCTGAATCCGCCCCTGCTTCTTTCCATTCTCCTTTATCATAAAATGTTTATAAAAATGAAAAAAAATTTGATCTCAAGGTGAAAAGGTAATTTATAATTTTTTTGTGCAGGTGGTTTCAGAAAAACAACGTCACTCGTCATAGCCCACATTGGGCTCCAAATAAATGTAATATCTTTTTATAATTTGCAAATTTTTCCAAACTACTAAAAATCCAAATTCTTACTTTCCATCCAATCGCTTCTTATTATTTTGAAATCCAGAATCAAATTTTAAGTTTAACTTTATTTATAAATTTTCAATATAAATGGAAAAGTAAATCAAAAGATAATTCATCCACACGTAAACTCTCACTATTTAGTGACAGTATTAGAGATTAGAGAGATTAGTATCTCACTATTCCGCGATACCTTAAATTTTCTAATTTTAAACTTTATAATTTTTAAATTTTACTATAACTATTAATCTTTCAAAACTCAATGTTATCAAAATTTCAATTCACTGAATAATCGCATTCAAAAATATTCAATTTTAAAAAATAATTCAGTTTGTCTAAAATTGGGACAATTCAAATTCCCAACAATTATTAAGTTACTTACTTCAAAACATAATTTCATTTTTCATAATAATACAAATTTAAAACCAAAATTTCAAAATAAATTTCAGGATACATAAATTTTTCTTGCCACTTCCTGCTGCCATTTTGGCAAAAAACAAAATTATTCTTTAATTTCGTGCCAACATAAAATTGTGTAGTGCAAAATTTTAACAAATTCAAATTTTTTCAAAAATGTACTAAAAATTCCCATCTTTTATAAATGAAGAGTGAAATATGCAAAAAGGACTAAGTGCCATTATTATCAAAATTTCAGGAAACTCAAAAACTTGGCATTCTTGATATTTAGAACCTAACACTATATTAATCCCAATTTTAGAAAATCTGGCACTTAAGTCTTTTTGCATATTTCACTCTTCAAATAGTTAACAAAATATCAAAATTCAAAATTTTAAATTCAAAAATGGTTTTGAAAGACGACAATATACGAGTATTTAGTATTAATTTTAAATAGTTTTTGTAAACTGATTTACATTATGTTGCAATTACTATTAGCAACTTAAACTATGTTACTTTATTGCCAAACGACTTGCCAGATTTGGATTTATTGATTTGAATAATATTTTAAAAATATTTAAAAAAAAAATTTTAATTTAAAAATGTTTGAGACTTATGCCCGTAGCTATAATATTTATAATTGAGTATCTACGGTTTGTGCCGGTTTCTCGTTCCTTCCATTTAGACTGATAAAATTTAACGTAGGATTCAACCCTGTCAAAGATGTTGCTAGTAAACCAGCAACTCACGTTTTAGGTTGACCTATTCAACGCTCTAACCAGCAGCCTACGTCTGTAATATTGGTACCTTTAGTCGATTGAGGAATACATAAGCATACTCAAGTGTGAAATTGACAATTTTGATCGGTGCATTCATGATGGAATCGTATTCAAGTCTGAGATCGAGCGAAGTATCGACTATATAGGTAAGAGCATTTGCTGAAAGGCAGACAAGCTTTGTCTAATTATATAATATATAGAATACTTCATTTTGTTCATTGCGGGATTGCTAAAAATATAGTGAAAGTTTGTTTTCAACTTTTATTCAGTATTTACAAATTTCAATTTTTTTCATTTCCGAACTTGTAATCTTAGCAGAGATATCGCCAGAGATATTAAAAGTTTTTAATTAAAAATGTGTACATAGCTAAATTTCCTTGGAAAGTAAAAGTGAAGGGCTTAAAAATGTAGTCTATGGCGCATTCGATTAAGACGATGAATCTCTTTCAATATTTTTGCTTTCATTTTAATATATCGTTGTCAATTTTTGCAGATTATAATATTTTTAGTTTATAATGCTTGTATAAATTTATAACTTTAGTTTATTCTTTGATATTCTTCTTCTTCTTCTTCCACTTTAGGCTAGGATTGCTCCTGTTTGCCTTGACTTCTGGCCGTCTTCTATCTAAGAGCAGCCGAAGTCTCTATTACTGTGAGCATATTATTTGTTTTTACATCTGAGGTAGCTTGCTGGGCTCGTCTCAGATGTGCCCGTAACCCTGGCTTTTTTTATTTGTTGATGAGGGCAAATCATCAACCCAGGGGGACCGCCGGTTTTACGTGCCCTCCGAAGCGCGGAGAAGATCACAAGAAATTTTAGACTCTTGCCGGATTAGAAACCGGGTACCTTAGTGTCAGCAGTTATTCAGATAACATACCAGGCTAATGACCGTCTCTTCATAAAATTCATAAAATTTAAAATAATACTTGAAGATATTAGATAAAGTTCCTGAAACGTCATATATTTAAATTTAGTAGAAGATCCTATTATTTAATAAATTTCATTGTAATTAATAGTAAATGAAATAAAACCAGTTGCAGTTGAAATTATCTTTGAATTATGTGTAACGTTGTTTAACGTAGAAAGTCATAATAAAGTGATACTTGGTTATCATAATTTGATAAAATATATTTCTCAGTTTACAATATTTTTTAAATCATGGCAATATTATGTCACATTATTTTCTTCATTCATAACTTAACGTTAAATGTTTGTTTACATAGCATCAGCATAGAAACGGTTTCGCGATTACTAAATAATTACCAAATAGACTTTCGATATCCTCAATATTTTCTTAGTCCAACAACATTCTACCCTGCATATCATTGCGGAAAGTGCATTTTTCAACTCAAAAATATCTTCTTCTTCAAATGCCATACACTATGCAGTTCGTAGGCGATCACTTGGCTGAAGCCAAGATGACGTACTAGGGAATTTAATTAATAAGGTGGTTTCCCGTTGCCTTCCCCTTAGCCCTCAGATATATTTTTTTGTTGCTCGCTTCCCAGTCGGCCGATTAAATATCAGTCATTTTATTTATTCAGTTTTGATTCCACATTGCTCCCGAGGCAAACCACCCCGGTTCTCAATGTTTTATATAAAAAATATTAAATTATAAATTACAAAAAACGAAACTTTGATAAACATTTAATATCTGTAAAATAAAATGTAGCTGGTTTTGACATTTTTCAAATTATTAAAATATTATTTTATCTCAATATTTTCTAAAAAGTAAAGTTACTTTTTTATTCATTTTGTGATTTACCTTAACTAAATATTTTATACACGACCGGGCTGATTAGCAGTCCTTAAATGTGTCATAATATATTTAATATCATATTTAATGAAAATATGTCACCTTTCAATCAGTCTACTTACTGACCTCTGGTAACATTAAAACGCCATAAAAACTGACTTGCAGACAGATTTAATTAATGGCGAAATGATTTGAATTCAAGTTTTTTTTTGAATAAAAATGTAATAACTATAATTTTATAAACGAGACTCAAACTTTATTAGTCAGATTGGTTGATATAGCTACTAATTTAAGCTTGAAGGTATTTAAACTTTAATTGGTTTTTGAAAACGCAAACTTGGTTACAATGTAGCTAAATGAAAATAAATTACTGTAATATTATTTTAAAATGATCACATCGCATCGGCTGGATGGGAAGATACAACTTAATTGGATGGGTGTGAAAAGCATTTTTCCAGTATCCATCATAAGTGGAATTTTATTTATAAAATATTTCAAAAATTTTCTTAATAAAACGAATAATTTGAGTAGGTATACGTAAACCAATGAAAAGATTGTTTTAACGTCATCGTTTAATTGCTTGCAGAAACTTTTTGATATATTACTAAATTTAATTACTAATAATACTAAACTAAATTTAATAAAATTTATTAATAAATAATTCATGTCAAGTAAGTATCTGTGTGTTGCAAAATGTTATTTTAACAGGATATGCTTTGTATTTCGTAAAGGCAGTAGGTACTATAAAACAAATTAGGATCTAAACTAAAATTAATTATTATTTTTAATTTTGAAGCTAGGTTCTTTTTTTCTTTCTTTTTTTAATCCATGTGACAATAATTGTCATTATTTTAAAAATGATCGGATTAAAGCGGATTCTGACAGCAACAAATTGCAGATTTATTTTTTGTAGATGATTTCTGATTGGTGAAATAATTAAAATAGATTAATTCAAATAAATAGAATTAAAATAGAAATTAAAAATAGTTACAGCCATCCTGGTGCTGATTTATAAAGAAATCTAATAAGAGAAGGGTAATTGATGAATCGCGAGAACTCCATCAAACAAATAGTTTGTCCAATCAAAATTGAAGTAGCGGAAATTGTACCAGCACAATTTTCACCTTCCAAGTTTTTCATTGGTTCAAAATGAAAATTGTTCCTGGTACAATTTTCGCTGTTTTAATTTTGATTGGTCCAAATATTGCTAATAATAAAGTACCTACTATGTGAAACGCTATTTTATATTTAATCTAAACCCATACATTTAAAAATTGATGTTATTGGCAGAAAAATTGCAGTTATAATAATTGACAATTTTTGTATCTTTACTGAGAGATTGATTTGTTTCGACACAACTATTAGCGGAGTTTTTGTTATTAATGTTGGTTTCATTTCTTCTTAATTTTTTAACAATTCTTTCATGATGGTCTTGATCAAACTGGAGATACGGTTTCAACGAACTGATATTCGAGTGCCCCGTGAGTTTTATAAGTTCTTGGTGTTGAACTCCAGCTTTTGCCATAAGAGATACAGCGCTGGTTTGATTAGAATGGTTTGTTACTTTATTTTTTTCCGTGTCAATTCCTATTCTTTCTGCTGATGTTTTAGTCCATTTTGACATTGTGTTCTTACCAACAGGACAATTTTTGTACCATCCAATGGATTCAGGCTTTTTCCAATTAGGATTCGGTGTTAGAATCGTATCGGTTGATGGTAAAAGCACTCTGGCGCTACGCGCCCTCGTGCATTTACCTAGCAACCAATACTCGTTACATTCAACACAAAATTTGTATGCAAATTTGAGCACTTGTTATATTATATATGAAAACAGCTGAGTTCTTACTAAAAGTTCCTATACTTGTTAATTGATCATATTATTAGATGTATTTTTATCGTTTCAATATTTACCGGAAGATTAAAATTTAGTTTTTACAAAAAAAATAATAGGTTTCTAACAGTCTTCAACCGGCTACTAGTTTTTTACTACTCAAAACTTTAAATACAAAGTCATATCATACATAATTTAATGTTTTGTTACTTTATAGTGTTTAACTTCTAACATAATACTACTAAATTTTAATATCAAGTCTGCACTGAACATAAAATGCTATTTTATAGCGTTTTTTTGCTTCTCATTAAAATGATAAAGCGGTTAAGGATGAGAAATAAAGTTTTTTTTCTAAATTGGAGAATTTATATTATAACACTCCCATTATACTTTTATCATAACATAACTTATAATTTTACCGCTCTACTTAAAACTTATTCTAATAAATATAGAATTTTTAGGGAATAAAACACAAAACTATATGAGTTAATATGAAAAAATTTACCTGACAGATTCTTGAGTCATCACTGCAATTAACTTGGACACTACTAGAGTTTTTATCTTTTACATCTAAACATTTTTCTCCATCGATCATGGTATCGCATCGATAGCATACAAGTGCTGGTAATTTTTCGGTAGCAGCTTTGGTGCGATGTTCGCTATCGGTTATTTCGCCAGCGTAAGCTGCAATCGATAAAATGTAACTGTAGCAACTACAACTGCACCGAAGGAATTTTAATAACTCTTGTTGTAATAATTACTTAATGATAGTTCTTGTAAATTCAACTTTTTAAAAAAATATTTAAATGTAGTTCAAATATAAGAAATCAGCTTACCTGTAACATAACTTAAACAATTCAGAAATAAAATGACTATTTTGATATAACATTTAGCGCACATTGTAAGTATCAGAACATTTAGCAATTTTTGTAGTATATTTGTTTAACATAGTTTTTTAAAATAGTGTTTTCGTTGAACGTAAATGGTTATCTTAACAAAAACACAATTTATCGACGACGCCATTTTGATAACATAGCGCATGACTAAAGATGACGGTATGGAAAACAGCAACGGATTCAGTTTCCAAAAATAAATTTTCTTCTGAAACGATTAGCACTCGCACCGTCATGAAAAGAATCAAACTCTGCTTGTTCGCAAGTTGATTTTCTTCCTGACCAAATTCTCAAAAAAATTCTTTACAATAATCTTACACCGCCCTCATAAGCAAGTGTGCGGTATATTTACAAAAAACTAAAAATTGAGTTTTTTCTTGATATTTGAACAATATCTCGATTTGTTTTTTCAGTTTCAATAAAGAACAACTATGTAGATGCCGCATTCTTGCTTATATAAGGGAAATGCTGATATGTAAATCTAACAAAACTTCAAGGTACTATATTATATTATAAAATAAATTGTAATATTTCTGAAAATAATTAATAAAACGTGACGAGTTTTAACGCCACACGGCTATCGTCGAACACAGTTATTAAATAAAATTGAATTAAAATTTTAAAAATTAACAGGTAAAATTAACAATAAAAATCGTAAAACAGTATATGTTTTAATAAAAACACCCAAATATAGATACCTACCTTTGCTAAAAGTGTTTAAAAAATTAAATTTTATTATTAATTTAACCTGTTCAGTTTTAAAATTTTAATTCAATATTGACTTTCACGGCCCAACAAGTTTTACATTTTAATCAAGTAATAAAGTTGTTAACAAATTTTAAAATTAAAAAACCCAATTAATTAATTTTTATATTATGTTATATTGACAGAAAATTGAATATAAATTGATAAAAAAAAAAACAAATTTATCCTACTACGTTATCAATAGCTTTAAGCGATGGTACTGATAACAATAGGTTCAATTTATTGTTAGTTTAACAAAATTTTATCTTCGGTACCAATTTTAATCTCTTTATCAAGTCTATTAATTTCACTTCCCTCAAATAAGTTCAAGTTGTAATATTTTTAATTTTGATGAAAGTATTATATTGCATTAGTTATAATTGATTTCATATTTATCTTTCAGAAAATTATAAACTTTATATTAAGGATTTAATAGGGCACTTCCACTCCCCCTCTCCAACATGGCTGCCGAACAGCAGCTTGGTGGTATGGTTGGTGGTATTCGCCATAAGATTTGTTAAGGATTCAAGTGTTTTCGTTATAAAAATGTATTTTTTATAGAATTCTAACCAGTTCTTTTAGCATTTTTAGCTTTTATGACACGGTGGTGATTGTTTTATAATAAATTGAGCTACTAAAATCCACTATACTTGCAAATAATTGAATAAATTGTTTGTTATTAAATTTTTCAAAATTATTAACCTGAAATATTAAAAGTTACAATAATTTAATAATTTTAACAGTTATTTAAATGAAATACAATACAATAAATAAATAAACAACATTTCAGCTGTTATGTTTTGTAATTATTTGCCAGCATTTTTGTGTTTCAGTAATTTGTTTGACTTTCCGGTTCATGTTGAAATAGCAGGGCTATACAACTAGAATTTGTTATTTTCCAACTTCTGCCGGTTTTCCTTTAAACGAAGTCAAATATTTACAGAATAAAAAGTACAGTAAAATTAAATGAATGATTAAACTTAACCAAATCAAACTAGAAAATATCTAATTTAAATGGTTTTTCGTCAGTTTGAGTTATAGGTAGGGAATTTTCAAACTTGGGCGAAATTTGTATCTGCCGGGCTTAATGCATTCTCGACTAGAAGATTTGCTGATTTTTAAGACATAATTTTTACATTTTTTAGTAAACTCCAGAACTGTGCTAGTTACGATTATATCTTTCACTAAATCTGAATGTACTTATGTAAATTGCTCAAAAACACAAAAATGCTGGAAACTAATTATTAATAAACAGCTGAAATGTTGTTTATTTTTATTTAAAGCAATTTATTTCAAATTATTGTACCTAAATTTTAAAATTTAAAGCTAGTAATTTTCAAAAATTTAATAACACAAATTATTCAATTATTTGTAAGTATAGTGGATTTTAGTAGCCCAATTTATTATAAAACAATTACCACCGCATCATAAAAGCTAAAAATGCTAAAAGAACTGGTTAGAATTCTATAAAAAATACATTTTTATAACGAAAACACTTGAATCCTTAACAAATCTTATGGCGAATACCACCAACCATACCACCAAGCTGCTGTTTGGCAGCCATGTTGGAGTGGGGGAGTGGAAGTGCCCTATTGTAAAACTATATTTTTTCAAATTTTGTAAATATTTCTGAATTTTCTTGATTTCCTGCTAAATAGTTGAAGTTGCAACAACTAAGTGGAAAAACCAAGTTTCTTATCGTTAAAGAGGGCCGAACCAGCAGTCGAGACCGATTTTGTTTTTTAATTTTTTATTTTTGTTTTGATCGTTACATTTGTGAGCCGGTTGTTTCAATTGGGACGGGTGCGTTTTCGGTGGCCCACATTAACATTCGCTCTTTGCTCTCGGATTTTCATATGTTTTCTGATTTTGCTAATAATGGTGATTTTAGTATTATTGCTGTATCCGAAACATGGCTTGCTCCTGAATTTCCATCACACTTTGTTAACTTGAATAACTACGTAATCGTCAGAGCGGATAGAGCGTCTCTAGGGGGGGGGGCTCTTTACATTCGTAAGTCGTTGCATTGAGGACTTTCTTTGTTCACTTAACGCTGAATGTGGAGAACTGATTATATTGGGCGATTTGAACATTAATTTCCTTACCCTATCACCCTCGCTGACACGCTTTGAAAGGATTCTTGATCTTTTCGGACTTCGTCAGATTATAGTAGACCCCACTCGTGTCACTTCGACATCTAGCACGCTACTTGATGTTGTTTGTATCGGGAAGCATCGGGTTCCCTTACGGAGCGGCGTGATAGATCTGCTTGCTTTTACCGATCATTTCTTGGTATATTGTTACTTGGATTTGCGTGCCCCGCCAGTGGTACCTCGTGTTTTCACATATCGAGATTTTCGAAATTTTGACCAAGATGCATTTTCTGCTGACGCGGCTCGGCTACCATGGGGTATTGTAGATGAGTCGCACCAATGCGATTCACGTGTGGAATTGTTATATGATCTAATTTTTGCACTATTTGACGTTCATGCTCCGCTTCCGACTAGGGTTCACAAGGAAGGGAACAGGCCGTGGATCAGATGGACAATCAAAGAGATTGCTAAATTGACAAAGTCAGCATACAAAAAATATAGACGTTCGCGATCGAGAATACATTTTGAGTGCTATCGGGATCTCAGGAATTATCTGTCGGTTGCAGTTAAAAGGGAAAAGACGAGCTATACTAACCATCGGCTTTTAATAAATCGCTCAAATCCCAGGAAACTGTGGAGGGACCTGTCATCTTGAAGCATGCATGCTTGCCCGGCAGGTCAGATTTCTGAACATTTGTGTGAGAATCCTGACTATGTTAATTATTTTTTTCTCCGCTCTGTGCCGGAAGTTTTTAACCATGCGGAGTCTGATTTCGAGGGTGTACTGTTTCCTGGAGTGGAACCACGATCTGTTCCGAAGGTTACGCCGGAGGCATTGAATGAGATTGTCGCAACTCTGCACTCCAAAGCTATTGGGATGGATGGTATTAGTCTTCGTTTGCTGAGGCTCGTTCTTCTGTTTTGCAGTGAGATGTTCTGCAGCATTCTTAATTTATCTTTCGAGACGGGTGAAGTGCCGGCCATTTGGAAGGCATCGCGTGTGAGACATCTTTCCAAAGTTCCGTTGGCTTTGGAGCCTGCCCAGCTTCGTCCAATTAATATATTGTCACCTTTTGCAAAAATTGTTGAATCTTTTATTAAAGATGCTTTAGATGAGCATTTGGCGCTGGACAGGGTTCTGTCGCCTGCGCAGTCTGGTTTTAGGCCCCACCACAGTACTTCGACCTCCTTGCTGAGGCTCACCACGGATGTAGCATCGGCTATTGATCGTTCCGAGGTAACGTTATTGGTTCTTCTCGATTATTCTAAGGCTTTTAATTCCGTTGTACACGAACGCCTTTTGAGTAAGCTTCGCTGTTATGGATGCAGTGAATCACTATGTAGGACTCAGGTGGTTGACTTTTCGGGGAATTTATCCCAGCCTTTGTTAGTTTCTCGGGGTGTTCCACAAGGAAGTATCCTTGCCCCTTTACTGTTTATATTATACACATCTGATCTGGAGAAAGTGGTAGACCCGGACTGTTCTTTGGATCTGTATGCGGATGATTCCCTAATCCGTATATCTTGTCTTCCCTCGAACTTGGATGCCGCAATAACTCGGTTGAATCGTAACCTTGAATCGTTACGTGTGTGGTCTTCAGTAAATGATTTGACATTAAATCCGAAAAAATCGGAACTGATAATTTTGGGTAGTCCCCGGCTTGTGCGTAGAGCACTCGATAGTTCAACTCTTCGAGTGGCGATTGGTGATGAAATTTTTAAAATGGTCGACTCTGCCCGTACTTTGGGGTTTGTTCTGGATGCAGAACTTAATTTTCGTCAGCATGTTAATAGCAAATTAATGGGATGTTATATAAACTGAGATTGCTGTATCAGTTCAAGACCATATATTACCCGCTCATGTGAAGTGGTCGATTGTCAGTAGCACAATTCTTTCTAACATCGAATATGGTGCGACGGTTTACTACGATTTCCTCACTCAAGAGTACAAACGCAAACTGCAGATTCTACAGAATTCATGCTTGCGTTATTCTTACAATATATACAGGTATGATCACATTACACCATATTATCGTGATCTTCATATCCTGAAAATTGACCAGCGCTTTTTGTTACTGGCTGGAATTCTTCTTTTTTAAATTCTTAAGAGTGGGGAACCGATACATCTCCGACATATGATTAAGCCTCGTACTAGTTCTCACTCTCGGGTACTGCCTGATTTGGGTAATTTTGATGTACTTTCGCACTCTACAACGAAATTTGAACACCGCTTTGCATTTTGGGCGCCATTGAAAGGTATCGACGACTCTTTTTAGAATCGACGAGTCTGATATGTTTCCGTGGTGGTTTAGCGACGCACTGCAGTTGGAGCAGTGATTGGGTATTTGAATTCAAATATGTTGTTTCTATAATTATGTATGTAATTTATCTACATTATGTATTTGTATGTATTTTTTACTTTCCCCATAACGTATACGTATGTATAAGGGAAAGTATTGTAATCCACTCAAAAATCAAAAATGGAAATTTTGGTATTAAAATGTTTCTTATCATGCCCTGATAAGTTTTTGATGAATTTTAGTTGGATGTTCGTCTGTATGTATGTATTTATGTATGTATGTATGTGTGTGGTTACGACATCATGAAAAAAATAGTATCAATTGCACAGGTTAAACCAGGCAACCAAATGTCAAAAAATTTGGCACAAATGTACATCATAGTTAAACCTTTGGTTAAACTTAAAGGCCAGCTGAAAATGGTCAAAATTCGTTGAAAATTGCGGAAGTAATAAAGAAAATAAAAAAAGTTCAAGTGTCAATTACTTTTGGACCGCCATTTGTTATACCCAAATTATTAATCGTGCCGTGTCGCATATAATAAAAAATACAAGTACAACATACAAGTCGCGTCGCAACTCGATTCCAAACATTTTCGGAAATTAATTCAAGTTTGACGTTTATGAAATTTTGACACGTTTTAGGGTTTTACGCTCCGTGTCCCGCGTAGCGCGATTTTTGAGCCCCGCAGATGCGACCTGTCGCTTCCTTGAGGTCTTCCACGTTGAACGGTACATTGCAAGATGATGGCGAACGAAAATTTACTCTCCAATTATGTGTGCAAAGAAGTAAATCTGCACCTTTAATTTAACTGGTTTTCAAATTTTTCAATTTTTTGATATGAACCGTAACTTTCTCGCGGTCTTTCTCAGCGAATGGTATCCGGAAAGAAGAGGTTGACCGATAATTTTTATGGTATCCGGACGTTTGGTCCCCGAACGATTGGTCCAGCGGACGATTGATCTCCGGGCAATTCCAGAAATATGTCTTGGGGGGATGGGTAATAATAAATAATCAAATTATGAATGTTTTTATTATTATTATTGTTCGATTTAAAATAAAATTTGTAACGATTTCCACTCTTAAATTTATTAAGTAACAATATTTAAGATATAAAAGATTCGTTGTAAATTATATTTTTCGTTATAATAGGGGCTGTCCATTAATTACGTAACTGTTTGGGGGGAGGGGGAAAGGTATTGGAAATCTTACGGATCCTTACGTGGGGGAGGGGAGGGTCCGACATATGCCTTACATAAGTTTCGTAAAATACTTTTTTTAAATTAAATCAGTTATTTTTACCTGAATATTAATCCTCTCAGTCCGACGTTTGTTTTACGAAATTTGCTGTACAGCCGGGGTTCGTCGGGTCTTGAGGATACGTCCTTGCGTTTTAATCCGTCTCCCGTGTCTCGGGCACTACAATAATTTTCGGACAGATCCGTCTCCCGGACCGAAAGGGTTAAGGAATTACAAATTTATTGTATTAACTTTTTTATGTAATTAATTAATCTTTATTAACTTTTATTTATATAAACAATCGTTTATCCGGGGATCAATCGTCCGGGGATCAATCGTCCGGGGATCAATCGTCCGGGGACCAAACGTCCTAGAATCAATTTTTATACCCAAATTTAATGGGGAAAGTTATGCAATGTTTACATAGCCAATTTTTTATATCGAATGTTAGTTTTGCTGAGAAGGGTGATTTGAAAATCTAACTTGTTAGAAATCATCCTTTTAAGAGATTATTTTCTTTGTATTGTAAAAATGTAAAATAACCTCTTAATAAATGCATATATTATTTATTTTGAGTTTTTTATTATTTTGCGAATAATGAGATTTTGATTTTTGAGTAAGTGATTTTGTTTATTTTTGGAATTTAATATTTTGACATTGAATATATTGTTGGACGAGATTGAGTGGTTCTGATAATTAATTTTCAATGATTAATTTGGAGATTAAAAGTTGAAGTTAAATTGAAAGATTCACAATTGTAATTAATTTTGATGTTGGAAATTATAAAATAAAAATTAAAATACAAGTGCGTATGGGTATGCTTATCTTTCGATTTTACTTTCTCATTTTATATTACAGAATTATTTAAAATAAAAATTTAGCTTTCCGAATGAGATTTATAAAATGTTTGGAAGAAAGATTTTGTTGAGTTGCAATGGCAATACATAGTATGTAATGTATATGAGTAATAATCTTTTAGATTACGATATTAATTTAGATTAGTTCTTAAGTCGGTACCTAGACTGTATGTAAATGCAACTACAATGTAAAATAAAATCTAAAGCGCGGGTCACATTAGGCTTCTTACCAGCGCTGGTAAGAAGCTGCTGGTAAGAAGCCTAATGTGATCACACAATTCGCCGCTGGCGTTTAGAAGCCGGCGAGTATTTATCAGTGCTGGCGAAGTTCGGCATGTTCAACTTTGGTAGCTAGAAGCGGCGACTAAAGATCACGTGACCGCTGGCACCAGCCGGCAGCGCAATCTGACCACTATCACTTTTAATCAGCAGCGAGTAATTCTAATAATTACATTCTACAGGTAGTTTTTTGTAAAAAGGTTATTAAAAATATTTTTAAATTAGTATTAATATCCGAGGTAAAGTGGACTGTGAAGGAAATTATTTCTTTTTTAGACATTTTTCAAAATTATCCGTGTTTGTGGGACGTTAGTTCTAAAGATTACTTAAACCGAAATTTAAAAGATGTGTCAATTAACAAATTATTACGACAGTTAAAAATTTCAGAAATACCCAGTTCCTTTAATTCAATAAAAAAAAATAAAAGTTTACGGGATACCTACCGCAAAGAACTACAAAAGGTACAAAAAAACAAACTGGCGAGTGGCGAATAGCAGAATAGCCAGCGGCCACGTGATCTTTAGACGCCGCTTCTAGCTACCAAAGTTGAACATGTCCAACTTCGCCGGCTTCTAAACGCAAGCGGCGAATTGTTTGATCACATTGAGCTGATCGACGGCTTCTTACCAGCCGCGTCTTACCAGCGCTGGTGAGAAGCCTAATGTGACCCGCATTTTGTTTGACAGAGTTGGCCGCCGCTGCTTGCTGGTGTTTCTTACCAGCCGCGTCTTACCAGCGCTGGTAAGAAGCCTAATGTGACCCGCGCTTTACCCAATGTAACTCGAACCTACTCCCACTGAAATGTAAGCTAACTAAAACCAAGTATCAGTTCATCGCAGGGTCTGTGACGAATAAGTTTGATGCACAAAGGAATTTCTATAGGTGCAGCATTTAGACACAAAGCTATGTTAATTTTTTACTTCAGCAGAATAATTGTTTTAAATATTTTGGCAAACATAGATATAAGTAATCCAGACCGTACGATAGTTTTTGAGCCCAGTTATATAAAATAGTGACCTCTGTCCTAAATACTAATGCAATAAATCGTAGCTTACAAAACTTGGTTTGAAACTGCCAACTTTACACATGGGGCTATGAAGTTTATTTAACGAGGAGCACCTTTCAAGTTCAACTTTAGAATCGGGACAAGCTTTGATAGTTTGAAAGAGCATTAAAATTAAACAAACACTTGATTTTTTAAGTGATATGAGCAACTGTTTCTAGTAAATAGCGTTTAAACGTTTAAATGCAATACTTCAGTTAGTTTATGAAACAGAAATCCAATCATTGTTATTACTTATCTTTTCATTCTTTTGATATTTTTTAACTGATTGCATTTTTTAAGCATGCTAACCGTTGAATGGAAATGATATTTTTTTAAATAAAATGTATAGGTTAAAAGTACGTCATAGAGTATTTATTTGGTTAGATCTATAAATTCGCTTCTCAAATCCGAAACTTTGCTGTCTTCCACCACGTCTAGAGATTAAAAAGATAAAAAGTGAAAGTTGTCAAATGGCATTACAAGCAATAAAAACTTTTCTAAAACTTTCATTTGTTTCCTCTCGGAATATAAACAAATAATCTTGTTTTCGTGGTATGGTTTTAGAAAACTAGGTTATGTATACTTTAGAGAACTTTTGATTTATAGGTAAATATATTATTATGTACTGTAAAATTTATAGCGTTGCGTTTAAAATATCACAAAAGCTGTCTAACATAATTTAAACTTTTACTACATTTTAAAATTTTAATAAGTTTTGTCTTAAGGAGTAACATTGAGATCTGGAATGTAATAGAACTGAGAAATTGGTAATATGCGTTGAGAATGTGAGGGAACCAAGTTTGCTTTACCCAACTTCTTTCGAGTAGATATGCAATATTGTACGAGATAAGTCGATATAATGTTTGTTATTTTGCTAACTTTTAATGATAAACTGTTTCAAGAATAATATTGCTTTCCCCAATGTTTTGCGTAATTTACGGCTTAACTATTTTATTAATATTCTATAGATTAAAGAGAATATCGCAGCATTACAATAATTACTTTATAATTGTCTAAGTATAGTTTTATCGATATTAACATTAATAATATTGTTTCATTAGAATGAAAAACAATCTATTACATTTTTCTTCTAAGGAAATTCCAAATTTAATCTACTCAGAAGGAAATAAAATAATGTTTTCAGCTAAACAATGAATATAAATTCTTAAACATAATAATTTGTTAGCGTAATACAAAATTTAATTTTGCGGAAACCTTGCACTAAAGAAAAAGTTATGACTCATCGCTAACATAATTACCAAAGTATGAAAGTTTTCTTTAATTATTGCTTTGTATTGACGGCAATGGTCGACTTAAAATTTAAAGGTTCTGGTTTCGATCTCGACCACATGTGAACATATTGGGTTTATGTAAATTACCTTTATGTTTTAAGTAATTTCTTATACAAAGAACTCATTTGGTTTAAAACTCGTATATATCTACATTATACCTTCAAACCCTAAATTAATTATAATTATTTGAAAATTACTCGTGTTATAATTTTGGAATTTGATTATTATTAAAAACATATTTTTTTGGTTTAAGTTTTACGGTTTACTTTTAAATTACATATTTGAAAAAATAATAGCAATGTGTAAATGTACATATTTTCATAATATAAATTGTATTATAAGTTATAAAAATTATGTTAATATTCTCAGTATTTTAAAGTAAACTCAACAACATTATATTATATTTACGAGATTATCTTGCCCATTTCTTGAATTATTGCTAATAAAAGTTAATGGGGTTGAGGATATAATATCATATCCAAATTTAATTTAAAGTTTTTATAGCTCATTATTAAGTTTTACTTGCGGATGCTATTCAGAATAAAAATAAGGACTTACTTTAGTCCTCGATGTGAAACGGTCAAGTAGACAGTCATCTTCCATGCTGACTTAAATGTAACAAAATCTCCCTAGTGACATAAAAATTGCATATAAATTTAACAAGCAAGTCTGACTAGAGAAAAACTCTTTAGTTTAACCTGAATTTTAATTTTAACCGAATTTTTGAAAATTTTATTAATTCTCTTGTATTGTACTATACTATTAAATCTACACCTGTAGCATCTATATCACCATTTTACTGCCTTTCTTACAAATCCGAGTGACTGCATAATTTTTATTTACATAATTTTAGTCTACCGTTTTGTCAAGTAGATTACAAAATTATAGGTAATCGAAAATTAATTTCAATTTTGTCATTTTACACTAAGCGGATTAATGTGATTTACATTAAGCTTCTTGTAAAAATGTAACTAAAATTTCGCGATGTAGAGGTACAGACAATTATTACGACCACAACGTGTCTCTGCACTAAGTTACGCGTAATTACCCGTAATCATGTTTGCATTATTTAATACCCCATAACAATTTTATTTATTTTTACATTTACAGCGACTGTTTTACAATTTAATATAGGTAATTTAACATTCAATATGTAAATTTTGTTCAAAATCGAAGTAGTTACTTAATGCGCTCACTCTAAACTGATTACGAATTGTAAAATAAAATGTAAATGAGATTTAGATTTTTTGTAATGATCCTCGACTGAAAATACTTTAAATGTAACTAAATTGATATTAATTTTTTATTGCTAAACAGCAATTAATTATTATTTTACCATTCGAAGTTGAAAAAATTAATGCTAAGATTGACACATTGATAAGTCAATCTAAAAATCTAAATTAAGTTGAAAAATATTAAATTATTGGTAATTCAAAATAAATAAATTTTTTCACCCTCTTCTTCCACTGTAAAATTTTTATAAAATATTTGTAAATTTATATCTACATATGTAAAATTTAAAGTCAATATGGATTTTTTTATTTTAAAATTTTACATTGTCAGTTAATTTTACAGCAGAGTATAGTAAAAAAACTTTTTTAAATTCAATAGATAAGGCGACCGTTAAAATCCAGTTTGGGAATAAGAAAATCAGTTGTCCAAAATAACTGGTTCAACTTCCTTTTAGAATAATTTTATGAGTATAATGGAAAGACCATGTTAAAGCTTCAGTGGAAATGTAAGAGAAACGGTATTTATCATAGTTAGAAAAAGATGAAATAAAATATTGCATTTTCAGGGTTTTATAAGACCTCATCAATTATTTGCTACATTTTCCTTTATAAAAAAAATTGTAATAACGAATGATGACGTACCTATTAATATTTTAGATGCCTATTTTTAAAGCTACTCGAACAAGCAAATTTTTATAAAATTTTAATTCGAAAGTTGTTTTGCAGCTAGCGAAATTACAGTCTAATTTTCAGGATTATTTTTAATAAATCTGTTAGTGATTAAAATTTATATTTTAAATGTTGATTTTGGGTTGGTTATTTTAGTTAGGATTAAATTAGCATTATTAGCATTAGCAATTAGAGTAAAAATTAATAAAATTGTTGAAAATTCTCTTCTCCTGGTTAATGAGGGATTTGCAACAGTTGGAATTGGTGCTTTTGAATAATATCAATCTGTAAAGTTTACTATAATACAATTTATAATATGTTTTTAATGTTTGTTTTCGATTATTATTAAGTCCAAAATTGAATTTTTAAAAACCCAGTTACACCACTAAGATATATAATATCAGTATATTGTGGTAAGACAGACAAAAAAAACTTGGAAACTTGAAATTATTTTAAATTTGTTTTAATGTATAACATACTTTTAAACGTCAGATTATACTTCAATATGACCGCAATCAAATTATGTTACATCGTTGACTTTGTATATTATTATTACAATAATAATTATATTTATTTATTTTTGTACTTATATTAACTTATTATTAACTTATAATAATAAATTATAGTCTACAAAAATAAATAAATAAATTAAATTATAATAGATAATAATAATAATAATAATTTTTTTTATTAATAATTATTTTTTTAATTTTTCCTCTCATACTTCTAGCGTTACTTTTAAATCCTCCAGAACCACTTCCAAAAATGCTTTGAACATAATAATTTATAATTAAAGCGATGCTAGAATATTATATCTCCAAATAAAATTTGAAAAAATGTATGCTTTGGGAAAAGGTTGTCACAATAGGTAAGCATAATAATTAAAATGATTACTTATCATTTTCTTTAAAGAAATCCTTTAGTAAATATCGGCATAAAATATGGCAGAGCATTAAATGGAACAACGATATTATAAAGCTTGTAGTACAGTTTCCGAGGTATTTTGAGATTGGACAATGTAAATTACATGACTAGCTTTTATTTGTCTCCGAGTTTGAAACAAGGGACATTGTATTGCGTTCATTTAAGCATTTCTGAAAACAAAACAAGGTTTACTTTTAAAAGAAAATTCTTCCTCTTCTCTTCCTAAAATCTTCCTCTTCCTCTCTCTAAAATTATTTAATTTTATTCAAATTATATTAATTAAAATAATATTTTATTTAATTGATTGTAATCAATTGGTACAATCAAAGCAGGGTAGAGCTGTCGGGTTGAAAATTTATTAAAATGTCTCTAGCGAGATTCCAAGTAGAATTCATCTCTAACCACACGACAGTTTTGGCACCATAATAATTTAATCACTTCCACATTATACTAAATTGTTCCAAGAACATTATTTTATGCTTTAAGAATATTGCATTGATGCCAAATACTGGATCCCTGTTTGTTTTCATAATCAATAATATGAATATTATATTACGATATTGACTGTTGATCAATATTTATTACTTTCTGATGAACTGCGATACAATACTTATATACGCGTTAGTAAGGTGAAATATTATGTAACTTAAAAAGCTCACGAAATAATATCTCAATATTAATAATTCAGTACCTAGCACATAGTCTATTGTTAATATACCTGTCACAATATTTTCTACTACATTAATGCAACTTATGTTTTTAAATTTCTATAAACTTTGGTATTACGAATTATTTCATTTTTCCAACTGAAATTATTTTCATTCTGAACTTTAATAAAAATTTAATAATTTTTGTTCTTTTTGTAATTAACTTTGCATTTCAATAATTTACTTCCAATTTCTGCTGTTCTAGTTAATTGGTATTAGTGATAATTTATTTCTTTGAATTATTTAATCGATTCGGTAAAACCTACAGAATTCCAAATTCGTGTTTTTTACTGAAAGGTTGTACCTACATCATATTTTTGTAGTAATTACCTTGCCATTTTCAATAAATCACGAATTTCATGAATAAATTTATTTGCCATTACGATGCATTTAATAACTTTAAAAATGAATTTGTTTGAACTAAATAAAATTTTAACTGCGAGAATACGAAAGTAATCAAAATTTGCATATATTTTATTCAAACTCAGAAATATAAAGTGCAATCAAATATTATGAATTTTATAAAATATTTTAACGGAGTATTCCATCAGGACATACTCTTCTAAAGCGGGAATCATCATTTTATAGTAATCGATATTTTCGTGGCTTTTAATATCCGTTTTGTTATTTAATTAACAGATTTGTACTTTGCATTTAAAATTATTCTGTTATAGAAAATAAACATTAATGAGCTACATAATATTATGTAGTATATTATATTATGCTGATGTATTAAAGCTTTACCAAATTTTATAGTATATTGTTTAAGTAAAGATTAAAAACTTAAAAAGTTTAAAAGCTTGGAATACAATATAGTAATTTATTAGTTTCTAAAAAATTGATGATATTAGATGTATTTGAATACAAAATAGTCTGGGTGCCCGCCGACATATAGTTCAATTCATACATAACCGCTTATAATTTCTTGTGTGGGTTAATTGCGTCTAGTCTACCATCTTTTCTCTCTTTAAAAATTTTTCCGAAAGATTTCCGCACGTCGGACTGGAAAATGGGAAAATTTATTTTATGGGACAATTCAATAATTGGATTCCACACATTTTTATTAAACAATCCTGAAAAAATCAACTGATTATCAATAACTTTTTCAAACCTTAAGGGTGTCTACCAACAGAAATATGTAAAAATTACATAACTTTGAAAAATTTATTGATAACCAGTTGATTTTTTCAGGATTGTTTAATAAAAATGTGTGGAATCCAATTATTGAATTGTCCGACAAAATACATTTTCCCATTTTCCAGTCCGACGCGCAGAAATTTTTCAAAAAAATTGAAAAATTTTCAAAGAGGAAAAAGATGGTAGACTAGACTCAATTAACCCACACAAGAAATTATAAGCGATTATGTATGAATTGAACTATATGTCGGCGAGCACCCAGACTAAAAGCTATTTAAAAAAATATTAAAACTTAGATATTTGTTGATAAAAACAACATGTTTTAGGAACTTAATTGCAGGTGTGAAGTGATGTTATATTCGATGTGTTGTTAATAATAAATCGTGAGATATCTAGTAAGTGTATTTACTCAGGCATATTAAACTAAGTACACTATATGCATGAGATGAAATTAAATGATATGGATTATATATTAGAAACTGATAAAATATCAAAAATTGTCTTTGATTCCCAATTTAAATTTAAAAGTAAAATTAATTTCAATCAAATAAAATTCAAATTAAAAACTAATTTAAAGAAATAAAATCTTGAATATCAAATCGAATTAAATGTAAAAAAATTCAAAAGCTCAGATTCGAAATCTAAATTGCTAGACAATGGATGACACAGAACATTTTATTTTAAAGTACCGAAAAACAAGAAGTAAAATGTATTATGCATGAACAGGACTGTAATTCGTGTAAATTTACAAGGTGTTAAAGTTGTAATATTTTTATTGTAAAACGTGAACTGATCATTGCTGTTCTAACGAGGTTTTATTTAACTTATTTTTAACTGTGAAACAGAAACCTTATTGTGACAAATTACTTCCAAAGCGTTCATATTTCTAAATGTTGTGACAATTGTTAACTGGCCAAATAATACCATAACAATCGAAATTTATTTATAAGCTTCTCACAAAAAATTTAAAAACACAGAAAAAATGCCCGGAGCTTTATGTAATATGGTCAAAGCATAAAGACATCGTAAATAACTCTAGAATCAGTTAGTTTCGTTTGCCGGATTTTTTAGCAAAAGCTAAACCTCACATTTCACCTTTGCGCAAATCAAATGTCCCAGGTTGCCCACGGTTATTTGGTATCTTTATCAACTGTTGTTTGTGATAGTTCACTTGTTTATTTTGCTTATGTGTAATACCTGGGCATAGGATAAAGCGCAAGTTTACTTTTAAACATCCCAGGTGCTTTTTTCTGTATTGACATGGGTCTCTGGGCCTACGCACTTGATAAAAACATCTTCAAAGAACGCCCAGATAATTGAGCGCATCACTGGATAAAAACATTCCTGAAAGGGACTGAAGTTAAGGAATATGTTAAGGAATAAGAAATTCTTTAAAATTTTTTAAATTAAATTTAAATGAAAGATGTCCTAGTAAGTATACCATGGCTTAGTCGTATACTACCTATCATGTGGGAGTTTCTTTGTCGGTGATTTTTTGAATTGGATCGTACTCCTTTTCACTGGTTTCGTTTTGTCTAATTTAAGCAGTGCGACTCTTACCAGACGCCTGCGCCTAGCCTTAGTTATGGTTTTCCAGATATTAATTAAGCAAGATAATTCCTTTCGATTTCTTCTGATAACTCTACATACCCGGACGGCTCTACTTGTATGTAGTCGTCTATACGTTTCACGTATATAAAATTTGTTTGCCAAGAAAAGTTTGATTTTCAGTCCTAATAAAACAATATAATATTTTTTGTACATTATTTTGATAAAAATTGTACGTGGGTGCTTTACTTTGTAGGTATTATAAGATTACGTTTTACTTTACACTTCAGCCAAATTTCTAAATCCAAAATAAAATATTTATACAATTGAGTTTATTGTCTAAAAGGCAGTCAAGCGAAGCTCTTTAATCGTTATGCAGCTTATCAAATAAGACAAAGCTCATTAATAATTTATTCTATTGTTAAATCCACAAAACTGTACGTATCTATTACTAAAGAAATTGTAATTAACAAAAATAAACTTAATAAAACTGAAAACTGATTCATTTAAGTCTTGACTGCTGTAGTTCTTCTAAAAGACGAGATAAAACGTTAAAGTGGATGAAAGTATTGGAAATACTACGGAATTGCAGATGTTCAAAGCAATTACAGTCAAATTGTTAAATTTAAAGCTCAGGGACCACGAAAAAAAATTCGAATTGATCAAGTTTAAATAACAGCGTTGAAAATACTTGCAAAATTAATTTGGCAAAGTAAATTGTTGTGCCAATATATAATATTTAAACACGTCCGCAGTATATTTTACGGCGTTCTTTTTAGTTTGAAATCAGGAATTGCATAGGAGGTCTTAGGTAGTTTTCTTCACGGGCATAAATATGACGGCGTACGCATATTGATCTTGAAATTATCCCGTTGTTTATAAAAATCTCCGAGACGGTGGTTCCCCTGTGTGTATATGTCTAGCTCTAAAATCATAGGAAATCTTTAAATTACACTTAACGTATTTCAAAATTCAAAATTGGTATTGAATCTGATAACACTGGTCAACAGCAAAAAATACCGGAAATAAAAACAACTGAAACTTTTTAATTTTGATATGCTGAATACGAAAATAATTTTTAAAATTTTTTATTAGTTAACGTTTCGAAGATATACGGACTAGAAGTCATCCGCACATTAATATAATCGTAATGGAATATCCCCGATATATGAACGCGTTCTCCCGATCCTTAAGTTTTTTATTTAAATAAATACTATATATAAAATAATAAACTTTTAAATTTTATGACCGGATATTTTATACCGGATATAAACAAAGACGTACATAATTTTAGAAAAGTATTTTCAAATTAAATTAAAATTAAAATCTGTGTTAAAAATGTATTTAAAAAATTATCAATAAATAAAAAACCGTAACTAATTTTTAAATTTTGTTGTTGTTTTCATATTTAGCACCATAATATCTATCTGAAAACGAATTTTCATCAAAGCAGTCGCCAAAAAGTTCAAATTTGTTGTCCAGTGTAATTAGCTATTAGCTAATTAGCTATAAAAAATATTAGACAAGTGTTAGGTTTTCTTATACAGTGAAACTACTCACGAACGCACTTGTTGATCATTTAATGTTAACATTTGTATCCTGCCATTTGCCCCTTAGTTTTTAAATTACTTCAATCAGCAAGTTATCAAATCTTACCAAAAATTTTTTATTTCAACTTTTCTGATTGGAAAAGCGTTTACTTGTTTTTAGCACTTCCCCTTGAGGTTTTTCTAATTTTCTCAGCATAAGTGTTTGAAAATCACCTCGGTAAATTTGTTTACATGTAAACATAGGTTTAGATTGAACATAGGTATCTAACATGTAAAATTACGTAAGCACAATATATATGTATGTTTCTGCTCTTCCAATTACTTTCAAACAAAAATGAAACAAAAGCTAGGTATTTACTTGTTGAAACGTTTAAAGGCATGACCATGCCTTCTATAAAGGTAGTCAGTATAAAAATAATTTTTTTCTAAATTCTAAAATTTAGGAATATTGTTCTAGTAGTTAGAGCGATCAACTGCTGATGTTAAGGTTTGAGTACTCATGATGGTACAGCACTTACTATTTTTAATTACATCTGAAGTTAAGAGCTTAGAAGAGAAAATCTTTGATGAGTTAAAGTTTAATAAATCTTAAAAGTTTTAACAACGAATCATATCCACAGAGACATATACATATATAGATGGTATGAAAAGTAATTATCAAATATGTAGCGGTATTCTACCTAATTCGTTGTTAAAATTACTAAAAGTTTTGTGATTCTCTAAATAGCTTGAATATAAAGATTTAGCTATAACAAGAAAAAGTGTTACTTAAAATCGACCCAACAAAATTATTTTGCTGTTACAACAACAAAAAATTGGTGTTCAAAACAAAAAAAATTAGTAGAAGGAACTGGTTTTATGTTAGGTCAAGATTTACCTATTTTTTACTGAGTACATTTTTATTAGAAGAACAAAAATATTTTTCAGAGAATAGTCTGAGATTTCAGGAATTCAAAATTGATGCTATTTTTTAGTTTGTTATCTAATTCATCCGAAACTGGAAGCTAATTAAGTTTAATGACGGAACATTTTTTATTATTTGTTCTTTTACGATTTGAAGAAACTTGACACTAAGTAAAGGACGTCCGTAATGGTTTTAGAAATTTTCCAAATTGCTAAAATATCTCATTTCAATATCAGTTTAAATTTAAATGTACATATTTTTTGTTTACGTAAACCGTCAAATTCAATGCAAAATTTATATGTGCACTTGAAAAATCTCAAATGAATTTTAGTTTCCGCGCCACAAAAACAAATTTACCAGAGGTTCACATAAAATGTAGTATTGATTTTCTATAAACGGTTCAGGACATCTAATTTTGAAACAGTTGCATACGTAAATAGAGCTTTTGTTAACTTAATGTTGTGCCCTCACAATGCTACTGCTCTAACAATTTTTCTTAATTAAAGACAAGCGTATTGATTAAAATTTCCCCTACTTTCGTAAAAATTTCATCAAGTTATTACAAAATTAATTATCTTATTAAAGAAGATCAAATTTGAAGTCAGTAAAGCTAAATCATTTTAATATTCGTTAAGGACAGATCAAGAACCGTTAAAAATCCGTTTAAAACGTAATCCATTCCACACTCCATGTCAGGTGAAAAAAACTACCGAACACTCACAAGTAGCTGGATACCGAACTTACTTAAACTCGAATTTGCGATAAAAACAAAGATTACAAGTTTGTAAATATTATAATTCCATAAATATTTTTTGATAGTCCAATTTATTACTTGAAATGATTTAAAAAATTTTCTAATCACGCAAAAAAAAGGTTGAAAATTGCTCAAAAATTTATTACACCCAATCATGTTTATTTAAAATTTACGATTAAACTTTAACGGTAAATAATTTTGAACCGAAATATAACAGTAGAATGTGACAATCTCGCGGAAGATCCTGCAGCAGCCGTGGGGAGGACCAATCCTGATCCTGGGCAGTAGAAACTCAACATTCGTGTGCGTTACAACGTTTCACCGCGGCGCTCCGTTTCGTTTTCTCGAAAATGAAAACTGTTGCGTAAAGAATTTTGAAAACAAATTTTGGCTTGTTATAAATTTTTAAATCGTTTCTTAAGGTAAGGTTAATAAACGTTTGGTGTTCTTTTTAAGTTTTAGGAAATGTTTTCCTATGTTTATTTCTAAAATTGAGGTGTTAATGAAGGTTAATTAGATTTTCCTTTTATTTAAAGTTTTCCAGAGAAACTGAGATAACATAATTTTGTGTTTGATAAACAAATCGAAAAATCACGTTTTGCGTTAAAACTTTTGAAGATTAGTTCTCCAGGTTATCACTCAAAGCAACCCCTCAGGCTCTATTTATATAATATCTACCTTTTATGTAACTCTTCATTTGAACGATAATCGATTTTGTCGACATTATTATTAACATATTTTGAACATGCGCAAAACATTGTTTTTTTAATAAAACTAATTAAAGTGTAGCTAAGGTAGACGTCAAATTAAATTGGGTTTTGATAAGTTCCAAAGGAAAAGTGGTAGATAATTTGAAATTGAAGGTTTCGTACAATATTAAATATCTGGGATATTTTATTATTAAAATGGAAAGATAAAAATATAAAGTCTACTCATTAGAGAACTTTTTCAATAAAAAGCTAATTTTTAAATAAAACCCAGTATATCACTTAGAGAAGTTATGATTAATATTAGAAATTTACTTAAAAAGTTTCAGATTAGAAACATCTAAAGATGTTATAAAATTTCCCTCTAGCATAATTTAATTCAAACGTTGAACGGTGAAAAGGATTTTAGGGTTTCTTTTGTCATTGCTTTTTTCTTTAATACCTTCAAATCACAGAAATGCAGATATATAATATTAAAAAGTCTCCACTTTAACAAATCGATTGATATCATTGGTATCGCGCTGACGATAGAAAGTCTTTCATTGGTTTGGCGGTAGAAAAATTAATCTTGCGGAAAATCTTAGTAGATTTCTGTTCAGATTATTTCCTCGAGCAGGGACTTCTTTATTATGGCAATAACAGTTGATAATTTGTAAATCATCCATAGTTTACTCAATTAGTTCTTCTATTTCAATTTGCTCTTGTCGCTAAACTGTTCGATTGCAGAACAATAACAAATTCGATTTAATTTGTGGTAACATGCGTTGTATCGAAAATGTTTGAAATTGTTCAACTATATTGTGCGGTCTAGATAATCTAATAAGTTCGAAACTTGATATCTCTTAATTATATTTCACAATTATTCGTCTACCACATACCTACTAGATCCTAACCCACCCAAATATTCATAATTATTACAAGCCATTGCTTTGTGTTAATTAAATTTATTACATTTTCTCGTTTAGTCCCATATACCAAAATGTTTTTTTTTTATAAAGTTGACATAACAAATTATTTTTATTCCAAACGACATTTTTTCATGCGACAAACAAAATTTATCGTATTATCCCAAAAGTTTGTACTTATTTGAAATTCGTAAATGGCGTTTCACAGTCGGACTTGTGACGTTAACTAAGGAAGATGGAATTATTTCATATTTTCTGGTAAAATGATATTTTTTATTTTAAAATATCGAACAAATTGGTAAATCATAAAAAAATAGAAAATTGAGATGGTGCTTTTCCTGAGTAAATCTAATTCATCCCTTAAAAATTACCTGAAATTTTGATTTTTACTTGAAATTTATTTATCTCTTTATTCTGCAATCTACAATATGTAAATTATTTCTTTCTTATTTTCAAGTGCGATTAAAGTTGTGACGTTGGTGTATGTGGATCACATGGATGCGATGGTTTAATTCTTTATATAAATATATAAATTTTTAACTGGTGAAATGTAATAAAATTAACACTTCAATATAATAAGTCAATTAAACATAATAAAAATCATTTTTATTTTTAAGCTTTCAGCGAAGGTTATCAACTTGTTATATTGAAATGCTAATTTTATTGATTCTTTATAGAAATGCAAATTTTCGCGAATATTGTAGATAAAAAATTAGAAACTACTTGTGCTGATATAGATTTAGTAAGAAATCTATTATTAAATGATTTCCAGAATAAGCTTAGTAGTAGGTTTTCGGTTTTCAAAAAACTCCGGTTATCAAGTAAATTTTTAATTTTATACTTGGAACATTTCCAGAGAACAGAAATTCAATATGACGATAGAAGTAACATAAAAATAACAATAAATCAGGTACTTTCTAAGAAAATAAATGTTCCTTACTTTTGTTCCAAGTATTCTTTAAAGTTAACATTCTAGAGAATATATTAGGCAAATACACAATTTTACGAACAGACTCTGAAACCATTTCCAAAATGTTTTTCCATTTATTTATTTTTACAACTATTATACGTAGTGATTAATTAGCAGGTCCACACCAAGCCTAATCGGCGCCATCATGCAAATGCCTAATGAGAGCTTTTTTTAATTATGTTCTTTTATGAGAAATTACGAGAATTTTGTTAAAACCGGGTAGAGTCCGACACCATATGATATTACTACAGACCGGATTATATGCATTGCATATTTTGGCTAATTTTTAAAAATATTGCATATTTCGATTGAAAGCTATTGATCGTGCATATTTGAATATAATTTATAAAATTTCTAAAAAAAGGAAAAGTTTCTTTATCAGAAGATTGTCCTGCTCTGATAATTTAAAATTTAAATTTGGCGATGCCAACAAATTAAATTTTGGGTTGGCAACGCTTACCCCAAAACTACCATAATAAGTAGATCTACATACAGGGTGACCGGTCGATCATCTGAACATAGGAAATTATCTTAGAAAATTGATTTTTCTTTAATTCCTGCTTCCCATCAGAACGGATAAGAATGAAAATAGTATCAATTTAAAGAGATTTTTATTCCGCTTCTAAAGATACCTAACACTTGATATTTTGCTTTTTAATTACTGGTAAAAACTCACTAATAAAATGCAAAAAAAGAGATTTTAAAAATAATTTTAGTTGCCTTGATTGAATTTTATTGCAATTGTTTTTGTAATACAACTATCACTGTAATATAATCTTACCATAAAAACTTGTTCTTCAACAGAATAAGTTTTTCTTCAACAGAATAAGTTTTTGCGTTCATTGTTAACCAAATTTATTGTGATCTGTCAAAGTAACTTGTTGGAAATTATTGGTTTTCAAACAAAAATAATTGTAATAAAACTCAATCAAGGCAACTAAAATTATTTTTAAATCTCATTTTTGCATTTTATTAGTGAGTTTTTACTAGTAATTGAAAAACAAAATATCAAGTCTTAGGTATCCTTAGAAGCGGAATAAAAATCTCTTTAACTTGATACCATTTTCATTCTTATCCGTTGTGATGGGAAGCAGGAATTAAAGAAAAATCAATTTCCTATGTTAAATTCCTATGTTCAGATGGTCGACCGGTCACCCGGTATATCAAAATAGTAAAAAATCGCAGAATTAACAAAATAATGTTATTTTTTAGTATTTATTGAAATTTGATAATGCATATTATGTTGGCACTTTTTGACAATTTTGTTATACATTTTGATCATTTATGATGCATATTTCGACTAATTTAAGTTATTGCATATAATCCGGTCTCTATTTATTACATATTGGCAGGGTACCAAGTGCATAGTGGGGGTATTAAAACCAACGCCAGCGTACGCTGTGAACGAATTGTGCAAAAAAAGTGGCAACTTTTTAAGTTGTCCTATGTTACCAATGTAAATTGAACATTTTAAAGCCGCTGTTTTTAATATAAAAATCGATTTTACAGAAAAAAATTTTAGAGAATTTTTGTTTCATTGTGTTTAATTTTGTTTATTTGCATTTTTGCATTAAAAAAAAATTTAATAAGAAAATGACATTTTACTGCATTACTACAATGGAAAATTTAGAACTAACGGTGGCGTTATGTAGTGGCGCTGATGTTCGCACCCTGCCAATACGTAAATGTGGGATATATGGCATACCTAAGGAAAACAAAAACCTAGATGTTGTTTCAAGTATGAATATAATTTTTATTAGTTAGTATAATCTTTGTTAAAAAAGAGCATATGGTCATATAATCCCCACTAGGTTTTATCCTAACACTGATAGCACCAACGATAAGCCAGGCCGGAAAACAAATAATTCCTCTTCCACCCATGGGGCCTTCAGATTTTTCCTCTACACGCTGGGAAAACGATCAACCAGCTTTCATTTACTGTAGATGCCCTGTAGATGTAACTCTAGCTGTAGATAGTGCGGAAAGCGAGGCTCATAAGTTTCGAAAAAAGGTAACAATCAAATGAAAAAATAACCTCTGCAAGAAGTGTGCTGCCAACGGCAGTTGCAACCAAAAACACAAAAAGTCGTAGCTACTTGCCGCAACTATTTTCTTTCGGAGTAACATAATTAAGAACAAACAGCTTACGCTAATTGTGGACCCAAAATAAGTAAATAAATTTAATTATTAAAATTAAATATTTAACTTGTTAATAAATTTAAAGCTGGAAAAATTTGCGAGCGAAGATAAAAGATATCGGTCGATAAGCTCGCATTAGGTTGGTTCCATACTGCTACGACTCGGTGAAGAACCTAAATTCGTGTCTACTTTCTCTATTTTGAACTCTTTGAGGTAAGGTAGTAAAATATCTGATGGATGTGACTATTTAAATCTCTTTAATTCAAAAAAATATCCCACTTATTGAATGAATGGAAATTTTATTTTTATTAAACAAAACAATTGAATTACAAAAATTTATCTTTGATTTACAAATATTGGCAGTGACGCATCGTTATTCCGATGCCGAATAAGATTCCGCTTAAATCGCGAGCACTTTAAAAGTTATTTTTATGCAAACCTGAACTTCTGTCCTTGTGGTGATTTTACATGGGTTTTGGGTACCTCTTCTGTCTCCCACGTTAAAGAAGAACTGTCCTTTTCAGTTCAAAAATAATTTTCTATTTCAGTTCCAAATTGTTGTTCCAGATTATGGGCCGCTGGTTCTCGTCCAAAAATTTAATTTATTTATTTAAAGGTGTATGCTATGGTTGTTTCAAAGCACACACATGCACACAATCTCTTTCAAGAGCTATGATTAACTCCACACGATTTTCCCTTTTTGGGGTTCAATCACGAACTCAAAAAAAACGACCTTCCTCGTTGGGATTCCGTCGCAAACTTCCTATTATTTATCTTCTTATCTTTTATACATCTGTTGCCCAGACAATTCAATTTATTCTTTTTCAATTTTTCAAATTTATGGGTGTTATTTGATAACGCGATTTTTTATAAAAAGTTCGTCCGCACGGACGCACTGTTGGCAATATTTTTGTTTTATACACGTTTTCGCTTGTTTGTTTAACTATAAAATTTGGTTTGTTATATTTTTATATATTTCGGATTGTAAAGTTTTTCTTGAATTAAAGTTTTACAAATTTTACTTTGATTTATTAATTTTTATTTTACAGCTCAAATTCACGTCTGCTGGCTTTATACGCCTTACCTGTTTCATCGCAATACAAAATAATTAATTTTAAATTCCCCCCCAATCAGACTGTAGGCAGGGGTGTTTTGTTTTGACTCAGAATCAAAACAAATTGCAAAAATTTGTTACAATGAATAGGTATATTAATTTACTAATTTTAATTTAATTTATTGAATAGTAGATTAAATAGAAAAATTAAAATACAATATAAAAATTAATATAAAATATAATAAAATAATATAATATAAAATGAATAGTGATAATAAAATACTAATAATCATTACAAATCACTTAATATATTTTTCTTAACAACACTTTTTCTTTTTTCGTTTCTTCCGCAGGTATTACAGTAACAAGCGTACATTGTGCAGATTTCATGCAACCATACATAACAAGCAATGCATATATCCCACATAAGGTACTGCCATAAATCCTCGTTGCTGTGGATATACGCCCCACCGTATAATTATTAACACATAATTTATCACGTATTTTAACGTCTAGAATGTAAGATTATGTACCTTACTGATCAATTGCTTCAAAAATAATTACCTACTAAAAATACATTGAACATCATAAATACCTAAGTTGATTTGTAAAAATGTAGGAATTATAAGCAAAAACAGTGCAATTTACCTTTAATAATTATTTAACTTAAGATTATCGCAAAAAACTGCCTGTAATTGAATTATATTAACTTGGACTTATGTCCCACATTAAAAACTAATTGTAAAATGCAATTAGTGCATACCTACCTGCAGTTTTTCGTAATAAGTCGTTTATCCTACAGGGGCATAAAACCCATATTTACCCTAATTTAAGTTACTGTCTATCGTCAAATGTTTGATTAAAAATTAAAGTAAAGTTAAAATATTGCGACAATCTAAAATTATTATTATTATCATCATCAATTTTCAGTTACATTATAATCTTATGACCTAAAATATTAAAAATATCAAAATTTTGGCAAGATTTTTTGTTCTTGCATATTCTTTATTGTATAATCCTGCAATATCTTCTTTCGCTAAAATTTTCTTATCTTGTCTTACAATTGAATCACCAAATCTACCAAATATAATAGTTTTGGGCATCCATTGCAAATATAAATATGCAATTTTTAGGATCATTCAAAAATTTTGCCAAAAAAGGCCAAAAACCGTAAAAGTGTAATGTGTATACTGTAATGGCTGTTTTTATGCCATTAACACGGCCTCAGTAGTGGATCTAAAGAATTACCATAGGGGTGGGTGACAAAATAACAATTTATTAAATATGAAAAATAAATTGATTTTTTTAAAAATAAATTAAACATTTTTTGATGTAGAAATTGATGTTTTTGGGCCGCCCACTGCACGGCTGATTGAGTTTCTCGCAAAGTTTCTAAGTCACTACTTTTACTGTCAAGTCTATAAAAATATATTTCAATTAGAGTTATTTTTATTTTTTATTTCAAATTTTAAATGTTAAAAAACATCTTTATGTGCGATCGATATCTTAAGCTACCTACGAGCCTAGAAGAGCAGTAAACTTTCTTTACTAGTAAACTCGTAACCATTCTACTTAAAAAAAAATTTCTGTAGAACAACTGACTTCAAAAGGTTCTGGTTTAAAAAAGCAGGAAGCTTAGGTAAAACTCGAAAAACAATCCAATTTAAATAAAATCTTCTTGATGTGCGTCGGAAATCTCAAAAGCACGAACCTAAAACGATAGGGATTTCAGTTTTTAAGTAAAATTCGGTTATAACTAATGAAGGCTAATTTAAAATAAAATTTTTTGTATAATGTACACTGTCGTAAATCTTGACCCCAAGTACATACTACCTTTATGCAACTGTGTTGTAACTATTTACGTAGGTTATACGCACTGTTGATAGCATGGAGCTAAACAAAAGAATCTAGTGAAGAAGTAAAAGGCGTCGTCTACTTCAAAGAACCAGGTATTTTTTGCATGAAGAACAATATGCATCATTTCCTAAATTATAAATATTTGAAGCTAATCGCTTTCGTTAATGTCATCTATTAAAAACTATAACATTATTAGTTACAACTGAAACAGAATTTATTCAAATACTTATTTAAACAGGCAACTTATTATAATTATTATTATTTCATATTGCATTTTATCATTTATCATCATCATCAACCTAAAAAGATATTTGTAGAGTGGGGTGCCAGGAAGCGCGTAAATTTTTAAAGTTCTCAAGTTGAACTCCTTTCGAGGGATGTTAGTATGCCATTAAAATGATCTTGGCTTGGAGCTTTATGTTAACAAGTAGTTCTCATGATAATTATGAAAAAAAAACAACGAAAAATTGTCTATGTACATTACAACATATTTAACATTTAACATTTAAATTCATACTTTCAACTGAACAACCCAATTGCAGAAAGTGAATACAAACATTATGTAAAAAACTACATAAACAAACAATTATTACAAATCAGTAATTCAATAATGTAGTAATTACAATACATTTTTTCAACAATTGCAACTCGATAATCACTCTAATGCAGCTACATGAGAGTGAAATTGGAAAAGAGCACTACAAACCTTCCTCTGACTATCCGCATGAATGTCACACAAATGTGACACCATATTCAAATTAGTGCACATCACATTAACCGGACTCCGAACAGCTGCATTAGTGGGATAACCGTCAATGTAAAACACCTGCTTGCTGCGGCTATTGATTCTGGGTACATAGAAAGTTAATTTTCCTGCAAGAAAATATAAAATCTAATTACTCAACAAAGCAAAATAACGATTTCATGAAGATTTTCAAGAATACAAGCGTTAAACTGGAATGGGCTTTAATCAATCTTAATAAGGTGCAGGTGTGTCTAAACAAATCTACACGTTCGTTAAGCAGGATGGAATTACCGGCATATTTTTTAATTTTTTAGATTAAACAGGTTGAATCTGACGATAATTTGATAAAACCCCCTTTGTCACCACTATTTAAAATCTTCATCCAATCTTCATTTAGATGGTGCTGATGAAAGAGAAAATGATTGATGTTGTCTGTTGTCTAATACTAATTCTTCACCTTGTGTGTCCGATGTATGTGGCTGTGCAATCTTTTCAGAATAATTGGTGTATTCCGCTCTTATCTAGTACATTCATCTTATCTTTCGCATTGTGTAGCACGGTTTACCATATGGTGAAAGGCGCGAAGCTTCTGTGACATACAATGATTCGAATGGTATATGGAATTAGTGAGTTGCAATGAGTGGGTTTGCGAAAAATCTTATATTCAAACTTTTTGTGAATTAATGTCAGAGTTACTTCGAGAAAGTTTATATTGTTGTTAATGCTTCTTTGGACGATGAAGCTGATGGTTTGATAAATATTTAGTCTTCGTGTTTGGTACTGTACTTTAGAAGCTTTGTTAGGATTATTTTGATGTTTTAATTATCGAAACAGCCTGACAATATAAACTTTATCTCCACACTGAATTAACACACTTTTCATAAAGGAAGAATTTATCTCATTCATTTGATATCCTCAATTACTTCGATTCACTAAAAACTCATAAATTGAGTTTTTTAACTTGATGAATTTTATTAGGCAGGTCTATTGGTATCGCTCCCATTAGAGCTCAAACAACATCAATTTTTACAAAAAAAATTAAAAAAATTTTTTTTTAAACATTGTAATACTTTTCATTTTTAATAAATTTTTATTTTGTCACCCGCTCTTCTATGCCAATTGTCTAAATCCGCTACTGATTGGTGTACTGATTGGTTTTAATTACAAAAAATTAATTTTCATATTTTATATTTTTAAATATTTAAAACAAACGTTTTTGTGCTGTTTGACACAAACCAACCATTTGGATTTAGAAACACAGCATTAAACAATAATTTAATGTAAAAGGTATATTATTTGTAGGAACTAAAGGTTTCCATCTAAACAAATTACGTTCATTTAAACAATTAAATTTAATGAAATATAATAATTTCAACATAAATTATAAAACAACGACATAATCTGCAAAGCTTACAGAAGCCTTTTTTTTGTAATATTGAATAATATGGAATATAGTATGTTTTCAACTTTTACAAAAAAATAGGACAGCAAAAGTTTCTGACAATGAGCAATAAAAATTAGCCTAAAGTCAAGCACGAATGCTGGAAATTACTTCCAAATTGTAATTACGGAAAAATACAGAAATAATAATACTACGAGGGTCGTTTAATTACAAAGTTTAACGCTTTTATTACACTACCAAAAAGAGGTCAAAATACAATAACAAGGTGACATTTGAAATCTACAGACAATTTTAATTCTTTTCCACATAATCGCCAAATTTTTCGAGACATTTGTCCTAGCAAAAAATCAACTTATCAATTCCGAGTCGGTAGTGCGATGCGTCCAATTTCCTCTGTTGAATTGATTTGTTCGAATTGTAAACGACTACATTCCTCTCTACTTGGTAATCGTAGGGTTAATTCGTCGTTTGTGTACCACTGAACTTCAAAAATCAGCTCTTTGACGAGTGCAACGTTTCCGTAGGTGCTTGCATGCGCAGGTCGCTCTTATTTGTGCAACTGATCTGGACCATTTCCGAATTACATAGCGTTACCATTTCAAGGCTCAACACTGTTAACCGTATACACTACGCAGTTCTCGATGCATTTTTTTTTATCTTTATTATTTCCAGTAAACATTGAACTACATCACGAAGTTCAGATTTGGACGTAATTTTCAATGGCAGTTCCATAGTAAAACGTTATAAAATAGTTAAACTTCAATCGATTTGATTTCAACCCAAATGAACATGTTCACAATCGATGAGAGACTAACCAAAAAAAATTTCATCGCTTTACCGTTTCACTGAGCAGAGAGCTAGGATCGTTAAACTTTGTAATTAAACGACCGTCGTACATATTTGAACCAGATGTTACTACATTTACTAGGAGTACATTAGATGCGGCGAAAACAATCCGTAACAATTAAGTAGTAACAACTACAACAGTCATTTGTTTCAAAGCTTTTATTTAATTTCATTAAAATAAAACAATTTCTTAAATTACAGAAATTAAATACAAATGTTCTGTTAAATTCCAATTTGAATTTCACTTTAAATTTCATTATGAATATATTTTAAAAAGATTCTAATTTTAATGCAAACTTCTTTTTTATCGATGAACAATAACGTAATTGCTTAATATCTTTAAGTTCGAATAGTTCAATTGTTTAAAATTCAGCAGATTAAGCATTTGGAATAATCACTGGTAGTTCTCGGGTCTCAACCAATCCTTTAAAATACAGAGCCATAAAAATAACATGCAGTGCATTTTAATTCCTAGTGTTTTAAATTTTATTTTAAAACAGGGATATAATTTAACACTGGGATTAACTATCAAGCAGTATATACGAACAAGAAGCCGTTAGAGAAAGTTAAAAATATATTATTGATTAAAACTTTATTAATGTCGAAAATCTATCTGCTTCAGTTAATGAAAAATCGGCACATATTTTTTGGACAACTCATTATTTCGTAAATAAATCATAAAATTATCAAATAGCTTCATTCTTTCGAGTTAACTTTACATATTTAATACATAATAGGTACATAATACTATATGTTGTGAAGTCAAAAATCGATCTTTGAGATTGGCAAAAGGAATCCACCTCGTTAACTATACATTTTCCTAGTTAGACATCTTGGCTTAATTGAAGTTGATTAGCCAACATCAACCGTGAGGTGGAATTGTGGAGAAAAAGTAGCTAAGTAGACAACTTTATTATATTAAGTACTATAATGTAAAGTTTTAATAACTGAAGTTGTAGTTGTTGCATAATGGAATATTATTTGGTTGCTTATTTATGTATTCTGTTTAAAGTAACAACCAAGTTGGATTTTATGTAGGTACCTAATAGTGTGCTTGTGAAATATAAATAGAAACTTATATAGTTGGCTGGATATATATACATAAATAAAACATGAAGTAGGCACTTAAAGCAAAAATTATTATACCTTTAGGTATACGAATAAATTTCGCAATACCAAAAATATTAGAAAATGTACCTAGTTGTATTTTGATTAAAATGGTAATTTGAATTCTGGAGGGTTTATTGGACGCCAGTATAACATGCAATATAAGCTACTCGTATGTTTCACATTTTCTTGCTTACTTATTCAACAGTGTGTGAAATTCGCAAATAATTTGCAACAGGAGGTTTTAGAAAGTAACAAAACACCTCGTGAAGTTAAAAACTAAAAGCCTGTATAGTATGTAGAAATTTACAAAAATCGCAAGTATTTAAAGTTATTCAAACTGTTTCTGGTAAAATACAAGTTTAGAAGTTTCTGCACTCTATATTCTACAACAGCTGAACCAATACATCACACGAAGACATGGTTTGAGAATTTCACTGCAGACTCATTTTAAAGTTTACAACTTTCGGAAAGTTGACGTTGGAATATCATAATCATATTCAGCCAATCTCTATAAACCTATATCAAGAAAAACAGCATGCATAATACCGGGTTTTACACGTGCGCAATAAAGATTTTTTTGTTTTTTCAAAAAAAATTTGTAAAATTAAGTCAAATCAGAGTCCTAACGTTAAAAATAAATTGATAACATAAACCTAATGTAAGGTATGATGTGTTGTAATGTTGTATGGTGTAATACCAACACAGTAAACTTTGGAGTATAAAGACTTTCAATTATAAAGCACGACTCTCGCAATTGTAGAACGTAGAAATAACTCGCTTCAGACTTATAATACAAAAATGGTATCATTATTACAACCTTAATCATAACAATTTAAGAGTTTCAATTTCAGTCGATGCCAATTCTGCAAATAATTAAAAAATTATTTTTTAATTTAAATTAAGGTTTTTTACAGTTTCTCATTACTTCCTATAACCTTGGCCTAATTTGTGACCTATGAATTTAGTTCCACCCTATTTAACCATCAAGCGGTCATGGCGGCCGACACCTCTTAACTTCCTAGTTAGCTAATCTCTATTTATTAATTGGTACTGGAAATGACCGTTCATTATCTTAAATTTTTATCGATAAAATCTAAAACACCGTCGATGTAATTACTTGTTATCTAATTATCTCTCGGTGCATTTTCTGTCATGTGGAGTACTCGAGATCAATAAAAATATAAATATAAATTTACTGATAAATAATAATCCACCACGAGTTGAATATAGGTGAATAAACAGCCTTTGATGTAAAATTTTAAAATATCATTTAAAACGGAAGTTTTTTCGATAAACTCGCGTGAAATTCTCGATTCCTAAATTTTTCTAATTCGTTTATTTTAATTTGAAAATTTTGATTTTATTTTTTAAATTTAATGCTGCACATCAAGCCAACACACAAAATCGTATTTCCTGCCCAGGGCATTTAAAATTTTTCAATTAAAAAATTAAACAAAGTTGTTTGATTACTTTCCGAAGTTCGTAATTAAAAAATTAATTTGAAGTTTTTATAAAATGGTCATAAAATCTTAGAGAATTTGAAAATTACCTACGTTTCCGCTTTTTAAGAAGAAATATTCTCTTATTTTTAAAATTAAATTGTGGAAACTTTTATACAAATAAAGATAAAAATAAAAATAAAAGGACATATTGTGATAGTATAAATCCTTGAGAACCTTTGTAGCTTTTAGGTAAAGAAACCAGAACGAGTCTGGATTAGTAGTGGAAAAAATAAAACAAGTAAACAATAGGAGATAAAAATATTTAAGTCAAGGAAACATAAAAGAGTTACGTTAAAGCTCACAGAAAATTTTAAAAAATTCTTAATTAGCGCAGCTTTTGTGAAACTTTTAACTTTAATTATAGACGTTCAACTTTTATTTGCAGCTTTAGCTTTAATGACACAAAGCTATGTCAGATCGATTTTCTAAAGAAAATCTAATAAATTTTAACTGAATTTATATATTTTAATATATTATATTATATAATGATTATCTTCTAATACATTTATATTTCTGAATTATTAATTTTATCTCTGGTTGTGGAACTGTAATTTAATTATTATGTAATGTTGACTTCGTTTTATATCATAAATTAGTTTAGAGCAATTGATTGTATAATATCGTAATCCCAGACTGCGAGCATTGACGTCATTAGAAACTGCTGGGGTTAACAATTTTATTAATGTACAATTTCGAAGTTGACCAATAATTTTCTAGCATCTATGTATATTAAATTTGTCATAGAGAGTTAATGAACTAAAACAATATTAACAGTGCTGTATTGAATTTCAGCATCTACAAAGTTTAAATAACAATAATTAAATTAATATACTTAGAATATAGTTCCTCAATTAAGTTATGAATTTTGGACAAATTTCATTTGGAGATCGAAAATGACAAATTTTTTATCTAATTGCTCCCCACGCTTTTAATTTTTTTTTTAATTTTATTATTTCGGGTGTATTAATAAAAAGTACTTTGCGTAATTTAAACTTCATTATTATGACGTCAAAGAACAGTTAATATATTATTAAGTTTCCTCGACTAAAAAATTTTCAACAAAGCTTTCTATATTCTTTATTCATACGTATTTTTATAAAGTCATAACCATGAGAGCTTAAATAAAACTCAGCGTAGCTCTTTTAGAACAACTCGAAAAGAGTGAAATAACACACAAAAAATGTCGACAATTTTAAAATTTTTAATAACTTACTGTCATTGTTTTCAAATTATTAGAGAAAATCTGCGATGAGCTTGTAAGTAGTTTACTTCCATCTTTTATAAGGAATTGGAGAGCTTTCATGTTTAAGAACTCAGTAATTAGGATGTAGACAATAGAGTTAAATAAATAAATTTATTTTGGTGGCATAATACAATAAATTTTAAAGTACCTATTACACATCAACAAGTAAAGTAAACAAAACAAATTCATTCATACTTTGTTCCAGCTTCTATAATACAATAATGCTATTAAATGAATAAAACTACCGACTGCACTGCAAGGATTTTCTGTCTATTCTCTGCCTATTAATCTGCCTATTATCTAGTAAACACCACCTGTTGTGCCTTTTGTAAATGATTTTTGCTTTCTTAGAATTCTTATGTTTTATTAATTTTACCTGGCGCTCACCGATATGTAAATTTCTCTTCATATTTGGTTGCATAACGAAAGGTAGCTGTTATTGTGGAAAAATACGTTAACTTTAAACTACCACCTTGGTTGGATAAAAAAGAAATTTGATTAAAAATATTTTAATACTCGGAGAGCAGCATAATTACTTTTAAAAGTAAACATTTACAGTAAAAATTTGAAATAGAAATTAGAAAAACATTATCAACCAAAGTGAAATTAAAAAATTTAAATTTCTTTGTATTTTTCTGAAATGGTTTCCAACTGAATAAATATGACGTTCGTAATACAAATTTGATTTTTTCGTGCAAATAATTTCTGTTTGTCACTTTTTGTGTTCGCTTATTACGCTGCTTCCAATAAGCTGGATATGATGCAATTTATTTATTTGAAAAAGGTCGAAAGAAAGCAAAATTATCCTTATACTCCATTTCATAGTGTCCTATCTCAGCTGCCTTCCTCTCGAAGATACCTTTTAAAACTTTTTTATAGTATAGCATTCGTGCTTGATACGCTCTAACGTCTATTAGACTTGCTTTTTATGTATTTTTGGTATTACTTGTTGCCGAAAGAGACAGTTAACGTCAAAGCTATACAACGAGCACTTTAGTATAACCAATATTATTCATACGGCACATTTATTATTTCAGCAGAATAAAAATTACCTCTATTGTTATCTAAAATTACTATTATTTATAGAATATAAAATTAATATAGTTATTATACCAGATAGGGAACAGTATTTCTTATACACTGCGCGCATAACGGTTGGAATAAATTGGATAAAATCGTTACAAAGCGAGTAACGCAAAATCGCTAGAACAGCTTGATTTTTTCAAGTATAAAATTTTGTGTGTGAAACTTTAGAATTTTTGTTACATATAATATCCACTTTTATCCTGATCCAATCCTACAGTCTTATCACTGCCCTATTTATTTGTTTATTCTATTTTTTATACTAATATCTTTCTGGTACTTCAAACGTAACAAAATATCCTTTATCAAATGACACTATCAAAAATGGTTCTTGCCATTTTGGATAATGTACCATTTAGATAACTCCCTACCGATAGGCCCACGCAATACATTTACTAAATGCCTCTTTTTGTATTGTTCCTTTTGTAGTTACTAGTTATCTAATAGTAATAATCTGTAGTTGCTATTATTATCAAAACACAAAGTGATTTTATAAAAGTTTTAGTTTTTATAAATAGAAAATATATTTGAATTTTACGTAATTTATTATATGATTATATACGAGAAAGTTTTTGAAAGATGATACTTGACAGCGGTTAAGAAGAGAACAAAATATATGCAACAAGTAACATTAAACTGTGTAGCTGAAGGCTAGAGGATAGAATAACAACAACATTAAAATGTACATATTACTAAAAAAATTTCTATAGCCGCCATTGAATCACTAACTACAAGGATAAACCACTGAAAGAAATTTTATGATGTTAACCGAAGAAAGATTATAAAATCGCAGAATCATTGCATTTTTATATTGAAATCAAATTGACTTACCTGCTGTAATCTTTCACGTCAACTCGAATCGGCAAAATCACTGTTACACAGATCCTTTTAATGCGGATAAATTACGTCCAGCTGGATCAACAAAAACATAACAAAGTTAACTTGCGTTATCTTTTGTCCGAATAAAGCTTAAAGTAAGAAACTATTGCCTTTGGCTTGGTTTTACAATTTTTAAAGTGGGGGTGGTGCTGCGCTGGGAACGTGGACCTGAAACTATGAAATTAATTTATTACAATTGTAATTTTGCAAGCTTTTATTTCGAATCCCTCTTCCATGCAGTACTGTTCCCATGACATTAAGTTAATAGGATTAACTTCAGAAATATATAATTTAACCAATATCGTTTTTCATGCCTACTGATTTATTTCCAATTGAAAAAGCTCTTTCTTTTAATTAAATCTGAAATTATTTGGTCAATTACTTAATTGACCAATTAAAATTATCAATTTTATTTTAGATTCACATTTATTAATTAATTCAAATTATAGTTTAAAGGTATTTATGTTTAAAAAGTGTATCAGCATACACTCTGGAATTTTAAGAAAATTTAACTGTAAGTATTTTATTTTTATTCCAAATTTTCAAAAACCATTGCCGTTAAAAAATTATTCAAAAAATGTTGTCAGTGTAGTCAAAAGCAATTATTTTATTAATTCAATAGTGACACATTTTTAAAAAAGCTCTTTTCCTCATACAAGGTTAAAATATTCAATTGAGTGTCAAGTTCGACAGTATTGATTTACTACTGTATTAAGATAATTGAATATTACAGTTTTTTAAGTGATTTTAAATTTTTTTAGTCATTTAGAAATTATATATTATATTACATTAAAATATTTTTAAATTACATTAAATTACATTCAATAAAATAACTTAACAATTTTTTATATTAATAACGGTATAAATAAATTTAAAACTTAAACGAGTAGAATTATCGTTGAAGACAATAGGTTTTAAATTATTTTCATGATTAGGAGATAATTGACTTTTTCTGAAAACGTAAAAATATAATAGCCTGTATTTTAGTATCTAGGCACTGAAGTACTTTATTGCCGGCGGAGGCGGCGACTGGCTCAAAAGTACTTTACTGCCTCCTTAAAAAAAGTAAAACTTGAACAATTGATTGACAAAAAACAATATTACCAATTTTTTATTTTTAAACTTCTTTTTAATATTGACAAAATTGTAACTATAACTGAATCCAAATTATAAACACAGGGTGTTCTACGGAGCACTTTCCTATATATTGATTTAACTTTGAATTATAACTGAATCAATATCAGTGTTACTAAAAATGTAGATTAGTGGTGGGCGCATGGTAGGGATTCGACCTTAAACCTTATAGATGTGCTCCATTGTGAAATATATATCAGTATGTCACTTCTTTGTTACAAAAATAAGTCAGACTATTTATATATTTATAATAAATTAATAATAAATTAATAATAAACGATCAAATAATGTCCGCGATAAAATTAAATCGCCACTACAATTTTATTAATTATTACTAATTAATTATTTACTTTTGCTTTAAAAAATTGCTGCCTCCACAAGTTTTTATAGCTACCAGATACCACCAATATTTGAATTTGAAATAAGTAAGTATCGCTTTTTCACATAAGGTGCGTTCTTGACGTAATTACTAGCAGCATTTGTTTTAGTGAGCGGGACCGCCACAGTTGGCTGCTAGCCGTGATACAGATAACAACTTATTACAAATTTATTTAAAACTTAACTATAGCAAAATTTAACTTAAAAAAAGATGGCCGTTCACAAAAGTGACAAACGAGAAAAAAATCGACTGGTAATTACGATTTTTAATTAGGTTTTTTGGTGGGTTTTCATAGCTTGTTACTAATACTAAACAAATAGCATCCTTAAATTATTGTAAAAAAACTTTTTGATACTTGAATTTAACTTCATTATCTGATCCAAATGCACCCCAAGAAGTAAAACTCATTTTACGTTTAGCCAATGAAAATATTAATTGCATTCGTCGGGACTATCCAAATTCAAGTTATTTTCCATTTGATAACAAGTTTTTCACAGCTTGAAGTCATCACACAGCAACCAGTTCTGTGAAGTAAATAAATTATAAATGAACATCGTTCTGAGTTTAAAGAGTATAAGAAATGCCCTGATTTTCCATTTTCAGTCGGAAAAGTAAATCGATTATTTGTTTGTAAAATTTACCTTGCCAGACAAGGATTCAATCTTATTTCTATGTGTGGGAACATACATAGTTTAGTTAGCAATTGCTTTCTAAAGCGCTTCCAGTTAACTCAATTAATTTTCACTTTCCTGTCTTTATTCAAAATTGATGACATTTGCTGCAAAGTTTATTGAAAATTACTTTAATATTTGATAAAATTAAAAGCTAGGTTTATCAAAACCCAAAAGTGTTTTAATTTACAATTTAACAATATTATTTTTTTAACTCTCAAAACATAAAGACGTAAAGCGGATTTGGTGGCACAAGCTAGATTTTGGATACGAGCCAACACTAAATTCAGATCATTATTTAATAAACTTGTTACTTTATCCACTTTTCAAGTTAATGGATTTCTATTAATTCAAGCTTTAATAAATTGTGCAGTAAAATATAATTAGCTTAAGTAATTATCAGGTCTACCCTAGTAATTACAACATCACAATTTTTTAAACTGTGTTGAGACTTTAATCAATAAGAAAATTACTTGTTTTAAGTAAAAATAAAATGGGGAAAGGTTCCGTAAAACAACGCTTAATAATATCTCATTACAATTTCAACTGCGTACGATCACCCGAATCGAGGAGAGGGTGCAAGAAAGTGTAGCATTATCTTCCCTATAGAACGCAAACCAAGTTTTCATATAGTGTAAGATTTCAACTTCTAAAATGTTTTCAAATTTGAACGTTATCCTGTAAAATATTTGCATAAATGTACGTCTAAGAAAAAATAAAGTTGAAGACCCCAATCTTACACTCCCCATAGTTTATTTAGTTCCAGATGGACATGTTATGCTAAATAAAACTTAAATTGTGAGGTAGTGGAGGTAGAATAATGAATTTATTAAAAATTAAATATTCGACGTTCTAAACGTTTAATTTTATATTTCTTTCGCAATAATCCGACGCCCTACGTAGATTGACGTCATATCTTCTACTATGTTAGGTCGACGCATACACTTTGGGAAAAACAAACAACCCCCGCTTTAAACTAATATTATTTCTACCCAGATCAGTTAATACCTACATATTGTGTTTCAAAAAAAACCTTTCAAAGATATATCACATACTTAATTCAATAAGTATATGAACAAGTAACTAGATATTCTTTTTTTTTTTCCAGTATTTCCTATTAATCCAGTATGAAAAGGTCTTAATTAGTAGGTATTATTATAATTTTGTATTCAGTATACCTATAAGCCGTTGTTGATAATAAATTGTTATGTTCTGTGAATACGAACATTCATAATAATTAAAAACGAAAACCCAAATTTACATTTTCCTTCCAGTTATCGCTTCTTTTACAGTTGGATAAATACATAGCTTTGATATATTTTATGGTACAGAAAGTAGGTGTACAAATTACGAAAGTTAATAAAACTACCATAATATATCAAATAATATTTTTCTATAATTCAATCATAATCACTAAAATCAGATTTACTGGCAATTTGAAAGCGCAGCTTTAACGAAGTCAATATGAAGTTTGAAATTAATAACTTAATAAACTTATAATAATAAATAGAAATTTATATATTTTCAACTAATTTTAACTAGGTCCTGACGCTTGACGCTGTTAAGAAAAAATATAAAAAATGTCGCATTATATTATTCGCTTTTTAAGTTTAAATGAGAATTTATATAAAAATGTTGCTTTTTAAAGTTGAGAAATAATTTTATAAATTTAAAATTTTAAGAATAACAGGACTGATTTTGATTTCTGTAAATTTACCAAGTTCTTTATTGCTACAGAAATCTCTGCTAGCGAGACATATTATGGCATTCTTTTACAGTAAATAAAAAAGGAAACATTTCAGAAGATACATTTCTATAGGAATGTAACGACCGACAATTGGTTTCTCAATCCTACGCTTTGCCTCGAAGGTCTTTGATGTTAAGGACGGCTAGCTTTTATAACTTTCAACTAACGAATTCTATAACTTTGTTGGTTGTCTTGGAACTAACTGCAAATAGAAAAATATGTTACTCTACCCTAAAGCTCATAATGCGAAGCAAGAAAATTTAGCAATTGATATTTCCACTTGTGGCAGAAACTTAGTTTATTTTCATAAACAGTAAATACCTATTTTTGAACGATTTAGAACAATTCGCCATCATCGTTTCGCCGTCGACGACCCATTTCGTCGTTGGAAATCTAGTATTAAAATTAAAAATTATAATTGAATTACTACATTAGCATTATAAATGGTTTGACAAAATATCCAATGTAAGATTAGTTTTAGTTCCGCAGTTAAATTAAAACAAATTTACACCCAATAGCAGAAAAGATTACTATTATAAGAAATAATTATTCTTATTAAACCGTGGTAACCACACCTCGATCATGGATACATACAAACCACACTAGTGCGAATTGGAATTTTGCATTTTCAAAGTACTATAACTCGTATAAATAGCCGAAAAGTACTTGATAATCCATGTTTCTTGGAGTAAAAATTTTCCAGGAATCCAGTGATCATGGTCTCGAATGCGAGAAATTATATTTAGTTACTGAGAATACGTCAAAACCAAAACAAAATTTTTCAAAAGTTTGTTTTTGTAAAAAAAATCGCCATTTTTTTGCTATTTGACGGAAATGATGTTTCTTTTTTTTAAATTCGTGTTGAACATTGTACTTTGTGGAAAAAAATATTTCATTAACCTAACAGATCATTGAGGATTTTTATGGGTGTTTGAAAATATGGTATATTTTAAAGGTAGAACAAGCAGTACATGGTTGATCTGTGATGACAAAATGTAAGTATTTTTTTTGAAAAAAGTTGAAAAATTAAAACATATCGTTATTGCTTTTCAACGTTATTGTTTTCGTCGGTTTCGACTTTCGACATTTTTGTTTTCGACGATTTGACGTCGACTTTTTTGTTTTCGTTTTTTTGACGTGCTACCATGCAGTTTTATGTTATATTACCGTGATATCTCCAGTCATAACAACGGTAATGAAAATATTACTTACGTCCTATATTTCATTACGTACGTCCTCTATTTCATTACCGTTGTTATGACTAGTGCCGTATATTACTTATATTTTTATTTTGGAAAGGACTTGTCTCGGATGAAAAGCCGCATACGTGACTCGCTGTAAAAGTGATCTATTCCGGCTTTGTAAGCTGGTTTGCTTACTCTTCCGGAAAGGATCACTTTTGCTAGCTCGTACGTAAATAGCTATTATCGTGCACCAACTTTACTAACTCTAATACCACCCTAGTGCTGATTTGCACCGCGTTTCACTTTACGCACTGCTAGAACTGTAGTTTTGGAACGAATTTTGCCGACACCTTTTTCAGGTAGTAACCTAAGGTGACAACACATTTGTCGTGATAAAGAGATACCGTTACAGCATCAGTTTCATAACAAACGTTCTCGAGTTAGTGCTTGTTCACAATGTACGTAAGACATAAGACGTACATAAGCATGACATAAGCATAAAACGTAATGTTTACATAAGCCGCAAAAGTGTTCACAATGAACATAAGAAATTTATTCAACTGCGCATGCGTATAACAAAAAACGAAACTTTAAAATTTTACATTCAAACAATGAAAATAAAATCTCAATCAAATTAATTATTTTGACACTAGTCAAATTATAAAGTTATGTCAGGTTACGCTAATGTCAATTTATTTTAACTAATAACTAAACACTACCAACTTAAAATCACAAATTTCACTAAAGGTAACATAAGAATTACGTAAGAAATACATAAAATTGAAATCATTTCAATCTTATGTACGAACGTAATCCGAACATAAGAACTACGTAAACCTAAGAATTACGTAGGCACACTGTGAACACTTACGTTGATTTGCTACTAGTTCAACTTTACGTTTTATGTATGTCTTATGTTCATCTTATGTCTTACGTACAATGTGAACAAGAACTTAGACTCGAACTCAAGTAAGCCATTAAAATAAATAATAACTGGACCTTACTGCTCTGTCAGAATCATGTTAACGTTAACGTAATGTTAACAAATGCTCCAATCAAATTCCATGTTTCTGCTGATCTACTAATCCAAAGCTCCCATTAGTTAACATTACGTTAACATTAACATGATTCTGACTGGACACTTAGTCTTATCGCTTCGAAATTAACTTTTAAATATTAAATTTAAAAAAAATCACCACAATCTTCCAATTCTGCATCTTCAACCTTCTCTTTATTTTCAAAATCGTACAATTAATTATAATTTTAATCAAATACTTCCCATCCAATTTATTTCTTCCAAACTATTATTAAAAATTTTTCAAAACTTACTCAAATTCAAATCCAAATCATTTAATAAAATACGATTAATTAATTTTTTACTTGCACAAAACTTTAAATAAATTTCAAATTAGAAGCACAAAATTATGAATTCTTGCAGACTATTTAAAATGCTTTCGTCTACCTTCACAAACATGGCAAAAAGCAAATCTTATCATCCAGTTTGGTGCCAACTTAAATCATTAGCCCCAAAAGACACAAATTCAAATCCCACAGTTATTTACACAAAATTGTTTACAAAGATCACATCAAATTTTAAATAAAATTAAAATTCATATCTGTACAACAAAGATAAAACTCAGAACATGAGATTTTTAAACATGACAATATATGCCTGTAAATTACACAGTGTTACAAAATTGAACTTTTGCCAACTTCTAGAATGGGTGAGGGTGATTTTAATAGATTTTTTGCGCTGAAAACGAATCTGACTTTGAAATTGCTCCATCACATCGGGTTTTTTTGAAATTGTAGCTTAAATAGTCAAAAATGGCTATTTTAACCATTTTCATGATTTTTTTCAGGAAACCTCAATTTTTTTTCAATTTTCCACAAGTGCATCCCGTAGTACTACTACTCAGCTTTAAAATCCTTTTTTCAAAATCGTTCTATGATTTTTTAAAGTGAAGATAAATATACCATTTTTAAATCAAGAGGGGTAGCCATGCAAAGTCATGCCTAAATGTCATTCAGTCACCCGTTTTACCGCGCTGAACTTACTTTATGACAACTTCTTTAGTATTAATTATTTAGCGACCTCAAGTACACCTGTGTAGACAGAATACTAAGGAAGTTGTAATAAAATAAGTTCAGCGCGGTAAAACGGATGACTTTGCATGACTGAACCTCTTGACTTAAAAATGGTATATCCTCACTTTCAAAAATCGTAGAAAGATTTAGAAAAAAGGATTTTAAAGCTAAGTAGTAGTACTACGCGAAGCACTTGTGAAAAATTGAAAAAAAATTGAGGTTATCTGAAAAAAATCATGAAAATGGTTAAAATAGTCATTTTTTGCTACAATTTCAAAAAAACCTGACGCGAAGGAGCAATTTCAAAGCCAGATTCGTTTTCAGCGCAAAAAAATCTATTAGAATCACCCCCACCTATTCTAGAAACTGGCAAAAGTTCAATTTTGTAACACTGTGTTATTATTAAACCAGAAGGCCGCTCGTTTTATAGACTTTCAGAAGCACAGACAGCGACGGCGCCAGCATTTTTGAAATGAGTGGGCACAAATTGGGCCCAATATATTTGGGGTGGGCAGGAGCACACAAAATTTATAAATAAACTTAAAAAAATACATTATTGAAATAAACACCTTAAAAAATTTTAGCGGGAAAATTTGGACCTGTGTGCTTTACGCCACACTGCTGCTTAGTTGTATTCCATAATCTAGTTACTGGATCAACAAATTTTAAGTGCACTGGAGGGCATTTCATGCCCCCCAGACCCCCCGTTTTGAAAATCAAACAGTATGTGCGTATAATTTTTGATTAATTTCATTAAACAAGGAACTTTTACTCTTTCAGAACCAATTACATTTCCACCTGAGAATCTGAGGGTTTAATTTCATTGGATAAATATCTAAAGATCTTTCACCCTTTCTAAAGGGTGTTTCATATTCCTTAAACTATTTGGTTCTGAAAGAGTAAAAGTTGTTTTCATAAAAAAATATGGCCATAAACTGTTTGTTACTGAAACCGGTGTGTCTGGGGGGCATGGAATGCCCTCCAGTACACCAGTTATTTATTAATAACTTAATAACTTGATAATGGAATACAATTTAACCTAATTACTGACGTACCCTGAACCACCAGGTTTCAGAAACGGAAAGTTTACTCACATATTTTTGGATTAATTTTATCAAAAAAAAACAAACTTTTACATTTTGAGAGTCAAATACCTTTACATCCAAGAGTCTGGCGCAGTAACTTGATTATGGATTACAACTTAACACAATTAATGATGTACTATAGGGCATTCCATGCCCCCCAGACCCCACGGTTTGAAAAACACAAAGTTTCTCGATCGCTTCTTACAATTAGTGGGATACTGAAAGGTATTGTATAATCCACAGACCCGCTGGTATGTACTGCCACAACCTGAAAATGTATTTGATTCTGAAAGAGTGAAAAATCTATATTTAAAAAAAATCTTGTTTTTCAAACCAGGGGGTTTGGGGGAGCATGGAATGCTCTCTAGTGTACTCGTAATTTGTTGATTCAGTAATTGATTATGGAATATAACTGAACACATTTAATTAATTTACAAAAACACAAAGATTCTAAATTACTTCATACAATTACAGGAAGTCAATTTATACTTCACAGACCATCCGGGTCTGAACGCGACCTGAAAATGTGTTTTCTTCTTAAACCAAAAAATTAAGGAACGAAAGATCCTTGTAATATTATATGCTCACCAACATTTTATTTTTCCAAAAGGGATTTTTTTATTTTTTATACCCTCGATCCTCCAGTGTAAATGTTCTGAAAGAGTAAAAGTTCCTTGTTTAATAAAACTAATCAAAAATTATGCAAACAAACTTTTTGTTGTTCAAACCGGGGGGTCTGGGGGGCATGGAATGCCCTCCAGTGTACTCTAAATTTGTTGATCTAGTAACTTCATTATGGAATACAACTTAACACAATTACAGATGTACTGGAGGATATTTCATGCCCTTTGTCTTACTGTTTTATATCTCTCAGACCACTCTCGGCAGTGGCAACAGCAGTGAAACGTACATGTTAATCCCAGCGACGCGACGGTGGCAGCATTTTTTAAAAAGGTGGGCACAAATTGGGCCCAATATATTTGAGGTGAACAGGAGTACACAAAATTTATAAATAAACTTAAAAAAATACATTATTAAAATAAGCACCTAAAAAATTTGGGTGAGCACTTGGGTGGGCACTCCAATCAACAAGGTGGGCACTAGTGCCCTGGCGCCGGATTCAAACTGGATACCTTAGTATCTGTAATAATTCCAAGAATTAATTAAATTAAACTACTAACTAAAAATCATTTTTCGATTTAAACAAGAAATCAAAATTTTACTTAATCAAATTTGTGTTAAAGTTATTCAAGTTAAGTACGAGCTTAAACTTGGAACTCTTCGAGGCTTCCTTTTAAAAGTCCTTTTCTTATTAATCACCTCATCAATCACCTAAACTTAAAGAAAGAATTTCAGCCTGAATGTTTGGTACACTTAAATGAAGTTACGACCGTCATCGTCAGTTCAACGTTGCACGGAAATGATCAACAATTTATCAATCATAGTATAACTTTTTTGATTTCTTGAACACCCCCCTCGCTCCGCAAAATAAAGTCAAGTATTTTCGGTATCACTTTCAAAATGTTTCACTTTCTTCAAGATGCATTTGGACCCGCTATAGGTCCCTCCCCCCAGCTTTGCGAGATCTCCCAGTAATGTTCTTTTGAGTTCGGTTCTGAATTATTTTATCGTAAAAACGTGGTGAAATAATAATCTCAAAATAAAATACAAACGAATGCAAACATTTGCTTTATAAACAAAACTTTCTACACCAACTATAGCATAATATTAGATTAACTTAATATTTTTTCCTGTGGTGGCGTTCCCTTAATGTAAATCGCGAATTAGGAAGTGAAAAAATTAAATTGTGTAAATTTTTATTCCAGTTTTAAATGCTTGGGCTACAAAACTTCTCGGAGAACCACACCGTGGAACATTCTGATAAAGAAGGATAGAAGTTTTTCGTAGTTTATATCCCCAAAAGTACAGTATTCCACATTATCAATTAGATAATTCATATTCAACGTATGATACGTCGACAATAGATTGATTACAGTTTTTGTCCAATAAACCAATAACCATCCATATTAATGTTATCAATTATTTAGTTTTTGTTTTTGGGCTATGGTAGAGCACCAGTTTCCCTGGTAAATTTAAAAAATAGAACCAAATAAAATTTTAAATAATTCAAAAAGGTTTGCTACAAATTTAACGATACGGTTTGATGCTGCAGAATACATGCATTCAATAAATTAATCCGACGGATTGATGGATTCTATTGTATCTACAAATCTTTACTTTATACCTCAACAAATTGTCGCTGTAAAATAAATAATCAAAAATAAAAGCTAGATAGATATTTAATGAGCGAAACATTCCTCTCTATATGAGAGATGATACACTACAAGAACCGAACTCAAGAATCTTGGTACGAGAACATAATATGTAAGGCTAACTAATTAGCCATTTAATCGATTAGATATTACGAAATAGATTTATATAATTATGAGTTTACAATTTAAATTAGCGGTTGAAGACAATTTCTCTGAAGTGAACATATTTATTTATAACTCTAGTAAATAAAACGTAATGAATGCACAAGATGCTTGTCAGGTATAATTTTAATTTCAGAAAAATATTAAAAAACTAGATCTGTCAACTACATTCAACGTCTTCGAGTCGAGAAAAACAACAAATAATATAATATACAATAATTTCGTATTTTAGTAAAGTTTTAATTACTCGACGAATAATATAAACTGCTTTACTGTAAAGTAGAATTTACTTTTTAGTTCATAGTTCATAGAAAATTTCTAAAGACTTTTCTATTTGGAAATTAGAGCCGAGGACGTAATGCAGAATTCAAAATTAAAGAATTTTTTTTTAATTAATAATTTTTGCATGGACTTCGTTTGTTACTCATCCGATCGTTTGACACTCAGGATATCAATTTCAACTTATTTAACTTCGGAGTTATTTAAGAAAATGTATTGGAAATATTTAATATTGGATTTGATTAAATATTTGCTTTAAACAATTTATTTTGGATTGGTGATTTTTGCAATGGAGTTATTAGAGAAATGATTATTATTATAAGTTACTACAATACGAAATATTAACATTATTGTAGGTAACAAACAAATTCATTTAGAAATTGAATGTGAAGTTTTTAAATTAAATTTAAAGCTTTAATTTCAGGCTTAATTTTTATTCACTTTACTTTAAGTTCTGCAAATCACCAAGCTGCGGCTACAAAAATGTCAAAATCTTCAAGTTTGATTGGCAAAGAAGTTAAAAAAGCTCAACTAAATGTATGAAATGCTATTTTTTTATTATAAAAGTTTGTCTAAAAAGATTCTCTTTTCCTAGTCTAACTTTTTACTTAACAATTGTAGAACGTGTGCGAAATTTCTCTGCCTGATTCGGTTTGATATTCGCTCACGTAATCAACTTGAACGCATGCAAACAGAATGTTAATCAAGTAAGATTTATTTAATATCATTCAAAATTTTTATTAAGTATTTTCTAAAGAAGTAAGCTTATCTGACGCAATTGCTAAAATTAATATTCGCAGAATAAAATGGTTAAAAAAATAGCTGTTCCCAAGATTTAGGATGAGCTTAAATTTTCTATTATTAATGATATTATCCACTTAATATTTCAAATGACGTGTTCCTAAATTGCTACCCTTTTGCTCACTGACCTCATACCGGAAAGTGGAAAATTTCAACCGTTTTTTTAAATATTCACATCAACTTTAAAATTAATTTAAAAATCATTTTTGTACTACATTTTTATCGAGCTCGACTCCGTCGTCATCCCGAGAAAAGTAAATCTGAAATAAAATTCTTCGTGTCGACGGTAGATTTTTTTGGTTTATTTTACCTCTTTTTGTAGATATTTTAATGTGGTCGTAATTTTACTCGTTAGAAGCTTTATTTTTAATTTTTAATTATTTTTTATGAAATTATGCAAAAAGTAACGGTTTCGCATTTTAAAGCAAAATGTCTACAATAACGGTTGAAAGAACATGAATTCGGAATCATAATTTTTCAATTACGTCGTTACCACCTTAAATTTATTATGTTGATAAATTATTAGTTGGGATTATTTTGAGACTCATTTTATAAATAATTTTATACAAGTAATTTCATATCTTGGGTTTACCATACAGATGTAGTACTATTATTATCTCATAATGCGAATCTAAAATTGATAAAAGTACCTGATGTTAAATTTAAAAAAATAAAAAGCAGAAAAACTTCTGCTATAATTAACGGGGTGATTACATGATTTTCACTTACCAAATGTAATGTTGATAACTAGCGAGAACTAATGCTTTTTGCACAATGCCAATGTATTGTTTAAATCAGAAATTTCAGATGGATTAGGTCGTTGTATTTATCAGTAATAGATATTTCTTTTACAATACATATCCAAAGCTGAATACAAATATGATAAAAGTAAGGCTTTCTACATAAAAGCAGACAAAAAGTATGGATCATAAAGTCTTAATACATGAGTACGGTTTCAGGATTATTCTGAAAAGATTTACTATATTTAGATGCACACTGAATTGCAATAACCATAATCAGTTTGAATCACTGCAAGCTTGCATCATGAATAGTTGCATACATCCACAAATTGAATTTCTTCTTACTTTAGATAGATATTTATTAATCTATTTAATATATTCAAATATGTAATTATACGGCTGTTGTGACTTATGGCGTTTTAACAGTTTATCCTTAATTAAAAATAATGTACCTACAACGTAATTACAAATCCTTATTTTACCTGTGCATTTTTAATTTCGCCACTATCATTTATATTTTCCAAACACACTTTTCGACGTTTTAAATGAGATAAAAAATTATCTTGATTACAAATTTACCTTTTAATACTGAAATGCTTTCATTAAATTATTCTCTATAGAGAGAAAGTTCTAAATTTAGATAAATTTGCAGCTTTTTACGTTAAATTTCAGTGACGTCAATTTGTAAAATTTAAACTTAAAAGTTTTATAAAATATAAAATATCAGCACATTGTATTACAGTCAAGTTATTAAAATATCGAAAAAGTACCTTAAATTATACTGGTTTTCAAAAATTTATGAATTCCTTTTTCAGAAAGATAAAACAGATAACTTGCACTGAAGGCGCAGAGTTAGTAAATGTCGAAATTTCATTTCAGATTCCGACCCACTTCAGATGTGGCTTGATGGTTTCTCTATTTCCTCTGATAAAATATATTTTTTAAATATCAAGAAAAGGTAATCTCTTCCTTTCAACGAAATTATTTAAATAAGTATAAATGAAATATTTCGAAACCAAAAAGATCGTGCCATCGTTTAATTATTCTAAGTATTGCGTGGGTGGAACATATACACGTATACTTCCAAGCTTCGAATCGAACATATCAATAACATTGCAATTGTGAAAATTCCGCAACTTAATTTGTTCTGCTATCAACTTCATTTTTAGTGGTATAAAACATTTTACTTTTTTTTAACCAATACTGCTTTGCGTCAGCCAATAAAGTAGATCGATTGGAAAAAAAGGCTAACCCTATTACTATTGACAGAAATAGTGCAAGCAGATTATTATTCCTTAAAAGTTTATGAAGCATTTAATGTATTTTATTGATGGCCGAGCAGATCTTGCTTTAAAAGCCTCAATAGAATTTTTATGTTTCGTTAAATTAAATTATATTGAATGCTTGAACAGACAAATAAAATCGTATTATAATCGAGCACTGTTAATGCCACATGGATATCATTAACCAGTCCAAAAAATGTAAGGTATATAGTATTTAAAAATTGAATAGAAATAAAATTTTCATACAATTTTAAAAATATTAATATATTTAGAAAAAAACACTGCAATATATACATATATATTTCAGTGTTGATTTCTATACTTTCAAATTTGATTCAATTGTAATTATTGTTTAATTCTTTATTTATTCACAATTTTGTTTCTTAAAATTTAATTTTTAATTTTGCATATTATATTTGCATTTCATTTATTATTATAAATTTACATTATAAACTTTGAAGATAATAAACTAAAATTAACTTATACATTTACTTTACATTTATTATTTACTTTGTTTTAATTTTATTTGCTTACTTGATTCATCTCTTTGTAGTTTACCCATCTATTACATTTTTAATTTCAAACCCAACTTCTTAAATGTATTTTAATTTAAATCAATTTCTTCATCATCTTTCTTTTCAGTGTTCAGCATTTTAATATTATTTATTTTACTCAAAAAAGCATCAGTCACACTTTATAATAAATATTTAGTTTATGTAAACTTACAAATTTATTCATTACAAATAAACTAGAAACGTTCGTGCTTTTTCCAATCTAAGGACATAAAAATTACCATAAAAAGCGATGGACTACAAATTCGTGCATATAAATGTAAACAGTTTGCAGCATCAAGACGAATTCTGTAAATTCATAAAAATTTATTCGGATTCATCAGTGAATTATTTGAAACAATATTAGTATTACGTATTTATAATATAAATATATATTGCAATCAACCACTTTTATCAAATGGTTTATTTTTTAAATTGTAAAAAATGTCAAAATCCTGCTCACACATAAATTTTATTTTTACTACGTGCAATAAATTTGCACGCATTTGCTTATCCAGCACACATGCATTCCATTTAGTCAGTTGAAATTACTGATTACCTCAATTTTCAATTTTTATTTTGAAATAAATTATGTCTATTTGATTTCCTATTATTTCTGTTACAGATTTAAAACTAAAGGAAATCTCATAGGTAAATTGAAGAACTTCAGAACAATTTATAAAATTCTCAAAAAATCTAAGGAAATCTAAAAAAATCCTAGAAATAATTCTAGGAGTTTTGTTCGACAACATTTTGTTCGATTAACAATTATTCGACTGCATTCCTTCGAATTAACATTTATGCGATTGACCATTTGTTCGACTGGGAATTTTATACAACAGACATTTTTTGTTCAACTGTATTTGAAATTCTTATTAACAATGAACGAAAGAGTAAAAAGTACTAAAACGAAAGAAATACAAATAAAAGCTTATGAATCAAAACAATCAATCTTAAATTAGTATATTAATTATTAACGTAGAATGGTGTTTGAAGTATACCAGAATAGTTACAATATCATTCGATACTTTATACGTAGTTGTACTTCTTAAGATTTCTTCAATTGTGAATAAACACTTAAGACTAATTACTAAAATAATATTTTAGTAATAAAAAAATAATTATAAGCTTCAATTTTGTACCATATACTAAGAATACACTGAACGTTGTTCGTTCGTTTAGTTTTTTTTTTTAATCCAGAATAGATTTTGTACGAAAATATTGCTTAGAGTGTTTTTAACTTTTTTTTACTGTATTGAAATTTTTGAATGGGTGTTGCCAGTAGTTTTTTCCTTGACAAAGAGTATTGCGCTTTCGTCTCGATTTAAGGGCGGTTCTATAAAGTTTCATCTATAATGAAATTTATAGAAAAAAATATAGTCTTGAAAATTGATTTCTCATTGAATTTATATAAGGCCGCATCTCGGTGTATAATTTAGAAAATCATTTTGCGTAACGTTGCTTCAAATTAGCTTTTTTTAAATTGATTAATAAACCAAGTATGGCTCGGGAATTTTTTTTTGTGGTGTAATTGGTTGGCTGTAACTAAATTAAATGGCAAAAAGATAGCCCAATTTGATCAATTTTCAAAATTTAGTTAATTATACGGTGTTTTATAACTGAAAACTGAAATTTTTGCAGTTAACATTATCTTATTTTGTTTTGTAACGATTGAACAAAAGTAATTGATATTTGAAATTCTCTGTGGATTTCTATTCCCTTTTCAATTCTCTATATTATTTGTCCGAAATGTTGTGCTACAATAAAATAAAGTACCCAATGCTTTTTAATCGGAAAATTCGTAACAAAAATGTTTGCCAGAGGACAATTAACTAGGTATTTAATTTGTATTTCAAAATTATCCTAGGTTGACTGATGGAAATTCGGCGATGAAGCTGAATGCGCTTTCAATATAAATTGAAAATTGATCGTTCTTCAGTTTAGCACAGACATTTTTAAATTTTTGTAAATTATTATCCTTAATGGTTATCAAACATATTAAGAAGTGTGACGTCTTTTATGAAAATTTGCGTCAATTTTGAATTCTTACAGCTAAATCAATTTTGCAAACGCGTATTTGAAACGACGTTAGGTAATGTCGTTTCATATTCTCTATTTTAAAATTCCTTCATATGCATGAACCAACCGATTGATGAAGTTATCGAATTCAATAAATGTAAGTTGCAGAAGTTTCTTTTCATACATTTTATGTTGCATTAATAGAAGAAAATCTCTCTCTAGGTGTTTTTGCATAAAATCAATAATATATTTTGATGTATAACGTAGGACTTGTATTGCATTATGCATAATGTGAAAAGTGAGATTTAAAGATAAGGAATGTCGAATACGTTTGAAGAATGTTTGTGAATGTTTACGAGAAAATGTATTCTCGAACTCCTCTATAAGGAACTTGTAGTTTGATAGACGTTTACATTACCTTTAAAAAGTGGATTCTCCAGTACGAGAAAAAAAGGTTAATTGTTTACGTATGGAACTGTTCAACTTAATATAAAGAACAAAATAATTAATTTTATTTTAACAATTAAGTATATTAACTATATAATATAATATGCTGTAGAATGTTTTCAATTCTGAAATGTTGGAAAAAGTCTCCGCTGACCTGAACGGAATGGACTCAAATACTGATCAATGTAACAATAATTGACTAAGGATCCCTTGATTACAAATTCGGAATTTTCAATTTGGTATCGCTTCTATCCATAACTACGATTTGTATTTTACTTCATTACCATTCATTATTTTAACTGCAAATTTGTGCTGAGAATTTAATGTGGCTTATACTGTAAGCATTTTGATAATCGACCACGTAAATGTTTATAAATATTCATTTTTTGCCAATCGAACGTGTTTTTAACAAAGAACCAGGAGGATTACATAAAATAAAATTTTCAAATTTGCTTGTTAATGTTAATTAAAATGGTAAATGCTTTATTTAAAGAAAGTGTGCTACACCCATTGATATGAGCTTGCGGCTATTTGACATTAACAATAAAGTTTTGGCAATTTTGAAATTAAATTTCGGGTTCTAAAGTGATTATATTTCAGAGTGTCACTTCTGTTAGTAAATCCTAGTAGAACTTTGCTTGAAAGAGTATAATCAACTTATACTGATAAATTAGAACCAGTATTCACTCAACGACGATGTATTCAAGAGGTATACCAATACCTATAAATATTAGGAAGATCGGGGTTTGATGGCGCATTTTTCAGGTTCACTCTTTTTTAAAGAGTAAAATTTTAAATAATAGTGTAAATTTCTTTTACTCTTTAGTTTTCAAACGATTTTTTAGAAGATATGGGAAAGTATTGTAAAAGTGACGCTGAGGCTGGATTAACGAGAAAACATAAAAATAGAAATATTTCATTACTAAGCAAAGTTTACGGTTCTCTCAGATTTTGGTTTTGGCAACACTATCCTTAAACATGAAAAGAAACGTTTGAGACCCCCTACAAAATGTAATTCTGGAGCTGAGGATTTTACAATACCATTCAGACCTCCAGATTTCAGAAGTTCAGAATTCAAGTAGGATTTCCAATTGTTTATAATAGTGTAGTAGATGTTTTCAGTAAGTTTTTTAATTTCTTTAACTTTTGCTTTAGATTTACTATTGCCATTAAGTTTCAACTTGAGCTTGAAATACTAGAAACAGTTTTTTAAAATAAAATGTACTCTTAAATTGTGATTGAGTTTCTAACATATTTTTAAATTACTTTTTATTTTTGAAATCCAAATATTTACTTGAAATATAACTTTCGAAGTAATACTTGCTAATTACGAAAATATTACTATCAAAACTATAATTTCAAACAGGTTGAGTATGAACACTTAAGCGTTGAGATTTTTAATAGGGCAAACAATGCGTTATGAAGTTTGATGTTTAGAAGTATCAGAGATAAACCAGATGGATATATATATTGTAATACTAAATTGTTTAGACTGACAAGAGTGACAATGTCTTGGAGAATGAAATGATAATCTCGTAAATCCTATAAGCAGTAGGTATTCTTGTGTTTATTGATCATTTGATTTACTTCAAGTTTATTGTGCTAATAACTCACGTCTTTGTTAATCTTGAGAATAGTATTTCGTAAGCATCATTTAATTTTCCCGGATCAGACTGGTCACGGAGAGATACCGCAAAATCTCCCATGGGTTTACATCTGTTCTGAGCTACTTTACTTTAGCTTCCATAATAAAATACTAAGATACCGTGCATGTTTTCCTGTGTTCATCGAAGCAAAATTGAGAGTATCCAAGCGGTCAGCTTAATTTTACTAATCGACTAAATACTGCATCTTTTTTTTTTTAATGAAAGCTGTAAATAATTTTATTTCGTCTCTATTTTTTTAAGCTCTGGGCCATACTAAACTTAATCAATATAGCAAGTTGAGGCTTCCTCCCTATTTTTACGGTATTATTTGCTTAAGAAGCTCTCACAATAAATGTTAAAAAAATAAAGGAAAGCTCATTTAAAGGATGCCGTTTCACCTTAGAGTTTTTATGGTTACAGCTCTTTAATAATCAAAAAACAGGAATAAATATATAGAGTAGAATGGAATGGAATGATTTACCATTATTTAGTTTGTATAAAAATTTTAAAACTGTTAGAGGAATGGAGGATGACAGCAAAAAAGAGGATATGAAAAAATGTTAGTAAATTAGACAAAATTAATAAATTAAACAAAACAGAGTAATAGAAATTAAAAATACTATAACAGATGTGTAGACTATAATAGAAACTTTAAAACTTAATAAAACTAGATAAATCAAAGATAGTTAGGTTTCGGAAATAAAACAACAGAAACGAAAAGTTAAATTTAGAATTGGATATGATGTCGAGATTGAAAATGAAGTAAACAAAATTGGAAAAATAAGGAAAGGTTTGGTGAGTGAAAGAAGTAAAGCCTAGCAAAACCTTGAATTTGAGAATATTTAAGTCAACATAAATATGAAAATTATTGCGGTAAGGAGAAAAATATTGTAGAGAAAAATAATATTAAAATTGTTAAAATAAAAGAAAACCTTGCAAATCAGAAAATAAAATTTGCAGTTACATTTTGAAATTTTGAAAAATGAGGAAAAAGTTTGTAATTACAAAGTTTGATAAAAATTAAATTGTTTAAAGTTTGGTCAGTAAATGTTTTGGAATTTTGGATTAGAAGAGGAATGATTTTTGAATAATTTTATAAATAGGTTAATTAATATTATAATGAAAATTTCGAAATTTAGTTAAATTTGGAAGTTGATTTATTTATGATAGCATGGATGAAAATAATGCTGTCGCTATTAATTATGTAATGTTTTTATGGATTTATAAATTATATGATATTAAATTTATGATTTGTATTAAAAATGGAAGAGTCACTCAAAACACTTTCACACTAAAATATGAATGCCATGCTAGTCCGAGTTCTTCAAATTACAATTGAAATTCCCAAAGTGGGTTTTAAATTTTACCATCCAAAGTTTGCCAAAAATTAAATCTTACTTGAGTGTATTTAATCTGTTAAGTTATAGTAGTTATGTGTTATCCAAGCAGAGGGGGGGGGCGAATATAAGAGGGTATAAGTAGTACTATCGATCGTTGTTAATAATATTTGAGTTAGCGAAATTACCGTTAATTTAATCAATGTTAATTATTTAAAGCAAGTAGGATCGTTTGCTTACAAATTAATTTCAAATTGCTTCTGTGATAGTTTGAAGAATAGGAGGTAATATTAACACTTCAGAAAATAACTCAAGATTCCATTAATAGATGATGTATAAACTTGTACGGACTTACCTTTATCTATTACTTATTTACTGTTTATCTAAATTTGAACCCTTTTATGATATAATGAAATAACGATGCCAGAAATAGCAATGTTCCGTCATTTCAACTAACAAGCAATGAGTTGATCACTTCGGATGTCTGCTTTAACTATAAGCAACCAACGTCGACTAAAATTTGATTGTACCTTGCTAATACGAAAGCCACATCACAAAGCGGAATTTAGTCAAAAATATCGAAACCTAATCAACTCTAAATGAAATTTACCTTTGTAATGTATAATGTTATAAACAGAAAGCAGTAATAAATTAAGAATACAGTTTGGTTGTTGAATAATCGATGTGCTCCAGCAATATTGCTAATTATCGCACATACAACTATTAATGGATAATAAAATTCCTACTTCTTAAAAGATATGTATTTTCCAAGTTGGAAAATTTGAACTATTTCATTAGAGTGGAAGAGTTATTCGACTGAAAAAATTTCCATTTTCAGTTAATATTTTATTACAAACATTATAAGAATTTAGTGGAGAAAATTACGCAGCTTATTTAAGCAGAGTAAAGGTAACTTAAAAGACTATTGGTTTTCTAAAGAAACGCCGTCTTATTAAAAGCTTTGTGATTATTCCTGCCTGAAAGGTATAATACGGATAAGCTTTCGTTATAACTTTCATCTTCATAATAATTATTAATTTATTTCTTTAATATTGATGTAGGTAATTTTCGTAAACTCGCAAAAAAAAGTTTTTGCTTTGCAATATTTAAATGTTGAGCAAAACAGTCTAGACTCGAAGCGGAAAGCTATCAACTTTGATAAAAACGCCAATAAACTTAATTCGAAAATATCAATAAAAGTTCACTTGTACTCGCATTCAAGTAAGTAAAAACTTTTACTAAAACAAAATAAGAAATGCAGTTTATACAATACAATAAGCCTTAATTAAAATTATAAAACTTCTACAATTTTAAATTTTCTTTATGCTTATATCCGTGAAGAAATTATATCTTTTATCTTTCGGTTTTTTTCCATATTGCGTGGGCGAAATAAAAAAGTAAAATTGGATTTCTGTATACTAAAACAACGAACGATTGCACTTTTTTGCAAACTTTCTGGTCATCAATTGGAATTGTTTTTCTAATAGAAAATCAATCAGTATTTTTGAGTATAGGTACTTCTTTAGGTGTAGATTATTTTATATATATTTTTTAAAATGATCACGACTTTGCGTCTAACAACATCAAAGGGAATATTTTATTTCCCTAACTGTTCAATGCGTGCGTTTTTTGTTTATTTCAGTCAATAAAATAATTGAAAAGGTTTTTTTTTTATTTGATACCATTGAAATCGAGAAACTCTTCCAGCATTGAAATACTTTTCGCTGTTACCGTGCACAATTTTCAAATAAACAACAGAGGAATATCTAGCACAATAGAAATTTTCGGTTACACGGCCTGACCCAAATCCCGATGGGGCAATACTTTTTACAACTTATAAATTTATGTTCACAGCCACAAAGCTACGATTACGGTAACCCTTTTATTAGAACTAACAACTAGGTTTAACTTACATTAGTATAATTTAATGTAGGCGCTTGAGTAAGAAACTCGATCGGAAAAGAAAATTCATGGTCTTCTAGAAAGAAAAAGTATTAACAAAATTCATTGTAAAAGTTGACTGTTTACTGTAATTAATAATTACAATCGATTTGGTCTAAAGTAGCACTTACTAACTTACAATAGCATAAAGAAGTGCTTAATAATAGCATTTACAAAATTTGTCACGAAAACACAAAATATCGTCCTTCTTCCAATAACTTCCATTGTCACTGACTTAATCAAAGCTTCAAAGCTTTTAAAATTATAAATATTTTATCAACCGCTTTAAACAATTTATTATAACCAGTAAAACAATTTTTCCTAGCCCAAATAAAAGATTTATATGAAAAATAATTATTGTAAATTTAGAAAAATAAGCATTGATTGGTGCAGTCCACATAAATACGTCCATGTGGAAAAGGGTTAACAAATACGATAATGTTAATTGGCAACCAACAACTAAAATGATAATTTATCGATTCATGTAACTTTACCTTTCTATAATTAGCATTTGCTCAATTAAAAATTGCAACTAACATCTTTTTGATCCAATTATTAAATATGTAAAACAATTAATAATTGATGATCGTTGGAGTTTACAGTTTAAACGGTACATATCATTTTCTAAAAACTCTTTACCTGTAAGATGCGGATTAATATACTTTATACGTTCCGTTCAGATAATAATACAATCTTCTGTAAAATGCTTTTCACAAATTCGTTTAAAAAGTTTTCAATATAAATTCTCTGAGAATACTTTTAGTCCATTGTCGAGGTTTACGGAATCCTGCATGTAACATGAAATAAAAGTTTGACTGTTTTCCGTTTCTTCAGTTCACTATCATATCCAGTTTCATAACAAAGTTAAGTACTACAATTTTTATAACTCAATTTAAATCTAATACAAAAAAAAACTTTTAAAAACACCTGTTTTGTGAACTATTGATAATCAATTTAATAATCACTTGAAATTTAATCGAATATTAGCTTTGACTACAGATGACTATAACAGGTACATTGAAAAGAGCAAGAAGCAAGTAAGCTATATAAGAAAAACAAATGGTTAGAACAACAGTTGAAAGAGATACGATAAATTTAACAACAGACAAGATATAAAAAAGTTCTACCAGAACTTCTGAAACAAAGAAAATGAAATCCAGCAAAAATAATAGGAATAATAAACAACGAAGGCAGTTTAGAAAGCGAAACAGGAAAAATGAAGATTTAGACGGAACATTTTCAGAAGTTACTGTACACAAACAAAGAGTCCCACCAAGCAGGGACAAGATGATGGAAGGAGTAATTAAGTACGGAAGCGAAGCATTGCAAGATGCAATAAGCTCACTGGTAAAAGGAATCTGAACAAAGAAATCATTATAAGATTGAGGAAGATAGGAAATGCTTATCCGCATTGTGTGCGATACTAATGTCAGATTTCTTCACTTAGAGATATTTATCAAATCAATCAAGTGACCAAGCAAACAACCGTTTTGATCGGTTATCCGTATACTTATACTTATCCGATAGATATCTCTAAGTGAAAAAATCGGGCATAAGAGACAAACAAATATCTAGACAAACAAAGATTCAAATATACAAATCTCTGATAAGGTCTGATAATACGTATATTATAGGTACCTACACTAAAATTGATAGATTGTTTAAAAATTTAAAAACGGCAACTGTTTGGCTGTCTTCATTAGGTTATAACCGCTCATAAAACGTTTTTTATGTTATTTAAATATATTTATATATAAAATGCATTCAATAATAACGGATCTGGTTATACAGTAAAATGTTGAGCACCTCCTGTCATTGAAAACAACCCTGAAGCCGCACCAACTCAAAGATTTACAATTAAAAATAAATATATGATGTAATGGTTACTGTTCCACTCCGAGAAGACAACTGCAGCAGGCATTATTATTTTTTATTAAATAATCCTAAAATTATTTCTTAAATTAATCGAAATTATAAGTTCTCTAATAGTTTAATCGCTTCATTTTAACGTTATCTATTACATGCCATTGAATTTTTTAGAAATATTTATATTTATATAAATTGAAATTTTGTGTTTTCTTGATTTCGCGCCATCAAGTTGGCATTATGACGACGATGGGGGTTAGCAAGGTTTTTGTCAGTGTGACAGAAGCCAATTTTGTTTCCTGAAATTTTGAGTTTGAGATTTTGTTTTTGAGAATAAATTATTATTAGTGATTGTTTGTTTTGAGTAAGCGATTAATAATAATTAATCGTTGGTTTTAATCGCCAAAATGAGCTCCGAGAAAAACTTAACTATTATTTTTTTAAGAGTAAATTTCTCTGGGAGAAGTCCACCTAAAAATCCATACCCCAGAAAGAAAAACAACTTAATAAATACTATATTTATAATGTAAAATCTTTTGAATACTTCTCTATATTTAGACCAAAGAATAGTTTTTCGAACAGCTTTAAAACATTACAAAAATTATTTCAAATTATAAAGTTGCGGTAGTTCAATAATTGTGGTGACTGATAATAAGAACTTACATTAATATTTTGTTTTTGGCTTGGAAAGTATTTTGAATTAAACGTTTCAAAATAAACATCAGAACCCTTCATTAGCAAAAAATAATAATTGTGGAGTTGCCAGTCACGTCCAACTGAACAATGTAAGCTAGGTCAACCGTAGAAAAAATTGTACTTTTTTAAACAGTTATTAGTTGTCTTCTATTCTCTCATTCTTAATAAAAATTAAGAGTAAAATAATTATAATTTGAACATGTAAGGTATTTTTAATAAATTTAATTTAGTAAACGTGTCAGAATTTATTAAATTTTTAAACGAAAAGAGTGTAATTTATTTTATTTAGTTATATTATGAAATCTTGAATATTTAACAATTAATTACATTGTTTGGGCATAAGCTATTTATTAAATACGAATAAACAATAAAATACAAAATGTATAAATTTGAATTACTTTTATTGAATAACTCATACTCGTATCATAATTACAATACAATAATCAGACTGAAAACTGACTTCAATAATAAAGCTAATCAATCTACGTATTTTAATTTGCTCACTGTTGTTTTGTAAATATTCGTGTAAATACAATAAATTTAATTAAATTCTGACTGTAGTGCTTAAAATAATAATAGACCTTGCTTTTATTATTTTCTTTTGGTGACAGCATTCTCAATGCTGTAACATGTCGCAATTATAAACTGTTTTCCTACATGCATTATGAAAAGCTCACTTTGTGATTATCATTTCAGTGTCGTAATGACTTTTATGCGCACTAGTGCATAAAAGTATATATTCGCACGTATGCACTGTTTGCATTTGAGCAATTAAAAAATATCAACACTATGTATGTATATTAACTAAAATTACTTAAATATATTTATAATCAAACTAAATAAAAAAGTATTAAATCAAGTTGGTCGTATTTAACTACTCTAATCGAAGAGATTTTTCTGTGTATAGACTGTTTGATGTCTACAGTACTGCAATTACACTTTCACTTATTGGATAGTCTGCCAATAAGAGCAAATGCATCTTTTCATCATCTTTACAATCAGTTCGGATTTGACATGCATTTTCTTGTTTTCAAGTTCGAAGTTTAGTCATCTAAACTTGTTTAAGTTTTAAATTAAAAATAAATAGTACACTTTCCTAAATTAAAATTTATGTTTATTTAAAAAAATCCTCAATGGATCATAATACTATAATAAGGAGATATTGTCTACAATTATTATAAACAATAACTTAAGTCTGTATACTATAACACAAATGGTAATAACATCCTTATCCTTTGTTTTAAATTAAAATAAATAATATTTTGATCGCGAAACTTGAATTAATTCAACAAAATAACCAAAAGTTAAACACAATTAAATTATAAATAATTATTTAAAAGATTAAGCTAATTGATTTTTTTTACTTTTCAATAATTTTTTCAGTATTATTTACAGGAAACACCGAAAAATATTTAGTACTTACAAATTATCTTTAATTAATTTTGCTGAAAAGGATGCTGTGCTCTTGTCAGCTTATAGTAATTAATTGAAGATTTATTCGGTTCGAACCATTTTCTGATACTCTAAATTGATTATATGAATTATTGACTAAGTACAGGATTGTTTCTATATGATACGTTTATTGATGAATATCGTGCACAGTTAGGCGGAATAGGGTCAAAAAAAATAAATGTGCTATATATTGAACTCGAACGTTATCACGAAATTCATAGTTCATAAAAAAATAGAGCAGATAACCCAACAGTATCAGCTTATTACAAAAATGACAAAATTGTTAGTAACAGAAAATTCATAAAAACTGAAAAATAAAAAAAAGTACAGATGGTGGATATTCACAATTATCATTATAGAAAGGATATAAGAACAATTCAAGAGCTATGCCATTTAATCAACACAATTTTCTCAATTAAGATTGAATAGCGGCAATTTCGTGTAATGAACTTTTTTTATGATTCGACGAAAGCATGCTTTGTGTAGAAATGGAATGTTTGTTCTGCTTTTTTATATTCTAGAAGTATTTTATAATTGTCATGCTTTTTGAAAATTGTTAAAACGAGAGTTTTGAAATATAAAATAACAAATGTTACATAAAATTGGTGGAACCGAAACAAATTTACCAGAAAACCGCATTGTATTGTATACTTGTCAGTTTTTATTCGCACCTGACCTTTATTAATATTAATAAATATTGGTCTAAATGAATTAGAAGCTTTTAAGCTTTTTTTTTATTTTATTTATATTCAATACAAGATAATACTGCAATATTGCAGCAATATTTATACTATACATTACTAATATTATGCACTGTCAGGAAGTGTTAAAACTAAACTTAAAAGAAGTAAATTATAATATATTTATGAAAATTTTAAAAATTTAAAAATATAACAAAAATGAATGAAAAATCATCAAGCAAACAAAATATGCAAATGCACTTAAATATCCGGTCTCCATGAGTATAAATAATGAATGTGTATGGAATCCACGCGTACGTTTTAAAAGTTTATGAATTATTAATTTAAGCTATAAAATTGAATCAAAAGCACTTAAAGTTATATTAATCTTAAAATTGCATAAGAGTTAACATGCAAGGATAGTAGAAAAAAGCGTCTATATAAAATATTAAAGAGGACATCGATTAAATACACTGATAACTTTATAGAAAAAATTTACGTTTTAGTTAAATTTTAATCAGGAAAATGGAAAAAGTGATACCTAATACTTTTGTGTTAATAATGAATAAAGACTGCCCATAAAGTTATTGTCCATTTTCACATTAAAACTTATTAATAAATTACTTATATCGATTAATTTGTCTAATTCAATTTAATTTATCAAATTATTCATTGTACTTTTTAATACAAATTATAATCGTCGGATTGGTCTAATTTTCAACGAGCTAACTCAATTGTATAAAATTGCAGGAGTGATAATTTTTATTAGTTGAAAATTAATACACAATGTGCTTTATTTTAGTAGGTAGTATGTGTATACAGAAATTAAAATTTAATTAATAATGCACTGAAATGTTAAAAAAAATTATTCAAAATATAGTAAACCAGATTTTTGAAAATATCAAATTGACAAAACGCGTGGAGCTTTTATATGTAATCTGTGTACAATCAAGCGTTTTGTCAATTTGATGATTTCGAAATTATAGCTTTTGCAAATTTCACATTGCAAATGTGCAACTGAGTATACTATTGTTATTATTGTACAATATGTACTATCCATCAAAATGTTATATTTCCAAAAGTTTACTCAAAATACCATTGCATTTATAAAAAAAATGCTGAAAGAAATTTTCGAGTTAATATTTAATCAATTTTTGATTTATTTGAAAGAACATAGATTGCTTCGTGTCTCATAAATATTAAATTGATTTAAGGTACTTAGATTCAAGAATTTTATCTTAAAGCGGTTTCAGCTTTATCTTTTTTCCTATTGCATAAAAAAAATAAAAAAATTTCATAAAAGCAATAAAAAATCTACGAAGAATTCGTCAACTTTATATTATAACGGATATCGGTTTATGACGATTATTATATTTTAAGTAGTAAGTTTATTCCACAAGCGTAATTTATGAAGTTATACATTTTCCTAAATTGAACGTTTTATTATTTTACTTGTTTTATTATTTTCTGTAATTAATTTATCGTGAAAAATCTGTTGTTTTTCCGAACCTCAACAAAAGTTAATTGTATGCCAATCAATAAACGAGGTTAAATAAAATTTCATTTTTTTGTCTCTGCCCTAAAAAGTAAAACATATTTTACTTTTTCTGTCGGTGCCTGCAACGGGCACAAAAAAACTACTTCACATTTGACAAATGTTAACAAGCAATCGTAAGAATTTTATATTTAATACATTGAAATCTATTTTCATATTTACATGTTTGCTAAATTTCAAGTTCACGATAATATACCATTTGACTTATGTCATACGTAGATAAGTTAAAATATGATTAAGGAAGGAAAACCAAATCCGCATGTAACGAACTTATTTAGATTATCGCTTTAGCTATATCAGCCTTTGTTTCGGTTGTTTACAGTTTTTTGTAGGTTAGGGCTGTTTTCGGCGTAAGATGACGTCACGCCACTATTGCGAATGCTGATTGGTTCAGCACGAAACATAAACGAATTAATTTTGCTCAACGTGGTGGCGTTGTATCTGCGTATACTAAGCTTTAGACATATTTTCTAAACTTATATGCCTGATGTTAGACATTTAAATTTGGCATTTTTTTGGAAAGGTTAACAAGCTGTAGTGTTGTAGTGTTGTAACGTTCAATATTAATATTTTTTATGTTGGTAGTTAGTGGGTATAGGTACTTTATATAACAAGACCTCGTGTTTGAATTGGTAATTTAAGGCTGTTAACATGAATGTGCTTGTTTGGCAAAATATTTATTTCGAGAAAAAGCATTATTATTGTATAAAATTATTGTGTAATGTAATATGTACAACAAGAGAAATGTTATTAGAGATGCAATTATATTCAATAAATTTAATATATAATTTAATATATATAGGTACGAGTAATTTAATCTAGTATATGTATATATTATATTAATCAATAAATAATAATATATCAATATAATAGGCAGTTTTTATTTTTGGAAAATTAAACAAGGGTATATTATAGGTAGAATTTATTCTCGTGAAAGCAGGCATGACAATTTATTGTTTATAAATGCAAATTTCAAAATCTATTTAAAAAATTGTTAGAAATTCCGGGCGTTGAATGTGTAATTAAATTAAATAAATATTAATAAAATAAAATTTAAAAAATAAATTGATTGTAGGAATTTTGTTCGACAATACTTGTTCGACTAACGGTTATTCGACGACATATTTATTCGACTTGGAATTTTATTCAACAATATATTGCCACACATTGCACACTAATAATTTATTGATTACATTTCTATATGAAACAAACGATGATACTAAAACTTAAACTTAGAATGCAATAATTTGCTACCTGATTTATTCAAAAATTGAATTTCAAAACTTAAAATCTTAAAATGGAAAGCAGTTCATAGAATAAAAGAATGTTTTCTATAGAAATGTAATGAATATATTACCATTGTACGAGTACTTTTATAATTTATACAATGTATTGTATATTGTAATTTATTCTATGTCAAACAAAATGTTTATTCGTATAAATGTTGTGTCTAACAAATGGTCAGTCGCATAAATGTTGAGTCAAACAAAAGCAGTCGAATAACTGTTAGTCAAACAAAATTCCGGATACGAAGCTAATAGGTCACAAATTAAAGCATTTATTTCTCAAAACTAAACATATCAAAAAAGTATTTAATTCGGTGAATAATTTTAGTAAATATTTACAGTTGTATGCCGTCGTGTTTTAGAGTTTAAAAGAAATTTACAAGAGTACCAACAACTTGAAATGTTTATATTTTACAAAACTTTTGACATTTGCTTAACTTTTATTCTTTGCAATTGTACCTTTTTGTGTTTAAGTTAGTTGCATATTTGTTTAAAGTTTTGTAATCTTACAAAAGAGAACAAAGGAATTGCCTCGTCGCGTGTACGTTTAAAGTTTATTTAAGTTTTATACAGTTTAATTTTTGTACCTATTGGCGTTAATTAAATTTTTAAAATTTTATGATGATTATTAACTCCTTGTGCAAGGTATAATTTAATATTTGATAGAAAGGTATATTCTTGCAATAAAACAAATACTTATTTGAAACATAATAGTAAACATAATAGTATGTTTGAAGTCGATGTGGGGGCAATGCAAATTTATTGACACTTTGTCCTGATGATGACCTATTAAAGGATCGAAACCGGTTGACAATAAGTATTTGTTTTATTGCAAGAATATACCTTTCTATCAAATATTTTAAAATTTTGCTTACTTACCATTCTTAAAGTTTTTAATAAATTGTTTTTTATTTGTTAATAGATGCCTACATAATATATTATCAAACGGTTTGCGGCATTATGCCACCCTGGCTGGCACGGTAAAAATTCATCTTCAAGAATTTTTCATGTTTACTTTAAAAATAATTATTTTTTTAATTTTGAAAAACTTTAAATATTTTACTGAAATTGGCACTGGATTAATTCAACAACTACTTTTAGTTCATTCCTATCCAGAACGTACAGTATAATAAAACTCCAGATCCGCTATTAAGATTATATTAATTTTGATATGAACTATTATTATTCCAATTTTTTTTGCTACTTTCGAGCTACTATTACTGTTTTATTGTATAACTTTTTTTTCCATATTTTCTATTATATATTCATTGATTTATTATTTTATATGTAGAGCAGTGTTTCCCAATCTAGCGTCTGCGAAAACCTAAAGAGCGGTCAGCAAAGGGACCCACAAATCTTAGAATTAACGTAATATTATTATTAATCAATTTATTGATTAATATTAATAAAAACCCAACTGCGTTAAAAAAAAAGAGCTAAAATAAAATATTAGTTGTAAGAGGTATCGCAGGCGGGGACAAGCAGAGAAGTACAAAATATATAAGTTGAAAAAATTTACGATTAACTTGTCCCCGCCTGCAATACCTCTTACAACTAATATTTTATTTTAGCTCTTTTTTTTAACGCAGTTGGGTTGTTTTTAGTTATGGTATGATGGCAAATTTTGCAAACTTGTCAATTCATTGAAGCAATGAATGTGTGATCTCGTGAAATGCGTGAGCTAACTAAAAACCCTTATCAATCAAAATTTTTATACTACAATGGGGCAAATTAAAGAATTTATCCGTTTGTGTGTGACTTTTTTATACAAAAAAAACATACACACCGATATGTGTCGTTTTGGCTACAAAAAGGCGTCTGGTGGCCGCCATATATAATTTTAGTTATTGTCATGTCTTTAGTGACACTCGCAGGTTTAAGACGAATCGATTGAAAAAAAAATCATCAAAATCGGTCCACGCGTTTCGGCTCTAGATTGCCACAAAGGAACAAATATACATATATAGACTGATAAACACAACCCTTCTTTGCGTAGCGCAGTCGGGTAATTAATTTAATTTATTAAAAAAAGGAAATGGAGCGGAATAGGAAGTATAATAATAATTATACCAAGATTGGATTCAATGCAATTAAAAAACTGAGAAATTCGTAAAAATAAAATTTTGTGTTAATAAATTTTGGTTTTAACGAATTAAAAATTCAAATGGTTAAATAACACTGATTTATTTAGAGATAAGCAATAGGCAATACTTTTGATATGGTAATTGATATCACATTTCATTGTATTTACATTACAAATATACATTTAATGTTTCGTTTTTTTTGTACAATTTACTGATAATAATTTATAGGATCCTGTCCATACCTTCAATTATTCTTGAAAAGCATCACAATTAGAACATTTTTTAATCTTATTTTAATTCATTAATTGTGTTGAAATTGCTCAATTTAGTCAAAATTTAAAGCATCAGATGTTCAACTTGTCTTAAACAATGCAACTTGACAAATTTTCAGATCATTAAGTCAAGAAGGTAAGCGATGAATCTGTAATCGGAGAACACTAAATATAGCAATATAATATTGCTAATCTGAATTACACTTGATACTTCCTAAATAACAAATTAATTATACTACTTTATTCTGATTTATAAAAGATTAATCCAAAATTTTATACGCAATTTTATTTTAATTGTTTAATTAGTTTCGTAATTTTTACATATACAAATGAAGCGTAATATATTGTGTGACGTTTAGAATTTATTAATTCCTCAAGGCGGAAATAGCACGACATCCGAGCCCACGAATTAACAATTTTTTTAAATTATTTGATAAGAAATGCCCAACAACCGTAAAAATGAAATTCTAATAATATATGGATAGCCCCACCCATAGAAATACCTGATCGCATAAGTTTTCAGTTTGTACGTTCCTGCAGTAGTTGCGCCGACTAACAATTAATTTAAATTAAAGTATAATAAACAACATATATAAAAAAATAACAAAACTGTGGGTATAGATGAGGTAACCAGCCCATTTGTTAATAAAAGTAATAAGCTCCATCGCTAAATAAATTTATGTTTTGCAGAATTCTTCATTTTTATGAGCAGTGCCAGAGATTGTACGCGGTGGCACAATGTCACCAGCCACGTCTATATATGTTCATGTTCGTACTATTATAATATTATATTACCACACAAAATGGCAGAACTATTATAATAAAGTTTTTTAATTGTAAAAAACCTTTCATATAGGTATCTACGCACGTTTAGTTTGAATCAATATGAAAAAACTTATTTATTCCATAAAGCATTAAGAATATTTAATAAAATTAGTTATCGATTGAGCCCCAACAACGTTAATTAAGTCGTTAAGCTTAGAGTAATTTTATTTAACTAAAATTAGTTAAACTGTAATTACTCATGTTACACTCAATTGGTTTCATTAATATGAAATTTAAAAGCAATAAAATTTAATTATGAAGTAATTTATTGTAAAATGTAAGCGACCTTTTATTTCCACGATCTAAATATAATTTGTTATAATTAAATTCGTTCAATTTTAACATAATTTTTGCACTATTAGCATGAAAATATTAAATAATAAATAAAATTTGCAAATTTAAAATTTTTCGAGTGTTAAATAAATTGTAGAGTTTTATTCGATCCTATTTTAGCAGCACAAATGCTGTTATATAATTTATGAATATTCCTGTGGATTTTTTGGTATTTGCTTTTAGTATCTACTAAGTATCTACCACTCCGAAGGTACGGATAAATCGAATTATCTAAGATATCTGTTTAATAATTTTAGGAGTTAATAAAAATCGATTTTTCTCTAACAATGTGGATATAATACAAAATAAATTCCAATTTTATTAATTATATTTTGTATTACAATTATGTGGTTTATACTTTATATTGATATAATATGTATAGATACTATGCGATTATATTGTTCGATAAGAATACCTACCGTGACGATCGCATGTTGACGTGTTTAATGAAGGCGTTAGAAATTATTGTTTTTACCTACTCGACGCGTATCGTTTCCGTTAATATAGGTCACATTAGATATCGATTGATTTTAAATAATAGCTTATGTTGCAAAATCGAGAACTAATTATAATTAATTATTATGCAGGGGAGGTATGATTACACAGTATTAAAAGTAAACAAAATTATTATATATGTTACATCTCCGTTACTTTCCTCGTTAAAAACGGAAATGCAATTCACTCAAAACAACGGAATTCTAGAATTCTCTACAAAAGAAATCACGGCTCAAATGATCTATATATTTACATGGATACTACTCAGGACCGATAATAACAATTTGAGCAATCGTAATAATAAGTAATACTCCCTAATGATAAAATTAATGACTTGCCTTCGTACATTTTGTCACTAGACTCAAAGTAAAGATAATCAAATAAAGATAAAATAATAAAAAGATTTATCGCTAAAATGTCCGAACAGAAAGCATGCCATTAAAACAAATTCATAACCCATGATTACATCTAAAATTTATATAAATATATAAATCCTAACTTGTGAGAATAAATAAACATTAAAACTTCAATATAACAAGTTAAATTATAAATTAATTCTCTCTAAAATTTATCGGGTACTGTCACGGAATTAAGACCACGTATTTAATATTTTCCTATATAACATTGAAAAGAGGACAATTTTTTAAGCATGTTAAAAAATTTTTTGTTCAATTATCCACTAGTTTTCGAAAAAACGGTCTTTAAAAATCAAAAATGTTACATATAAAATCGCATATAGTGGAACGAGCCTAACCGATAATAAATTTAATGTAATTTAGTCATTTTTGGGTGAATCCGTGATTTGTCGTGGTTGCACCAGCCAAAACTGACTCTACTCACCGTTCGCTGCGCTACAGGCGCTCCGGGCCGTTTTGGCTGGCTCTTACTCGCTGAAACCATCTCTGAAAGTAAACCACCTCGATTGGAGCTCGAACTCGGCGTAGTACTAAACGCGTGTGACAACTAAGACTATATCAGGGCACACATGCAATTTCTATACTTATTTGAAATTTTATATTTTGAAAAATAAAAGTGATGCATTTTTATCACTTATTTTTCCAAATGATGAAATTATTCAATGTAATTTTGGTAAAATTGAAATTTTTAGTCGAGAGATTGGTTTTTGGATTATTAATAAATAAAAAAGATTACTTGCATTTGGAATATTGATTATTATTATTGATTTGAATGGTAAATTTTATGATTAAAATTAAAATTTCAAGTAAAATACAGATTTTTAATAAAATATTAAGAACTAATCCCACAATTACTCTATAGGATATAAATATGGTCAAAAAGATAGGTTGATGTAGTTCAATATTACGGTTTACTTTATTTTAAGTATTATACCTAAAATGGTATCTACGAAAGAAAACTAATAAGTTATCGTATGCCTAAATATTTGTTATTAAAATGTGAACATTTTTTCATCTACATCAGTTTTTGCTTAATGGGGCATATCCAGGGCCAATTTATCCATTATGCAAGCAAGGCAGCTGCCTAGGGCGGCAAAAATTCTAATTAATTCTAATAAAAAATGTAACTTAAATAAAAATTCAAGTAAGTTCTTAACTCTCAGAACTAACATATTTTTTGCTAATAAATATATTATGCTGTAAGATTAAATTCAATTTTTTATTATAAGGGGCGGCAAAAAAATATACCTAGGGTTCTCACATGCCTTAACGTGGCCCTGGGCATATCTACCAACTTTACCCTATTCTGAAAATTACTACAATAAAAATAAATCTTTACAAAAAATGTCAATTTTATAAAACAAAAAATTAAAATCTAGTCGAGGATTTTGGAACATCATAACATAAATTATATTATCTGTAAATATTAAATTAATTTAATACTTATAGTTGATACAGAAAGTTTAGTTTATAAACCAAACGTTTGCTTCTTTTGATATTCTATTTTGTTAATTATCATTTTAGCATCACAAACGCTATCAAAGGTAAGGTCGAAAATAAATGGTGAAAAAAATGAAAAAATCTATTTTTCTCAAAATTTTGGAGCAAATAAAATTAAATACAATAATATACCTTCACTAAAGTAAGTACACCCTTTGCTTTTTAGTCACATGTCAATACTGAGGAATTATTCGGTTGTCAAAATTTTACAAATATTATATCAAATATTTGACTACAAAGTCAGGGCAGCCCGCGGCAGGCAGCCTAACTGCCTAACCACGTATTTTTGTTTGTTATATAAATCTAAACAGTAAGTGATAAAGACTTAAAATTTTGTAAGAGGAATTACATTTTCATGGTGCAAAGTATAGGCCCTTCTTTAAGAAAAACTTTGAGCAAAAAGTTTTCGAATAATTTTTAGTAATAAAATTTATTTCATTATTTCAAGATTAGTAGATAAAAATTTTATTGAAATAAATTATTTATGAACAAAAATTTTTTTTTTCACTGAAAATATGTAAGTACGTTACACAAAAAATATATTAAACTCTTTGAATCTAAGCGTCCACCTTGTTTAAATCCGCTTTGAAATTTATATTTTACCACACTGAAATTTGGTCGGAAAGTATTTTAAATTCTGGATTTAAGTTACCGCAGTGGGAGCATTGAGCAAGGAGACTTTTAATAATCTAAAATTGAATTTCAACTTTAAAATAAATTTCCATAAAATGGGAACGCAAATCAAAAAGATAAGCGCACCCATATGTAGCCGTATCGGATTTTATTTTATATTTGCCTTGATTGTCAATATTTTAACACGTTAACCGCCACAATAGAAATAAATTTCGGTTTCCCATACCACCTATGTTTATACTAATAACTTTTTCTTACATTACCTACCAATTAATCAATTTAACTCTTTTCCAATCTGAAAATCTCCAAATTCAAATTATCGTTTACTCTCTAAAATTATCTAACTTTGTCCAATTATGCAATTTAAAGATTCTGGTCAAATCTAACTACCTAGTTGTTGCAACCTCAATTAGTCTGGAAAACCGGAAAATTCAAAATTAGTTAGCAAGTTTGACAATAAATAAATTTCAATAAATATATCAAATTTACAAAAAATAAAAATTTTGGAACACGACAATATATTACAACAAGCTGGAAATTGGATGACCACAGGTTTTAAGCTTCTATACAGCTATCTTTCTGGTTAAACTTAAAACCACTTACCGCATACAAAGCCATATTATATAAATAATATGGCTGTTAAAGTTCCTAATTATTTTTTGTATGATATAAATTTTATTTTACAAAACTAACTTCTAATCATAATTTTGGTGGAACGGAACGTATTTTAATTCATGCAATAAGGGGTTACACTATAAATATTAGAATCTAGATACAAAAAAAATTTCAAATAAAGCCCACATTAAAATATCGGATAATTATATTTTCTAGATTGCTAATAATATATTCATTTTTTCCAATAAGAAGAATATTAATTCCAATTCGATTTATCCGACTCAATCACTATATGTAAATGACAAAATGATTGTTTTTTATACAATTGGAGTGATTATGAATAATTTCTCTCATTATGAATAAATATGTAGAACAATTGTTAAATTTAAAAAATAAAAATAATACAATACGTAGACAATAAAAAATTGAAAAAATTAAAAAAGACAATTATCACAAACAGGTCAGTATTACAAATATTTGAAATTATGAAAAATTCATAATACAATTTTATTCATTATATACGACTGAAGAGAAGAAAGAACAATTGTGTTTTGTTGGGTTGGTAAATAACAAATCCTAATACATAAAATCCCAGCCCGTTGTTGCTCCTGCTCCTGCTGCTACAGGTGTCATTTTTTGGTGAAAAAAGAAACACTCTGATTGGTCGATTTTTTTTACCAACCGAAAAATATATTAAACTAAGATTAAGACTAAAAATATATGAAAAATAAAATAATGAATAATTCCGCTATAAGAAAAAACAATTAAAATTTAGTAATCATGTAATAACCCTCCTTCGGCAATCGAGTAAAAAGCCAGAACGCTGCTACTACAGCGTGTCATATTTTTGGTTGGAAAAACCCGAAAAGGCAAACATGGTTAATGAGAAGAAAAGCAAAGAGGAGAAATGGAAAAACAAAGAAAAAGAGAAAGTAACAGCAATTAGTTACGATACATCGCCTGTCAAAAATATAAGATGAAGATGAAAATAATTGATGAGAAAGAGAAACGACGAAAAGAAATATAAAAAGAGAAAGAGGAAGTAACGGCAATTAGTGAAGTGGCACCGCCAATTAGTCAAGAGGCACCGCCCGAGTCGAAGAAGAAAAACAAGGAGAACAATTGGGAAAAAAAGAAGTAACAGAAATTAATAAAGATTCAAAGATATAAGAAGAAAGCAAAAGGAGAAGAGAAGAGAACAAAGCAAAGAAATTAATTAAGATAATAAAAATAGGGAGAACTTCTTTAACGAACTACAGTTTTGTACATAAATAAATCTATTAACCATATAAATTTTATAACTACCAATACCACGGTTCTACACATCAATCGAGATCGCAACTAATCAAGTTACACATCAATGGAGTTCCACAGTATTAATTTTTTAATTGACACCGTTAAAAGAGAGATCCACCGGTCAATCTATATATCAAAATTGAAAAAAGACCGGGAAGCTGCTTCTTCTACAACGTGTAATTTTTTTTTGTTAAAAAAAGCCAAAAACCGAGAAAATGTATGCTACAAAATTGATAATGTATCAACGTCTTAACCGGTTAATCGGATAAGTGTATAAGCGGATAATCAGATATTTTATTTTGAATCATATTTTCTATTTCTATTTAGCAATCTATTTAGCATAGATTTAGCCTCAACAAGTACAGACTTGCCTTTTGTTTTAAGACGGCGACAGTTTCCAATTAAACTTGCCTTTTCCATGACGATCAACAAGGCTCAGGGACAGATGTTAGAAAAAGTAGGAATATATCTGTCTGAATTCAAAAAAAATAAGAATAATACAATACGTAGAAAATCAAAATTAAAAAAATTAAAAAAGAGACAATTAACACATAACAGGTTTGAATTAAGAATATTTGAAATTATGAAAAAATTCGTAATACGATAGTACAATATAACGTTATTTCGTGGTTATTTCCACTCTTCAGTTGCACATAATCGTTTAAATTGAAAAATAAGAAAAAAGAAAAAAAAACCCTAGCAGTGCTAGGTAAAAGAATTTCTTAGTTCAAATTATTTTTAAATTGTACATACTTCATGTAACAAGCTCAATTTTGATAATTTTTTGGATGTTATGGTAAGTCAATTTTGTACACATTAATCTATATTTTTGTTTAGTTTGAAATTTTTTCTTATTTTTCAATTTAAAATATTATGTGCAACTCAAGAGTGGAAATAATCATGAAATATCGTTATATTGTACTATCGTATTACAAATTTTTTTATAATTTCAAATATTCTTAATTCTTTAATTCAAACCTGTTATGTGTTAATTGTCTCTTTTTTAATTTTTTGAATTTTGATTTTCTACGTATTGTATTATTCTTATATTTTTTTGAATTTAACCATAAATACATACTAAAAACCACAAAACTTAAAAATTTTTATTTTTACTTCATTTTCTATATCTGTCAGAACCTGTTTTTTAATCACGGTTCACTCTATGTAGCAATGTCAAGAGTACGGAGATCTGAAGATAAAAATAGTTGATAGAAAAGAACAAGGGAAATAGATTCAAGGTTTACAAACAGTATAGACGAAGGAATTTTTTAATTAATATCGCTAAAACAGAAATCCACCGCCTAGCTGCCTGTCCGTGGACGGGCTTTCCAGCTAGTTTTATATAAAGGATAAACTTTAAGAACTATTATTAGCTTAACGAATAAGAATTTGAAACATGCGGACGGACGGACACGGAACTAGAACATAAGACTTCTTACAATTATACTTAGGAGCTTAAAATTTAATGTTTGTATATTTTGTTCTCTATAGTCATTTACAGTCTATGCAATTTAAAAATAATTTTTATTTAATTTTTTTGTTACAAATATTGTAGCTGCAAGATTTTAAAGGGGCCTATGTTTTTGCTAGTGTCATAATTAGTATTTTCACCAAATTTGGTTAAGACGGCGAAAGGATCATTGAGATAATATGTTAAATCTCATACGCGTACGCAACAGATCAATCGAGTTCCACACCAATCGAGTTGTACATTAATTGAGTTCTACACCAACCAAGTTGTACATCAATCAAGTTTCATTGTATTCACATCGTAAGAGATCGGGCTGGTAATAAGTCATCAAATCTAGTGTACAATAATATATCAAGATCAACTCAATTTGACCGTTGAGCTACGGATGCATAAAATTCAAATTGTTTTTGAAAGCTTATTCTGCTATACGCTTCGCATCTTTAAGGTTGAGATCAAAAGCCGAGACCCGTATATTTTCAATTTCGCTCTACTTATTTAAAACAAATTATTCGTTTAGTTTATTGTTAAAATTAATCACGGAAGACCCCTACAGCTTCCACCTGCAAGCAAATGATATGAAATATTTTTATGAAAAACTGAAAGTCCCAAATAAGAACTTGTGAAAAATTCATTACGCATTATCCATCTTGCTGTTAAAAATCCAATTCTCGTTTAAAGAAGACCCAAAGCAACGGAAGCAGACGGAATACATTTATACTTTATATTGTAAATTCGGTCTGGCAAATGAAAAAGTTAGCATTGCTTCCGAAGTTAATAATCGATTATGTGAATATTTTATTAACACCCATTCAACGCGGATACCCAATACAGAAAATTACTTCACAACAATAAAAAAAAGTTTGGAATGCAATAATTTATTATTATATAAATGAACTAATAACAGATTAGTGGGCGTATGGTTCATCAGGATTATATCCGATATTGTATGGAATAAATCTCTCTGTACGGATAAAATATCCAACAATAACAAACAAACGAGTTTATTTTCTGGTTTATCGTTTCACCTCTCGGAATGACCAATTTGACACACTTGTACCTACTTTGAAAATATAAAAATTTATAAAAAAATAAATAAAACTTTTAGGTTTCAATTGTTTTTACTTATTCGTTTTACGAGTATAGGTACCAGATGGATTTGAAGTGGGTTTATTTTTATTGTTTATTTTATTTTAATTCATCAAAATTTGTTTGACTTATAGTCAACTTTTGCAAATATTAATTAGTATTTTTTGTAATGTTTTATAACTTTAAAAAAATTTTGTAGACATAAATACATATGTTTAAGTATCCAATGATCGCAGATTACATGATAATAAATTTATCGCAAATCTACTTGTCCATTGTATGTATTTATAAAAAAAAATCGTTTTCTAATGCAAATTTAAAATTTTAACTGGGTTCTACGTCGATACTTTCAGATGTCACCTCATAAATTAAATTTACACTCGTTATAAATTTAGATTACAGGAAAAAAATTCTTCAAACTTTATATTGGCCTGAGTAAGCATTAAAAACCCTTCGGAACTGATCACGAGTGAAGCTTTAAAAGCTTCGTATGATATCATGCGAATACACGATATTAAAGCTCTCGTTTACTAACAAAAATGGGGTTACTTATTATTCAAATACGACAGCATTTAACAAGAAATTGCTTTTTGTGTCAACAGCTGACTACTTATTTCCGAAACAATTCAATTGTACGAAATCTCCATTTAACAAACTTTAATTTCTTTTAAGTGTTTTAATTACAGTATTTAATTTTGTAAATAACTTGTATAAAATTCAAAATAGAACTTAATTAACGAAACAGCTTACAACTCAATCGCCAAACGTCGTACTTCACAGTTAATTGATTTTCGTAAAAAGCTTAATTATTAAATTTTAAGTTAATGCTAATAATCCGTAAACTTTTATTTCCGTTTATTACCAATTTTAATTCCATAATTATTTAAATGCCTCAAATTTGTTTATGCTAGATTTTTCCATCCATTAAATCCACATCGATCGTATGGCAAATTAGGTTACATGAAATTTTATATTATCAGGAAATCTTTTGATTGTAAAAATTGGGTTTTCAAAGATGATCGAGCAATTTATTGCATGCAGTCAAAATCTATTAAATTCGTTAAAATATTGTGATTTATTCGTACTGTATAATATACAGTCCCCTGCTAATTCATCAAATCGGAAAAATTGTTTTTTGCTCGAAAATTTTCCTATGGTTTACCGAAATAAAAAAATTAGGGTTGCCATTTAAAAAAGGATATTCCAAATGTAATTTCCGTATTCTAATAAAATTATATGTTAGGATATATTTTTATTTTTCATTTTATTACCAGCAATTGAATTAGCAATACAATAAAATAGGGTGTAAATAATTGTAATGAAGAATTTTAAGACACAATTATACAAAAAGTGGGTAGTTCTTTATGACGTCTGTACTCATAATGTCACGTCGTTAAGCTATATACGGACAATAAAAAAAGCATTTTATTTTTTAATATATTTTACTAAAAACTCTTTTTTATTTTTAGGTTAAAAAAATGAGGAGAACATCTCAAAGTCGTTTGCAGACCCAAATGTCGGAACCTTTAATAGTGGTAGAAGAGTCGGAAAACCAGGAGTTCGATAACACGCAAGAGGGAAATCATTCGCCCGACGGTAGTTCAAGCGAAGGATCGCCTACAAATCCTTATTTGCTATCACCATGGAGGCAAGAAAGTCGAAAACACTCTTTGCCCACTCCCCAATGCAGTGGTATTACTGCAAGTCAAGTGCGTCGATTGTCCGAAAGAAGTGGTGAAAGTGCGGCTGCATCTGCACGTGAGGCAGCATTTTTGGCTACATTATCTTCCAATCCGGTTCCTTCGCCAGGTGGTCGTAGACATTCGGTGGTTACAATTTCTAAAGTGCCCAGCTCACTTTTTAGTCGCAGCAGACGCGAATCCGTTGCTGCATTTTCTAGTGGTACGTTAGGAAGCCGAGTTTTACCAGGCAGAAGAGAATCGTTTGCCGGACCGCCATCTACAGAGCCACGAGGAAGTTTACATAATTTACATTTGGATATAATGGATGATATAGTAAGGGCTCGAAAAGTTCGCATGAAAATGTGGAATACAAGTAGCGAACGTGTTTGCGAAGTTCAACCTTTAGACGATACGGGCGGAGTTCAACGGTATACAAATTCTGCTGGAAGACGATACTCCGACTTCGTAGGTACTACTCTCACACCAATTCCAAGCTCGAGTAAGCGCAGAGCTTCCGAACTACCTCCTCCTGCGACAACACCATCAGCAACAACTGATGCAAGTAAGCAATCAATGGGAATAATTTGCTCTAATACTGACTTAATATCTATTTTGTCCTCTCTTACTTCGTCCGCTATGGAAATCAATCAGTGTGATGCTACGACGACGGAGAAAACTCAATTAAAGCCGTTCAATGCCGAGCAGAGACGCAGCAGCTTGAAGAGTAATAGGTCTAATAGTTTTGATATATCGACGTTATATGCCAACATTAGCACACAAGTTACAGACAACAAAATCACATCTCCAGTGCCATCCAATTGGTTCGTAAAACGTCATCAACCAATATCAACTAAAACAGATCCTTCCAACTTACAGCCAGCATTACACGTCAGTTTTGCCAACGAAAAGGCTGCTTTGATGAATAAACATTCCAAATCCATTAAAAAATCTTCACTTCCTGCTAAAGAAAGTGGTAAGGTTGTTTGGGACGAAAAAAGTGGCTCGGTGGTTGATCCTCACCTATTGGGTAGCGCAATAGAAGTATTTTTACGGCGAAGTGGACCAGAAACTCCAGATAATTTAAACACCACAACATTAACTGCTTCTTCGTCTAGCACCGGTGCGGTGCCAAAAACTGCAGTCAAAAATGTACCGGCAGCTAAAGCTAAGTCGAGTTGGTTTTCTGGTAAAGGAGATGAGAGTGATTATTCTGAAACTTGTGACTCTTCATCTCTCTGCTCAACGTTAAAAGACTTGTTTGTAAAATAAAATTTTTCCCATACAAATTGCACACTTTATTAGTAATAGCACATTTTGTTGTGAAATATGTCGGAGTGGCAGCTTAATTTAAATTTTGTACCCAAGATGTTGTAAGTAGTTAAAGTTTCAATGTCGTGCCAATTTTCAAAATTAACCTTAATGCTTTGTTTTATATCACAAATCATTATTTTGTTTGGTTTAAATAAAAAATTAATTTCGATTGCTTCGGGTCTTTATCTATTTTTAATAATAAAGCTAATAATTTATTACAATTAACGATTAGTGAAATACATACACTACCATGTTTTATTAATGGACATTCAATTGATATTTGAACTTCAAATACTAATCAATGTTTAATGATAAAAGCAATAACTGGCACAATGATATGAACTTTTCGTGGGGAAATAAACAATTCTCTTTACCTAAAAACCACTAAAAGTTTCGAAAATATTGTTTCGTATATTTACAAACCACTTCATTCATTCGACCATAGTAATTAGGTAATTTTTTACTTTTACACAAACAAGGGTTAACCTGGAATTTTCATATTTTCAAACAAAAACTTGAAAACATTCCTTATAATTATTTGCTAATTGAGTATGTTTCAACACAAAAAGTATGATAATGGTGTAATGGCAAAGACCACTTGACAGTTAATTGAAGGATGTGTGGTTCAACTACCACTTACTTCAAGTTCTTCACGTGTATCTTCAAAACAACTTCAAATATAATATAAAATTTATAAAAGCATCTCAGTACAAATTAAATTTAAAATTTTTACATAATTTCACAAATTTTGTTGAAAAAACTTCTCACAAGCTATGTAAACTTTGTGACAAGGATTTTAATTACTTCTGCAATAAATTTTCTTTCAAAATTAATCTTTGAATACAATTTGTACGCTGAAAAGAAAATACTAAAAGCAGTTAAAATTTTAACTATGTGTTAATAAAGTTATTTACATTTTTTTTATTTATCTTTGAACTCGAAAACAGGCATTCTGTAATTTTCATACCGAAGTGATTGTAAATAAATCATCCCGTTTACTGCTAGCTCCTTTTATGTCATAAGCCTTAAAACTTCTTTGTATAATTTAAAAAATTTACAATAATGCAATAATCTGAATTACAATTGATGCTTTTTGAATTACAGCTGGAACTGTGTTAAGGCTTGAGACATAATAATTTTTAATCCATCTAATAAATCGAAGATTGTGCCAACTCACTTTATGTCGACTTTAGGTAACACCATAACGGCTCGGCCCGGACTGAAGACTTACTGCAAGCTTCAGAATTATTTTGTATTGAGTCTGGCCTAAACTAGTTTGTTTTAATAAAATCAAACCCTTAGATATAGCAAAGAAATTTTATGTCACATTCATTCAAAAAAAGTTCTAGAACAGTGGTCTCCAACTAGTGACTGTATTATTAGTACATATTTTTGTTCAAATCTGTTTTTCTCCTATTTATGAAGCTTTAGTCAATTTAATTCGAAATTGAATAAAGCGCATGAAGTGAAAACGTTAATCGGAAAACGGAAAGTTACTTGTTAGTTGTTATTCCGTTTTAAAAAATTTAAACCATTATTTTAAATTGAAACGACTCTCTAGAGTATTAATCTTACTTTTAGTACAATTTTAAGTGAAACAGTCATTAAAATTTATAAATATCTGTGAATAAATAAACGACAATTGCAATTTACAGATATTTCCAAAAATATCGAGAAGTGAAGAATGGAAACTTAATTAACAAAAACTGTTAATTATTGATTGTTTGTAAAGTAGGTTAGCAATTTAGTAAATATTCATGTAAAAATATTTTCGTACATTTAAATGAATCTTCGCTGGCCGAAGAGATTTATTTACATTGCACATAAGACATTTCAATAATATATGGACCATTTTCGATGTTGTTTACAATCTTTAGACAATCCGTACTTATAAATAATTATATTTGTGGTTAAAAAATTTAAAGCTAATATTCTAAATTACGTATATTTTCAAATCAAGTTGTAGATCAAGTGTTGTAGAAATTTTAAACACTTTTATTGTTGTATTGCAAGAATTGTTGCACTTATTTATAATTCGTTTCAAAAATGTTTTTTATAACGCAATTACAGTGGAACTTTTACCTATCTTACCTATGGGTTTTGTACTGGACTGTATGTGTTTATTTTCAAGAAAGGAAATGCACCAGGAAACAGTTTTTCACGGATAAAAAAATAACAAGTTATGGGCCCAGATTCAGATTTGGCTTTCTTCGCTCTCTGATGGATAAAGTTATTTCTAAATTAGTATTATGTTCACCTATTGTAAATTATTACGTACAGATAACTCCCAATAGGTAACGTAGGAAAATCGGTAAAACCTGTATGGCTCAGGTGAAAAGTACACTGAAAAAAAAGGTTACCTATTGATGAAAAATTAATAAATTTTTGATATACCTCTTTTTCGGTGTATTGATAGAATACATAATAAATGTAAAAAAAAATTGGAAACGTAAGAAAAATCAATCCACTAAGTGCCACCGAAGGCCAGACAACCACCTTAACCGTAGGCTGAAAATCGAGGGGGTTGGAGGTCGCCTGACCTTTAAGTTATAAAATATTCATTGTTTATAATTCCTAATTGCTAATAAAAAAACAGAACCAGACAGAGTTGGTTAGTTGGGCATCCAGTTTGTTGTTAATTGTTAAATTTGCTGCGGAATAAATAAATCAAATCTTTCTTTTTAATTAGTTGTCTAGGCGCAAGAAAATAGTTAATACATATATTTTTAATATGTTTAATCATTTCGTTTCAATCCACCTTTAAAGCGTGAAACTAAAAGCTTTTCCTGCACATTTGTTGATTTATGCTTGCTTCTTTTCTACTTCAACATTTAGTCTTTAATTGCTGATTGTCAGTTCAATCCAGATCGTCTTCCATTACATAATTGTAATTTCAAAGTTTGTAATGATTTTTGTACTGATGGCCAAATACAGAGTTCGGGTATGAGTATGACTGTCAATGATTCTCCCGAAATTACTTAAAAGTTCATTATTTTTTGTGACTCACATTTAAATATTAATTATATGTGTAAAAACCTTGGTATTTTTTATAATAAATTTTTAATAACTTAATTAGGTTAAAAAGTTGTATTAAATAGTTTCGGGTAACGAATATCTGAAAATATTGATTAAACACGTAAAAATGATCATTAAATTAATATTGTAAAAGTAAATAAAATATTTACTGGTATCGATGAAATGTTATTATTTTATGAAAATTGAAACTTTTTGACATAACATTGATCGTATCAAACCTTTCACTATTTTTGTAAATTGATATAGAATTGTTTAACTAAAATTTTATTACTTATATAAATTTAAATATTATATTTTTGAAGATAATTGTATTTTAATAAGCAAAATATTTTTTAAATGAGACACTTTTGAAACGAATTTAGAAGTAAATGACTGAAGATAACATTATTAATTATTAATAAATACTACCTACTTGTTGATCGTGAAATTATGTATATATTTATGTATTGACGTTCTGTATTAGGTTAATCAATGTTAAAATATACAAATAAAAAAAGTAACTAAATACAATTTAATTTATGAATCCCTATTGTTTTTGGTACTAATAGATTTGTGATTAGCAATAGCCTTGACATTGTTTTAACTAATTATTATTAATAAACAAATTGTCGATTCGATTTTTTCCTAATTACAATATGAAGCCAATGATACAGTACAGTCTCGGTAATCCGAACTAATAGAAACCTGGCCTCATTCGGATTACAGAGAAGTTCGGATTACTGGATCAAGTTAAAAAACTAAATTTTTAGAACAATTTTTATTTTAGATATAAACAAACCTCAAAATAAATACTACATACATACATATTCTATTATGCTTAGAAAAAATAAAATTATTTTTTAGAAAAATAATTTGTAATTAAGGTTTATTTCTTCGCAACCAATTTCTTTTCAATTGCCTCATCTTTAAATTAATCATACAAAAAATTTTAGGAGATGGAACATAATTTTTACATGACCATCTTAAAAAAATGTGAAAACTATCGACAGCTTTTTGTAGTTAATAGTTTCAGCAGTTTATAGTGCTTATGTATTGCATTACATACGTATCTTTTCACCTTAATCCTTTCTTCTGTAATCCGAACATTATTCTATAATCCGAATATTTTATTAGTTGTGTTCGGATTATAACTATTTGTGCGAACAACTGAGTTTTTCTTCTTATGTTCGGATTACTGGATGGTCGGATTAGCGTGTGTTCGGATTACCGAGACTGCACTGTATTTCAAATCGTTAAATTTAGTAAATAAGTATTGGTAAGTATTTTTATAGAGCTAAATCAGAGCAATATTACTTTTGTGTGCTTATTACTATACAGGGTGCTGAATGATTTAGCCAAACATAAGAAATTAACATGTAAAAACTTATTTAAGCAAATTCCTGCTTCCCTAATTATTTTAGAGAAAAAATGAAAGACACATAAATAATGCAGAAATATAAACTACTAATGATAAGAACATTAAATTTCATCTAACTTTTACTTAAAAAGCCAAAAAATGCTTTTGAAATTGTTAAAAGTATCATTTATCGGACTGGCCATGAAAGTTTCCATGGTAATTATTTTGAAAAATATAAATTAAATTGAATTTATTACATGGCCAGTGCGATAAATGAAAATTTAACAATTTTGAAAGCATTTTTTGACAATTTAAGTAAAAGTTCGATGAAATCTAATGGTCTTATTATTTGCAGTTTATATTTCTGCATTATTTTTGTGTCTTTCATTTTTTCTCTAAAATAATTAGGGAAGCAGGAATTTGCATAAATAAGTTTTTACATGTTAATTTCCTATGTTCGGCTAACTCATTCAGCACCCGGTATAAGTAATGCATTTTGTTTATTCAAGTAAATAATTTCATATCAAAATCACCCTAATAATAAATTTCCTTTCATCTTATTAGTGTACTAAATTTTTTAGTAGAGTAATTTCAGATTTATTCGATTTTTTTCATCAATAATAATATAAAAATGCAAAACTTTATTACTCGCAGTAAACATTAACCAGTAATGTTTTATTTTTAATTAAAACTGTTTAAACAAATCAAAGTTTCAGTAAATAAAACGTTCAATTTAAATTTATGTATCTAATATAATTTATATTAATTTTTAATGAAAAATACATGGATATAAAATTTTATAAATAATATATTAAAAACTACAATATCAATATTAACCTAATTTATTATTTAATAATTGGAAGTAATAAACGGGAAAGATAGAGGTAGATATATATAAAAAAAAAAACTATGAAAATTATAATGAAAATTGCATGAAGGAAACAATACCCCTAATTTTTACGGGTGAAAAATCAATTACCTTTTTCCTACCTGATTTATGTATACGTATAAAATATGTATGCCGTGCCGTCGATTCATATTGACAATGTAGCAGGTATACATGCAAATTAAAATTATATTTAATAAAATATTAAATTTCATACATTTTTATTTAATTTTTATACGGGGAGTAATGGAAATTAGTTCATAATTTTTTATAGCATGTTTTAACTGTTTGAATTACAACTATCTCACTTGAAATTATGGACCACCCTTAAAAAATAACAACCACTTTTTTTTAATTCCCCTCCTCCTAGTCTAACTAAAAGCTTGTATACTAGTAAATATTTATACATTCTTTCTCTATTTCTCTACCATGCAGAATGCGAATATGTACTATCTAACTTTATTTGGCCAAAGAATGTTCACATCCCCTTTTATGTGTAATTAATTACAAAAAAAATTAATTTTTGAAATTATACTGCAATTGAAAATAGTTTGACAAGTTTTTATGAAGCTGACGGTCCCTCGTAACACAAAACAGACACTTGCCTTTATTTATAACTTAAAATACAATAATTACATAAAATACCCAAAATCGGTTACTGTGAGTTAATTTAGACCAAAAATTGATGTTTTTCCTATATACCAGGGATCGCGAAACGATTTTTAGGCGATCAGAGCCGCTGACACTAGCCTTGATTCATAATAAGCCAAGGAGGAAACCGCTTAGGAAATTTTATGTCTAAGTGTAGGGACCATCCATAAATTACGTCACACATTAGGGGTAGGGAAGTCATCTTAGATTTGTGACAAAAATGTGACAGGGGTCCGGGAGATTGTAAATGTTGTGATGGCACAAAATCAAATCTTCAAAAAATATATTTTTTCATCCATGGATCGGTTGTATTGGCGACAGAAGTAGCGCTTACGTGCGTTTTTGCTAGTGCCCGAAGAAAAAAATTAAATATTAATAAAAGGAAACTGTTATTATTTAAGAGCTGCAAAATTGATTAAACTGAAATCAGTTGTTAAATAAAAATTTCTACGAATTAGGTATTAAATTTTATAGGGTAGAAATTTGACGTCACTTGGCGGGGGAGGGTTCAATCAAAATGTGACTAAATGTAACATGGGGGGAGGAAGGGGTCTAAAAACCTTAAAAATCGTGTGACGTAATTTTTTACTTTATTTTTTATTTTTAGGATATTTTATTATTATTATTTAATACTAAGAGAGTTGAGGATAAATCCTATAAACTCTATAAATAGCAAATTGCAACTAGATCACAGCAGTGTATTCGGCGCCACCAGGGCTAGAACCACGGTTTGACGTTCCCTAGTCTGCACCTGTGTGCTTTACTCCACACTGCTGCTGAATCTAAGGAAATCTTAGAAAATATTAGGAAATCCTAGGAAATCTAAGGAAATTCAAGAAAATTTTAGAAATTACAGATAGCCTTAACTTTTTCAACTTTTTTGAAAGGAAATCATGAGGCAATCCAAAATCCAAATAGGGAAAATCCAATCTAGAGAAGTCTTAGCCCCGTTTCACAGTCACACGCGCTACGCCCTACGCGGCGTAGCGCGTAGCGCGTTTTCCCGTTTCACACTTATTAGTATTAAAACGAACGCGGACGAGTATACTTCGAACGTTGTTGCCATAGCTGCATAATATTACAATCAAAGTGCAAAGTACAAAACAAAACGATTATGGGTTCATCCATTGATTGAGAAGAGATTACTAAAGGGCGCTTTTGTAACGTTATATTCTGATTTAAGCGAGAGTCCCAAAGATTTTTCTTTTCCTGAACAGCATTTATTAACATTTCCGTATCAATTACGTCCATCTTGCTTGAAATCACGCCAAACCACACAACAGCAAGAAGTTCTTTAATGAACTGGCAACCTCATATATCTACGCGCGCGTGTCAGGCGCGTTTAGTGTGAAAGGCTCCATAAGATACAATGCCAACACGCCTCGCGTAGGCACGCGAGGCGTGCGGGTCGCGCGTTTGCCCTCGGCATAAAACAGCACGCGCGCGTAGCGCGTTTTCAACGCGTGTGACTGTGAAAGCAACCATAAGGTACAATGCTTTCCAACACGCGCCGCGTAGCGCGTAGCGCGTGTGACTGTGAAACGGGACTTAGATGTCATAAATGGAAATCCGGTGTACAAAAATTGGGTTTATGGTTTTCTCCCCGTAATAACCTAAGAAGATATGTTTTTTTTTGTCTACTTTATATGTTATATATTATATATATATATATATATTTTTAATCCAAGTAGAGATCCTTATAAAACTAGGACTACCAGAGATCCCCTTTAAATATTACAAATTAGCCATATATATTTTCATAAAGAATCTGGAAACAGTAATTCTGAATGTTACCACCATAGAGGGGAAAGAATATTCCATTTTAATTTTTAATGTTAAAAGTTGAGACAAGGGAGATCCTTAAAAGAAAAAGGACAGGTTGAGATCCTTTAATGTATAAATTGTAATCTATAGGACAAGATGAGATCATGTAGTGTTGCCAAGTTTATATAAACTAAAAGTTGCAAGAATAGCAAAAAAAAAATTTAATGCTTGCATTATTATAGTGCATTAGTATAACTTATATTTCATAAGCATAATCGTGTTTTTAAGAGAACTTAAATTTATTATATTAATTTTAATTTATAAAATTATTAATCTTACATTAATTATTGAATTTTTTAATTAATAATGAATACTCGTGGTAAACTTATATTAGAATTGTTAGTACGCAAAGAAGAATATAGGTACTTAGGGCCGTGATTTTAAACGACGAATAAATATTTCCTTATGAAGTTCTGGAATTAGTAACTTCTGATTGGTCAAATTTTACATTTTACTTAACCCGTAAGTAGCGAGGTGGGGTGTGACAGCTCCCAGTAGATTTTGAAAATGCCGTCAGTTAACGATATCGATAGGTGTAATCATTGTATCATCGGGCTTCATGTACCCCTCGGGCATGTGTTTCACATCGTCTGATTGAATTTATCTCTTTAAAACAAAATTGGGGTAAAGCATCTCGTTTCTTGTGCGACAAGAAAGCCACCTCGCTACTTACGGGTTAAATTTGACCCATCAGAAGTTACTAATTTTTATTTAAATTTAATCAATCAGAAGTTACTTATTCCAGGTCCTCACAAATAAATACTTATTCATTGTTTAAAATAACCAAATTCCATTAGACCAAAGTTGCGCTACAACTCAGGATGGGTTTTAGCTGACCGTTTTATTTTATAAAGGGTTTTCAATGCAGATTATCGTGGTGGTTCGCCTTCACATGACCAGGGAGTACAGTTAATATAAAGTTTTTGCTCCACTCAAGCTGAACCACCGAAACATCAGACCGTAACTGTCCTTTAATAGAAGTAAAAAATCTATGGTGGGCGATAGAAACAGTACAAGTAAAAAAAAAGGCAACTTTACAGGAGAGCGAAAAAACTGTATAACTTTTGATATTATAATTTTAAAATTTTTGATATTTTACTTGACATTATGTAAATCATGGGTCTCCAAACTACGACCCGCGAGCACCACCAATCCGGCCCGCAATAGCGGACCTGGCGGGCTATTAATTATTAATAATGATTAATAATAATCAGATATTTTATTTACCGACTAAAAGTAGTTGTCAAAACACATCACATAGTTGTCAAAAAGTAATCGTAATCTGATGAGCTAGATCTTGGCTCTTGGGGCATTGTGGAGTAATCAGGCTGGCCCTTAAGCTAAATAGTTTGAAGACCCTTGATTTAGACCGTTGGCAGTTCGATTTATTGCCGAAAACCCGAACTCGATTTGACTTTGAATTAAAGTGTTAACTAGCGTTTTGCAAAATTCACAGGTCCCCCCCCCCGTTTTATGGTATGATAATTTAGACCGTTGGCAGTTTTATTTATTGCCAAAAACCCGAACTTGATTCGACCTTGAATTAAATTGTTATTTAGTGTCCCACAAAAATTGCAACCTTCCACCCCTATTTTTAATTTGGATTATTTAGACCGTTGGCAGTTTGATCTATTGTCAAAAACCCGAACTCGATTTGACCTTGAATTAAAGTGTTAGCTAGCGTTTTTAAAAAATTCATAGGTCCCCCCCCTGTTTTATAATATGATAATTTACACCGTTGGCAGTTTGATCTATTGCCGAAAACCCGAACTCGATTTGACCTTGAATTAAAGTGTTAGCTAGCGTTTTTGAAAAATTCATAGGTCCTCCCCCCTATTTTATAATATGATAATTTACACCGTTGGCTGTTTGATCTATTGCCGAAAACCCGAACTCGATTTGATCTTGAATTAAAGTGTTAGCTAGCGTTTTTGAAAAATTCATAGGTCACCCCCCTGTTTTATAATATGATAATTTACACCGTTGGCAGTTTGACTTATTTCCGAAAACCCGAACTTGATTCGACCTTGAATTAAATTGTTACCTAGCGTCCCGCAAAAGTTGCAAGCGCCCATCACTATTTTAAATTGTTGTTATTTAGACCGTTTGCAGTTTGATTTATTGTCGATAAACCGAATTCGATTTGACCTTGAATTGAAGTGTTAGCTAGCGTTTTTCAAAAATCACCCCCCCCCCCTCCTGCTTGATGATTATTTAGACCAGGGGTCTCTAAACTACGGCCCCCGGGCCAGATCCGGCCCGCGAGCATCAACAATCCTGTCCGCAATAGCGGAGCTGGCGTACTAGGTGTCCGGCCCGCCCTTTAATTTATTTTAATCAATCAAATCAAACAAAGTCATCATATAAAATAATAATCTGATATTTTATTTACTGACTAAAAATAGTTGTCGAAACACATCAAAAAGTTGTCAAAAAGTAATCTTAATCTGATGAGCTAGATCTTGGCCTTCAGGGCATTGTGAAGTAAGTAAATAATTAAGTTAAGTTTTTAAAAAAGTTTTTTTATTAATGCCTTATTAAAAAAATTACATAACTTTAATGACAGAAATTGACTTGTATTATTTCTATCGCCCACCATAGAAATAAGATAATGATCTCTAAACCATTTAATTTAGCAAGGTTAGCACCTAGGTTAGCATATCGGTTATCAAGACGCCAACGTTTTTTGTTGATTCTAGAGGCTAAAAAGTAAAACGTGATTACGAATTTTTAAAAATAACGTTGTGATTTAACCATCCAGTGAGAGGGTTTACTTTATATGGTATAATATAAAATGTAATTTATTCTACCCATTGGCCGTTTCGTATTACCTAAAACCCGAACTCGATTCGACCCTGAATTAAATTCTTAGCGTCCAAAAATTACAAGCGCTCCCTTTACTTTAAATCGGATTACCCATTTAACTAATTAAATTAAGAATCCTAGTTTTGTTGATCTTAGCAATTATTTCTAATAATTTATTATTTTTGCAAAATAGAAGTTCATTTAAGTTCATTAAAAGTTTATTTTCCCATACGTAACTTGCTCGGAGGTCCAAAAAATTTTGCACTACTTGTATGTACTGTGTAGTTTTAACATTTATTATAAAAATTTAAAAACAAATCCATTTAAATATTAATTTAATCCACTAAACATTTTAATTGACTTGTTATAAACACAGAAATAAACTACGCCAACTAACCCAGTAACTTATCAAACTGATGAAACAACTTCATATTCAAACCTAAATTCTTAAATTTTCGATTAACCCAAAAATATTACGTTTATCCGAAACAGAAAAGAAAAATAACTATAACAAAAACTGAACAGAAATTTTCAATAATTCATATATTATATTCTACAAGAATTATTTTTCAATTTTCTAACTTGCAATAGAAACGTTTAAATTTTTTTGGTAAAAATTTAGATTTAATTTTTTATATTGAAGTTTATTAACTAATAACAAAAGATATTTATAATATTGTTATTTTTTTCTTTACGGAACATTTACTGCATCATTGTAATCATTAAAACATTATCTGCTAAAATTAGTCAACTCGGTTATGAATGCGTGCTTTGCTACGTTGCCAAGTTATCGGATCTCAGCGTGGCTTAAAACAATTACAAATATACATATATACACTTTGCCGATAGCAGCGCTCCACCTTACTACTCGAGAACTACTAATGTATATAATACGAAAAATATCGGAAAAACGAGATCCAGCATAAATTTCAAATAAGCGACCTACCTTACCAACATTTAACGGAAAAACTCGATATACACGTTAAAAAAGTCGAGATCCGAAAGTGGATCTCGACTTTCTCCAAGTGATCTCGCCTTGCTAACATTTTTCTCAAAAGGATCTCACTTTTCCTCTTTTTAAATCTATATATATATATATATATATATATATATAGATATATATAGATATATATAGGGGAAAGGCTTGCAGGTTGCCACCCCATAGCTTTTTTGGTCATAACTCGTCATACAATCAACGTATTGTTGATATAATAATATATACAGGAAAGGGGAAGTATAAAGCCACGATCCTGCGCAAAAAATCATTTTAATTCTCAAAAACTAAAAATTTACAGCAAATTTTCAAAAATATCTAAAATCGACACCTTGAAATTTCGGCTTGCAGGTTGCCACCCCTTGAAAAATTGTTGAAAATGTAAAAAAACTCAAGTAAAAACATATGATTTATATTAATTTCACTTAGTTGCTGTGAACAAAAAAAAATGAGAGTAAATTGACAAGAAAAAAAAAAGTTAAAATTGAAAAAAAAATTAATTTTTTTTTCATTTAAATTTAAAAATATATAAAAAATACATCAATTATTAGTAAATAATTATTTATATTAATTTTTGAAATATTTAAGAAGCGTTTACGTCAATAGGCACATAAAATATGCAACGGGGGGGTTAAACCTCCCCCCCTTTGCGCGGGAACTTGTCCTGGGCCGATTTAAGGTCTTATGTTGCCACTGTCCCTAAACAGTCACTGTAGTATACGTCACAATGTAAAATAAGAGGGGTGGCAACCTGCAAGCCAAAAAAGGTGGCAACCTGCATTTTTACACCACTTTAGAATATACAGGAAAAAAAACTTCGAACTCATGATATGTTTAGAATTATTTAAGAATAATAAAAATTGAATGCAAAAGCAACACAGCAAAAATATTACCCTTAAATTTTCGTTGAAAATGTTCAATTTATGAGCACAGAAAAAAAACACAATTTTAATTTTTCATTTTTTTATAAATAAAATTTCACATTTTGTTTACCCAATACCCTGTTATTGTGTTTGAGTGCATCACAATTACATTAAAGTGACAACTACTCGTTTGTATTCGATCTCCGTCAAAATTTAGGGGATGACAATGTTAGAATGTCAAAATCCGGCAGGGGTGGCAACCTGCAAGCAGTGGCAACCTGCAAGCCTCTCCCCTGTATATATATAATATATATATTATTTATATGTCAATATAATATTAATATGTTAAGATTATAACAGGTAGATCGCGAAAAAAAATTTAAGAAACATAGTCGATTGTATACCGGGTACTGAATGAGTTAAGGACGTTCATGCGTGAAACTTGATAGTAGATAAAGATTTTTAATTTTGGGTTTAAAGTTGGGTGGGTTCACTTGTCATGTGGTCACCTGTCATGGAATCCAATAATCATAATATAGTTGTTATAATTATAACACAACAAATTGCTGCTTCCCCATAAGGCTCTATGTTAGAAATTTGATTTTCAATCATTAATTACGCTCCGAAATGATCGATGACGGGTTTTGAATTTTTGAGGAAATGAGGGTTCCAATTTTCAAAATTAAAAATCTTTATCGATTCCATGACAGGTGACCACATGACAAGTGAACCCACGACAAGTGAACGCACGACAAGTGAACACATGACAAGTGACCCCACTGACAAGTGACTACACGGACAAGTGAACACACGGACAAGTGACCACACGGACAAGTGAACACACGGACAAGTGACCCCACTGACAAGTGAACACACGGACAAGTGAACCCGTGGACAACTGAACACAAAAAATAAAATAAAAAAACCTAATCTAATTTCGACTGTTACAAGGTTGTTACCTATTTCGATAAAATTTACCAGTTTGGCGCCCACCCAATCTGCGCCGTCTTTTCGGCGCAAGAACGATTCGGCGCAGAGACGATTTGGTGCAGAGACGGTTTGACGAATCGCCTTTCGGCGCGAAGACTATTTAGCGCAAAGACGATTCGGCGCTAAGACTATTCGGGGCGAAGAATATATCTAATTTTCTAAATCTCCTAATCCTTTGAGTTGAAACAAAACTTTTTATTTAATAAAATCATCAAATTTCAACTTAACACATAATATAAAGAAGTAAAAATTTATTTAATTATTTTATGTTTTTAAAAATTTAAATACTTGAAATTGAATACTTTTGCTTTAATTATATATACCCTTATTGTAAGAAATAAGGCAGCAAATACAATTTTGTAGTTTTGAGTAAAACACCAAAACGGTTTACGTCAAATCGTCCTTTTGTGTCGTTCCAAACTTTCAACAAGTTTGGTACCAAATCGAGTGTGCAGCGGTTTGGCGGCACCAAACGGGTCACACCGAATTGCCTCTGCGACGAACTAGCTACGCCGGACCGGCTGCCCCGAAAAGTCCCATTCCCCTCTGTATATGCTTGAAAGTTGCACCCAGCACTGAAAGTTTGATTATTCGAATATTTATGATTCCTAGGTCTACTATTTTAAGTTGACATGTAAAGCAATAATAATTATAAAATTTAATTTGAAAAATTACATTTAAATTAGAAAAATAAATTAAAAATTACGATTGTGTTCAGTTGTCCTTGGGTTCACTTGTCAGTGGGGTCACTTGTCCGTGTGTTCACTTGTCTTGGTGGTCACTTGTCCGTGTGTTCACTTGTCCGTGTGGTCACTTGTCAGTGGGGTCACTCGTCATGTGGTCACTTGTCGTGGGTTCACTTGTCGTGGGTTCACTTGTCATGTGGTCACCTGTCCGGTCACCGATTATTGATATATTTTCAAATTTTTCTCAAGTTCCGAATAAATTTTGAAAACGTTAGTACTCATTTGACATAATCGGATTTTACTGATTATCTAAATTATCTTATATCATCTTCCCTTTTTATCGCGTATCTTTAATTATAAGATATCTATTAGGCTTGGCCCGAGAAAGTAAATTGTTTATAGACAGATATATCTGTCTTCCATATCTTGTTCTCCTATTTTTTTTATTAAGATATCAACCAAAAAATGTTTTTAATTTACAATACTTATGTTCGTATTCACAAAGCTTTTAACGAGCAGTTTGATCATTGTATGCAATGAACGGTTTTCATTGATATTATGAAGTGAATCATAGATATTATGAAATGAATCATAGATAACATGAATAAATCTTACTTGGCAGTCAATGAACTGCCTTTCATAGTAGTTATGAACTGGTTCATTGTATGCAATGAACGGTGATCATAGATACTATGAAGTGAATCATAGATACCATGAATAAAGCATGCTAGGCAGTCAATGAACTGCAATTCTAGTATTTATAAACTGGTTCATTGTATGCAATGAACGGTTTTTATAGATATTATGAAATGAATCATAGATAACATGAATAAATCTTACTAGGCAGTCAATGAACTGCATTTCATAGTATTTATGAACTGGTTCATTGTATGCAATGAACGGTGATCATAGATACTATGAAGTGAATCATAGATACCACGAATAAATTTTGCAAGGCAGTCAATGAACTGCATTTCATAGTATTTATGAACTGGTTCATTGTATGCAATGAACGGTGTTCGTAGATATTATGAAGTGAATCATAAATACCATGAATTAATCTTACTAAGCATTCAATGAACTGCAGTTAATAACATTTATGAACGACATTTTTATTATTATGAAAATGTTATAATTTTTATTGCAAAATTTCAATGAACTTGGTCAATGAACCTAGTTTCATAGATATTATGAACAACATTTTTTTGAGTGTATTGGTTTCTTACATTTAGATAGAGGCGTTCATATTAGTGTGTTGTTATGTGATGTAGCTTGATCTGGCTTGACCAATCAAATTGCATTCTGACCCATCACATCACATCACGTCAGACAAATGTGTTTCAACCTTTAGCCGAACACAATAAATTAACATGTAAACACTTATTTATGCAAATTCCTGCTTCCCTAATTATTTTAGAGAAGAAATGAAAGATACAAAATCAATGCAGAAATATACACTACGAATGATAAGAGCATTAGATTTCATCTAGGTTTAACTTGAAAAGTCAAAAAATGCTTTTGAAATTATATAAAATAAATTCAATTTAATTTCTATTTTCAAAGATGATTACCTTGGAAACTTACATGCCCAGTCTGATAAATGAAACTTTTAACAATTTCAAAAGAATTTTTTGGCTTTTTAAGTAAAACCTAAATGAAATCTAATGCTCTTATCATTAGTAGTTTATATTTCTGCATTATTTATATGACTTTCTTTTTTGCTCTAAAATAATTAGGGAAGCAGGAATTTGCATAAATAAGTTTTTACATGTTAATTTCTTATGTTCGGCTAACTCATTCAGCACCCTGTCTTAATTAAGTTAGCCACCCCTGCTATACACCAGGGGAGGCCAACAGGTCGATCGCGATCGACCGGTCGATCGCGAAGCAATGTTTAGTCGATCATTGCCGCCGATACTAGTTGTGATTCATAAAAAGCCGAGGAGGAAACCGCTGGTGAAATTTGATGTACAAGTGAAGGAAAATTTGAGAAAATCTAAGGAAATCTTAGGAAATCTTAGGCAATCTAAGAAATTTTAGGCAATCTAGGAAATCTAAGGAAATCCAAGGATATCTTAGAAATTACAGATAATCTTGCTTTTTCAATTTTTTGGAAAGGAAATCATGAGACAATCCAAAAGAAAATCCAAAGAAATTTTAGGAAATTTGATGTAAAAGTGAAAGGAAATCTTAGTAAATCTAAGGAAATCCAAGGATATCTTAGAAATTACGGATAATCTTGCTTTTTCAATTTTTTGGAAAGGAAATCATGAGACAATCCAAAAGAAAATCCAAAGAAATTTTAGGAAATTTGATGTAAAAGTGAAGGGAAATTTGAGAAAATCTAAGGAAATCTTACGCAATCTAAGAAATCCAAGGATATTTTAGAAATTACAGATAATCTTGCATTTTCAACTTTTTCGAAAGGAAATCATGAGGCAATCCAAAAGTAAACACAAGGAAATTTTAGGAAATCTGAGGAAATCTAGAGAAATCCAAGAAAATGTCGTGAAAGGAAATCTGATGTACAAAACTTGGGTCTGTGGTTTCCTTCTTGTTTCTCATAATAAGCTAAGAAAATATGTTTTTTCTTTTTTTGTCTACTTTTACCTTAATAAATACTATTATTAGTCCAGTCAGTATGTACATTTGAAATTGCATTAATTATAAGAAGCAATTTTTTTTCTCCAATCGATAAGGGGGGTCATAGGTAGTCTAAAACAAAAAACTCGGGAAAATCGCCATGTTGCTTTTTCCGCCATCTTGAATTTAAGGGTTGATTTTTGTTTATTAAATAACTCGATAATTTTCAACTTTACCGTAAAAATGCTAAGTACCAAACTTGTTGGAAATTTAATTTCCCATACTTTTTGTCATTACCTCATTTTCCGTATGATCGATATTTTTGTATCTATAGGCAACGAAGTGGGGATGAAAGTAGATAATTACATTATCTCCTTTGTTGTCAACTGGGAAATGAAACAAAATGGTATAAAAATCAAGGATGTAAAAAAAGGGCAGTTGAAAATAATCCAGTTATTAATAATAATAATAATAATAAACAAAAATCAACCCTTAAATTCAAGATGGCGGAAAAACCACTTCGTCGCCTGTAGATACCAAAATATCGATCGTACGGAAAATGAGGTTATGAAAAAAAGTATGAGAAATTAAATTTCCAACAAGTTTGGTTCTTAGCATTTTTACCGTAAAGTTGAAAATAATCGAGTTATTTAATAAATAAACAAAAATCAACCCATAAATTCAAGATGGCGGAAAAATCAACATGGCGATTTTCCCGAGTTTTTTGTTTTAGACTACCAATGACCCCCCCCCCCTATCGGTTGGCTAAAGACAATTGCTTCTTATAATTAATGCAATTTCAACGATTTTTTTTTTGTACATACTGACTGGACTATATTATATAGTATTATTTATGTCAATGGTTAATATAATATTAATATTATATTGTGTAAAGATTTTCATAGGTAGATCGCGAAAAAAATTTAAGAAACATAGTCGATCGTATAAATAATGAAGTTGGCCACCCCTGCTATACACCATTGGAAAGAGGAGAATTTTTGAAGAAATTTATAAAGTACCTATACAATTTTTGCGGATTATCCATTAGTTTTCTAGATAATGAATTAATTAAATATTTTACTAATATTAATTTTTTTTACTTTAGATAAATAATTTAAAAAACTTACTGTTTTTTCGAATTAAAATATTCAAATTAGTTGAATTAGTTTGCTACACGTGAATTCAGGTGTTTCGAATTTCTGATTCTCATCGGGCATACCTGGAATAGCATTACTCACGCGACAGTATTCAATTCAATTTTCTAACATGTAAAAAGATAAATATTAGTAAAATATTTTCACATGTTAATAACCGTAACTATATGAATTAATTAAATTAAATTAATTTGGTTAGTCCCACTTATTTATGCATGCGATTTTATATCTAAAATTTTCAATTGTTAAATTTTTTTAATTTAAATTTTTTTGTTAGGCTTTAAAAATTGTTCTCTTTCCAATAATATATAAGAAAAAAGTGGAATTCATGGTCTAAATTGCCTGACAGTTCCCCCAAAACCATAACACGAAATTATTAAATATTATGAATTTATTACTAAAACATAATTAATGTATTCTTGCAAGTTTTCAAACTTTTGTTTATTTTTTATAAAAACTAAACAGTTACATACTTCAATTTATGCAAAAAGTTTAAAAGGCTTTCACTTACAACACTTTTAATACAAGAAAAAAATTTTCTAATGTAAACTTATTTTTAAAAGTTTAAAAAGAAAACTTCCAATGAGCAGTTTGAAATAAAAAAAAAAGCTCTTAATCCCTTTCTTGTGAGATTTTTAAAAGATAAATTATATATTTTCATTTAAGATCTGCCTTGGTGTTCGGTATGTGAAACAGGCAGGATGGAAAAAGTGATATTCAAGAACAATGTAAAATAAAAAGCATCAAATTGGCATAACATTTTCCTGTCTTAAATTTTATTATCTAATTCTAATGTCTTGAATATACAAAAAGTACACGAAGTTTTATTTCGTGTATAACCCAAATTTCTCTAAAAATATGTATTTATAAACATATTCTTAAAAGAGAGGTTGATTTCCAGAGAGGGAAATGTCATCAACAGGTGTTACGATTCTGATTTGTACGAAGAAAACTAAGGAAAAATAAAATAAACAGAAACCGTAATATTATAAGTTTGTGAGGTTTTTTACATCTTTTTATTGGAAACTTTGATAATTTTCTCTAGCTTTTATAAAATCCAACAAACTGGATTATTTCTAAGGTTTCTCTCTCTATTGAATCACATACCAATTTCTATAAATAGAAATTTGTACTACTTATACATTTAAAGTGTTAAAACATTCCTCAAATCAGTTAGTGTCAAATCAGTAAAAATCGATATTTTGTGAGCATGAGACTCTTTTTAAGTAATTTTTATCAACCAAATTCAAATTAACTTGAAATAATTTTACTTATCCAAATGCAACCATTGTTCATACAAATTTCACAACTGGTTTAAAATTTAACTTTGAAAATATCAAAAATTTTACCATTTACGAATTATTTTATTATCATATTCAAATTTAATTTAATCCAAAACACCAATCCAATCATTCGATTTAATCGTCAAACTTTTTCCAAACTTTGGGACAATAAAATCCGATATACTAAAAATCTCACTCATGCAGATAGAAATACTTTTTATTCACAAATCAAACTCAATGTCAGGTCATTTTTTTATTCCCGTTTGTAAATGATTTTATATTATTATTTCAAAATATTATCTTAATCGTGAATGCTCACGCCATCTGATGCTGGGTGACCGCGACACAACCCTGTGTAAATAACCTAATATTATGTTCCCGGTAGACGTCGCATTTTAAGTGCAAGTAACGCGAACGATCTCCCGCGCAATTTCAGCAGCAATCCTAGTTTAGACTTAATGTAGCGCGGTGATATTTGATAGCTAAAACGGTTTTAGTACGTACTCTTTGGAGTGATATATTCAGTATTTTATAGCGGAATTTATGTTAGTGCTAATCAGCATTGTGCAAATTTCTTACATTCACTCCAAAAACTTCGTCGACACGCAAATAGTACGTTGCGGCAGGTTTGCCATTCAGAAAACCGTGCCACGCCTCGTTTAGTGAAAACCACGAAATTCTATCATCGTTGAACAAGTTCCCGGCCAGTTCTAAAGTTATGTTTATTAACCCTGTGAAATTTACAGTTTTCCAAATTCCATATTACTAGTGTTGCGTCATCACCTTGAACCTTCTGGAAGGTCACTATTCGATTGATGGCTCCGTTATTGTGTGACCACTCGTAAGTTAATTGATTGCATTTATTTATCTAACAACTTTTCGTTTTCTAAATTCAAACAAACAATTACGCTTTCTTCATCACCATAGTTTTGTTATATGTTACGCTTGAAAACTTCATATAGACTGGCCAAGTGCGTCGTCACAAAATGGCCGGCGACCATATGATGGGCGCACACAATGATTTATTTAGGTTTATTTCCTGTTTTACATGGAAATTGTTAAATACATAATTAACAATTTCAGAGGTGTTTCTGGGTGAAATTGCCAAGACTTGTATTGAACTAAATTCACCCAGAAACACCGCTAAAATTCTATATCAATAACCTCAAAAATTCCATGTAAATCTTCTGAGAATTAAACCAATGTGTGGACCCATCATATGGTCGCTGCCCATGTTCTGACGTCACACTTTTTCAGTCTATTACCGCAAACAAACTAAAATTAGAAACTTTTTTCAATAACTGGTTACACGCTCAATCAGGCGTCAATGTTACCAAGGTCTCGGACTGAACTGATGCTGATTGACGGAAGAATTACGGATTGATGGAATATTTTAATGTTAATTTTATGCATCTATCAGTCCATCAATCTGCCATCAATTTGGCATCAATCTGAGATTGATGCCGTCTCCACTGAAGCTGACCGACGCGACGTCAGACTAGGAAAGCTGTTGAGACCGTTTTAGACTGTTACATCAAATAAACCACAATTACAAAAAATGTCACAGGACCAACTTTGGTCACGTCCGGTCCACACTTGCGACTGGCTCAACAACAAAGGCCTCGTCATTTCTCCAAGTTCTCACAATGCCGCTTAGAAGGAGAGTCAAGTTCAAATTTTACAAAATTAAAACAATTACAAAATATTTAAAAAATTCAAAATAATCAATATGGATTTTGAAACACGACAATATATTACTTTGTAAAAGTAAATAAATAATTAACTAGGTGCATAAATTAATTTACAAGAGAAGCCCCTACGGGAAAACTGTTTGACTTGCAAAGTGAGCGCCTAGCTTTTGTTGTTTCGCGCTACATATTGTGTAAAAGTTGATCAGTGAAAAATCTAGAATTTTCAAAGCCTAAACTAAATATTTTCTAAGGTTCATTTTATTAGTTAGCCAGGAAGAGAATAAAAAAAACTTTTTAAAGCTGTTTTGCAATAAAAAAAAAAGTAAAGTGAATAATTTTTAACAAAAACTTCTGGCATAAATACTATATAGGTATTGTTTGCTAGCTGTTTGCTTTTATGTTTGTATAAACAAAACTATATTTATATTTAAGGTTTATTAAAGAATTAATGTTAAAACCAAAATTAAAAGTTAACTAAACTTGAACGCAATACTTGCAATGTGACTTAATTTTAAATGCTTTTTTGGTCGCACTTTAAGTAAAACTATTAACTGTTAGATAATTTTTATTCGAGGATTTGGTAAAATCCAAACCCATTGTACTTCATTAAGTTTGGCTAACATTCAAACAGTCGACGAAGCTTTACCTACAAAAGTAATAGTTTAAAAAGACACTATCAAATTTGTGTTTCCGGCTTTACAATCATCTTGAAAATAGCCGTTTTATTAGTCTCTTTAATTTTGCAATTAAGCAAACAATTAATTAACAAAAATGTGTAACGAAAGATCTTGGCACTTCCCAAAAACAAAACAGTGGAAGCTAAATGGAATGGAAGTTAAAAATAAATGGAAAAAATAAAAATAGTTTTTAGCGATAAACGCCAGCCAAAACTGTCCGGAGCGCAGCGAAGGACTGCGTAGGGTCAGTTTTGGCTGGCGCAACCACGGCAAATCACGGATCCATCGTAAAATGAATTAATTAAATTAAATTAATTTTTACTCAAGGCCGTTTTGGCTGACGTAAACAGGACGAATCACTTTTTCAAAAACTTTTTCGAAAGATCTTTAGGCAATCCAAGGAAATCTAAAGAAACCCTGGAAATATTTGGAAATCCGGGCAATCTAGAAAAATCTAAAGAAACCGCATAAAAGTCAATTTGGAGTACAAAAATTTTGTTTGCGGTTTCCCCTTCGGAGCTTAGTATATCACTAGACACTACATGTGGGCCCGATCTATATGGATCTCTTTATTCTTAAAAAGAATAAATCAAACTTTTGAAATACTTGACCAATTTATAGTAACCATCGACAAAATATCAGCAATCCACTGCTGTCAAGTCTTACTTTTGGTAGTCATGCACTACACATTTACAACCCAATCCGACGTTAGAAGTTTTATCTTAATTACTTTTATTAGTTTTTCAACTTTATTTCTTGTAGTCGTTAAATTTAAAGGAGCACGTCAAAACACTGAAGACAAAAACGCCGAACACAGAAACACCGAAATTTAATTAAGTCACACGAGTGTTTTTGTTTTCGGCGTTTTGACGTGGAATCAAATTTCAAACCGTGCAAACATGAAATAAGATTTTTATAATTTTTATTTTGAATTTCATAAATATCTTGATTTTATATCTTTCTAGTCAAAATAAATCTTTTCTTCAATAAATATCCTACCAGGGTACATCCCCCTCAGGGGGAATACGATAAAAACATTATTTTTACGTCGGGATCAAATTTAAACAAATTAACTTTCAATTTTAATTTGAAAAATTTCTAACTGCAGTTGTCAAGCTCATAGGCGCAACTAAGGGGGGGGGCTTTATCCCCCCAAAATAAATTGACTATGGTAACAAAATGGATATTTCTATTGATATATAGAAAGCGTAATCGACGTAAGCTATAAACACCATTTTTAATCAAAATAAAAAATAAAATTAGTCCATAATTTCGTGCTAATTATATGCCTTATTCGGGAATTTTGTGCTCCAATCAACTCGCGAAAAAATGAATTATTGAGGTGGTGGTTTTAAGCCTTATAGCTTGATATAAAGCTACAACCCACCAACTTCTTACTTTGCATGTCCTTACCATATAATCATAAAAGTAAATAGATCATAATTTTGTGATTCATTGTGCTTTTCAATGAGACTATTTTCAAATATTTTTCTCAAATCGTATTGCAAAAATAGCTATTTATTATACAAGTGTCTTATAAGGCAAATAAGTTACGAAAGAAATGTTTAGCCACGAGAGCTTGCTCGAGTAGCTAATTTTTCTTGAGTAACTTATTTACTGTTAAGACACGTGTGTAATACAAAGCTTTATCCAATATCTCGTAATAATAGTTTAAAATGTAATTAAAAGTTTTCACATTTGACGTTTTAAAATGTCAGATTTAAATTATGAAAACTAGTATAAAGTAGTTGTACTCATAATTTACATAAGTCACTAGTGTTTTATAGACCCCATAAGATATGTAAATTTTACATATCTTATGGGGTCTATTGTAAAATCTATTGTAAAAAAATACATTGTAAAATCGGCATTATTATGCCTTCATAAGACAGAGGTGTTGGATAAAATGTATTATTGATGTGTTAGTTAATGGTTATAGTTTGATATTAAGCTACAACCACCCCATTCATAATTCGCGTATTTTTATCATTGTGGGATAAAAACAATTACATCATAATTTTATGCCTTTTTGTGCATTTTATCAAGATGAAAATTTATTGGTAGAACAATTTTTAGGAAAAACCTAATTAACAATGGGGGAGGAGGTAAAAAATGCTTAAAGTTGCGTGATGTAATTTATGAGTATAACCCTATACCCTAAAATAAATTGGAAAATCAGCATTGTAATTCGTTCTTAAAATATTATGTACAAAGTACAATCATATAAAAAGAGAAATAACAAAAATAATCCTAAATATCAGATTGTGGTTCTTGACACTAATTTTAAATTTTAATATTTAAATCGTAATCCTCAAAATTCTTTTCATCGCCCTGACCATGAGTTGGGCGCAGGGACCTGGAAAAGCAGGTAAAAAGTTTTGTGTTCAGGTAGTAGTAACCCAAGTTTTCACAAAAATCAACTGAAGTGTGTTAACTCATAACACTCGAGTTGAAGGTGTTGCATAAAACCTAAATTTTATTATCAATTTATTTAGAATAAATTAATAATAAAAACACCTCTATTTTATTGACATAGCAACATCCTTGACTTACGATCTCAATTATTAAAAAATTTCGATAATGTAAAAAATTTGATCTATCTTGTTTATGCGATAAAATAAACAACTTTAATGTTATTGAATAGGTTAATATTTAATTTTCAAACTTTCTGTTAGTAGTTACAGGGTTGTTTTAGAAAAAGATAATAATTTATTTAAAAAAATTACAATTATATTTCAAGGGTAAAAATAATAATGAAATTGCTCATAAATATTTAATGAAATGCAACAGCAATCAAGTTACAAACGAATTGAGAACCCCTGGATCAAACGGAATTTTCCATTAGGCTACCATCAAGGACACGACAGTTTGCACTTAAATTTAATTGAACAAAAAACATTTTTCCGCAAAAAAATTCAAAAAACCATTTTTGTTCTAATATGTTTTATTATTTGAATGAATTACCATTATTACAGTAAAAACATCATAAATGCAGTTCTTATCACTAAATACTAAATAGTGGCGCATGATTATTAGAAGAGTATCGGATCACAATGCTAATTAATGGAAAAAATTGTAGTAATTTAAACATTGTAAAATCAATGATCTATTCAAATTCCTAATTACGGAATGATTTAGCAAAAGTTAAAAAAACTTTCATTTATTAAATTTAAAAGAAACTGAAATAAGTGTAATAATAAAGGGAGGAAATAATTTATCCTTAAATTTATAATTGGCCACAATCCGAAACGGTGATTTTCTTCGAAGTTTTGCCAGATTGAGAGCCTAAAGCTTCGAGCTTCTTGACGACATCCATACCTTCAACGACGGCTCCAAAAACAACGTGTCTGTTGTCCAACCAGGAGGTTTTTACGGTGGTGATGAAAAATTGGGATCCATTGGTGTCGGGACCTGCGTTGGCCATGGACATAATTCCAGGTCCGGTGTGCTTGAGGGTGAAGTTTTCGTCGCCGAATTTAGCACCATAGATGGATTTTCCTCCGGTACCGTTGTGGTTGGTGAAGTCGCCCCCTTGGCACATGAAGTTGGGGATTACTCTATGGAAGATGGAGCCTTTGTAACCGAATCCTTTTTCGCCGGTGCACAATGAGCGGAAGTTTTCACAGGTTTTGGGTGTCACGTCGGTACGCAACTAAAAAAAATTGAAAGAGAAAACGAAATTAAAATTTTTTCAAGACAAGCCGCCATTACGTGCAGCGTCCTTAAGCACATGTGCCTAATTTACAAATTATTGATTTTAAATTTTCGAAAACACAACAAGTTTCATTCATGTAAAATAGACAAATAAGAAACAATTAGAAAATTTTGAAAAGATTAGTGCAAATGTGCAAAACTTCACATCGGCCGGCATTTTTAATGACTTGCAAAAGCATGGAGGATCACAAAGATGTTAAACGGTACTATTTTAAGATTAAAGTATTTCAATTAATTTACCTCAATTACGATTCTTCCGACGGGCTGATTATCAGCAGACATATCAAAAAATACTCGTGGGAGACCCATTTTATTAGCTAACAACCGTACGCTATTATACACAACACTGGAAGTTTGATTAATCCGACCACCGAGTGGGCACTGGAAAGACAGAGAACTGGCGTGGCGGTAAAGCGAACCGAGTGCCATCTTAAAAGGAAATGACGTATCTCACGCCGAAATTTCAGATTCGGCGACGTTATGTAACTTCGTGTTTATTTTTAAATTATCTTATTTAACAGGAACCAAACTAGAACGAACCTTTAAATCATGTAAAATCATTAAATTTGATTTAAAATTAATTTATTTAATTTAATCGGCAGGTTTTCGCCAATTTATTATGTTACAAATTATCGCGAATGTAACCCAATTTAAAAAATAATCTCGCTGGAGTTTCAATTTTCCCGCTGAAACAGTTTTCTGGTTTCCGTTATTTCCTTATTTAGTGGTGGTAACGAGGGGGTATGTAAATTGATGTTTACCTTCCTTCGTGTTATTAATCCTGTCGATATTAATTTAATTTATTGATATACGATTTAAGTGTACAAAATGAGTAATCTTGGTGCTTTCGGTGGTTCGAAGAACACACCGTGGGCCCGTTCGACTGTCGGTAACAATTCCAATAATTTGGTTAATCAAAATAATGCGTTACAACAGCAACTATTAAATCAAGGAACGTTAAGTAACATGGGTGCAACTGGAATGGTACCATTTCAGCAGCACAACCAGCAAGTTTTCCAGAATGCTATTGGTTTACAACAACAAAATTTGAGTTTAGGCCTACAACAAATGGCCAACTCTCCTGTCTCGATGACAAGTTTAGGATCTCAAATTGCATCCAATCAATTATTTCAACAAGTTGGTACCGTAACGTATCCCAATCCTAGAGCACTAAATCCCAATGCTTTTCAAACACAAGCCGTGCAGGGGCAAGGAAATCCTACAACAAAACAACGCGTTTTTACTGGTACCGTAACCAAAGTACACGACAATTTTGGATTCATCGATGAGGATGTATTCTTTCAAACATCTGCTTGTGTTAAAGGTTCGAACCCTGTTGTTGGTGATCGTGTGTTAGTCGAAGCTACTTATAATTCCAGCATGCCTTTCAAGTGGAATGCAACTCGAATACAAGTTTTACCTATGACAAATCAGTCCGGTAGAAATTCTAATAATCAGAAAGCACACATTTATAACTCCGTACCTCCACCCGACGGTAATAATGGTTTTGGTAAAAGACCTAAAGCTTCTTTGGGTGGCCGGGGAAGAGAAAGATCGCGAGATAGAGATCGTGAGGAGGAAGAAATGGAACGTAAAAAGAGGAGAGAGGAGAGGATGCGAGAAAGAGAGAAGGAAGACAAGAAATCTCCTTTACGTCGGAGGTCTAGATCTCCCAAATCCAGAAGGAGGTCTAGGATTGTTCCTAGATATATGGTGCAAATACCAAAAATTAATTTAGATTTGTAAGTTTAATTTATATATTAATTGATGATTGTCACTTGGACATTTAATTTTGTAGACGAAGTGCGGATGTTTTAGAAGTTAGACGTCGTTATTCGAATCTGTACGTTCCGTCTGACTTCTTTTGTAGTTCATTTCGATGGGTGGATGCTTTCCCACCAGACAAACCATTTGCCTTGAGTAAACCTTCGCTATTCCACATAATGCATAAAGATGTGGATCCTGTGATCGAGAACACCGCTGTTTTAGAACCACCTGATGCTGATTATTTATATTCGGCAAAGGTTTGTATTATTTAAATGTATATCTGAAGACTACAAAATTTTTCTTGTAGGTTATGCTAATGAGTGTACCTGGAATGGAAGATATTTATACAAAGTGTTGTGCCATGGCGGAAGACAAAGATAAACGAGACCGAGAAAGCGAAGATAGGGATTTTGTTCATCCGACAAGATTAATTCAGTTCTTGGTTGGGTTGCGTGGTAAAAATGAAACCATGGCAATTGGTGGAGCTTGGAGTCCTTTGTTAGATGGAGCTTCTCCCGAAAAAGATCCTTCGGTACTCATAAAAACCGCAATTCGAACTTGCAGGGCACTAACAGGAATAGATTTATCTCCTTGCACTCAGTGGTATGTAAAAATCAGTTTACTTCTTTAGAATTATCGGTTAGGTTAGCTGGTTTATTTTTTAAAGGAAATTCAACATAATTACATTTTTTGTTGGAATTTGTTTTAAATTTTAAAGTTGTTTTATTTTGGCTGCTTGTAGTTTCAGATTCTTCCAGCTCTTTTTATTTTTGTGCTTACGTTTTTCTTCCACGTTACTGCTATATTTTAGTTTTTAGGATACAGTTTCTTTCCCTCCGCTCCATTTTATACATTAATATTTTAGCAGTCCAGCTGCGATTTTTTGAAATAACTTAATAATACCAAGAAAGAATTAACTAAACTCAAGCTTATTCCAATATTGATTAACGATAGACCCAGCATGTAGTAGTTGTAGTAATAGGAAGTCATAGAAGTTAGCGATGATTTTGTCCAAGATAAATTTCAGAATTTTAAAATTAATTTATGACTGCGAGAAAAGTATATCAGTTTTTCGTCTTGTCACAAATATTCGTAAAAACCTATTTTCAAAAAATGATTAAAATTAAAATATAAAACTAATTTATAAGTAATTTGTTAGTCATGCTTGCTTGTTATAGAAGGATGTAAATCACTTGTGTAGGCGACGAAAAAGTCCTGATGTCAAGGTTAAACGACAATAATTATGTTGCCTTATGTTGATAAAAGTGCATTTACCGAAATTTGCATTTGTTGCTCGAGTGTGAATCATTAAAAATTACATCACAATCACGATTTATCTGTACTACACTTTGCTCCAGCTGTGCTTGTTTGTTGTTTCCTCAGGAGAAATTCTCCTGCTGGGCATGAGATAATTAGGGCAAAATTAAAAAAATAGCTCATCTTAATAATATACTATTATAATATTAATATAGAAATAACATTATTAAATTCCTAATTTTTATTTTTAAATTTAAACTAAAAACTTTACTATTTTTAATTTAAATATTTAATATTTTTCAAATTTTTTAATTTTTGAGTACAGAATTTTGTTTCAAAAATTTATAGCTAATTAATATTATAATATATATCACGGGGAAATCATTAAAAAAATTTAGATTGGAACTTGTTTGGAAATTGTTGGAATTCCCAGTCTGTCGACAAAATTTTTTCGAAATATTTATCTCTTTTGATTTTGTATTTGAATAATTTTTATTATTTAAATAGGTACTTAGATTTTTAAATTTTGTTAAAGTAGTAACCCTTCCATCCTCCAATAAAAACACATTATGATCATTGATCAATATCTCCGAATAGTAACATCGGTGTTCTTTGATTTCCTACATTTATAAATAAGATTTTATTTTATTTATTTCAGTTTATTTGGATAGTGAATGCCTTGAATAAGGACCAAATTAAATGTGCTTGAAAGATAAACGGAACTTGATTGTATAAAAATAAAGTTTGGAAAATTCCTAAAATATCAGTATAAAAAAGATTTCCTAATTTCTAACTATAATCTAGAAAGTTTGTGAGAGGCCTGAATGCTTAGCTGCTGTAATTCAGAATAATAAAGTTACATGGGCATTTTTATTTCCCTGGGGTGTATTAAGTCATCGCAATAGATAACGGTTCACTTTAGCATACAATACAATGTTTTCGCTACCTATGCAAGTGATAGCATACTTTACTGTAGGTTCAGAAGATTGTACTTGCAAGATAGTGAGAAGTAAATTAGGAACTAAGAACCCAAATAATTGTTACATTAATCAATCAATGTACTATCAATCTTGAATATATATATGACGCAGATAAATTCTCGTCTTTAGTCACCTAGTCTATGATAATCATGATCGAAAAATCTCATATAGACGAAAAAATTTGTTTAAAGTGAAACCATCCTTTGCTAACTTCAATGACAGCAATAATTAAATTGTATATTAGTTTGTTTACTTTGAATGCGTAATCCACTACTACTTCCTCAAAATTGCTGCGCTAATCCAATTCCACAAAAATAAATAACAACATAATATAATAGGCGGCCATATTCAGCACTTCAGCGTTCGCATTAACCAGAAAAATATCTGGTTGTATTATTTTGCGTGGGACTTCACTTTTTCTTTAAACGGAGGAAAACTAGTTAATTATTTTAATTTGTAATTTTTAAATTATGTACTGTACAATCGAGGATAATTGCATGGAAGCTTCACCTCAAATCTTTATAGTATAGTAAGATTATAGCTTTCAGCAGAGAGGAGAGTAAGTCACGTGTGTTTAGAATGTCTTGTTAAGGTTCTGTATGATCTGCTGACCTGTGTGTTCCAATAGGTACCGCTTCCTGGAACTCTACTACCATCGCAACGAATCAACCCACAAGGGCAAAGTGATTCCTGCGAGGGTTGAAACCGTCGTGCTATTTCTGCCAGATGTTTGGAGCTGTCTTCCTACACGGCTGGAGTGGGATGGCCTACATCTTAATTACCGGAAACAGCTGGAAATCAAACTGAAAGCTGACCAAGAGACCGATGAACAGCCTACTACTGATGAAAAGGCATCTTATTTTATAACTTAGTGTACAAATAGGCTAGGTATATGCTGATGGCTGGGCCACTCTACGCTCCAGAGCAACATTACAGTGTGTAATGGCCTAAGCCCATTTGCGACTGTATAATGTATGAGGGAATGATTGGGAAGCATGATTGTGACATCGTGGGATTGCAATTTTATGGATTTATAATTTTTCTTTATTTTAATTAGGAAGAAGAACCCACACCGGATAACAAGGTCGAACCTACTCATTACACATTGTTGGATATAAAAACTATGAGTGTTGCTTCTTTGAGACAAGAACTAAAAGCGCGCAACATCAACAACAAAGGACTTAAATCTCAACTAGCCGCACGTTTAGGAAAGACTTTGAAAAGTGAAGCGGAGAAGGTGGACGATTCCAATAACAAAGAATCGGAGCCTGAATCTGAAACGGTCGAAGAAAAAAAAACAGAAGTAATTATTTATTTATTATTACAATAACATTACTATTTCTTATTTTATTTTATTAGTTAGAGGAGAAGAAATTGGACGAAAAAGAAAAAGCCCAATTAGAAAAACGTTATACCTTGCCGGAACCCCAACACATTTTAGTACATCCATCTCGTACTGCAAAATCGGGAAAATTTGACTGCACCACCATGTCTCTATCCTTGCTTCTGGATTATCGGCCAGAAGACACCAAAGAACACTCGTTTGAAGTATCGCTGTTTGCTGAATTATTCAATGAAATGTTAATGAGAGATTTCGGTTTTAACATTTATCGGGCTCTGTACGAGCTTCCGGAGAAAGCCAAAGAAAAAGAAGATAAAAAGAGAAAAGAGGAAGACAAAAAATTGGAAGATGATCGGAAAAAAGAAGAAGAGAAGAAAAAAGATGAGGATAAGAAGAAGGAAGATCACGACAAAAAGGGCGATAAGGAAAAAGAGCGTAAAGAAGAAAAAAGAAAGGAGATCAAAAAAGATGATAAGAAGGCAGATAGTTTGGACGATAGTGAAGACGACGATTTTGATGACGATGAAAATAAGGATAAGAAAAAGCCCGATAAAGATAAAAAAAAGAAAGAACGACCAAAAATGTTTACCAAAGACCGACATTTGTTATTGTCATTTGTTTATTTTGATCAGACTCATTGTGGTTACATTTTTGAAAAAGATATGGAGGATCTCTTGTTCACTTTAGGTTTGCATTTGTCCCGTGCACAGGTAAGAAAGCTAGTGGGCAAGGTGATTTCACGAGATTCACTTCATTATCGTAAATTGACTGATAAAGTGAAAGAAGACGATTTTATTGTTATTGACGATTCCGAAAAAGATATTAATTTATCAGATTTAGCAGTGGGAAATAAAAAACTGTTGCCGACTTCTAGTAATAATTCGTTTGAATTTAAAAATTCTAATTCGGGTGATTGCACTGACGGAACTAATTCTGCAACAAACGATGGTAATATACATTTTAGTGTAGTTCGATATTGTTTATCATTATGTTTTTAGGTTTGGTAATGTTTAGAGGAGCTGTGGTCGATATAGCTAAATTAATGGCCCAATTGGAACGCAGCGAAAATGCCAGGATTGAAACGGAAGTGCGAATGACTGATTTGAAGAGTGAAAATTCTAAAGTCACAGAAAAATATAATAAATCTAGTAGCAATGCTAGATCTTTAAATTCCGAATTGAAAGACAATAAAGAAAAACTAAAATTGTCGGAAGATTCACTGATGAGGATGACGGTATGAAAAATATAATTTTGTAGAATTTTTTTACAATTAATTTTTGTAGGCCTGCTACAAGTTGTTACAAGTAACTCTGACGGATATCAGAGATAAAATTGATCCCGTTTTAAAAAGCACCATGTATACAAAAGAAGAAGTTACAAATTCCAGACGAGAAAAAGAAATTAATGATAAGGAGAAGAAGTATGATGAAAGTAAGACAAGATGGGAAAAGAATTCGGCAAGAGAAGTTGCTAAAGAAGAACAAATGGATGTTGATTCATCTGAACTTGAAGATTTAAAATCTCATATTAAGGTTGAGCAAGAGTGAGTTCTAACGGTTTTGTGAACAGTTAATTATTTATTGTAATAAAGAGGATATTACATATTTCTTCTTAATTTGATAGTTTTAGATTAAAATGGTTTGAATCGAAATTTTGTGTTTCTTGTTTTTAAGTAATAAAGAATCAGAAAATTAAAAAAAATTTTCATTAGTTCTTCATGCACTAACAATAATATATATTATTATCGCTGCACGGGTAGTGGTTCAAGACCCACTTTACACTGAAGCTCTAGGCTTATTGTGCCCCGTTTTTCCATCGAGTTGTTAAGGAAAGTTATGTATTTCGGTCCACAGTTTGATGTTCACCAGAGGGCTGAATTAAGAAATTCGACCGAGTTTGGGATTTGAACCCAGAATTTCCGCTCATAACTTTAACTAGCCACCTCTGTGGTACAACAATAATATATAAATAACATACACACCTGTTGAAATGTAAAGCTGGATCTAAAACTGCATTACTTGTTCTTTGTGAAAAATGCCATTTTTAATCATTACCGTTGTATCACAATAGAAATAGTTCAAAACTTACAGGTAAAAACCAAAAAACACAACCATATTATTTTTTTATTTTATAGTTTGCAAATAGAGGAAGCAACTATTAGTTTAAATTTTGGAATCTCTTTTTATTAACCCCTTCAGTAACCGTTAAATAATTAAAAAGCGGAAAAAACAAATTTTTTTTATAAACGAATTCTAAATACCATCTTACCTATTTCACTTAGTCGCATATTATTCAGGAGTGGTCTTTTTTGTAGTTAAAGTTTGTCTGAAGTGAGTTCAGGTTTTTTTTGATCTTAGGTTTTTCATTTTTCAAAAGAAAAAATTTTACCAAACCAAAGTTTGGGTATTTCATGATGATATTGAATTGAAAAATAGAGGTAACCTGACTGGTTTTTGAGAATGTCATTATGAATTTGACAAAGATAAAGAAATCAAAGGTACCTTCTTTACGTTGATACGTTCTGTGGTTGGATACCATGGACTTCTAAGTCCATGGTTGATACTTATAGTTAGCAAGCTTAGCACCAAATACTCCTCCATAAGAGCTATAGAAACATCAAAACTAGGTTTCGAATATCAACTTTTAATTAGGTTAAGGTTGTTAAGAAGGAAAATGAAATTAATGAGAAGTTCTTGAAATTTTTACAGTACATTACTTGCATAATAAAAAAAATTCTGGCAAAATTTGAACTTAATCTTGTTCTTAGTTACCGAGATAAAAAATGTTCACATTGATTTAAAGGTCATTAAATCGACAATCAGAAATTCCAAAAATTGCCAAAATATTTATGAAAATAAGTATACCAAACTTCAAGTCATGTTTTTAGTTTCTGAGAAAATTAAATTATTATTCTAAAAAGTAGTTCAAAAGCTATCAAAATTTTAAATAAATATACATTAAAAACAAAAGTATTGGTCGAAAAATTAATGGTTACGAAGTCAGATGTTGCTATGATTTACTAAAATCTTGATAGCTTTTGTACACTTTTTGGAATAATAATTTAATTTTCTCAGAAACTAAAAACATGACTTTTTTGAAGTTTGGTATACTTATTTATGACTTTCATAAATATTTTTGGTAATGCTGACATTTCTAATTGTCGAAATAATGACCATTAAGTCAATGCGATCGCAATGTAACTTTTTTTTATCTTGATATCTAAGAACAAGATTAAGTTCAAACTTGACCAGAAATTTTTTCATTACCCAAATAATGTACTGTAAAAATTTCAAGAACTTCTCATTAATTTCATTTTCCTTCTTAACTTTAATATGTAAAATCAAATTGTACATATCAAACCATCTTCCAAAAATAGACAAAATGGCGTCAGGGAACCTCAGAACATCCTTTCATTCATTGCTCATATTAGACTTTTTCACTTGTAATTTCACATTGCACCAGTAAAATATTTTGTGGGAAGAACACAAACTTTTTAAATTATAAACCAAATGATAAAATACTGTTTATTACAAACTTACAAATGTTTTTGTAAAAAAAATTATAGTACAATATGATTAATATTATTGGAGTGAACACTGTCCAATATCCACGTCTTTACATGCTGCAGTAACCAATGCCTCTTCATTGCTTTCCAAATAAAGATGTAGAATTAATATTAATAACAGTAAGTTTCAAGTTCAAATACAATCTATTAAAATACTATGAAAATTTTCTGTCAAAAGTCAGGGGGCATCATTATAGCAAATACTTCTAGATTAGTAAATCATCATAAAAAAAGTAATGAAAAATTTTAATTGCCATATTGGGAATACTAATTAAAAATATATCTTTACTTGATTGCCACTGCTGGAATGATTTAGATGAACATCCTCTTCAATTCTTCACAAATCAACAATTTGGATATCTATAACAAAAAGAAGTACTGTTAAAACAAGAAGTGAAAAAATTTAGCAAACATTCAAAATTTATTTTCAGTCAAGGTGTAGTTATAAGTCAGTGACCATCATTATAGCAAATACTCCCAATTAAATCATCATTACAATAATCAACACAATTAATTTTAAAAGAAAATTTTGATTCTTACCTAAATTGATGTAGAATGAAATCTTCACAAAAATAATCTTGGTCAAGTATTCTGAAACAAGTACGAATTAAAATTATATAATTAAGTAAAAAAAAACTATAAATCTTAATAAGAAAAAACTCAGAAATATATGAATAATCAAAAACCATTCATAAGTAGCAAATATTATCAGACATCATGAGAATTACTTTTAAGAAAATTACGATCAAAAAAGATAAACAAAACTTACCGATGATTTTTGAATCGATGCAGTTTCTTCCTCAACTTGAATGTAAGACCTGACAAAAAATAACAAATGCAAAGTAAAGAAAACAAAGACATCCATTGCTACGGATTTATTTCCAGCAAAAGTCTACAGCCTAATTTTATTAAACATTTTTTAGATTTAAAATGACAAAATAAGTCAATGAAACCGTGTTCAGACAGTAAGTTTACAATTACAAGTAAAACATGATTCACTACAATTAAAAACATATGCAATAATGTAATACAACTTTTTGTAGTAATAATTTACTATAGAACATTAAAACTTACATTTATTTATTAATTAGTCACTGTTCCTATCATTTTTTAAAATTTTTAATGCTAATAAAGTTGTTCATAATTATTGATAAAAAATTTTTAACATAAGAAAGAACCATTCTCAGATCAGCTTCTCTAAATATAGTAATCATAATGAATAAAGGCGCTGATTTGTAAGACGTTCGTCACCATTATAAAGAAAGATCATGCCGCCGATAATAGACCGGAGTGTTTTCGGAAATGCTCTTTTCCAATTAGATTTTTCTTCGTAAACACAACACAAGGTGTCGAGTAGGCCACTAGATACGAAAACTAGTCTAGTAGAAACCAAACGTTTCACTCAACACAATATTGCAGCAGCTTTTTGCAACAAAGTGCAAAAACCAACTGTGGTCCATTATATGGGCGTAGATACTCTCAGAAGTGAAAATAGTTGAATCTGTTCAATACACAGCCAAAGGTTCAGGAGCACAGTCACAGAATTAACTACTAAACAAGGACAGCTAAAAACAAAGATTATTTTTTATTATGTAGGATAGGAATTTAGGAATTAGGATTCTAAGAAACAAAAAAGAGTGGTCAATCAAGACGTAGCACCTTTGGTTGTTCCCAGGTGAAACCATCTCTTCCAAAGTGTCCATATACACTTGTTTTTTGGTACATTGGTTGGCGAAGGTTCAATTCTCTGAAAAAATAAATAAAAGTTATTAGCATTATAAATTATGACAAATAACAAGTTTGAAATTGAATTTTTATCAGTAAGGTATTTCTAAGTCATTATACTTCCTTGTAGCAAATACTCCCATTAATATCATCACGACAATTATTTACATAAAAGATTCCTTAAAATACTTACTTGACAATTTTACCCGGCCGTAAATCGAAATTGTTTTTAACAACGGCAAGCAATTCCTTTTGTGAGAGTTTTGATGTTCCATAGTCGAAGACTGTTATGGAAAGTGGTTCTGCAACGCCTATGGCATATGCAACTTGTACAAGGCAGCGCCTGCATAAACCAGCTTTGACTAGTGATTTAGCTACCCATCGTGCCGCATAAGCAGCCGATCTGTCTACTTTGGTGAAATCTTTTCCGGAAAATGCACCACCACCATGTGCTCCCCAACCGCCATATGTGTCCACTATAATTTTACGACCTGTTAAACCGGCGTCACTCTAAAAAACAAACCAAAATATTAAATCTAATACAAGGAAAAATGTTCAAAAATTAATTTTAGGGAAAATCAGGAAAGTTGCTTAATCAAAAACCTTCAGAAGTAGCAAATATCAAATTAATCATCATGTTAAATGAAAGTAAACAGTACAATTGTTAAAATTACTTACTTGTGGTCCACCAATAATAAACAAGCCGCAAGGGTTGATGTGTATAACAGTTTGGTCATCTAAATATTTTGCGGGGATGACGGCCTTGATTACATGGTTATGGACTGCCGTTCTCAAGTCTTCTAAACTAATTTTTTCACTGTGCTGTAGTGAAACGACAACTGTGTGTACTCTAATAGGTACGCAAGCACCATGTTCGAAATTATACTCGCAGGTGACTTGTGTTTTAGAATCAGGTCTTGCCCAGAAAAATTCACCAGATCTTCTTAATTCCGCAATGCGATAATTTAGTTTGTGCGCTAATACAACTGTAAGTGGCATGCATTCTTCAGTTTCGTCTGTTGCATAACCAAACATCAAACCCTAAATAATTCTCAAAAATTAAATCAATGCAATTTAAGCTCCTTTAAAATTAGTAAACCAAATTAGTTAAGACTACAGCTACGCTTGCAACCCAAATTCGCCCACTACTGTTGCAAAGCAAGACAATCTCATTTTAAAATACCTTGTCTTGCGGCGCTGGCGTCGTAAGAGTGCCGTAGCCTTTGGACTAGCCCGTACTTGGTGACAGAACTTGAGAATCAAGTCGCAGCATCCCATGTGTTATTCTCATAGGAGGCTACGATCTGGTTGCCCAGTACGAGCTATTACTTGAAGTGACAAAATGAACATGCATTGTCAATGTGAGCCAAAACATAAAATCAAAAATTTTATAAAAACATTTTCAGCTATAAAACTTTGGCTTGAATATTCATCTTTATGTTAATGGCTACCATTAGAAAAGTAAAAGAATGAAATAAAAAATTGATGATGTTACTTAATGAATGAAATTCAAAAAAAGTGAAAACTGTATGAAAGATGAATATTGCATCCCCTATTTTCTAAAGCATTGACACCACATGATTGTGATAAAAAAAGCAAGTAAGGACAACACTTATTGAATTCACCTGATCGCCTGCGCCAACTTCTTCAATGGGCCGATTTTCGTGAACACCCGCAGCGATGTTTGGGGATTGCTGATCCAATGCCAACAAGACATTGCACGTCTTGTAATCAAACCCTGCACGAAATCATGCAAGCTATTGTGTAATTGTTACTTTTAACAAGTGCTAATTTTTAAAAATAATAAACATTGCAAGATTTGTAACAAATTTAAGTGTTAGACAAATAATGCAAAGTTTTTCTAGCTTATCCAATGTTTTTATAAAATACATAACATGAAAATATCCTAATAGAATGATTAAAAGCAAACAGAAAAAAAGCAGAAAATAATCACCAATCAAGCAAGCTAAGCTAGTATTAGTTATGCCAGTATGTAGTAATTTCCCAATATTTAATAAATCCCATGTTGTTTAAATCCAATACCTGATCCCCAGCACCGATATCTATTTCTGATCGTTCCGCGTGAACTCCATTTGCAATGTTTGGAGACTGTTGTTCAATAGCCACAAGAAGATTCAATGTTCGCCAGTCAAACCCTATGTCAAGTTTAATTTATAAAATTTTCTCATATAAAATTTAAATATATTATACTATTATTAATTACATTTACAATTATTTTCTTTTAAAATTCAGGTAACTTGTAATTGTTAAAAATCGTAGAATTGCAAAACTGTTAAGTTTTTGTACCTAATGCCTTTATACTGTATGTGAAAAGAAGAGAAAAAATTCAATGACAAAGAAGTAATAATTAATTACCATCTAGTATTTATAGAGAAATAAAATAATTGGAAAATTATCTAACAGCAGTTTTTCAGATTCTTTGGCTACAAAATCCAACATTTCATTAGTGAAAAACTGTTTAGATTCAATGAAGTACACAAAACATTGTTTAGAAAACTTTTCAAGACAAATTTTGAATTATTATTTGTAATGCAAAACAATTTCAAATGTCCGATGCCATATGCCCTCATTTATTATAGTAATTAAATGGGAACGCCTAATGATTTCATTGTTTTATGCACAACTTTTAGTACAATCATATAAAATTTAATTACAGACTGTGGACATAGGTGCAATATTACATATTATACTATCGAGAAGCAAAAAGTATCGATGTGGATAGCATTTTCCATTTTTATAGTTCTTATATCTTTGATTATAGAGATTGGAGCATCTAGGATTACCAGACCGAGAATGAATTAGTATTTCAGGACAAGTCTGGACAAATAAAATGCATAGTTAATAAAGAAAATCAAATTAATCGATAAATTTAAAATTGATAAAAATTAAGTAAAAATTTCATTTTTGCTCTTATTTTTAGAATAACTTGATGTGCAATAATTTTATCTTTTGATACCATTACTATTCTTTTACATTGAATTGGCGAGCATAAACAATACTATGCTAAATCTCTATGTTCACCTTTGAGACCGGACATCTAGTATAGAACTTTTATCTTGTTAACAAATAACATTTGTTATATCAAGCAAATTGCAATTCCCTATGGAATCAGACAATACATGAATTCCTGACTTGAGCGATGACTGGTAATCCTAACCACATCTGGTATTTAAAATACCTATAATTATATCGTAGTAGTATCAAGGTTAAATATAATTTAATCCTTTTCAGCATATGTTATAAAAACTTCAGGATATAAAGAATGAACAGAAGAAAAAGCAAGGAAAGTTAAAAAAAATTAAGAAAAGCTTAGTATGAGTCTAGCAACATCCATGAGTTGATATTTAAGAATTATCAGTACAAGCGAAAAGCCTAGCAAGTCAAATTACTAAAAATTGGGCTGATGGATGATTCATGTTGAAAGTTCAATATGGTCCTTGAAAAGCAGTTTTATTTCAACAATGTACTATGCACAAAAAAAAACAAACATTGGTACAAAAATTGAAAAGAGCGGGAAAAGAAAAAAAGAAAAGACATTTCTCATATCAACTTTCTTATTGAAAATTTTCATTTAATATTGTTTATTTAATTTCCTACATTGATTACCCAATTATGAATCCGTTATTGCTCCCGGTTTTATCATTGCAAATCTTTCTCTCTTTTGGTAAAAAGAAAATTTTGGTAAATTTCAATTTTATAGCAACATATGATTTTTACAGAAGAACTAATTACAATTTCTGAAAATAAAATCATTGTTCATCTTCAAATTTGGTACTAAAAACATTTGCAAATGTCCGATGCCATATGGCCTCATTTATCATAATGAAGTAAACGGGAACGCTTAATGATTTCATTGCTATCTGCACACTATTAGTACAATCATATAAATTTTTATCATAAAACTGCGTGGAAAAGTGCAATATTTATTTGCTAAGAAAATAATCGACAATGGAGAAACCTATAATTTCTTTAAGATTTCAACCCAGTTTTCGAAGATTAAATATACATTTGGTTACAAGAAACATAAAATCAGCAGTTTTTACATTAAATTTTGATAGTAAGAGAATTGCAAAATGTACGATGTCCTATGCCCTCATTTACCATAAGAAGTAAATGGGAACGCCTAAAGACTTCTTTGTTTTAGCACTCTTTAAGTAGGTACATTCAAATAAATTAATGGTTATAAGAATGTGGACATAGAGTGCACCAATAAAAGTTCATGTTCAATAATGTGTAGTAGCGTTTATTTTCAGAACGTATTACAAAAACCAAGCCAACCGCTCATTTTGAAAATATTATTTTTGGGATTCCCAAACTTACCCAAGTTTGTGCCTGATATTTACAAGTAAATATGCGTAATTAGTATGACCTCAAATTTATCTCCTGTATTCAAATTTACGTCAAGGCTAATGATACCAAAATTTAATTTATTTTCACATTGGAATATAATAACGGTTTAAAAAATGGCGCTTTAAATTTTAATAATCGTTACGAAAATAACACGCAATAAAACATATTATATAACTTGGAACCATTCAAATAAAGGCTTAATTAAAAATTAATATAGAAGAAAGAAAAATTAACGGAAGAACATGCAAAAGTGTTTTTGTGAACAAGAAAATCTAATCCAACGAAGACTTTTACTAGGACAGAAAGCATCTATTTACAAGTTTCTTTTCTCTAAAGATGCACACAATATATTACATCAATCGTCATAAAGCACGAAGATTATTTACAATAAGGCAGAGCAGAAAATATTGCAAGAAAAAAAAACAGGTGGTAAGATAGTGAGACAAGGTGTTGATAAATTAATAAAATTTCCTATGTGTAACGTATTTCCTGAAAAAATGATGCAACCTCAAAATCGATTGCTTCCAAGAAATGACAATTTTCCAACACCTCGTATTATCGATTAGAACAAGAAGGAGCAGTAGGAAAATGCACACAAAATTTGAGACTACTAAGTATTCTTACCTTTAGATGAATCATCGTAACCTATGTGTTCTACGGTTTCACGAACAACTTTTTGGTAATCTACGACTGCTTTTGAAGTAATTTCACCGCATAACAAGATCATTCCGGTTTTGGTGACAGTTTCTATTAAATAATATTAGGTTATATTGTGCAACAGGAAAAGCTATAAGAACTTACCGCAAGCAACTTTAGCATCGGGATCCTGTTGTAAATGAGCATCGAGAATAGCGTCGCTTATTTGATCGCACATTTTGTCTGAAAATCAAAAGTAGCATTTTAAAAGTATGTAAATTGAATAAGAGCAAGAGTCTGTCGACCACGTGAAGTTTAGTTTAAAACACGTGGTGCGGCATTTTTCTACGAAAATGAAAGTTTATGAATAATTATAACCTTAAATTTTGTTTTGGATATGTATTAAACAATAAGTTGGTTGGTCGTTATCGAATAGATCGGTGTCAAGTTAAAAATAAATCGAAATTAAAGTAAATTTGGTGCGTATTAAAATATCTATAACCGGTAGCCATTTTTAAGCAAGAATTAAATTTTCGTAAAAAAAATAACTCACCTGGATGTCCCTCGCCAACGGATTCCGATGTAAACAAGAAATTCGATCCATCTTCCATATCATATGATGAATATCCATTTGTGTAGCCGTTCGTTAACGTGTTCTGTGGCATTCTGAACCTTGTACTGAGAGCTGATCACTAAATTTTACAAACAACCTTCCCTCTCGACTGTAGTGGAAAAGAGACCTCTGTAGATGTTTTCGGAATTATATAAGCTAGGGTAGTTCACGTGACTTTCACCTCTATCTCATATAAATTAAATTTCGATCGCTGATTGGCTATTCGTTTCACAGCCGAACAATGGATATTAAATTTGTAATTATTCAAAAACCGTTACAGATTCAAACGAAATTCTGAAACCAAACAAATCATTCCAGTTAATTTAAATAATACAATATAATTAAAATTTACTTAAAATAATACATTTTTAAATTTTTTAATTCAAATTGCGAATTAAAAACAACAAAATATTGTATGTAGATTCGCGATTACAATCTTCGACCGAACTAAAATATTCTGCACTTTGCTAACAAAAATATCCAACTATTTTTAAAATGAGGCATAAATATAAAGATTATATAAATTGTTTAAGGCCGAGATTTTAATAATTTTTAAATTATATAATTCGAAATTTGGACTTGGACGTAAAAGGTTGGGTTTATTTTTATTGCATTTATATAAAATAAATACGCAAAAATGTATTATTATATATATTTTCCGATATAGGAACAAGGAAGTCGCTACTCAAAATATATTGCTATTAATATACCCGGTACAGAGTGTATCGCAATCAGAACTATTGAAAAACTAAACATTTAATTATATCTAATATACAAATTTTACAAAATAATAGATAATATTTTTTTGCTATATTTTGAACTTGAAATTCAAGTGCGTTTGAAAATTTTTACAACTCGGCAACAGAGCCGTACTCAGGGCCTGATTTAGACTTGATAGGGCCCTATAAGCCATTTGGGCTCTGTCAAGTTGGCCCCTCCATTTTGGAATTTGAAATTTTTTTACATAATTTGGAAGTGCTTGCGAAGTGCTGGCGAGCACTGGAAATTTTTTTTAAAGTGCTGCTTTCATTAACTTTTTATTAGCGAAATACGATTTTCAGGCCGAGAGGGGCCAACTTGATGCACCCCCTCCACTTGAAAATTTTTAATTGTTTTGCATAATTTGGAAGTGCTGGCGAGCAGTGTGGCCAATCGCAAATATGCGTTTTCCCCTACCGAAGATCTTAAAATCCCCAATTTACCCAACCTATATTTCCAAAACCCCCAAAACATCCCCCCAAATACAAAAATTAAATTTTATTACTTTTATTATTATTAATTAAATTATTTATTAATGTACATTTAACTATTTAACTATTAATTTCACAAAGCATAGCAACTTTCAAAAAACTTTTTTCAAAGTAAAATGAAAATTTATTTAAAAATTAAAGCACTTGGCTCCTGGGAGCACGTGCCTTTCTCCTCCCCCCTCACAAATGTTCAACAGAAAACAAAAATTTGAACGTAAATTTAAATTTTAAAAATATAATAACTAAATAGATTTATTTTAAAGTGAAAAAAAATTGTTTTGCAAATTTTTTTTCCGTAATTTTATTGTTATTTACCTTGTCGGCTTATATGTTGATTGTCGTGTGGATCCTACTTATTCATTTTTACTTGGAAGCCATGGATTGATATAATATTATAAACTGTTATTATTGGAATTGTTTATTAGATAAAATTTCAATGTCGAAATAGCCACCAAAAACCGAAAATGCATATTTTTGTTTATATTGGTGATTATCCCCAAAAAATACCCAACAATTTGCGTTACCCAACAAAGTACCCAAATGAGTAGAAAATACCAACATTTTGGGGAATTACCCAACAATTAGCAAACACTGCTGGGGGGTTCTGTAAATTTTGTTGAAAGTGCTGGGTTGGTTAAATTTTTATTAAGAATTGAAATATTGACAATTGACAAAAACGTCAAGTTAGCCTCTCTTTTTTTCAATTTTATTAGGTATTTAAATTCTCTTTATAATTATTTGAAAGTACTACTCTTGAAGTACTGGCGAGTGCTGTAAATTTTTTGAAGATACCTATTTTATTAAAAAATTTAAAAAATAAACTCCGAGCAAGATACATTGAATTCACAAAAAATTCAAGAAAAGTAATAATTTATAAAAATAAAAAGTAGGTTTGAACAAATCGATGTTTTTCTTGGGTTGTAGGTCAATATAAACAAAACAACTATTTTTAAATTAAAAAAATTAAGCAAATTATGGTTTTTAAATAAATTACTAAACATACGTATTTAAAAAAAATTCACGTGAGATTAAAAGGGACATTTCACCAAAAATCGCCTCACTCGCCAGCACTTCAAGAGTACTTTTAAATAATATAAAGAAAATTTAAATATCTAATAAAATTGAAAAAAAGAGGGGCCAACTTGACGTTTTTGTCAGTTGTCGATATTTCAATTCTTAATAAAACTTTAACAGACCCAGCACCTTCAAAAAAATTTACAGCACTCCGCCAGTACTTTGCGAACACTTCCAAATTATGCAAACAAAATTTTCAAATTCCAAAATGGAGGGGCCAACTTGACGGAGCCAAATAGGCTAAATATTTTATAAGTCCAAATATCATATTAGTGCCACATATGATTTTTGGCATTCGGAAAATATTTTTGGGGGTCCCCAAAAGTACTTAAGTAAGAGTACTGCACTGACCGTAGTATAATAACTGCAGCAGTATTATTTACAAGGAATCAATAACAATAATAATTACTATAGGCGGAAATAAAGGAAAAGAGCTTTCCCAAATGCAACATTAATCTTCCCAAAAGCAAAGCATGTTTTATCATATTTATATTATGTTGATCACTAGTTTACACCGAAAATGTACATTTGATGAGAGATGGATTTCCTTATTTTTGAGATATTGTAAATTTTCATTTTTTCGACTATTTTTCACTTGATAAATCATATCTCGAGCTAAAAATGTCCGATTTGGTCGTTCTTGGTACCCAAATAACAAATATGTAGATCGGATTTTTGATTGGTAAAGCGGTTCAAAATACATCGATGAAAATTGGTGTACATTTTCAAAAACATCATATTTTCCAGTGATTTTGTGCCAACGGAAAAGTACAAATCGTTAAAAAAACGTCTGGTTTCTGTTCATATACGTAAAGATGATACTCACTTGCTCACTGACTCCTTCATTCCCTCGGAAACATTTTACCAGCCGGAAAACACAACACTGATTGGTTGACTTTTTTTTATCAACCAAAAAAGATATAGAACTACCGGTAAAAAATTTCTGTCACTCTATCTACTTTGCACTAAGTTGCACTGTATTGTGTACTGTCCAATCGCCGTGTTGCATTGTATTCACTTATTAGGAAATCATTGAGGCCGAAAAAAAAAATCTTTGGTTAGTCGACTTCCACTTACCAACCGAAAATCTCTATTTATTTATCTATCTATCTAACTAATATTTCTAATCTAAAGTTTCTCTATTTTCTTGTACCGAGTTGCACATCAATCAATTTGTACATCAGCCAAGTTCCCGACCAATCGAGTTTCACATCAATAGTGTTCCACTGTACTCACTTGTTTTACGAATTATGTACAAAATTTACTCACTCACTCAGCTTTTCGATAATCTTTTGCCATCTCAAAAGAAAACATTCTGATTGGTTGATTTTTTTCACCAATTAATACCTCAATCCAGTTATACATTGTAACCATTATTTTTTTTACGCCTCCCAGTGTTTACTTTATTTGATTAATTCCCTACTTTATTAAGATTTTCTTAAAGTTTTTTTTTATTAAGTCATTATAATAGTACATATAGGTATTAGATACTTTTTTGTTAAAGTTTTAAAACTGTTGATTAAAAATAAATAATAAAGTTTATTTACAATAAGTTAGTAGTTGACCCATTACTAAATTTTAATAAGTTGGGAAATAATTTATTATTTACGGTTATTTTTCCAATTGGCTGGAAAGTTTTCTGTTTAAGTTACCATTTGATAAAATTTTATTTTTATTGATTAAATAAAATTTAATTTTTAAAATATATTATTTTAAGAAATAAAATTAAATTATATAAATTTCATAAAATTAATTATTAATTTTATTTTTATTAAATTGTGACTGTCATTTACTAACAAATTGTTCACCGATTTCTGATTGTGAATAAAATAGTATACGTAACATGTACATTTTATCTATAGTATTTGGTAATATACTATTAATTTTTTTTTATATTCATTTTTGATCTTGACGTTTTGTCAATGGAGGAGTTTCCTACTTTTTTTTATTTTTTTATTTGAAAGTAGAGATCAAACGGAGCCATCAATTTCTTTTTCAGATTTTTTTGAGTGCGTTAAGTATCAGAAAAATATTAATGAAATTTGAAATTGTTAGGGTTATGACGTCATAACCCTTCTTTGAGTGGGAATGGATAAACCTATAAGATTTTAGACAACTGTACTATGTTGCCGTACTTTCTTCTATTAAAATGTTAAAATGTAGATGCCTACCTGATGACAAGTAATGGCCGCCGTGTATTTCGTGGTTACTTTTTTATTTTATATGAGTGATTATGGATTACTTAGATTCACAATTTTTATTTAATGAAAACAAATACTTTAGTTTTACAAAGATCTCGACAACTTACAAGAGCTTTGCATACACAGTTTAAGATATTTTAAATGCCACACGTAAACGGCTTTTCGCCTTCTGGCAATTTTCACCAAATTAACCCAGTTTGTAGAGTTTTTCAAAAATAGAACAGATTTTGTTAATAAATTGGTTTAACATGCATTCTTAATGTAATATTTGAAGTTCGTTACATTTGGTTATTCTGTTGGGTTATAATTTGTTGATCGGTTGTGCTTCGGTAAGATTCATATGTCGACAATGTTTGATTATTTATTTACAAACAAGATAATTCTTTGTATATTTTACATAAATATATACTATAATATGAACCACTTAAAACATCAATAATACTTTTACAAGAGCTTTGCATCCACAGTTTAAGAGATTTTAAATGCCACACGTATATGGCTTTTCGCCAGAAGCTTAACCAGAAGCTACCATCCAGCTTATAGAGTTCTTTACATCAACATCAACATGCGGCATTTTTATTACAGTTTCATGTTTATATATTATTTCAAAAAATTATTTCTAAGGAAACTCCCCCATTGACCAAACTTATGCAAATATAGAAATTCACAACCTCAAAGTTTAGCAATGTAAATTTTTTACTAATGACGCGAATAATTTTCTTTCGTATGGGGAATCTTTAAATAGTTCAAACTAATATTTGATTCTGACCACTTACGCGATTTATATTTGCGAAGTATATTATACAAACAAATTGCTTTTTTTTAATGATAATATTTTTTAATTTATAATATTTTAGTAAATAAAATATTTCTAATGTAAATAAAATTTTAATAGCCATTAAATCTCTTTTTTTATATAATCTTAGATTATATAAAATTTTGTTTGTATAAATATATTAAATACATAAAAAAAAGATATTTTTTAAAACTGTGCCCGGATTATCAAAAAATGTAAACTTATTTCAAAATTTCATTTCAAATGAAAATAATTATGATATAAAACACAAATTACTGAACTTCCACTAATTATTTCTATTTTAGATTTTATTGATACTATAAACAAGCATTAAGATACAAAATTCATCTATGATTGGTTAGGGGTAAAACTCAGTAACGCAGTTATTATATTATTTATACCTAATCCTAAAAATAAATTCAACTTTGTAAAAGCAAATCTATTTAATTACAGTTATGATAGTACTTAGACCCAGTTTAATCCTGGTTTAACTCTACTCTGGTTAGCTCTGGTTTTACTCTGATCCCAAGTTGATTTTCTAATATTAAAAACTTCAATATAACAAGTTAATTCAAATAATAAAATAAAAATTATATTTCTTTCAGCGACGGTTATCGCTTGCCTCAGAAAGCTGAAAGCTAAAATATAATTTCTATTATATTATTTGAATTAACTTATTATATTATAGAAGTTTTTAGTAATATTAGTAATTTTCATAAGTTAAGATTTATATAACATTCGAGTTGATTTTCGGTTATACAACCTGCCCTTAATGACTTTTACCTTTAAACTGACGATATCATAATATTATATAAAAAAGATGTAATTGCTTATTGTTATTAAAAAATTTTTTTAAATTTATTTAAATGCTTTATTATAATTTGGTGTAAATATGAATAATTTAATAATATATTTTAAGTTTAATTACGAAAATATTAATAATAATCAGTTAAACAGGAGATATGTCTGCTTAATATCAATGCTTCTTTTACTTTATATTTCCTATAGGAAATAATTTTGATTTCCTAGAGATGTGAAAATAAATACCTATATGGCACTCTGGTTATTTTAAATATTTTCAAATCATAAAACATTTATTAATCACGTGATTCGAGGATATCCTACAATAAATAATAAGTCCGTGAGATCTTAAACAAAGTAAAAAAAAATTTACAACAAATTTTAAAACAATACTGAAGGCTTCAACAAATAATTTCAGCGGTTAATTAATCTGAAAACTGTAAAGTAATAAATAATTATTAATTATTATTGTTGCAAATTTATTAAAAAAATTTTTAATACGCAATAAGCAGATTTAAGAATAAATTTATTAAACAATAATCAAAATTATCGTCATCTCAGATTATTATTTCAGCATCTAGCATTTTTATCATACAAATTAATTTAATAATATTGTTATAAATACTGCGTTACTGGGTTAGTTTATTGTGTTGTAATTGAAATTTAAGGATAACATTATACGAAAGTACGCAGATTGCAGTATTTGGCAATATATTATAATATCTACATATAAAATTCTTTAAACTTGATAATATAATATAATCTTTATTAATTAATCTCTATTAATATTAGATAATTTAAGTGTCTATTTTATAATTGCATTGTTTTAAATATGATATTTGAAAAATTAATAATAATTAATATTAAACAAAAGCAAAAAAACACATAATTGACGTCTTATTACTTTTATAACAACCTTAATAATTTAATTTATTATTACTATAAAATATATAACAAATTAATGCAAATCAAACAAATTGAAAATATTTATTAATCGGATTGATGCTTATTGCTATTAGCTGATGTTATTTTATCAGTATGAGATATTACAGGAGTGGTTCAGAAAATATCTTTAAGAAAATCCCACTATAATTAATTAAGTAACGAATTTTTTTCTGATATTGATAATTTGGGAGCAAATTTCACAATTTTATTTAAATAAATTAGGATAACAGTAATCTACAGATAATATAATGAAATCAAGTTTTTTTTTAGTTTATTTATAACTCTTAGTTAATTAATTGAATTATAAAATGGTTTTCGTTTTATGTTACACATTTTTTTTAAATTTATAATTATTTCTATAGGTATATTTTAGATAGTTAAGATAGAAAATATTGAAGTAAGTAATAAAATTATTGATTATTTTTTAAGTTCCTGTTATCAATGTTTTATATTATCCTTAGACCAATTTATTTATAGCTATTTTGAATAGTAAAAGGAGGATCCTCTTTAAAGCTGATATAAAATAAATCCCAATAACTCCATTTTGTAAATTAGAAAAAAAAATATCTAAAAATGCATTGCAATAATTGCATTGTTTACATTTTCATGCTAACCTTATCGATTAAGACATAAACTGGAAATCTAGATAGATTAAAAGAAATGAAGCAAATAACGAACAGCATATTATTAATAATTGACTTTTAACAACTAAATGCAAATTTGAAAACAGTTAAACAAAATAACAATAATGCTAAAATATCCCGAAGTGAAATTTTTGTTAAAATAGAAAAATTATTGTAATTGTAAAGTACTAGAAATTTTGATTTAAAAAAAATATTTTAGAATTGAAATAAAAAAAGCTATAAAATTTTCAAATATTCTCAATTATCGACTAGAATTTAATAACGTGGAATTTCCATACAATTTTTGAAATTTCAATTTCGTTTATCATTCAATATTATTTAATAACTTACCTTCGTAGTAATTCAACTTGGTAAAACTCAATTAGTATTAAACACACACACTACACACTCTGATTTCGAACTAATTACTCTCTGCTCTTGGAACTGGGGTAACTTATTGAATTAATAATATTATCAAGAATTACCCCCACTATTTTCATTCAGTGATAGCAGACTTAAATATTATAATTGTTTATATTTAATAATAGCTTGGCTTATTTTTCTGGTTTGGTTCAAGTTACATGATGCAATTTAATTAAAATTGGACAAATCTTCAGTTTTATCCTAAGTCATGCTAGAGAGATGCAAATTTTAAGATAATTTTTTTTTAATGTAAATTATTACGTCATGTGAAAAAGCTTGTATGCTTAAAAATACTAGTCTTACATGCAGCTTGAATTCTTGACAAATAGCTAAATAAAGACCAAATATACGTAATTTCCAGTCTTTGTTGAAAAGATTGAAGGCATTAGATAGAAGGGTTTTGCGTCTAAGTTATTTCAAATATAGAATGCAGTAACCTGCAGGTTAAAGGTTAAAATTTTATTTATAAATGTTAAATTATGAAAAACACGTGTATTTCCTATTGGCAATATTGAACTTGAAAGAATATTATAGCATCTATTTATATCACTTTGATCGTATTTATCACGTACGGCAGCGTTTCTCAACCTTTTAGTATTTGCGCCCCAATTTCAACCACTATTTTCTACGGGTCCCCCTTTTATACAATATTTTTTTGGAATTTTGTGTATTTTATTTTTTATTATGCCAGAATGTTTTTATTTTGATTTTCTTTCAGTTAATTAAATAGTTTTTCTGTTCGCGTTCCCCATTTAAGGGGGGCGCATCCCACTAGTTAAAACTCACTTATGGTTTTGAAATTTGATTTGGAAAAAGCAATAAAATGTCGGGTTTGTCCTTGTATGCATTTATTCAAAAGATCTAGTTTGGGTATAAATGGGAAATGGGGGATTTAAGATTTTGTGATTTTAGGGATCTTTTTTAACAAATTTCCGATTCAAACCTGATGTAGAGAAACCATTAAGTGCTTCAAAAAATAATTAATTTCCTAATGACCAGACCATCAGAGATTTAATATTATATAAGGAAATTATTTAGTATGATAATTTGAGAGTTTATAAATCAATGCTTTAATTATCATTGTTACTATAAACAGTAGAAAATAGCTTTAGAAGCAAATCAGCACAACCTTGACCTGATAACAGAAACTATCGTCATCTTTACCAAAAGGTGAACGATTTAACTGAATTCCAATTTCATGCAAATTTAGAATAGACAAGTTGATAAAATTTGATTGCATAATTTTTCATACCAAAGTTCCGTGGCAAAAATATACTTTTTTTTTGGAATTTCAGTATTTAACCCATTTTTAAAGAAACATTGTAAACGAACATGGTTAAAATTAAATCGGTATCTCTAAAGATGCTGCAACAATTTTTGAAAATCATTTAAAAAGAGATTTGTAAGTTCGATTATAAACAATAATAATCACATGACCTTATTTCATAATTTTGGATTTTTTTGCATTTTAAACTCGATTATTAAAATCCGACTAACTGGTTTAAGTCGGATGTGCAGATAAATAAAAAGAGTGACCTTAGATTAAGTTAATGGATATAACACAGTGAGCGGCAAAATAAGTGTTTTTTACGACAGTTATATCAGGCATTCTTCGATATTCAATTTCCTGGTTGTAGGTAGGTACCTTCTCATTTTTACATTATCTCTCCAGTTATTTTTTTTGAGAAAAGCAAATGGATTGCAAAGTTCAAAGTCTTAAAATTAGAAAAAAAGTTATTACGGATGCAATGATCTAAAAAGCTGAAATTCAACACTATTCCATGTAAGGGTTTGTTTTAATGGTGATGGTGAGATTGAAGGCAAACCTAGAAAGGGTAATTTTGACAATCTTCTCAGCATAAATAAACTAATTTCTTAAACTTTTAGGACTTTAAATCCGAAGGCAGATACTAAACTTACTTTAAAATTTAAAGATGAGAAAAACAATTTCGAAAATATTTCTTTTAGTAATAATAGAATTGGTAAAAAAATGGTAAAATTTGCATAATTTGTTTTTATGTTAAAGTATCAATATGTACACATACTTTAGATTTATAATCAATATAAGAATATTATGTAGAAATGTTGTGAACGATTTTATTATGTTTCAGTTACTATCCGCAATTTTTGAAAAATAGTTATCTTTTTTACGTTGCTTAATAACAAATTGCGACTGTTGTAATAAGTTTTCGGAGAAATCGATTAAAACATATAGCTTATTTTCATCCCATGACATAATTTTAGAAATTTTCACAGCATAGAGGGAAAGTAGGTAATTAAAAACTCGTCTCGTGTTGTGATAAAATACAATAAGCAAAATCAGTAGCCAGACAGAATAAGATAAGTTTGAAAAGTATAATAAAATAATCTATCCATTATCTGCATGCTGGGTCTGCAGACACTGGAGAACTGACAGTCAACTCCACACCTGTATTTATTTAGTTATCAAATGGGCGAGCAGATTACAAATTTCCTTGAAAGTGAAATCTTAGTTTTGCTTCCTTTTATAAGTTTTAAAAAATGTATCCAAATGTTTTTGCTATTCAAAAAATAACAAAATTAAGAAATCCGAAATTTTTAAAATAAATAAAGTAATTACGTAAATATAATATAATTTAAAGATATTTTGGTGAAAAATATTTTTAAACAGATATAAAATTAATCAAAACAATAAAGTACATTCATGGTTTTGATTGACAACTGATATTTAACTCTGTAATCTTTGACTTATGAAGGTTCAGCCAATTTTTTTTGCTTGGGATTACCTAAAACAATTATGTATTTTACGTAAATATGTAACATTAATTGAAGACAGTTATTTTTAGAAACAAAGCAAAACTAAGCAATATTTAAAAAAGTTCTGTGTGATTTAAGCATTTAAGGGTAGAGTTCTAATAATTTATTACAAAATAATACATTGTTTTATTTAAAAACTCAAGTATCAGATAGAAATTGGAATAGCTTTATTCAATAATTTTTGAAAATAAAATAATTTTATATAATTTTAATGATTAATAATGATCATCTTGCTTAAGAATAAAAACTAATAATAAGCGGCCAGGCATTGAAAAAACAAAATTTTGTATAATATCTCTGGAGATAATCCACTCCAGACTTCCCGAATACTACTTTTCCACCCTTCTGTTGATTAAAACCGTTAATATTTTGGTCAAGTTACCTTGAAATATTATCTTATAAAATGTTTTTGAAGTTTGAATTGGGATCTTAATTCAAAATTAAAATATTTTTTATCTTAACCTTCCCCCGGTAGTTTTTAAAAAATTTGAAAGTTTTGAAGTAGCCAGCCCAGAGCTCTGATGTAAGCTCAATAGAAAACTCGAAGGATATTTTTTACCAAAATAGTTACTCTCGTAATCAACCGAAGAATTGAAAACCAGTATTTGAGAAATCTGGAAAGAATTATTTATAAATTTAATTATTGTAATGCCTAAACCTTGACATTAATATTATGTAAAATTATTATATTTTCAAAAGTTATTGAGTGAGGCTATTCCAATTTCCACCAGATAATTGAGTTTTTAAATAATAAAATGTATTTTTTTGTAATAAATTATTAGAAATCTATTACAAGTCAATGTTTTACAGAATAAAATTATACAGGTGAATTGAAATGATAATTACTTTGAGTTTTCTTAAAAAATAAAGGTGAAGCTATTTCTATTTCCCGCACTGTATACCATTTATATTGTGACTTACTTACTTTGACAAAATACAACGTTAACAATACAATGTGCTCAATTAAGCAACAGCTGATAACAAGGTGTTATGTTGCCAATTCAACTGACGTTTTATTGGAATACCAATCCCAAATCACATATTTCCCTGTCTGATTATTTTTCTTGCGAACCCTGTATCTTTTAAACGAAACGTCTTACAAGGAACTATTGGATCAATTTTGATAGAAAATACTTAGAGCTCATGCCAAGTAGAAATAGAACCGACAATCATCGTTTTTCAGTAAAAACTTTCTTGATTTAGAAAAATAAAATAAAATATGTAAGAATTTAAAGCTTATAACCAGGAAATAGTATATTGTTTTATTAGGATGGAAAGATTAACTTTTCCTGCCCAGCGAGTTTTTTCATTTGCGAGGTGAGTGGAACGAGCCGAGCGAATGGAAAACTTGCGTGGCAGGAAAAGTTACCTTTCCATCCGAATAAAACATGTTACTTTTTCTCCAAACGAACAAAATTCAAAAATAAATTTCAAAATTAGCAATAACTCGGGAACGGCGCTAGATATCCAAAACTGAGCAAAAAATTCTCCCCCCTCGCTTATTACACAGTCCTTGTGAATTATTGGTAGGAAGGCGTATGCAAAAATTCAGATCGATCGCGCGCAAAAAATTCGAACGGTAGATAATTTTAATCGGTCAACCAGTTTTAATTTAATCAAATTGTAATAAAAATAAACAAAACTAAGGTAACATTTTGATTTAATCTGTCAACTATTTTCAATTTATGTTGGTAATTTTTAAATTGAATTCGCAACTGTCAACTTCAATTGTGACATTTATTAAAATTTTAGGTTAAAAGTTTTAGGTAAAAATTATTAGAAATCTATTACAAGTCAATGTTTTACAGAATAAAATTATACAGGTGAATTGAAATGATAATTACTTTGAGTTTTCTTAAAAAATAAAGGTGAAGCTATTTCTATTTCCCGCACTGTATACCATTTATATTGTGACTTACTTACTTTGACAAAATACAACGTTAACAATACAATGTGCTCAATTAAGCAACAGCTGATAACAAGGTGTTATGTTGCCAATTCAACTGACGTTTTATTGGAATACCAATCCCAAATCACATATTTCCCTGTCTGATTATTTTTCTTGCGAACCCTGTATCTTTTAAACGAAACGTCTTACAAGGAACTATTGGATCAATTTTGATAGAAAATACTTAGAGCTCATGCCAAGTAGAAATAGAACCGACAATCATCGTTTTTCAGTAAAAACTTTCTTGATTTAGAAAAATAAAATAAAATATGTAAGAATTTAAAGCTTATAACCAGGAAATAGTATATTGTTTTATTAGGATGGAAAGATTAACTTTTCCTGCCCAGCGAGTTTTTTCATTTGCGAGGTGAGTGGAACGAGCCGAGCGAATGGAAAACTTGCGTGGCAGGAAAAGTTACCTTTCCATCCGAATAAAACATGTTACTTTTTCTCCAAACGAACAAAATTCAAAAATAAATTTCAAAATTAGCAATAACTCGGGAACGGCGCTAGATATCCAAAACTGAGCAAAAAATTCTCCCCCCTCGCTTATTACACAGTCCTTGTGAATTATTGGTAGGAAGGCGTATGCAAAAATTCAGATCGATCGCGCGCAAAAAATTCGAACGGTAGATAATTTTAATCGGTCAACCAGTTTTAATTTAATCAAATTGTAATAAAAATAAACAAAACTAAGGTAACATTTTGATTTAATCTGTCAACTATTTTCAATTTATGTTGGTAATTTTTAAATTGAATTCGCAACTGTCAACTTCAATTGTGACATTTATTAAAATTTTAGGTTAAAAGATCAAAATGTTTATTTATTTGGTTAAAAATAAAATTTTAAGTTGGTATATTTAAGGATTTAAATGTCAAAGTCAAAGTTTATATCTATTTATTTTTAAATTACGCTCTAAAATTTTATATTTGAAATGGTAAATAAATTTAAAATAATTTTTAGAAAAGTAGATACCAAAATTACTCAATTTTATTAAAATAATGTCACATTTCTAGTTATTTTTTTTCCTGCCGCCGAAGGTTTACTTTCGAAAAAATCTTTACGCCACGTGGTTTTATGTATGTCGCTAAGGATAAGTTTGACTTTCGTGTTTAAAATTGATAATGAAACAGCTGACTTTCGTGACGTTTGGAGAAAAAATAATATTTTCGTTTATTTTGACATGTTATACCTATACCAGTTCTGATCAATAAATATTATGAAAAATTATTGGAAACCATTTAATACTTATTTTTTTAATATTTTGATTATAAAAGTTTTAAATAATTTGTTTCCCAAAACTGATAATAAATTATTATTTATGACTCATTTTTTTAAGGTAAGGCTAACAGTCAATTTTATAGCCAGTTATATAAAATTATAATTAAAAAAAAATTAATTTTGCTGTTAAAAAATATAATAGTAGTTTATGTGATAACTGATCAGTGTAGAAAGTAAGTCATTATCAAACGCTAGCGATACTTCACACAAGTACGATAATGACATGTTTCTATATTATAACAAACAAAATTTTATCTTCTGCCACATGTTTTATTAAAAATCATAAATTTTCTTTTAAATTGACGTTTACCATATTAAATTCTTAATAAAATAATGTAATTTAAGTATTCAAATTATTATTTCTGTATTGGTTTATGTTTAACAAGTAATATAAAAAAAAATAGTAAATTTACCTTCAATATAGGTGCTGAAAGTAGCTTTCCGCACTAGTGCTTAAAAGCAGCTCATTATATAACTCAAATCAGTCTAGAAAATCAACTTTTACGTAAGTGTAGTAAATACACTTATTTATAGAGGTATAAAGTAATAATCATGTACGAGTATAAGCAACAAAAAAACGTAAAATGAAGACAATATGATGAAATATAATTTTGAAATGAATTTAACAAAACTGAGTGAATTATGTCAGTTTATCAATAAGACTGTGTAAAATAGCACATTGAAGAGAAAATCGATGAGGAAATTGGTGTAGTTAAAGGAAATATGAATAAATTTAAAGAAATTTTAGGAATACTATTATAAATGAGTTTTTCCTTGAATTTTTATACTTCTTCGAAAGGAAATCTTAAGGCAATCCAGGAGGAAACTTGGCAAAATCTCTCAGGAATCTCATAAATAGAAATCCAGTATATAATTTCTTTTTTATTTAAAAAATGTATTTTTCAACTCAACAAATCTTGGTATAGTATAGTAGTATTTATAAGTTGACCAAGCAGATCCGTCGGTCCCTAAAACCTAAAATGTGAAGGATATGTATTGGATCACTTTTTTTTCGTTTTTTTTTTGTTTTTTTACCTTTCTGAAGTGAATTTCAAAAATCAGATATTAGAACTTCGAAGCATAATTTTTTATGATATATTCTAATAATATATTAGAATATATTAGTACTTCCTTGGAGTACTGAACTCCTTTAGAAGTTGAATGAACCATGGTCTTAATTTTTTCAACCAATGTCTCTAAATGTTTACATTTGTCTTTCTAACAAATTGCGATTAATTTAATAATTTTTCGTGTGATGACGTATGTTTTTGTGAGTACGAAGCGATATAAATGCGATTATAAAAACACGAAAAGTAATACAAATATTTTATTTAAAAAACTTAAATAATAATAATTGTTAAAATACTGTAACATTGATAAGAACTTTATTAAAAAAAAACATTTTTAAGATGACCTCCATTCTTTATAAACATTCTTCCAATCTTCAGCGTACAATATATATTAAGTTACATACTATTTTCAATGGAATTTTATTCATATTCCTTACTGTTATCTTAAGAACAGTTGTACCAAGCTCGGTCATAGGGTTAAACTAATTTTTAGCTAGTACAAACTTTGTTTGGATCAACAGTTAACTCTATCTGGACTCTATACAAAAATGGCCTTTAAAGATCACACAGACCTATGAGATACAGAGATAATGCAAGCGGTTCTGATTTGGTTCTTATTTATAATTTTGATTTCCACATTTGTAAATAAATAATGCATTATTGCGTCGTTTATGTCTGTAGAACTCTTTAAATTATGCAATAGATAATTTGGACAAATGAAGTGCAAATTCAAATGGAACGAATACAACAAACTTCTGGCTAATGTAATCTCATATAGTGACTCGATGATAATACGAATGTATTTTAAACGAAAAAACCAAGAATATTGTTATGACAACATCGTTGGTTTTTCATCAAAATAAAATACTTTTTGTAAGTTTCACTGAACGTCTTTTCTTCAAAAGTCTATTAAGTTAGTACATTTTTGCATTTATTTTTCTTTATTTTTTCTCCACTTCTTTTGCCTTGTAAATTATTTTTAAAAGTTTTGCTTCCATATCTCTAGCTTTTCCTGATCTTATCCCCGTTTTACTGGCACAAATTAAAACTTGTTGCATAACAGTGTTATAATAAATTTTTTTTCAAGTTTTTTTTCCTTTGTTCTTTTCCTCAGCACATGCTTTGTGTAGCTAATTCACTTATCCGCAGGTGATGATAAGTTAAGGAGCAAAACAAAATAAGAAAGTAAATTGAAGATGTGTGCATTAACCACACGAAACATGTCATGCTGAGAAAAAGAACAAGTTTACAATATGTGAAGCGCCACCTATAGTACTACTGTAGGTGGTTTTCGGCATGTTTTGAGTTTTGAATATACGTACCAACAAGTGTTTTTTAAATATGAATAAATCAGTAGTTATATAATATTTCACTAATATAAACCAAATTGATTCAATAAAACACGATATCCAATGTAAAAATTTAAACTACTTATACCCAGAGGCGTATTAGTGTGACGCTACAAGTCTTTAATGTGTTAATATTACGCCTCTATCCTCAATTTTCCAGTTGAACTTTTTTAAATTAGAAAAATTTATAAAGAAAATGAAACTCATTTTTAATAATAATTAATTTTGCGCACTGAAATTTTTTGTTCCACAAGGGGTCGGGTACTATTCGGCGCAGCCGTTTCAACGTAACCGTTTCGACGCAACCGTTTCGCCGCAGCCGTTTCGACGCAAAACCGGTTCGGCGCAAGTACAGTTCGGCGCAAGTACAACTTGGCGCAAGTCCCGTTCGGCGCAAGTACTATTTGGTGTGAGTCCCGATCGGCGCAAGTGCAGTTCGGCACTAGTACAGTTTGGCACTAGTACAGTTTGGCACTAGTACAGTTCGGCGCAATTACTATTTGGTGCAGACCTGATTCGGCGCGAGTTTAGTTCGCCGCAAACTTGTTTCGGCGTGAATCCAGATCGGCGCGGGTACAGTTACTATATTTTCAATCTTGTTCTAATTTGATTAAAAAAAATTATTTAAAAATAACTATTTACGATATAAGTGTTAAAAGTAGGATTTTATTTTGTTAGTGGGGAATTTTGCGAAACGAGCGAGAGCGAGTTGAGCAACCCCCACGAACAAAATAAAATCACTTTTAACATGTATATCGTACAATATTTTTTATACAACTGTTTATATTTAATTTAAAAACGAATTCAAAATAATTATTAAGAGTATTTTAAATTGTTTCACAAAAATCAGCTATGTCGTGATGTAGCCACGTTATGCAGTGACAATTGAAAATTGTTTTTTAGAAACGTCAGAAAACTTGTGCGTATTTTTAAAACAGTTTGTACTATTTGGAAGCAAGAAATTCGTTAACTATATACTTCCTAAGGGACTAATATCAGTAATTGTTCTAATTTTAATGTGTTTTTAATTATATATTATAAATAAATATGTATGTTACTGTTTATAAATAATTTATAAACTAATTACCACTAGTGTTAAAAAGCTTTTTTTACTAGTGTTAAAAATATTTTTAACCAGCTACCTTATAAAATTCAATTTTTAACCCAGGTAACTTGAACTAAAAGTGACATTTTTAATGTCAGTTGTATAAAAAATAAATTTTATTAAAGAAATAAATAAACAAAACAATAATCCTGAAAAACTAATTAATAAAAAACTATTCGCGCATAGCAAAATTATGCGCTAATCCGCTTAAAAAATCGATGATATCGCGGTTTTCAAAATCCTCCATTAGTGTTGCGATTCTTATGTCTGCGTCTCTGTATTTTTTTAGTTTTAATGGTGGAGGATTTCCAGTGTTTGAATTTGTTTTAACCTATTAATGAATTGCCATATAGTGGTATGTGTCATACCTAATTCAGCCTGAATTCGTCTATTGCCAACTTACTTGGGTGACGTCTCTCTCCATTGGTTTGTTCATAGTCAGGACCGTATCCCCTATTACTAATGCTAACATATATAATAAAAAATTTACTATAATTAAAAGGCAGGTGTTAAAAGTAAAATAGAAAAACGAATTAAAAAAGATAGAATAAAAAAGACTCGCGCTGAACTGTACTCGCACCGAACTGTACTTGCGCCGAACGGAACTCGCGTTGAATCGGGCCTGCACCAAACCGAACTCGCGCCAAAACGGCTGCGGCGAAACGGCTACGCCGAAACGGCTGCGCCGATTGGGGCCGTTCCCGCGCCACAAGCCCGGGCTTCATTTTTGCGATAATACGGCACTGACTATACCTCATAAGTCGTCCATGTTGATCCTGAGAGTGAATATCTGATCAATTAGATCTAAAACCACATTGGTTCTCTCCTATGTTTTTCTTTATGTATTTTTATATGTGTAAGGTAATATAGTAGGTAAATGTATTAATAATTTTAATAATAAAAGCCTACTGTTGTCGACTGGCAGCTCAAGTGCCGATTGCTATACCGCAGCGCAGTCTTGAATTTGATATTCGACAGTGGTAGAACTATTCGTTATGAATTTTGTTTATTAATGAAACAATGAAGTAATAAAGCTGAAATTTATTATTAGGTACACAAATACAGGATGAACTGCACTTCAATGACTTCAAAGCAAATCTGTTGAATTTGGTTTAGTTTAAACATCTTATGAACATAAAATGTTTATAATATGATATTTAGTGCAATATTAATTTTAAGTGGATGATTTAAAAAAACTATAGAACGTCGAGTTTAAAGTACAGATAAGCGGTCCTTATTCTAAGTGGTGTGAACCTAAGTTTCACATAAGACCACGTAAATATTTTGTTAGTAAATGGATTTTAAAATTATATTAGTTGATTATTTAATTTAACATAACTTATGACAAGTGCGCTGAACTTAAAAAATTTAAGGAAATATTTTTATGCCATCGATTGCTTAGTTTTAGACAAAAATATGTACATTTCAGTGCATTATCTATTCATCTATCAGTTTAAACTACATATCTGGTCTGTAGATCAATTTATTATATTCAGACCATTAAGGCTATTCACACACCGATTTTCGGCAGATCAGTATTTGCAGATTTAGTAAAGTTTTCAGATAATGTGTGTATGTGCAAATAAACTTTAGTTGTCTTGGTGGTCTGCATATAATTTATTGATCTGCATGATAGTTATTATTTATTACTCTAACAGTAACAATCTATAGTAAATTAGTCTCTTGTTAATTTATTAATTATTATACTTTGTCAGTTTGCAAAAATATGTAAATCCACTTCTGGACATCCTATAGTACAATTTGAATTTATTCTATATCACCTAAATTTCTAAATGATCTAAATTGCTCGATTAAAAACTATTACTAAAAACCATAATCGGACTTTAATAATAAATTATGTTATTTATTTAATTTGTTTTTAAATAATTTACACAATAATTTATTTTTTATACAAGCGATTATTAGAAAATGAAGCCAAAATAAAATTTTAAGTAGATTTGTGGTGTGAGTTAAGAATAATACAATACGCAGATAATCAATAATTCAAAAAATCAAAAAAGACATAATTATTATGTCTATAATTATTAATTATATTTTTAATTATTTTTAATCCTGACCCGTTAAGAGACAATTGTGCCTTTTTTAATTTTTTGAATTATTGATTTTCTACGTATTGTATTATTCTTAACTTTATTTTTAAATCAAGTGATTATTGTTATATGGAAGGTATTTTTCAAATAATTTATAAAATGTACCTATAATAAAAAATATTCAGAAGCTCAAACATCAAATCTTGCACAGAACACATGAAAAACTAGTTAATAAATTGATAACATTTAATTAATTTAGTAATTTGCGATAATAATTATATTTTAAAATATCATAATAAAAATTAAATAAAAAAAGTTCAGCGGTAATGCATATGACAATTAAAACAAGTCTAGGAACCGATTCCATAAGGAAAAATATAACATTACAATTTAAGGATTGTAACGTATAAATCAATGAAAACTTTCGATTCTAATTTATTTGCCAGTGCGATCTTTCGGCCGCACATCTTGGGCAATCCGGTCACGGAGGTCAAATTAGTTACTAGGGTAATATAGTAACATAGGTAATGCACAATAGTGAGTTATCATTAGAGCTCGGATTTATATGCAGCAAAATATGTGCAATTGATAAAAATAGATAAAATATGCATAAACTAAAAACTATCTAAACTTCGAATTTTTCATTTTTTTTTAAATTTTTAAAAAGTATCCTATCTAGATTTTAAATTCAATAATTGTAATAATAAATCTGGACGAATTACATAAAAGAGTCTAGGGGAAAGTTGCCTCCGCACGTATTAAGTCTAGATTAGCACCATAGATTTGTATCTATGTGACTAAAAAATCCTGCAAATATCAACCTTAAAATCTCATTTTTGTAGGAGTTATGGAAGGGGAAAGAAAAATAAAAAAAAATGATTTTTCTCAAAAACGGCTGAACCGATTTTGATGAAAAAAATATATGTTATGAACTCAATGACACTATTTTAGGAAAAATTTAAAAAAAATTCTAACAAGAAATACGAATAAAAAAATATATAAAATAAATAAAAAAAATAAATATAATTTTTTGGAGATACACCAATGGTTTTTCCAAAAAAAAACCTTAAAATGTCTGCTGTAACATATATTTTTTCCAAATTTTTCGTCGAGGTAGCTCATGACGAAAAATGATAAAAATCATACATCACGCTTTCACAGCACACTTTCGCTCCAGCTACGTACATCGAATGTACTAGTCTACTTTTTATGCTGGATTCTTGAATTATTTTACGATAAAATTAGTGAAAATTTAGGTTTAATTTTTACTTGTACATTAATTTTATGCGCCAATCCAAAAAGTTAAATTTTAGTGAAATTACGATTGCTATGACAATACGTGATACATCAGATGAAATAATAGAAAATGTATTCGTGAAAAACAGGGAAAAAGAATGTTAACATTGTATGTATACTATAAAGCATTTAAATAAGGATCGTCTGCAGTTGGGAATGGGATAGTTCGTCGCGGCCGTTTCACCGCAGTCGGTTCGCCGCAAAATCAATTTGCCGCAGCCGGTTCGTCGCAAAACGATTTAAATAGTTATTTTATAGAATATTGCGGGCTACCCAGTCGAGCATGGGGGTGAAGCTGAGATTTGAAATACCGAAACACAACATGGCGGTGCCTTATCGTAATTTTCATAAGGTGTCGTATACACCCGACTAAAAACGATGATATTTGCAGAGTTTAGTGATTTCCATGGTGGTTTCTAGTGATTTTTAAAATCACATAGTTGGTTACTTTCTATAATCATTCTATTTTAGGTTATATTTGTGCATTTTGTACAAAAAGCGCGTGTACCCTAACCATGATACAACAATTTATATCAAAATAAATTTATTGTGTCATGTCCTGAATCCATGTCCATTATCCATGTCCATTATACCTATTGTAAATGATTAATCTGTGATCCCTACAAAGTGAAGTGCAAATTTATTGTGTGTGAAAATTGAAAGTTAAGTATAAGATTTCGCAGATACTACACCATTATTTAAACAAATTTCTTTTCAATTTCAGGTTTCGTTTGATATATTAATTTAGCAATGGAATTGGTTGGCCGTAAGAAGTTTAGCTGCAAGTATCCTTGTGAAAATCATTACTTTTTAAATACGAAAGGCGATTATGTAAACAAACATTTCTTTAAATAATCAATTGATACGTGGTTTAGGTAGTGTAACTCGATATTAACCATATCAATATTTTAGAAAACCCAAAAAATGCACTAAACACTTTTCAGAACTAAAATGTTTAAATGTTTCCTAATTCATCGCCTGATGATGCCATAGTATGGTGAAAACGTTTGCGAATACTTACAGTGTATTTTACATGTGCTAACTTTTAAACATTTTAGTTCTGAAAAGTGTTTAGTGCATTTTTTGGGTTTTCTAAAATATTGATATGGTTAAACATTTCTTTACATTTCCTAAAGATGTTCATGTTCATAATATTTGGAGAAATGTTTGTAACGTAGATTGTACAAAAAATACAAGAAATTGGCAAATTTGTGAAGATCATTTTAATCAATGTGATTTTGTGAACGCGGCAAAACAACGGTTAATTTCTGGGGCTATGCCAGTACCTTGCCTTGTAGAAATTTCAAATGTTCAAAGTAATTCCAATGTTTTAGAAGGCATTGCTGATGAACAATTGATCGAAAGGGTAGATTTGCCTATTTTACATGATTCGGTTTCTTTAAATAATTCTTGTACTGGACCTAGCTCTTTCTCGACAGCTTCATGCTCATATTCAGATTTGCCTCTTTCACATGATAATGAAGGAACAAGCAATGATCTTCAAGATCACAATTATTATAGTCATTGGTGGTAATTGCAAACGGTTTTTTTTATTAATTTCTTTATTAACTTGTATAGAAAATGTTTATTTTAGTTCAAAAATTATTTGTTTACGTATTTAGTGTATTTCAGTTTTTATTAATATATTCGTTGTACATTTTTAGTTTGTGAATTTTTATTACAACTACTAACCTTGGTCAGATTTAGCAAATAATTATTTTAAATTCTTAAAAAATGTATTTAATAATTTTCTATAATTACCTGTTTATTATAGAAAATTTTTAAATACATTTTTAAAGAATTTGAAATTTTAAGTTTGGAAATAAAATTATAAAATTATACAATGCTATTCAAACGTCGCGCTAAATTTTAGTTTGCCTTACGGGCGCAGGAGGGCCGTGTTGCGATCATTTAACATGCAGGTTTCGCTTCTCAATATATATGTTCTGTGCAGTCGAGGTAGGGCCTCCCAGTCGAGGTGGAGTCTCCCAGTCGAGGTGGATTCAGGTATGTTTTTAGTGAGTTAAGCGCCAGCCAAAATGGCCCGGAGCGCAGCGTAGAGTGAGTTTTGGCTGGCGCAACCACGGCAAACCACGGATCCCCCGTAAAATGAATGAATTATGTAAGTTTAGTAAGAAAGTAGAAGTGGTAGCGAAATGTCCTAGAAGCCTTGTTGATGTGTTACAGAATAGACAGGTTTCTATTTCCATATGGTTTTTTAAAATTATTTTATCTTATTTTTTTCTAATTTATCATCTTGCGTCAAAACGGCTGCGGCAAAACAGCCGCGATGAACTGTCCTAGACTTTCTGCAGTTAGCCAATAAAAAAGAGTTTCCAGAGTTCACCACGAGGAGGTTGCAGTACGGTTTTGAACTACTTATCGGGGTGCTTTTTTAGTGTAAGTCCCCCTCGCCTCTCACAAAACCGGATATTTTTTATGTTGGTCGAGATTATATTTTTAATCTCCTTCCCTGTTACTCTGAATTACTGGAATGTCATTGTTTTTCTTGAATACTTCGCTGAGTATTTTCGGTGGTTTGAAAATTTTTGATAAGTACCTAGGATGAGATAAATTATAAACCACTGCAGCAATATGGGAGCAACAACCAAGAGTCCGTTTTCCATTAGCACATTCACATGTGTAATATGTCAAACCATCGCTGTTAGGCTTATATCTTAAAAAGCATCTTATATGCCGTGCGAGAAATATGAAGAGATAGTACTTTCAATTTGAGTACATTTGACTGATGTTTAACGTACTCAATTTTCAGATTACCATCTTTGTCAACCATTTTTGGCAAATATGATACGGCTTGAGCGAGTTGGTATGAACCAGTGAATAAGATTTTTAAATCTCTTTCTTTCATTTCTGGGAAATCTAAAATGTCATCTGATGTAACACTTTTGAAAGGTAGTTTTCGAAGAAGCCAACCATTTTCTTCGACCTCAGTCGGCAAAGTATTCTGCACAGTTTTTTGACTATGCATTCTTTGCATAATGTCTTCAAAAGTGTCTACATCAGAATAAACCAACTGGAGCGAGACAAAAATGCGATTTTAAAGCTGATATTTGCAGGATTTTGTAGTCACGTAGATGTCAATCTATGGTGCCAATCTAGACTTGATACGTGCGTGGGCAACTTTTACATGCTTATTCCCCTAGACCCTTTGCAAAAGTTTGCATATTTTCAACATTTGGTGCATGAGTAAATAATAAATTGAGTAAACAATGCATATTTGTGAATATTTGGGATACTTTTGAAGAATTTTAATAGAAAAAATAAAAAATTATTATTAAATTTTGCTAATTTTAGAAGTTATTTTATTTAATTACCTTCAACCGGGGTGAGATTGGTCCAACAGGATAACATTGTTCCAATCTGCATAATTATAAATATAATTTATTTCCCACATTGTTAGTAGTGACATTTGTAAACTCTGTGTTTTCATGTGATCTATAACAGTATGTTAACAACACCGGGATAGCTATTTGAGTTTGGGAGAATTTTTATTAGTGGAATGCAGTAGTTTAAATAGTGATAACAGTTTAAACATAAAACTTGTGTCCTGTAAATTTAAATTAGAGACTGACATGCGCGATCTCAAATAATCTGGAAAGTACATAATTTGAGTCACTTAGGATGCTTTTAAATTTTCAATACTGAGTTTTACCAAAAATTGTGAAAATATGACATTGGTCCAGAGTAAGTAAGCTGCCTGAAAGCACAGTTTTTTAAGATATGGAACAATGTCTCCCCAAGCGCGGATGAGATTGTTCCAAAATTTATTATTCTTTTTGTGAAAAACTGGAAAACAAGAAAACTAAAAAAACACCTATGAGGTCATCTTTAAACAATAACTTAAACTGTAATTATTTTTTGTTCAAGATTTGCTCTATTTGACTTGGCATTTAACCATTGAAAACTCAAACAACAATAAAACTGAACCAATCTCACCCCAGTTGACGGTACTTAAAATTATTAAAATTATTAACTTGATATAAAAAAATAATTTGTTTTCTTATTTATTATTAAAAATATTAAATTACTTAAAATTAAATAAAATTATTGCTTAAATTGGCAAATTTAATAATAATTTTTTATTTTCTCTATTAAAATTCTTCAAAAAAACACCAAAAGTGGCACAAATATGCAGTATTTGCTCAAATATACACCATATGGTGAAAATATGCAAAACATGTATTTTAACAAGCAGTTTTTCGGATTTGCTTTTACCTAATGTGTCCTATTAAATAACATGCAAAAGCGTAAAATCCGAGCTCTAGTTATCATCCATAGAAAATTTCTAAACACGTGATACATTGAATAATTTCGATAAATAACCGTTCACTTGAGCGTATGATATGCAATACTAAAATAGCTATTTATGCCGACAGAAGAGTATAAAATCATTGCACTTTTCTTATATAATTTAATAAATCGTGGCGCGTTCAAATCTCAAAGGGTCATCGCCAGACACAATATTATTAAATAAATAAAATTATAAATAACAACTTAGAAGGGTGTAATAAATTAAGTTATTTATTCCTCTTAATTTTTTTAGTTATTAACATTGATTTTAAGCTTTTATGATAACTGAAATAACATTTTATTCTAGATAGTAGGATGCAAATCAAAAGCATCACTGATTATTTATTATTAAGTTAATTAATACCAAGGCTATAAATATCACCTCGTAATCTTCTCTATTTTGAGTAAAGTTAGATTTCTTGCCAGATATTGCAAATTAATTAATTAGAGAAAACAGAAATAATTAGCAAATTTAAGTTTTAACCATACCAAATTCACCATTCAAGAACCATAAATACCCAACAATTGGTTAAATAATAGTACTAAATATGTAAACCATTTTCAAATCAGTACAAACCATTTCGCCACTCTGCACTTAATGAGTAGTACCTAATTTGATAATACCAAAGTGATTTAACATTTAATTGGGGGGTTTGGTAATTTAAAAAAATTAACAATTATATGCTTTATAGTAAGGGTTGCCGTTGTATAAAAAAAATTTGAAATCTAAAAGGTCAAGGTTTTATCCCCGTGATAGCACATTGCTAGACTCTTAACAGGGGGTATCATAAAAATATGCTACACTATCATATCATATTTTAGCAAACCGTCTAGACTTGAGAAATTATTCTCTTTCTTAAAGAATTCAAAATAGAACTTACTGATATATCAATTCTTCAATGATTAGGACGAGAAGGAATTTTCCTAATCTATTGAAACAAGAACATCATATTTCGCTAAATATTGATAGAAATTGTATTGTATAACAATAATAAAATATGTATAAAGTGGATTAAAAAAATTTATTATAAAGAAAATAAAAAAAAAATTAATTAAAGTGTCATTTATTGAAAAAACAATGTTATAAATAAATAAAACAAAAAACATTATTTTAAACATTAAATATATGCAATGTATTTTATGAAGCTGTACGAGTATTTTCTCATCTAACTTTGATTAACTTAATCATTAATAATAAACAACAAGGTTACAGGTTTTGTATTCCAAAAAGGCACTCCTAATTCAAAAGTCTTATTATGTAAATTGGACTTACATAGACAGAGCAACACAATTATTGACTTGCTTTCTTCTACATTACAATCTATTGTACAGATTAAATTTTAAATTACTACTGTCAATAAAATTATCGTTAGATGTTTAATTCGTGCTCACATTTTTTTCTAACAAATATTTTTGTACATAATTAATATAATATGGAAAATTATAGGTAGGTATAATAATTGTTAGGTAGGTATGTATGTAGGTAAATATTTGAAGTGATTATCTACAAAATTTATAATAATATCTTAGGTCAAAGTTGCTAAATTTATAATTTGTACATTTATGCAAAAATGATTTATATTGATAATATTTGATAATTTTATTTGGAAGAACTTGCGTTTTATAATTGATATAGTTTTTTTTCATATTAACGCCTCAATAACAATTTATTAATTTACATATTATAATATACATATCAATTTATAAGCAACATTTTTTGGTAAAATTATATATAAGTAAAACTACACATATTTGGCTAATGACTAGATTTTTTGCCTAAATTTGTGATGAGTGTAATTTAACTAGAAGCAAGAGTTTTAAAAATTGTTACAACGATTTGAATAATTGGAAAACATACAAACTCTATCATGAGTGATTGGGTTATAAAAATCTTAATTATTATTGTAGAAACAGGCAACATTATACAGGCAATGAACGCATCGTTAGCTGAGTTGCATGCAATTTTTTTTAATTTGGACATTTACTATTATGTGATATATGTCGCTAAATATCGGCGCCCCTATATATTTTTCGTATAACCATATTTGAATTTCAGAACAAAGTTCAACATAAAGAGCAACACTGAATAACTTTTGGCAAAAGTGGCAGTAATTTAACTCAAAGGCTTACACTCGATCATCCAATAATACATATTTGATAATAAATTTCAAATTATGTTGAACGAAATAATTTATAATTTTTTAATTTGTGAAAAATAGATTTTCCCCTTGTATGCTAAGCTCGTTCTACATAATTTCCTGGAAAAGTGCCAAAAGCTCCTGTTCTTTGGCTTGAACCTACATACCAACCGTCGTCACATTTTTCCAACACAAATACTAGATCACCTTCCATCAACTCCAGTTCATCATCATTTTGAGGTCTGTATTTATACAATGCTCGGTATCTGGAAACGAAAAATTCAATTACAGTCTTTTTAATATTAAATATTTAAAATCACGTGTTAAGTCGAGTTGACATGATTATTTTTGGAAAATGATAATAAAAGATGACTTTGCTCTTTCGCATGTGAAAAAATTTTGATCGTAAAATTAATCTGACCTTTGGGATTCAATGCAGAACAACGATAAGATTTCGTACTCGTATTTCTGTCATAGTAAACGATCATTTCATCATCTCGCATGGAAGTATTTTTATTTTTAAAATTATGCAACAACTTTGAAAATTATTCTTTACGATTAACACGGAACTTCGATTAAACTTTTTATGATGTTTGTTACACAAAAATTAATCTTATTGGAATACTTTGGTTATATCTGTGAATTTTTGTTTTGAATTGTTTAATTCATCTTAAGAGATAAATTATTCTAAATTAAAATTAATATCCAGAAGACGAACAATGCCCTTGGAATAGACGAACTTGGAATTTGAACCTACGACTAGTGAACTTATTCGAGACTGAAACTTATTGGAGTTTTAAATTCAATTTTAACTTTTTTTTTCTGTCGCTTTATTAGATTTTGGAATGAAAATGTAAACATGACGGAAATGCTTCCGTAAAAACAATAGTAACAAAGTAAAGAAAGTTATATGAGCCCGAAACTATTACCCTATTTACTTCTATTATAGTGACTTCCTAATGTCATTAAGTGAAACAGCACTCGCTCAACTGTAAGGTTACAATGGTTGTAACAAAACTTACAAGATGGATTTTTATCATTTAGCAAGATTTATTATCCTTCGCCCCTAAAGTATTTTTTCCAGTCATCTTTCTTTCAAAAGTTACAAACAAAAATTATGTGGTAATAAAACTTACGGTATTGATTCCGAATTTGTATCGATGTGCAATATTTCATTGATTGGATTTTTGGAATTATTTAACGATTTGGTTAAGGAACCATAATTTGTTCCAGCAGGATGCGATGGTTTGGCACGGTAGCTTGACATAAAATTGTGTTGATGAATTATTGGAGTGTAACTATGACTGCCCATGGATTCTTTTCCACCTGCCGAGCCATTCAATAAAATTGAATGAGCTGCCGGCGAAGCTGCAGGTTTATGATTGGCCGACGGAGGCGGCGGCGGTGCCATCGGATCAATTAACACTTCCACGTAGTTAAGCGGAAATATACCTTTACGCGTACCAATTCTTCCTTCGAACCAGTTATCGTCTACTCTTCTGGTGATGGCCACCAATTCGCCTTTAGCTAAGGATAATTCTAGATGAGTTTGAGCTATGAAGTTAAATTTGGCTCTCGCTTGGCCCTCGTGTGGTTTTCTAGGCGTCGATTTAATGCCATCGTATGGCACTATCTGCAATATAAAAATAAGATTTTATAACTTGGAAGTTTCCGAGTGTCTGCAAAATAAATTTTATTATCAAGTGACTTCTTCACCTTACAATTTAAGGAATTCGAATAAGAAGGCATCGTAAAAATAGCTAAGGGTTGAGTTTAATTCCGACTCCGGTGAAGCTCGATAAACTTGTTTGGTTTATTAGACCAATTAATTTTACTAGTTGTATAAGTAAATTGATTCGATATAAGGTAAAATAACACAAAGTTTATTGTAATTTCGTGCGTGACTTACTTGTGACGTGATTTAATCGGATAAAATTAAATCTGTTGATTTAGTTGTATGTTTGATCGATAAAGGTAAGGGAATAAAAAATTTTATTAAATACCGAAAAAAATAAAGCGGTATTTAGACCGAAGCGGCTAATTTGGATTTCGTCGAGGAACACAATTTTTTGCAATATTATCGGGGAAAATTTAATATTTTTATTAAGCAAAATTAACTAAACTCGAGATTGTTGCGAACCCTCTGAAATTATAATATAAATTTATGCGACCCTTGTCTTTTTAATAATAAGGATCATTTCAATGGGGTAAAATTTCAGAAGAAATATAAAAATATAAGGAAAAGCCAGTGAAAGTATAATTTACACTTTAAATTCAACAAATATCCGTCTCAGTTGCTCAAGGACAGTTTGTGAGTCCTTAAATCACAGTTTTTGTTTTTTTGCTAAATAATTCTTCTCTCGGATAGTATTCTGTGGAAATTCCGTGATTTGCAATTATAAACTTTTAAACCTACTAACCTCAACGTAATTTGCTGGAAAAAGGCCAATTGCGGCATTGTGTTCGCCTTCGTACCAATTTTTATCCACTTGCCGCCTGATGTAGATAACATCTCCTTTACGAAAAGTTAGTTCTCTAGCCGACTGACCAATAAAATTATATAAAGCTTTTGCTACTAAACGAAAATCTGGTGAACGTGGTTGTGATTTTATGCTAGGTATATCTTCCACGGGAAAATCGTCGTACCTATTTAATGGAATTGGAGATTTTTGAGAGGGAATAAAATTATCTGTATGTCTTCTATTGTTCATATCTTGCAGTTCCTGCAATATAAAATTATTCGGTGTAATAATATAATTATAATATATTATAGGAATAATAAATTATTTCTCACATAAAATTTTAATAAAAATTAATTAGTAACAACAATACTACATCATTAATCACCTGGAGCTGCATCGTTAAAGAGTAAAATTCAAATTTAATAGTCTCAGCCGCAAACCACACAAAAATTTTAAATAATATATTAGTAGATTTGTTATTTTTTTTTCGATTTTCTATAGAGAAAACATTAAGTAAAATCATAATGAAACACAATTACCTTATTAGTTGTTATTACAAAAATTAATAAATTGTTTCCAATTCCAGCGCAACGAAATAAATTAACTAATCTACTTACATTCAGAGAATCGCTAACCTGAAGATATTTTCGTCGACGTTCTTCTTCGTATACCCTTTTCATGTGCTCCGCTTGCCTTCTGGATAACTCTTCCTCGCTCAGTGATTCCTTCACTTCTTGTCTGATGGGACTTTTGTAATGAATTGTTACTTCCTTTTCCACATACTTCCGGGGCGACTCTGCAAAAGGAACAAATGCTGAAATTTATAAAATAAATCTTTTACTTAGTGCAACGTACTCGTGTAAACTAATAAGAGAAAGAGCGAACGTAAAAGTAATGAAGTGAAAATATTTGATGCCTAGATACGCATTTTGATTAGACGAAGAAGTATCTTCATGATAATTTCAAACTTTTTTATGAAGACATTAGAAATTTGCTTTCGTTTGTAGCCTCGGGGCACCTCACGATGAAATAACGTTAAAAATGATTAGCATGTTGAATTTCACTTTTTCACATATTATCGATTTTACATTAAATGTTTTCTAATTTTTTATTGTTTTGCAGTCATGCATACAGTGATATTTTTTTACAACGAACCACAAATTAAGTTGGACTTATCTTCGGATTAATATTACGTGTAACGCAAATCGAGATTACCGTAGCACATAAGTTTCGAATAAATCATTTTTAAAAACTGAAAATATTAATTATACATTTCTCACCTAAATAAAATAGCTTTGTATTCTAAGTTAGGTTGACTTATTAATAATTTTATCGCTTTTGTCTTCTTATTAAAAGTCATAAATTAAATTTAAATTTCAATAAAGCAAATGATTCATGGCAAGATATATTATATTGTGCACGCAAATGTTGCAAATCAATGCCTTTTATGCGACATTTTAAACTAGGCTGTTCGCCCTCTTTGTGCTTCCGTGTGCTTTTAATGTCAGTAAAAGATATACAATAATTTTTATGGGAAATAATGTGGAACTAATTTATTGTTAGTACGAATTTTTTAATATTAAAAAAAATAATATGCAGTAACCGACTCACCATTTCGCGTGATGCACACAAGTTTTCATTCGAAACGTTATATTTTGACCAAAAATTCATTCATTTTCATAATGAAGTTTAAATTAGTATGCAAGTGCTTGTGCCATTTGGGTCTCGAGTGTAAGAACCTTTAATTTTGCACAAGCTATGTAAGTTAGACGCGTATTAAAATAGAACAACTAAGTTATGCGATTAATAAAGTTATAATTTTATTAATTCTGTGCTTAAGTTTAACGGCATTAAGTAGTTTATATTCTAAAATATTTAGTATTTAGGGTTGAAGTACACCATATAATTTTTCTAAATTAACGCCAAATGCGTAATAGTTAAATTAACGTCAAATTTAATGAAAACTTAAGTATTCACTTACTAAAACAAGACGGAGTTATACAGAATATGGAGCTATTAATAATAAATGTAGTTTTTAGAAAGCATAACTTATAATTAGTTTTCCACGAGACGAGACTTTTCAATGCTTCACGAATTTTAAAGTGACAGTGTGGTACTTGAAGATAATTTTTATTTAGATTATGTACGAACCATTAAAATTTTAATATACGAGATGCTGGTAATATTTTCCATTTAAACTTGAATGTGTCGCATGCGAGATAAATATTTTAAGATTTTTAGCTCTATACACAGCAGGAAGACGTCTTGAATAGTCAATTTTTCGATTAATAATTTTCAATCAACGTTGTTTTTGACGTTTTCCAGAGTTTGCTTAGGTTGATGCTCCGACAGCTTCATTGTCATTATAAAATTTAGTCAACTGTTAGGTGTGATGTACGGTTTCCCCTTAATGACGTCACTTTTTGCACTGAATTAATCAAAGTCTAATTAAATCACTCTAAATTGAATGAGCATACAGGTAAAGTGCATTAAGTGCAAAGCAAACCTGTACGTTTATTTGTTAGTATAATTATTATTTGCATAAAATCATGCAGGCCGAACCAATTCAACAAGAAAAGATATTCGTAATTCTGTAGGCAAAGGTGTAAGTCTTTCGTGTTAAATAATTCAAGAACTAAATATTTCAAAATGAGGTGTTCAACCAATCCATTATAACATGGCGTTGTCGATCATTATGTCAATCACTATAAATTTAACACGATTTCTACTTGATGTATATTGACAAACGTATCATTTCTTTCACAGAGAAAAGCCAGATAAAAAATGCGTCGATTTTCGAAAAGCGATTGATGAATTGACTTGTTGAATTGAAACGACAATAATTTTTTTTGAGAATTAATACTTTATATACCACGAGACCTTCCGTTAATTATTAGAAGTTGATATATAATTAACACTCGATTACGTGAACGTGTTGGGGTCCAATAAACCCGGTTAACATAAAATTTTTACAATAATTGGATACTTTGCAAGAAAAATCTTGTTAAACTTCTCGTATTATCACTTTTATGTTGAGCTGTTTCGTAATATTCAAATATTTCTTATACGAGTATTCCAATTATGTGAAATACAGTCGAATTTTTACTGTTGTAATAAAAAAGGTTTTCTTTACTTAGTATATGATTGCTGTTTTATTCAAGTGTTCCGAAACTATTGGAATTTTATTTCCCTATCTGAAACATTTTTAGTTTCATATTATCAACTTCCTAACTCATTCACACGTTTTAAGCTTCAAGCTAATCTATCTGCTTCAAGACACAAAGTAATAAAGCATTATTTAGCAATATAATAAATAATGGCATTGTACAATATTAGGGTTAAAGCTAAAAAATATATGGGTACCTGGTAGGCAGCACTTAAAACATTCATGGAGTGTCCTTATTATTAGACAGCAACCTTATTTAGCGTGATTCCCTAATCTAAGATTTAAAGTGATGCCGGTAGCCAACATGAAACGGCTGTTACTTAACTTAACTTTCTCTTAATAAAATTTAAAATACTTAATATTCAATGTAATATTTTATTAATTAATCAGATCGACGTCTACAAATTATTAACTAAGTTCATGCAGTATATCCATACATTTCTAAATATCCTGGGGGTTATTCCATATAATTTTTTTAATTATTTTAATTTATTTTATTTTTTAAATTCCCCCCCCCCCCCGGTGCATACCACCTCAATCTATAAATAATGTATTTTATCCTGAAAGATTGCAAAGTTCCTATTCATTACAACCTATCACCGAATATGCACAATAATCTTCCGTTTGTAAACCATGAGGGTCTGGGAGTATGGAATACATTCCAGTACACCAGCATTTACTATGTTTAAAAGAAAAATTTCTAAGACTGGTATTTCGGTCTCACGTCAGTTAATATTATGATTTGGGATTGCGGCGCCCAATAAAGTAGACATCAGATGCATGCTGTAGACGTTAACTTTTTTGTAACTATAAGTACACATCAATCTTCCGATTTATAAAATCATTAAGAACTTGAACTTGATCAGGGCAAACACAGCAAATTATCCGAATTAAACTTCATACTGGCGAGAAACCATTTTAACACCTATAATTAGGACAATCAGATGGCATTATCAATATTTGATAATATTACATTTTTTGTACTTTTTTAAAGATTCAAACTAGAATTGGTACCTGTTCTTGTTTTTGACTTGATCTGTAATGAAAAAATAATTAAATCGAGTTTAAGAAATTAGAATTGGAAGCAGGCGAAATAAAAACGATTTCAAGAGGTAAAATCAAGTAAAAACTAACTAACAATATTAGAGTTAAAAATTTCACAATAAATTAAAAAAATTGAGTTTGCAATGCTGCCGATGAGTTAAAGGTAATTTTGAATGCCTATTGAACAACAGCGTCGATTTCTCATTTTTATTATTACAGTGAAGTTAAAATTTAATAAAAATTTAATTACTTAAAAATTAATAGTAAATAAAAAAAAATGTATTGCTTATATTAATATTAAAAATTTATTTTTCTAAAAGCTGTATTAAAAATAGCGCCCACTATAGTTTAATGCAAATAATAATTTCTACAGCAATTTAATAGATAAATAATGATTCTTTCTGTATCAATAAATGTATAATCAATAATAATTTTTAATTTTTTTTCCTCCACAGTTCACATGATATAAAGTTTAATAAAGAATCTTGGGCAGAAAACTTAAATTAATTCGAAAAAATTGTATTTTTTTCTAAATATTTTTTTCTCTTGCAGGCAAATCAATAGAAGTTATTAATCTATGGAAATTTGTTTATTATTAAATTGCTTCATCAACATAACAAAAAGGCACAAACTAGACTTACTTGAAGCACTGGAAATCTACTGATTTGATTGTTAAACTAACAGTCGACCATGTTATCAATACTGATGTGTGAATGTGTTGATAACATGATATAGCTAATGAAATTATCAATCTTATGTGAGTAGATATCAATTTGTTAAAAATATTAATTTCAATTTAAAATTTCCAGTATTGGTAATTTTTACCTCCAATCAATCAAAAATTTTTTTTTCTGTGGGCTCTAGTGATGAAAATAAGGTTCTTTCCCAGGGTTCCCACAATAAAAAAATTCAATGAAATAAAAATGTCATCTTATCTCAGTAAATGTTTAACCGATTCAGATAAAATTTGGTGTGCTGATCATTTTTTACAATTCAATTACCTTAATTTTATTTCTTTTACTATGAAAAGTACTCGAATTTAATTACTGTTAATAATTTCCTGTATAGTGTGTCTGACGATGGCTGCCTGTGGCTGAAGCAAACCACAATATTAATACTAATATACTGAAAGAGTGCAAAATATTTTATTTATTCCTTCGGTTAGTATAACTTCATACCTTTTGTCTAACGTGAATAATTAATGATCTCTATCTTTTTCCCCCTATTTACCAATATTTTTTGTCATTCATTAAATTTTAATCACAGTAATAATTGAAAAACTTGAAACATTTTTTAAAACTTTGAGAAATATAGCAGATGACAAAATTTAGAAAATTCGGGCGAAGCCAGGTACAAAAGCTAGTAAAATTATAATCTTACTAAACTGACAAAGTTTTAATATTGTTTTTAATAATGAAATTTTTCAAATAAAAAAACCCTAATAGGTATAAAAAGTTATTTTAATCAATATTGATGTTTGATGGTATAGATCGAGATAAAACATCATCTACACCTGTTATATGCATATTATAACGATAATCGGATTAGTATTAAATTGCAATAATTTACATAATATATTCCTTAATACTTGGAAGTGTTATAATATATTATGGTTTTCAAAGGAGCATTCTTGACATATTAGAAATTTGTAAGGTAACTTATTTTTGAGAGAAAAGCAAAATGTTTCTGTGCTGAAAGGAGGTAATAGGTCGGCCAAAGTTTAAAGCAAAGATTTGGTTTCGGTCTATTTAGAAATAGTTTAAATACAAAAAATAGTTTTAAAGTTATGGACGTAACAATCAACACCTCTCAACTCTCAAATCTTTTTTCCATGCACTAATTTTTGCAATAGAAAAAGTTCACACCAAATGGATTCAAAATTTTATCGATTTTATAATTAAAAATTAACTGACTTACCCATTTTGGTATCTCTCATTACGAATTTAAAATAATACCCTTCCAAATGTTGAATTATTTTACACCACAAGTAACTGTTAAATTTTGTTAATGCTTTTCGATGTAAATTTGGTTTATAAATTTTGCACAGTATAGCACTACAGTTCGCTCGGCTCTCTTCCTAATTAATCATTTAATTATTAAACTATGTTGTCGAGTTGTGGAATGTTTAAGTTATATGGTGAAAACGTTGTCCATTCATGGTTAATAATAAGTTTGTGCCAGTGACCGTTTTCGCTAACAAATATGTTGGTCGCGCTATGAGAGAGCTTAATGGTACTACTGTCCACTTGAATCACAACAGTTTGTGTGTTTCAATAATTTTGTTACTGCCGATGGAATAGCCGATGCGTATCGTAAAGAGAAAATTGTGCTAAAGTTAATAAAGCTATATAATTACTGTAATAATCACAACGCATAGGATGTCAACTAAAACATTACTTTCTCTTTAATACCCGTATTTGTCTAACTCAGCGGTTCTAAAATCCCATTATATACAGTTACGCCCAAATTATGCAATAATTGCATTAGAAAATCATAAGGTATTTAAATAAAAATAACAATTATTCCATTGCAGACCAAATGACCTACAACCCATGCGGATCAACGAGTATAGATATAATAATTTATTATTAAATAGTATAATTCTTGCATACGAATAACGGTTTAATCTATTGGAAGAGCAGCCGCAAGTTTGAACATCAAAAATTTAAATTATCAAATTGAAATATATTATAAATTTGGCAACTGTGAGGGCAGTTTTAGAGTCTCTGATTTTTAAACTTTCAATAAACAAGTTTTTTTAAGAAAAAGTTGTAAATTAAAAACCGAATGGATTTTTAAAAGTATCTATTCCACTTTTTAGGTAGTTGGCTGTTCGTAAAAGTAAACAACGACTAAATAGCAAAAGTTCTTAGTAGCAACTAATTATGCATAATATAAATTACCCACAGTTAGCTAATAAAAGTGGGTTATGTTTTGTTTAATAACCAATTAGAAAACTTCCTCGAGGCTGTAAATAAAAACAAAAACTTTCAATTTTTAAGTTATTGTTTTAGATGATGGAAATAATGGCTTATTAAGAATCATTTCTCTAATCTTAAGTTAAATGCGGCTGATTCGAAGTTTGACCTACTCTTCGTTGGGCAAAGTAAAGGAGGTCTAGTTCATTAAAAATCTGGACAAACATTTAAACAAGCAACGACATAAAAGTAATAGTAAATTTTTTACCGTATATTACAATTTAATTAATTTTCTAAATGCATTTAAAAGAGAAATTTCGATTGTTGACACCGATAATTTAGCTTAATTAGATGTAATAATTGCTCGATGTTGAACTTTCTTCCTGACGATCTTATGTTTCATGCTTTCAGTTCGCTTCTTGTATAAAATTGCAGTAGATGCCGTTATGTAAATCAATTAGTGATGTAGTTGTATGACTAGATAATTTGGCGTTTTTGTGAACCCCCTACTGTTCCTTTACCTGAAAGCATGTAGCTATTCATTTGACGTTAGTTATTAACGCAGAGAACAAAACTCATCTTTCACGTCATTGTTCTATAGAATTTCTGACAATTTTCTATACAGTTTATAATTAGCAATTTTATTATAAAAAACCATTTGAATTCGAAGCGCGCGTTAGCAAAAAATTTAAAACAAAAGTTGGATGAGGTAAACATTTTTTGAAATTGAAACATTTTCTGCTTTCTAGACCATTAAAAGTAATATTTGAAATATGAATACAAAATTAATTGGCAGTTTACATTTATGAAATATCATATGAATGAATTTCGAATAGTCAGCAATACGTTGTATAGCCTACACTCCACATGTGAATGTGGACACTCTCGCACCTCGACTTGGCTCATTGATGCTCATGGAAACAATAAGTGCAGCACTGCTCAGACAGCAACAGAAGAATCTCAAAAAAATTAACATGGCATTGTTGTAAGGATGTTATTAAATTAATCAATATATTTGTTTAAAATTGCCTGAAGTGTTCTTTTGGACTCAGTTACTGAACTAGATTGATAATAATTTTAAATGAACAAGATCAAACAAAAACGATTGTCTTACAAGCCTGATTACATATGCAGGTAATCAAGATTTTTGTCGCTCATCCAGTCAGGTAGATACCTTTTCTGGTAAACATTTCATTATTTTTCAGATCAGCTGCAACATCGTTTGTCTGATGAAGTAATGATGCTAATGAGTGCTGCTATGCATGAGTCAATTTATTTGTGTAATCTGTCTGGAATCACTAGAGATTTAATTTGTATTTATTCAATTTTTACTGTTTTTAGGATTTCTCTTTTCATGCATTATAATTACAATAAAATGCTTATATCGAAACAATAATTATTATTGATTATAAATATACACTGTATTAGTCAGAATGTTTTTTATTTTGGTTTTCTTTGAGTATATGAACTAATTTATCCATTATTATTGTATTAAGTAATTTTTTTTATTTTCAAATGATCATAGCACCGAAGTTATTGATTTTATAACAATTCAGTAACTTTTTCAATAGCACGAAATTATATACAAATTAGATTCCAACCCTTTATTGTATAAAATCAACGGTTTTTAAGTTATGGATTTAATTAATTGAAGAAATGCAGAAAAATTCAAAATTTTATTATTATTAATGTTGATAAAAATCTACAAGGTTTTCAAAATAAATCTCAAATTGATTCGACATTTTTTACTTCACGCAATTTTGGAGCTATATAATCATTTGAAGGTACAAATAAAAAAATTTCTTTGAAGAGATTCAGAGATTTGAGTTTAGATAAAAAATTTAATTATTTTATTAATTATTAATTTTAATTTTTAATTATTTTTATGTAATTATTATATCTACCTACTTATTGATTTTAATTAAAACTTTTTCTTATAATTTGAATTTTATATTGTAAAAAATGGCGACCTAAGTGGTAGTATAATTTAATATAATTTTTGTTATGAATTTGTTTTTGTCAATGAAATTGAATTATTAATAATTAATTTTGTATTGGAGATGGGAGAGATACAGTTTGATTGGAACATTGAAATCTGAATTATATTTGGTTTAAATGTTGAAATTTGTAGTATTCGAATTAATAGTAGGTAATTAACGCTTTATAGGATACTGGTCGATATATCAATTAGTTTTTAAATGAAATGAATTTTTTTAAATAAAATTTATACCATAATATTCAACTGTTAATCACAAGTTTTTTTTTTAAATACTGCCCTATAAAGGGTTAAAGGTATCGCAAAGTACAGTTTGCTACAAGTGCATATGGACGAATTATCTTTCAATTTACCGTTCCCATTACTGGAAGTTTATTTAAAATAAAATTTGGATTTAAGGAGAAAATAAATGGAAATTGATTTTTGAAATTTTGGTGTTTCCAAATACCCTTTATATTTTGAAATGTAAAGCTTTGAGATTAGTAATAAGTATTATTACTATATAAAATATTTTCTAAAATATCAATTTTTGAAAATTTTGAATCTGGATAAATACATTTCAATATTTTTGGCATCCTTTTTATCAATTCGTTCAAAAAATGTATATTTAGAGTTTTTACAGTAGCGTTTTATACGAAGAAGATTGTGGGAGCGTTGATTAATAAAATTTAATTTTATTAATTTAATAAATTTGTATACTTATCATTGATAACTCTGAATATTATCTTTAATAATTTCTTTTGAATACAATTAATTACTGAAATTCTAATCTAAAAGAATATTATATGTCAAAATAAAATCTCATTCGACATCAGGCCAGTGGCAAAAGAATTATGTAAACAAGTTAAATTAAATTTTAAATAAACCAATCAGAATAAAATTAAAAATCTATGTCAAATTAAAATCTGACGAGATGAAAATACAAGAAGGTTAAATTATTATTTCAATTTTATGCGTTTTTTTGTTGAATATTTAAATTTAGAAAACAATCAAACAAGAAAACATGAACAAAATAACGATAATTGCAACAGCGAATCTTCTATATTGGCCAACAAAAGATTCGTTTTTGCAGTTATTGTTATTTTGATTAGTTTAATTTACAATATGCTCCGCACCAAAAGTGTCAAGATGAAACTTTTATGGATTATGTAAAAAAAAATGAAATGTCATTTTAGATATAATTCTTTGATTTTGAAAACTTTACTTTATTCAGAACATAAAAATTATTATTAAACTTAATTTTTGATTAATTAAATTTAAACTTTTAACGTTAAATTCAACTTTTACTGTCAAAGAGTCAAGTAAAAAGACGACGGTTGGCACTCAAGTACCTACTTTAGTTTAATTATAAAATGACAACAAATTGATTGACATAAGGTGTAGTTTTTATATTGATCGTAAACAAAAATGTATTTTTGCTTAGCAACCGCGCGCGAGAGATTTAGCTTTGGAAAAACACATGATTTTATTTTTACTCAATTTTATTCAAAAATCAAACGAATTTTAATTTGTATCAACTTAAATTTTCCAAATATGGAAAGAAATATTTTGCATTTTCTTATACTAAAATTAATAGCTTAAAAGGAATTCGTTATTTTTACTTAATTAAAAATACTTCAAGATTTTAATTTAAGAAATTTAAAAAAAATTTTGAATTAATTACCATGTATATCGTGCACCAACAAGAATTTTGCATACTTGTTATTACACCAAAAAGTGTGAAAACCATATCCGGTTTCCCCTACTGCTAGTTCTGTACTTCATTCATCTAACTAATATATTGTACATTTACTGCTAATTTAAGGACCGCAGCCATTACGTAAATTAAGGTATAACATTAGAAAAATATCTGCTTAATTAAATTATTGCAATATAATGTAAAAGAGAACAAACAATAATTATTATTAGTAAGTAAACAATTTGAATTAATTTACTAGGATTTACTGAGCAAACGAATTTATTTTTGCTAGTGTTGATTTTTCGAACGGAATCCAATTATTTTTAATAAATCATTCAGACTTGATTTTGTTCAATACATATTTCTAGACAAAGGCATCAAACAATTATTGTGATTTACCCTATTGCTTGTGTACCAATTTAAGAATTTGCGAGATATCACAATAAATTTTAAAGAAAACCAAAATGCCTGCTGTAGGCTCGGGATATAACTTTTCAATGAAGAATAATGATTTAATTTTCAAGGAGATGCTAATATCTGAAACTGTAAACTCAAAGCTCTTAATATCTTCCGTAAATAGGTCCTTAATCAATTTTGTTGTAACAATTTTGCTTTATAGATTAAAGCGAAATTGGCTAATCGCAGTTATCAAGTTACTCAATTATATTCAGTTGTGGTGATGTCGATTGACAAGTTTCGTAAATTAGCGTCGATCTTTTGATTTGCTAAAAAAACAAAATCAATTTATGATTTAATTATAGCAATATTGTATTAAATTAAGGTAATTATCTATTTAACACTCCTGAGTAAGCACAAAGACAACGTTGATTTACAAACAGCAATTACCACAAACATATAATTTAAATTACTAATTAGTTAGTTGGTGGTATAGCAACATTAATTATTTGTCAACAAATTAATTAAATGAATTATTTTAATGATAATTAACTCGCAATATTATAATATTATTGAATAGCGTTAAATTCGTAAATGCAATTATTTTCGAATTAATCCAAAAGCACAAAACTGCAAATTGCCAATACCACATTCGATTCATTTTTTTTTTAAACAAAACGTTCATTTGTATTTAAACTGAATTGTCTCATTAGAACAGTGTTTATAATTTATGTGCATTTCAAAATAATATTGCAATTTACACTAGATTTAAAATTAATAGAAAATTAGCAACATCGCTAATTATTCGTGGTTATTAAAATAATTTGAATCCCCGGTCACGTTTTTTTGTTTCATTATGTTAATATAAGAAAATAAATTGAGCGATTGGGCTGATTAAATTTTCACGTGTAAAATAAATAAACTGCGCCGAAATAAATAACTCGAAAAAAATTCATTCAAACATAAAAATTCAATTTATTTTTCATATCAATTTCTCGATACGTTTCTGACATTTTAATAATGTAGTAAATATTCATTGGTTTTTCTTTTAAATGCAAATGGATGAAAAATTCGATAACAACAAAGAGTGTGCAAGAAAGAATATTTTTGAATGTTTAACATGTATTTTGTTTTTGCCAAAGGTAACAACTTGACACTTAATAAAGATGTTTTACTAACTGTACGGCATGGGACTATAAACTAGTGGAATGTTTCCTCCGATGGAGTGTCTGTTAAACAACGTTTCCTGCATACGAGTGATTTGGCTAGGCGATTTCCTGCGGAGATTCGCTACTGTAGTTGTCATGATACATTCAGTTTCCTTCCCATTCACAATTTACACACTTGCCTCAAAAGTTACAAATTTACATGAACAATTACATCGTTTTAAACTTCACTTTGGGCAAACACTTTTGCGACATTTTTAAATGCGAAAGAATTGATTTCCGCGAAACCTTCCAGCACTACTATTAAGAACTGGAGCACGTGCTTCGAACGTCGTCGTCTTACTAGGTTTGAGCAAAGATACGTTCACGACTAATGATTAAAGGTAAGTCGGCAGAAAACTAATTAATAAGCAATTGCATTAAAACAATGGAAATTAGTACCTGTGCTGTGTGCTCCATTAGCGTATGCGTTGGAGGAATAGGAACAATGCAAAGTAACGCGAGAAGAATAATAATTTTTAATGGAAGCATTTCAAATTATTATAATTAAAAAGATGAGCACAGATTTTGCATGAACTACGCAGATTTTTAATCTTTTATGCTTAATTTGGCACGATAGAAATGCACTAGTTGTAATTATCACGTGGCGTGGGTTTGGTCGTTCAAAAACCACAAGCGATTTTCAACTACACGGTGGATTTGTGCATTTGACAGCTTACCAGTGATTCGTTTCCGTATTTTTAAACAACAAGTCAAATCAACAGACTGTATGTGCGACAGAGTAGAGATGCTCTACGTGTGCTGCCCCAGTTTTGAGAAAAACATTATTCTCAATTAATTACATTTTGAGATTTAGATTAGAGTTTTGCTCTATAGTGGGCAGCTCCCGTATAGCCCCTCTACTTTCTGTCTAGTTTAAATTAATGTGAATATAAGTTTTGTAACAAAAAACTTTGCGGTAAACAAAGCAACAATGTCGCAGAACATGCGGTATACCAAAATGAAGAAATGTTTGAAACAACATTTATGACATTTATGACAATATAATTTTCTGTAAATGCTGATTGAAATGTTAAGATAACTGCTACAATCATTCCGATAGTTTCAATTTGATAAAATTAGTATTTTAATCAACAATCAAGTTTTATGCCACTTATGTAACTCTACTCTATCTTAACTTCTGAGTTACAACGCCGTAACATGAATTAAGTAGGAGTGAGCTGTAAAAATAATGCGCAAAACTGTGTAAAACGGACGCCACTCGCTTTTATTAAATAAATAAAAATAAAAAATTATTTCTTATGAATTAAAAAGTTTAGTTTTAGAACGGCTTTAGTGTAGTTTATCCTGGAGTGGAAGAACGACACAACTAAGTAATTCACTAAATTTTCACCGTTTTTCTGCAATATTTTTTACTTGCGTTTGTAAGTTATTATAAATCGTCAATAATATGACACATAATTTAATCCTACATAAAATATTACATTTAAGCTTAACATATTATACGAAATTGAGCGGAAAACCAGTACAACTCCACATCTTTGATTACAAAATCGAATAGTTCTTCCACAAACCGATTTCATTAGAATCTGCTCCTTTAAACGTAATTATTATTTTTCCTGCGATATTAATTTAGTTGATTGTTAAATAAAAAAAGTTTTTAATATTGTCGTGTTACAAAATATTCAATTTTAATAATTTTGATAGTTTGAAAATTTGCTGTGTTGTATGAGAAATGTTTTTTTTTATGACATTGTAATTTGGTTTTTGAAAATTTAAGATTGTTTGTAAATATGGGTTTTTGATAATTAGTATTTAAAATTGTTTATAAATAATTCTTGTAAATAATGAAAAAATTTTGTATTGGTGCGTGTTTTCAAGCCAACAATGTTTAAGTTGGTAGAAAAAACAGCAAAACTTGCCCTTCCAAGTTGGTCCGTCGAGGTGATCGGACGCTTTTGCGGAAAGGTCCCGTAAAAGTGTTAAATTGCATCTCAGAATTGAGATTTTTGATCGATTTTGTAAATAAAATTTATTTTATTATTTAGTAAATTTATTAGTATTTTTTTTTTGAAAATTTGGACAATTAAAATTGACAAATAGTATGAATACGTTAATTAATAAATAAATTAAGATTGGATAATTGAACGTTAAAATAATATAATTGTCTTTTGAATAATAATTAAATTGAAATTGAAAAACTCAAATTTATGTGCACGTCGAACACCTGATTTGATAGCACACTTTGCGGTTATCCTTACATTTTGAATTGGAAATTTGTTTAAAAGTTTAATTTAAAATTTTAATTAAAAGTAATTTATAGATTGTAATGGTAAATTGAAAAGTTTATTTCGAAATAATTTAAATTGTCGAAAATCTACAATAAATTTGGAAACCACCCCTGAAAGGTTTCAGTTCTCCCTCTTGTTAAGCTGGTCGGGAAAATATATAGTGAATAGGAAATTATTAACATGACGTTCCACAATAATATATTTAATTGTGAGTTTTCAAATCTGTCAATTTTTTTGGAAAGCAATTTTACCGGATATAGCAAATGTTAATTACTGTTTTTTTCTGAAGAATTCATTTGTCAAATTTTGTAATTTGATAATATTATCAGATATGGTACACTTTAGCCAAATTGAAAGTGCATCTACAGGTTGTGAAGATTAATTTTACAAGATAACTCGGGTCAAAAGCAACTACACATTATTGGCTATACCTACTCCTAAAAATCCTACAAATCAAAAGACCGAACTAAGTCTTCCATAAAACAAATTTCAAGTTTAATTTATTCTGACTTTCAGCCTTCGATAAATTAATACTTAAAGAATGTTCCGGGGCAATCCTTAAATACGATCACATCCCTAATAGGTCTGCTACTAACGACAACTAAATGTTGTTTCTTGTTTATAAACATTTATCGGATTTTTTGGTGCAGAGTTCATTATTAGTTTATTATTTAGATAGAATTAGACATTGTTTAGTCTTTCGCGATAGACTGACAGACAGTTAGCGATTTCGTGGTTAAATAGTTAAATAGTTTAGTTTAGTTTTTGTACTGCTGAATAATGTTAACTTATTGTTGGAAAAAGAGACAGAATACATTCAATAATTAACTAGATCGTAACAATTTGCAATATTTACTCTATTTTGAATTACTTTCGAACTATAAGGTTTTTTTGGTAATTCCAATAGTTTAGTCCGCTATTATTTAGAATGCTTAATTTTATTTACGATTTAGTCTTTTGATGATATTTTGAATTTGCGTATATTGGGATACTACACCCGGAGTATCGAATTTTTTTTAACCGTTGACCTTCGGGGCATCTACTAATTGCCAGGCTATCATCAAATAGAGTGTTTTAAATAAATAAAGGAGTAATAATAGTTGATATGGTCATTTTAAATATTCAAAGCACTCTGTTCTAGTTATGGATGTTATTCTCCGTTAATGGATGATGGATTAGCACTTGGGTTATTTGGAGTAGGTATACCTATCCTAAACAATAATGCATTCATATTTACTTTCACCGTTTGGCAAAAAACATTGTAGATAAATTCGATTTTAGTAAACAGCACCGTTCGCATTTTAACATTTTCAATCAAAACTTGACATTTTAAAATTGAAACTCTTTTTGCACAAAAAGTAATTACGAAAAAGTAATGACCAAAATTGTACGACTCTTGCGAACAATCAATTAAATTGCAATTCAATACATGTAGGTCAAATACTGCTAAAATTTATCGAAAAGTGCGGCGCGTCTAAAAATGTGACTATTGAAAAGATTATACGGTATTTTTATAATGCGTCGCGTCGACGTGATTGTTTTGACAAAAGGTTAATAAAAAAAAATATATAGAGAAATTTCGTTTTATTTTGTTATTTTTGTGATTTGTGATGAATTATCTCCAAATTCAGTTTTTAGCTTTTATGTGGAAAATATGGTTTTTCACCACTTCAAAACTCAATTGTAAAGTGAAGTTTTTCTCAACAATAGAATTTAAAATTAATTGCACCAAGTGATAAAAGTTGTGCATGTTCCGCAACCATTAAAATTTTTTTCGGGTGATTGCTTGAATGATTTGCGAGGAAGTACAGAATTGTTAAAATATTTCTAAATTTGTACTTAATTTTAACAGAATAATCATCGAGCGTGTTTTAAAAAATAAATTAAATTAGACTGCGGCTTTAAATATAAAATTTAAATTGGGGTGTTATCAATTTTTAAATTAAAAAAATTCAATTAACTGCGCGTTAAGTCCTGTACACACCTACAGGAATTAGCAAATATTTTGCGGAAGAAAATTGGAAATTTTATGTAGTGACCTTATTCCGCCATTTGATTTAACGAACCTAACGGAAATGTTGTATTCGACCAAAGAAAACTCGGTATCAAAGACGTATCCAATTAGACTTTTCTATTATGCCCAATGAAACACAAATAATTGGAAAAAATGTATCTATATTAACATTTTGTAAAACATCCTCTTTAAATAAAATTATTAATAAAAGGAAATGTGAAGTTTATTGGTGCATAGCTTGTGTCACTATTGTACCAGAAACTTTTTGTAATCATTTTTTTTTGTTAAAGCACAATAAGTTAGGTATAGAAAAATAAAATTGAATTTTATTTTGAAATGAAAGTTAATTATATCGAACATGTATTCGGTGAACGTGTTTCAGTGTCGAAAAATTTTGTTACTCGATTAATACCCGTGAAAAACGGGTTGGGTGCGATCACGAATCAAACAAATCGACGTTTTAATAATACGTGCAAAAGGTGAATTCAATTTTAGATAAGTTTTATGTTTTGTAAAAGAAAAATTATCAGTTCGCTAAAGCAAATCAGTTTATAAAAAATTGCTGTTCTTTATGCTGTTACAGCACAATTTTTTCGAGATTGAATAAAGCGGTTAACTCATCCTGATGTATTCATGAAAGCATTGTTACAGCCAGCGTTGGTGACTTTTTCACTTGCGGTTATCTACCCTGTTTATTTCATTTTACATATCAAATTACTACATCTTTATTCAACTTGTTACATAATTGTAGCTGTGTGTCTAGGTAGGTAATTTACATTCTTCGCTTAAGCCGACATCAAAATTTGTGTTAGTTTCAACACACATGAATATGTAGAATACTAAAGTAAACGGACCGTTAAAACAACGTGTAAGCGATAAAATGAACCCTACGTGCGATAGAATGTTAGAGATTTAAGAAAAAATTGGAATCCTCTACGTTTTAAGCTTTAGCACAAATATTCTACCCACATAATTTGCTTCCTAACCCAAAAAAAGTACCGATAATAGATTATCAGATTAACAACAACGCCCTTAAACCGTTTTACCATTTTAAATTACGACGACATTTTCTTTAAGCGCAGGCTGTATAGCGAAGTAATCCATATTTCATCGGCCATCGGCACTGTATTTTTTTTTCTATAGCTACAACATTCGGCAGTAAAAATAAATGCATTTTTATGATGGATAATAATTTCGGCTGATCTTGCCCTAAATTTTTGCACTTAATTTAAATTAAAATTTCTTACTCGGTGTTTCTATTAAAGTACCACTTTCGAGTAACATTGTTTCATTAAAGTTAAACTTTTAATCCACCCAAAATGAGACGTTTGACGGAACTAATTTCCGCTTATTTTTAGCTAAATTAACCTTGATAACAATCGATAACCTTAATTTTGCAGAAATGTAAGTTTCATGTTATAAGTAAAAAATCAATTCCTCGTGAAATTCCCTTATTTAAATAAAGACAAGAAATAAAACCGTACCTGTTCCGAAAAATTCTAGTCCATGATGTCCTTTGGGCGGAGGCGTCGGAGGTTCTGGTTCTGCATTCAATATTGTAAAATTACGTGAATTTTTGCTTAACTAATGCATCTTTCACAAATTTCGAATGTTCAAATATTACATGCAATTATTAGTAAACAAATGGTGAGCTAAAGATAAAATAAAATTGAACTATTCTTAGTAATTTGCGCAAAGATGTTCTTACGAGGTGCAAATAAAAAAAAAGGTGTTGTCTACGGGTGCAACTTTTCTTATCTTAAAATACAACACCTTTGAATGTAACTGTGGGTTTGGCTGTTTGTGACCACGAAGGTTTGTACCTTACTGGTTCAAAACTCGGACGTGAAACGTGTTGATGACATCCGTTCGAATTCTGCTTCCAGGTGCCATTTTTGTCACGCTTTTTTAAAATTGGCGAGAGCTTTATTTTAGAGCGCACAGGAGACGTCGATTTCGGTCTCGGATATTGTTTTTTAACCAATTCGGTATTCCACGAAGAAGGAGAATGATCGGGAGACGATAAGGATCGAGTGTTGTCATCGATATTTGGATACTTGTGAGCGGTCCAGGACGCGGTAAGATATGGAGATATGTCTCTTAGTTCGTTTACGCTAGGAGACGAAGTAAACATATGCCCGAGTAAGGAAACACCGCGTTCGGGAGATTCGAATTTTTTTCGAATTCTTTCGACCTCACCTTTTGGACAGCCTAAAATTTTGGCCAATTCTTCCACCGATTTCTTGCGCACATCGGAAAGAAACACAGTCTTCTTGGGATACAAACTCGCAATCTTACTGATTATATTAATATGCGGCATGTAACGATCGTCCATGGGAAAGCTAACGGGAGAAACGACACCACCTCGACGAATTCTACTTCGACCTCTTCCAAATATCCAAGGATATTCGTATTTTCTTCTTAAATGATCAACTTCTCCCGTAATTTGACCCGGAATTATAATTTGTTCTTTTCTAGTTAATTCGGGGTTACTTCTGCACCGCCTCGGCGATGCAGTCAATCGATGACTATAAAAATCTTCCATATTTTCAAATTTATTTTTCAAGTGTTCGACTTCGTTAAATTTCATCGAAACGCCATTAGCGGATTTTAAATTCGTAGAGCTTAAATAATGTGACGCTAGTTGTGTTGCGGCTAAAGCAGGCGTCGAAAATTTGTTTTGTTCTTGTTCACCAAACAGTTCTTTAAAATCTTGATAAGACTGTGACAAAATAAGTTTACGTGGCTGATTAAGGTCTTCAGATTGGGTAGCGTTCAAATCTAATACTGCGTTAGGTTCGATTTCTGCATCGCAACTGTAGTTTTCAGACGCTCGATAAATTATTGGCGTATAAGGCTGTTCCTCGGCTACGTGTTCAAAATATTCGACTTTCTTTAGAACGTCGTCTCTTTTATTTAAGTGAATAACAGTTTTTGTTGACTCATCAGTGCTTCCGCTTTCAGTTTCACTCATGGATGTTACACGATTTGTAGCGTCCGTTGAAACTAAAGCTTTCTTTGGTTGAGCCCAATTTTGCATCGTTTTATTTATATCGTTTTTATAAGCATCGCCATCTTCCTTCGTTAGCACTAACAAAAAATCGCTATCCCTTTGATTTTTATCTTTTTCATCCTCCGACACTTCCAAAGAATAACACGTTCGTGGCGACTCTAAATCAGGTGTAATCGATTTTAAACTTGCATCTGCTACCGCAACTGCTCCTCGCATTTCTTTGCCTACTACCAAAGAAACAGAAGAATTTTTACGTTTAGATGCTCGATTCAATACTTCTCTACTTAAATCCTGCGACAATTTCTTTTTTTCGTTTTCAGTTAAAAGAGTAGACGCGTGAGAATTAGGTTTTTTATAATACTCTTCAGAATTCCGCCTAACGCTTAATTTGGGCACAAATTTTTTGTGAATAGGAACGCCGACATTGTAGTCGCCACTGCCTTTCACGTTTCCATTTTGACTATAAATTTCTGCGAGTTGTCCTTTTAAAAGATTAATTTGTTCAGAAGAGAGGCTGCTCCAAATTCGACTGCCAATTCCACGTGTTAGCAACTTTTCAGACACTTGAAACTTTTTAGTATCAGACTTGACTCTTCCTTCAGACTGCGATCGTCGCCCCACAATATTCGTAGCTAAATCAACAACCGAATTTCCTCTCCATAACGGTTTATAAAGATCTCTTTCAAAAATTCGCTCGTTCTCATTTACTACTTCGCTTCGATATGAATTATCTTTCAATTTTTCAAAACTCTCTCTGATATTATTCACCGATTTATCTTTAATCCTCAAACCTCGATCCAACTCTTTCTTCCAACGATATCTTTCCACATCTTTTGGCTGAAATAAAAACCCCTTTTCTTGTTCAGCATATTTCAGTTTGCCGTATAACTTTTCTAATTCTTTTTCGGCTCTTTCGCGGACGTGTACTTCCTTCCAACGTTCAAAATCTATAATTTCATCTTCAGTTTTTCGTCTAGGACGAAGTTCGTGCGACGAAGTAGTCCGCTCTAACTCGTTCATTCTTTCAAGCGTCGAATAAAAATTATTCAATTCTTTAAATTTCGCACAACTTCCCGGCGAATGAAACGACTTAGTATATTGACAACTGCGGTTTTGTTCTTGCGATAGATCGACAGAAGCCAAACTATCGACGTCGTCCAAAGAAGTTAAATCTTTAACTGCATCAGCGCTCCGCGAACGGAAAATTTTTAATTCGTTCGGATAACGTGAACTTTTTGCTTGACTTATTTTTCTATAAGACGGTGAACGAGAAACGGATAAATTATCACAATGTTCTCTGTGAACGATCGGCGAAGTAGGACGTTTAACTTCAGAACTTATTTCTATTAAGTGAGAAACTTTTCCAATGTTTTTGTCATGCATTTCATTCGCATATTTTCTTTGAATTACGGGTGACACAGGTCTGCTTGTTTCGCTAAAGAATAATTTTGACGAAGGACTGTACGATCTTTCGTATTCATATTCTTTACCGACCTTATTTACTTTAAACTTTCTTTCAATTACGGGAGATACAGGTCGACTTGTTTCGCTAAAAATTATTTTTTGTAGTGGACTTTCAGACCGATTTCGCGGTGACACTGAACGGGTATGTTTAGAAAGAAATAATTTTGTCGACGGACTCGGCGATCTGCATTTTTCAATTTTTACCGGCGAAATCGGACGAGACGTTTCGGAAAAAAACAGTTTTGCCGATGGACTCGAAGACCTGCAACGTTCAACTCTGATGGGCATAATTCGTCGTTCTAGTACTGGCGAAAACGAATACGTAGTTTCAGCTAACTTTTCAGTAGAACAAAATTTTTTTTCATCTTTTCGTCTTCTGTCCGTTACGGGCGACGTCGGGCGACTTGTTTCGGAGAAATAAATTTTCTTTACTGGATTGTTACTTTTAACGATGTCCTCTCGACCGGGTTTTGGAATCGAATACGAGAACGACTTTTTGAATTTTGGTGTAACTACCGGAGAGACCGGTCTACTGGTTTCACTGAAAATCAACTTTGAAGTACTTCCACTTCTTTTTAAAGAGTTATTTAATGCTGCATTATCAGGATTTTGTTTCCTTTTTACTGTGGGCGAAACCGCAAATACTAATTTAGTTGAACCGACAGGTTTCGCTGGCGACTGTTTTCGGATGACCGTTGGAGAAATTGGGCGACTAGTTTCGGAAAATATTATTTTTGGCGGTAAACTAAGGCTTCTGTATTTTTCTTCTAGATATCCATCAATTTTCCAAGTTACCGATTTTGGGCTAGCAGATCTGGATCTCATAATGGCAGCATCGAGACTCTTAAATTTTGAATCGGAAACTGGCTTGGTGTGATTTAAATAAATTTTCAGTGCACCGATACTTGGTTCCGAGAGCGACGATGCATTTCTTTGTAACATTCGAGTTTTTTCAGTTATTCTCGAATGAGGATGCACAACTGAAACTGCTGGGGGTGGAATGTCGTCTAGAAAGAGATGTTGAAAAAATGAATTCGATTGAATGGCTTCCTTTTGTTTTTGGATTACATCTTGCGTTAGATGGTATAGCTGTTCGTAGGAATCTTCCAGTTCGGCTCGGTTTAACTGTTTTATATTTTGAGCACTTGTAGAACGAGTGGTCGTTTTAGAAGGCTTAGCTATCGGTTTTTCCATAGGTTTTACGGTGGCTTTCTTAACTCGTCTAGCAATTTCTCCATTTAACTGATCTTTTCTTGATTTTCTTAATTTTTTATTGTCAACTTCATTTTGCGAAACTTTTGGTTTAGCATTCTTCGTTAGTGGTGATTTTGAATACAAACTGCTTTGAGAGGAACTTTTCGATTTTTCCGACGGACAAGGCGACGATACAAATCTTCGAGATGATCGATTAACAACGGGAGTTGCAGGAAGAGAACTGTAAGGGCGTGTTGGTTTTAAAAGTTCTTTGCCACGTTCACTGAAACCGACTTGTATTGGCAAAATTTTTTCTTTTGACAGTTTAGCTCCATTCTTCGCTGAAGAATACATAGCACAACTGTTCTTGTAAGTGGGTACCGAATTTAAAGAATTAATTTGGGAGATAACGGCTTTCTTCACCTCGGTGGGGGACAACAATTCCGTGGATTTGGATAAACTTTTACTTCGGTTTGGCAATTTCGGCAATGTTAAATCAACTTTTCGTTTTTCAGTACCGAACGTTCCAGGTTTGACTTTTGCAATTGCAGTAGAACTTCTGAGATTGGTCTGAGAACTTCCTTTGGTTATTTTTCTACAAGGGCTTGCCGACAGTGATCGGAAGGAATTCGAACTCTTGGAAATTGGTGTTAGCTTACTGGAGAAACTGCTGGACTTTATACTGGGTGCAACGCTGGCGGTTTTTATATCTCTGGGTCGTAACTTGGAGTCGCTTTCAAAATTCTTTTTCGAAGCAGCGCTTAGTTTTGTGGTGATTTTATCTTTTAAATAGTTGACTTTATGTTTCTCCATTTTTGAATTTGAAGTAAAACACGTCTCGTGACGTTTACTGATGGGCGATTTCTCGGTGCGTTCTTTCATGTTGGAAATTAAGCGGAGTGTGGAGCTGTTTTTTGACGACAGTCTTTTCGGCGGCGACGGTGGATTTGGAAAGGATTTAGGTATTATAGGGAAGGAAGTGGGCGCTGTTCTTTTATAATCGGCAAAAACGTGACGAGGATGTGGAGGTACCGATAAAGGGTAGCAGTATACTTGGTTTTGTGGCTTTACGTATTGATTCCTAATTCGAATCGGAGTTGGCGATAACGAAATATATTCGACGTCTGTGCTTTCTGCGAAACAAATATTCTTTTAACAAATTTAGGTAATTAAGTTATCAGTAGACCATAGTTAATATAGATGGTGTAACGGAAGATTTAAATTTGCGTGTCGCCTTCATAATAAAATGTATATTGTATATTTTAAAAAAGAGAAATAATAATGTGCGAGTTACCAGGAATAATTCAATTGTTAAGCAAAATTTCATGCGATATATTATATTAGAAAGGAGTTTGACAACAAACCTTTGTTAGGGTAGAAAAATCCTCGACCGTTAAGATGTGTTACTACATTTAAAGCTTAACTAACTACATACATTTAAAAATTGTGACGTAATTAGTACCTTCACCTGGAAGACTTCCACACCGACATTTACATGGTTAATTATTTAAGATTAATATTTGCGTACCTTTAGGACGTTCCGGCGCCAGTTTTCTAAGACCATGCAATGGAACATCTCCTCCTTTTTGAATGGTTTTGTACGCTTCCTTCTGTTCTAAGGGGCTTAGATGTTGAGTAGCTTCCTCTCGTTTTCTAAATAGCAGCGTCGAGTCGCTCTCGTATCCCGATTCTTTTAAAGCTCTGCAAATAGAAAATTGCTGTAAATGTCAAGAGTAGACTGCCGGTAACAGCATTGGCTACGGACTTTCTCGGTAAAGTGTGCAAACTAGAAAATATCGGACTTATGTTGACACATCGTCTAATACTTTTGTCGCACTGACGTGCACGTTCTTTATCCAGGCTAGGGTATTTAAATGAACGACCTGTCTTGTGAGGTGTGGACAGTGTACGTGAACTGGTTGAAAACTTCCAGTTCAATAATGTCCGTAGGCAATGTGTTTAACTTTGAACTAAAGTTTAAATTGGACAACTTACTTGCTCATGTGACCTCTCGGTTGCGGAATATTCTTTTGTTGTTCTAAATGCTGAAAAACGTCAACACTTAAACATGGATGCAAAATTTGCATATTCAAATAGAGAAATCAGTTTACATCACAACATGCATGTATTATTGTTTGATATTATTTGTTCAGCATGCTTTAGAAGTTGTGTGCGTTAAGTGTATATGAAGTGTGTAACAACATTCAATAATAGAGGTTTCCACAATATTCTTTAGATTAAACCGAATTGAAAATGCCAACAGACTTTCGAATTCCAATCATTTTCATTGCAGTTTAACTTTTATTAATTGAGTAACATAATTATTATTATTGTTGGTTTAATCTCCCTTACACTTTTACTGGTCGCCTTTGGTAGAAAAATATTGTAGTTAGGTAGAGCAGAATGGTCGTCCAGCCACTGTGCAATGAATAAGCAACACTTGGTTAGTCACACCACCAAAAACCCTTATCAAATATACATATGTGTCCAATAAATAAGTTAATGTGATAATGTATTAGTTTATTGCACACTCAACAATACAAAAATAATTAATTTAATGAATAAATTACTGTTATAAAAATATTTCTCGTTATAAAAAAGATATAAAAAAAACCAATATTCGGTTAAAAAGATATCAAAAATATCGTACCCCGTCAAATATATCCATGACTTCGTCCCACCACTAAAATAAAAAACACAGCCTTTAGTTATTTAAGCAACACGTAACACAGAGCTTAATATGTAAAAGTATGTAACAAAAATTGTATTGGTAAATCCCCTAAAAGTGATAAAAGAAGCAAAACGTACATTTTGCAGGTACTACCAACATAAATCCTTTGTTAAAAGACATTTTTGGAAAGACATTTCAGGTGCATTAAAAATTTACCTCTTTAGCTTCTTTTTCTGAAATTGAAGAATGTCCAGGAATATAGTTTTCGATCCGTCCCGGTTGGTTCCTGTACGCATCCTCTGTTTGCCTAAAACAAAACCTTCGTGAAGTTTAAACTAGCACATATATTTAATATTTCTTAGTTTACCTTCTAGTTACGTTAACCGATTTCGGTAAGGTGCAAGAAATATACTCGTTTTCTTTACCATTTATGGTTTCCTGCAATCGTCGACGATCCAAAGTTGCATATTTACTGTCCGAAACTGCTCCATCGCTGTCGTAATAATCGGCACTAAAAGCACTCTGTTCAGGTTCAGAAAAGTATCCCGATAAATATGGATATCGAGCTGTGAAAGAAAAATGATTCTATTATACAAATTTATGGAAAGTCTATGTGAAGCAACCACACCACTTTGCCTTAAGCTGGGACAAACGATAATGCGACATGTAAATAATAACAAGAGATAAGAGTACTACAAAATTCATCTTACTACACGGGCGTTGAAAGATTATTTCATTTTATCTCTGTGCAGAAATAAATTTTCAGCAACAATGAAACTAATAAACCTTTGAAAATAACTTACAGGCAATGTAACCGTTTTCATGAATAGAACTTACTACTTCATTGTAAAGCAAAGTGTCTTGGGATGTCGTTAAATTCAAAAAAGATTGTCTAACAATTCGACAAGAATTTATATTTTGTTTTAATTTTTCATTTAAATTGATACTATCCATTTCCATCTGCGAACTTATTTTTAGAAAACTTTTGTCACAGTTACAATTTTATAGTATAACCTAATTCAAGCAGAAATGAGTTTTCATTGCCAAAAATAACAAAGCTTCACGTAGAAACTTGTTTGAATAGACTTTCAAATTTTCCAACTTAAATGTTATGATTTTGCTATCAATTTAAACGCAAAGCACCTGAAAGATATAAATAATCAATCAACAATTTTTAATTTATTCTTTCAACAGAGACTGTTGAGATAACAATGGCAGGAAATGCTACATGGAAATGTTTGCTTTGTGATAATAAATAGTATTCTGTAGTGGCTACGTGCATTTCAGCGTTTAGAGTGAAGTAAACGTAATTTAACAATTAGTGTTATCATTCTTCATTTAAACTGAAAACTGCAGTGAAAAATTACTTTGGTAGACAAAATTGAATTGATGCTCGGTGAAGGTGGTTAAGGATCATGTTTGCGGCTAGGTTTATTTTTCATAAAATAATGAAAGAAAATTTGAATTCAAAAAATTCAGTCAATAAAACGTGCCACCATAAAAGGATTTTCTGATATATAAAAATAAAAAACCTATCAAAGATAAACAACAAGAATAAAATTTACATAATTCATCGAAAAATAGCTTAAATTTTATTCAATAAAACGCAGTGATTAGAAAATTTTGAAATGGTTCAGCTCTCAAGGAGAACACAACTACTGCTGCTTTTAGAAATATTAAAAAGTGCCGAAAGTAATATTTACATATATTTTTCAAAGCAAAATGATTAAAATTTAAATCTAAGTTTTTGTATAATATTATACCGCTGATGTTTTAATTTTGAAATAAAATTCTTTTTAGGAGGTCGAGTAGTATCGGGAAGCTATTTTCGGATCAATTTTTTGATGAAAGTGGCGGAATATAAAATCAAAAATATAACAAGATTTTGGAAAACTTCAAAAAGGCCATCTGAATATTTTTTAGGACGAAACGGAAGTTTTAGAAAAAATACGAGTAGTTGATGTCTCTGTGGAAAGTCCTGTTATCTCAGCAAACACCAGAGTTTGAAACTTGGCTAGCTGACCTGCTTGTGTTGTGGTTAGCAAGCCAAACTAAGGAATTACTAATAATTAGCAAATCTCCACCTCGGGGGTGGGTAGTAAATATATTAACAAAAGCCTCGCAAACCCTGTTTACATTGCTCAAAAAAAATTACTAAACACTGCACTTTACAGAAATTCACCTAAACACAACAATGCAGAAAAGAATATTTAATAGAGTGTATTGCACGGTTTATTGACTTTATTTGGGAATTTTTTGAACTCGGAAAGATGGTACATACACAGGAAGCTACACAGTTTTCAACTTCGAAAGATTTTCTATGTATTTTATGATATTTAATGTAAAAATTACAAAATAGTTATGTTCAAGAAGATGGCAAGTTTCAGGAGAAATTCTAAAATTCGAATTTTTATTTTCTACTTCTCAAATTTTCATTAATAATTATTCTTCTTCTTTTTTTAATGAATAGTTCTTTCTCGAAATTTATCATTAATGAGTCTTTCTCAATTCTTATTTCAATTTTGATTATCTGCAACTAAGAATAATCATTTAATTTAATTGTATAGTTTAGTGTTTTTCGTTTTGGAACCTCCCCTCTTCTTAATTTATTTATTGATTAACCATACAAAAACAACAATTCCCACAAACTCTCCAAGTTTAAAACATAAGTTCTTCGTCCTAAGCCATATACTACTTTAAAAAAATTTTAAACTTAAATTTGTTATTGAATCGTGGACGCTAACCAGTTTCGAACCACTTTAAAATATATCGACTCCTATTGTGACATAATAAAGTAAATTTCGTTGTCTTCGTGTTATTAAGATCATTTGGCGCCCGTTATTTTGTTTCACAGTTAGTTAAATTATACAAGCACTTGAGTAAAGAAATCAACAAGTTCTTAACGGTTAGCCGCCTTTAACATCAAAGAGGTTTCGATACAAAGTGTAAGCTTCAGAATGAGCAAAGGATTCAGTTACTTCTAGAAATCTTCTTTTGTACACCTCCGCTGAGATCTAATAAGATCGAAACATGTTATGTTCTTGTTGGAATCCGATAGTTTTAACTTGATAAATTCATTAACGATTCTTAACACGAGGTTCAATCCTCGACACAATGCTATCGAAATAAAGTCTTCTGTATAGCCTGCTTAGGAAAGCAATTCCACTATACAGTCAATTAACTTATAAAATTAACTTCATATTGGTAAGAATAATTCAGTTGCATTCATTTAATAATAAGATTAAGACAGGATTGACCACGATTACTCAATAATTGTCTATACGCCAAATAATCTCGGATTTAGTGGTTTTTCTTAAAATTGATTATGACTTACCGAGAGTGAAACTCATATTGTAAGCGATGATCGTGAAAATTTGTATTTTTAAATGTTGGTTACAATGTTGTACACAGGTTCAAAAATCTTGATAGGATAATGTTTCCTGTTATTAAAAATTCAAGGATAACGACTTTTTTAAAGGATTAACGTGCTTTTGGTATTGTTATTAGACATTTTGAGGGCCACAAAATAAATTTTGTTTATGTTGCTAAATTACAGCTTTCTTTGGTGCAAAGGACATTGATCCAATCATTAATACAACACAGACTCGCGTGTCGTTCTCGTGGTATATCAAACCAGATGTTTATCATGGAACCCTTGTAGTATCAAGATTATTCTTTAATTAAGTTCGCTATTCGAAAAACGTGATTGATAGAAATTTAAAGATATAGCGTGAAAAATAAAAAAGAACTAACAATAACAATAATGCGATGATGTTCGGAAGATGCAAAACAATTTTACGTCACCATCTAAAGTTTTATATACGGGATATAAATTCGGTGAGAAAATCAATGAAAGTAAAGATTTGCATGGATTATATTTAATCAAATAAAATTGTGGGCCATAAATTTAACAAATAACGTGAAAATCTTCTTCCACTAAGAAATTAAATATTGATTGATAGTCGTCAACAAAAAATTGAATTTGCATAAATGTAATTTATCGCCAACTTCTCGATTCATTTAAGGTAATCTACGTAAAGATAAATCTTTGAATATCGAACGACATGCTAACTGAATTAATAAAATTATTATTAAAGTATAACTAACTAATCTTATATTTATTAATAACTAAAAATATTAAAAGCAAATTAGAAAATCTACGCAATTAAAAATTATTAATAATTAATTTTGCTACGTCAACAAAATCACCTTTTAAAATTTAGTGCAAAGCTGTAAAACTACGTCAAATGTTAAGTTTGCCGAAAGAAATGCTTTGTTACCATTAATATTTTTGATGAAATTTACATGAAAATAATTAATTTTGGTAAAATTTACTCTCGACAAACTTGAAACTGAAATAGCTCAAGTGTTTATATGAAAGCTAAACCACACCAAAATCTGTAATTAATAAAATACCTCGACGTTGTTTATATCGGACTGTTACGTAATCTCCTGCAAATGTAAATATTAGGTGTAGTAAAATTGTAAAATCTATTAGTAGGAGAGTCGTTTAGTAGTAAAATCTGAATACTTACGATCTGGTTTCTGCTTGTGGATTGTTTCGTACATCCTTTTGTACCACCGCGACTGATTTCCGTCCTTAACCTCCTGCAATACAACAATAACTAATCTCTGACGTTGGAATTATCGTTTATCAATTTATTACGTAGCTTATCGCTTATCGCACATTAATACGGAAAATGAGAGAGAGAGAAAGAGAGATATTTATAGAAAGCAATTCTAACTTACAGATCTCAATACTAATGGCATTCCGTCTTTTGTTGTTGGTCCAATACCGACTTCATATTTTCGTGAACCTAAATCTGCCATTCTTCTAGGTATTTCGTTATCCGATTTGCTAGTATATTCCCTTCTAACTTGATACACTGAAAAGAAATTGATACGAAATAAAAATGCAATTCGATCGAGTAAATCTTACAAATTTCTCCAGGTCCAGCGTGGGGTGGTTTATCGCCCAAAGTTCTGTGCGAATGTTCCGTATGTAAATAAGAAGCACCTCTTGGTAATTGTCCTTCTGTATGAAAAACATTCGTTACTGAACAATAACTAAAGCACTTATCACGTACCTCGAGCTTTCTGAAGTAATGTTATTGTAGGATTTTGCGCTTTTGGCAGTCGAGAGGCCGAAAATTCCGTAAACCCGGAAGCGGGTGCAGAATGGCTAGTGGGCAGTCGTCTTTCTAAAGACGAACTTAATGAAACACCTACTTTACCACTGCTTTCCGGAACTTGCCATGGGGGATGTGCAGACGGCGAATCGGGTGTTTCTGCAACCTGCACAAGAATTACAAGTAGTACTCGTTCAATAATTTTAGTATACACACTACAGTAACACTTACTACTTCCGATTTTGGTATATTTTTTCTTTTCAAAGTTGGCGATTCGAAATTAACTGGTCGAAATTCTTTTCGTTCGAGTGTCGGGCTGGATCCTGCACTACGTGGCGTCCATACGGGTATGATAGTTTCGTCATCTGATTTTTGTACTTCCGATAGTTTTATTGTTTCTCTATATTTATCTTCGATTGATTTTTGACCTGGTGACCATATTCCTATAAGATAAGTCACTTTAACGAACCAAACTAACGAAATGTTGGAAAGCTTGTTAAACGTGAAATGTGGCGAAGGTTAAAACAACAGACTAATTGGACACTTTGCAAGCATAATTATAGTTTTCATTTACCATATTTGTTTCTAAAATCCTACCGATCAATTATAGCGTAAAATAATGTGTATTGGGAATAACGTAGGTGTTTAAGCAAATTTTAATGAACCGTAGTTTTGGCTACAACTACCTGTCCTAATTATAAACATCTCTTGACTCATGCAAACATACGCCTCCGATAAAAATAAGGCGCCATCGTCCATATAAATGCAACTTCCTATGAACGATTTAAAATAGAGCACAAATTAGAAACAACAAAAGTAATTAGAAGTTTTTATAAATAGCTAAGGTGCAAAAGTGATTTTAATTTTAGAACATATTTTGCACCTGTTGACCCATTTTGCACTATTCGCTAAAATAATGTGTCACACGTCGGATAGTTTTCAGATTATAGGAGCTTTTAATTTTTTTCCGATAAAAGCTATAAATTTGATGCGACATCAGCCATAGGTAAGTCATGAAAAAAATATGGTCCGGTTATTATGACAAAAGTTGACAAAAAAGGAGCACTTTTTTACGTTATTAGACGCACGATCGTTTTCGATACCACAAAGAAAATTCGAAAATTTCACCGCCAGCGACAGTTTACTCAAACTTAGCGTTCCCTAGTCGCTACTCAAAATGATCCACGTTTCCTTGTTACTGCAAAATAAATTTAGATCGAATTTGAGATAATCCGAATACAAAAACATTTTTTTCCGCTTTAGTTTTTTTTTATAATAAAATAAATTTTAATACTACATAAAAATAATGCAAACAATACTAGCAGAAAAATGTTATTTTTATCCAAATCCCACCGTCAGAGAAAAAACTAAAATTTTGATAAATCGTGAATTCTATTTTTATTTGAACTAATTATATAAGTAAAGTTTTCGTCGAGTCGGTTGTGTGTAGGGGCACGTGGTTATTTTCATTCATACAAGTTTTAGCATTGAACAAAGACGGATATCCAATTTTCATAATTGAGATATTTTTAACGCTAATGGTATCATCCATGTATTTTATTCAATGAAAAAAATATTTTAATCGGTCATTAGGACCAACTGTTTGCTTGCACCGCTGTGAAGATATGCGATATAAATAGACACAACTCAATTTATTTGCAATTAATACAGCGGAGCTTAATGTTGGCTCTAAAAATAGACTACCGTTTATGAAAAGAAAATTTATCCTTTTAATTGATTGCAAATTTGTTAATGTATTAAATAAGTAGTTGTTGAAATTCTCCAGTGCTAGAAGTTTGCAGTTTGACAATTATTTCAATAATCCGGTATGGAATGGAGTACAGAAAAACAAATAGTTTTTCATTTTGTTTAAATTTAAACTGTAATGCCCGTTTACACCACTTGTTTTTGAAGATGTAGGTGGTGCGAATCGGCATTATAGAATTTTTTTTCATTTTTTCAAAATTTCCACCTTTGGATTTGCCAAAATGATCTTTTTGAACCTTCTTCAAAACCGACAGTTTCTTGGCAAAATTTGAGATTATGAATATATGCGGTTTTATTTATTTAAACTCAGAAATTGATTGATTGATGGGCATACAGAGTTATTCATTCATCAAGCACTGACCCAAAAGTTGAAACTTTTGAATTAAGTTTTGAATTGTTCGCTCAATTAGCACATGATTATACAGCCAAAGGACAAATTTTGCAAATCAAATTCGTAATAAACGCACGCGACACACTATTAAAAAAAAGTTGTTTGATTCAAACAATTTTTATTACAGAATAAAATTTTGTTAGTCGCAAAAAACGAAAGAATTTTTTGATTGACGAAAATAATTTTAATTAAATCAAAACGAAATTTGTTTCCTTTGAACAAAATTATACAAACAAAAGTTTTTTCATTTAGCAAAAAGTTTTTACCGTGTAGAATTAAACTAAACTGAACATGACAGTGATGGTTCAAAAATTATTACCTACAGATTTTGAAGCAACGAAACTATAAAAAATGAGAACAGATAAAAGCACGTTTGGGTATAATTTCAAACATCAAATAGAGAATTTTTTAAAATAATACATTTTTGTGTATTATCTTTGAACCAAGTATATTATTCTTTATTTTATAATTAAAATTACCAGCCCTTCATATTGCGGTCTCTGGTTAGGCTGACCCCATCAAACCCCGGTAGTTACGTCACTGATTATACATTATAATATAATGATCTAGTTTCTAGTACAACGTTATGAGTTTCTTGAAAGATCACTTGTGGCCTTTTACAGATTTATCAAGTCAATGAGATTGTCAAGTATCAATGTCACTGATCCTGATGAAATTACCACTTACAAAGTGCATATAATATAATAAATATGCTGTAGATGAAAATTTCTACTTGACCAATTCACCTAAAACTAAATATTTCATTGTTAAATTTCTAAATAAAATTTTTCAAATCAGAAACGCAAAAAACACTATATGGTTTATGAAAATAAATATTAAAGCTCAGACATAAAAGCAAAATATCAAAGTAGAAAATATCAAACAGTACAAAGAACTATACTATATAGTTTTTAAGGGTAGGTAGATACTTATCCACGTAATGCCCACGATTGAACAGATTTACAATTAAACAAAAAATACAAAGCATTCGTATTTTGATACAGTTTTAAAAAGTTTTAAGCCGTCAGTCTGTATGGGATAGTTCAGCCAAATATTGAGAGTATAAAGAGGCAGAGTATAAACCAGAAGTAAACATGCCGAAGGGCAAACCAAAAGCAACATTGATGTTTGAGAATATTATCAGATACTTAATTAATGTTTATTTTTCTCGAAGTTCTTCGCCCTACATAAGGACCGAGTTACTTCTTATTTTTCGTTTGGAAGAATTCTTTTGGCAGATACCTCGGTGGTTTGCCACCACTTGTCGAGCTAAGACAGACTAAAATTTTTACTCAACCCGGACTCGAACCGAAGATCTCGGCTTAGAAGTCGACGTACATAAGCGGCAGATTGTTGATTGTTTTCCTTTCAACGATAGAGAGGTGACTTTGATATCAATCAATTTGATATCACTGCATATGGTCGATTTATCTTTTAAAATGTAGCGTTCTCATTTATGGAAATTTATTTAAAGTAATATTTAAATTTGGATTTGGATTTCTGGGAAATATAAATAAAAATTAATATTTTAATATTTTTGGCTTTTGCAAAATCCATTTATAGCGAAAAATTATGATTTGGAAATGGATTTGCAAATATTCTTAGTCCTAAACTATCAAAGTGGAAATTTAATGTCTTTGTAGTGCTTTTTAAATAATAATTTTCTACATTATGTATTCTTCACTTCTCGGTTGAAATTCTATTATAAAATTTATGTTACGAAAATTTTACATTTTTTTGAAAAAAAAAGTGGATTTAATATTTAAAATTATTAAAACGCAAAAGATTCAGCCAGTGGATGATTTTTCGTCAATTTTTTCTCGGCGTGGGCGGTAGTATTTCGACAAATATTTATTTCATAATGAAAAATGTAAAAAGTTTATATAATATTATATTACCTAATGAATTTTGAGCAAAATTTGTTCTGTATATTAAAAAACACATTTTCTTGTAAAAGCATCCAATATTAAACTCACATTTACCCAAATATTGTATGTTTGAGTTAAACCCAATTTAGGTAAAATTAATAATGGATAAACAATTTTCATTTAAAATGTTAAACTATAAAATTGTTATTAAGATCGCAGGTCAATGTATCGACCAATCATATAAAAGAATTTACAACTTTCAATTAAATTTTAAGTTTTAATGTTCATTTTGGCACTTCGATCGGTTATACTATGACACATAATTGAAAAAAAGTAGAAAATAACTCGAAAGTGGAGGTTGTAAAAAGGACATTTTTTTCCGAAAAAAGAATAAGGTCGTAAGGTTTACTGTCAATGCAAGCTAGACAGAAGTGGATATTGAGATGAACTCAAGCACATCATAATTGAAAAGACAAAATGCACACTTGAACAATACAGCGTGGGCCTGTATCAACTGTACGGCTAAGAACAAAAAATAATTAAATACAAAAACCGATTATTGTCAATGGAAATGTACCAACTAATGAAAAATCTGGTTAGTCTAATGAGATTCAAACAAGTGGATCATAAGCAAAAAGAAGCAACAAACCAAAGAGATGTCTCGAGCAGACTGTACAATTAATTTATTTCTTGATTACTGATTATATCTATGAAATTGGAAGTGGCCTTAAGGTTTTCATCAATATGCAGCAAATTCAGTTCACATAGATAAAGTACCTCAGAGACCGTTAGCATCAACGATAACCAGAGTTTCCAAATTAAAATTAAACATTTCTTGACAAATTTATTTACCAATAGCGATTAAAAATTTCCCTGTAGATTTAGAGCACAATAAATTTTTGTGAAAACTATATTCGCTGTATAAGCAAATTTATATGAAAGTTTTCAAGTGCACCGAATGCAAAATTTAAATCGGGCAACTACAATAACTGCGATAACTAAAAAATAAAAATGTAATATTAGAAAAATGGAAACTGAAAAACTCATATTGCATTTATTTAGATCAGCGAAGCAGTGTAGTTCCATTGCACATCGCACGTGAATTGAGTCAGGCAAAAAGAAGTAATACATACATACACAGATAAAATAACTTGTTTCCCACTGGATGTATAAAATTTATTATGACTTGAAAGTAGATTTATTACTATTAAAACAGAGCGTCCGTAATAAAAAAATAAATATTCTGCTTAGATGTTAAAGTAAAACGGAAATTCTCATAAAAACCAGAAGGATTTTTAATAACATATTGGAAGTAATATTTCGTAATTTAAAAAATTTGAAATATTTTGCTTTAAATCTCGACAATTTAAACGAAATTTTATACTCGCATGAGTGAGATGATGGACTGCATAGAAGGATCATTGCGGTACTATAAGAAAGTAAAGAAAAAGTATGACCAATTCAAATCTTCCAACTCCAAGGCTGAAGGACTACTTACAGATCTTAAACCTGCGGTTCGATTTGCACTAACACCATTACAGCTCAGCAGTCTTAGCGTTAATTTTTGGAATGTCTGCCCTGTATAAATCTCTTCGGAATCCTCGAATTTATTTTATTAAACTGAATCACTATTAATAGCATTATGTAGTACCTACAGTGCTTTGTAAAACAATAAATGTAAATATATAAAGGGTCAAACCACTTATATGCGCGGACTTAAAGGGTTCTTCCACTAATACGTGCCTAATCTTATCAATTAATTCAGGGATGTACTTGATTACCTACTTTAAATTTACTGTTATTTATTGCAGGTGTAAGCACCGGGGAAAGGATCGCTCGTAGTGACACGACAACATAATATAAAGTGGACTATGAAGACGCAGGGAAAACTTTCTGGAAGCACAGTAATTATGTAATTGTCAACGAAAAGCTCAGAAATTAAATTTATTTTCCGGTTCAGCTTACTTCCGAATAGTTCGAATAGCCAAGTGGGTAGCTTTTGGCAAAACGAAACAACAAAAAATTTTAATCACCAATTTAAAAACCTAATTTACTTTCTTAAAAATTTATTGTTTAAAAATCAGTTAAAGTTTTTTAATTTAAAAGTGCTGGTAAAGTCCCGAAAACATTCTTTACTAAAAAGAAGTTTTAACTTTGTTTTATGTACTAAGGAAAATGTTTGGATCTTTTTGTTTATTGATTCGGGAAAGTTTAATTGACAGTATTTTTTAAACAGCTTCTTAAACTTTGTCAAAAAAATACTAAGATCAAAAGGCTAAATTAATTGCTTTATTTAATTAACGAGGATAATTTTCAATATTGTTTTTCTTTTCTGGTTCAAACGTAGAAATTAACAGGTTAATCATAAAACTAAACGACTTGGAATGTTCTAAATAGAGTGCAGAATCTATTAACATTTTCGCAAATCTCAAGGAAATTCACGCGTGGAAAGAGTAAACAATTTTGTAATATATTTTCTATATTTATTTTGAAAACCATTCTAAACTTTTTTTTTTCGAAAGAGTATAGCATTTTTTTAATATATTCTTGAGCACGTAACTAATATAAGAACGAAGAACTCTTTAAATGTATTTCGTTTTGGAAGGTACTTTAAAATTTCATTTACTTTTCAAGTATTTATTGAAAAAGCACCCCGATTCTAGGTAAATATAATATTCCCAAAAAATGTTGAGAATAAGACAAAATTACAATATATTCTCATTTCGTTGCGATAACCACGAATTAAAGTGATTTCGTATTTATGAGATGCGAACAAGAAGTATCAAAACTTGAAGTTCCAACAGTTTTTCGGATACGCTACAACTTCGATCGGATGTATACTTTTTGTGTTTGTTATTAAGTTTCTAGAAAGTCGCCTTAATTGTAGTTTCAACTTTATTAATCGCTTGGGATAAATCGATTATTAATGGATTATACGTCACGACGAATTTTGTTATGTGTGAACGTTTAAACTTACACAAATTGAAAATTAAATAGTGGATCGTGCTGATGAGGTTTGCAATAAATTCAAAAGTTTAAGTCATCGTAATTACCCGATTTGTTTGATATTTTAGCGCCAACATTTACTTTTATATAAATTTTTCTGCGGTAAATTCCATTTATACATCATTTGCACGTTCAACAGTACTTTTTGGGAACATGAAGTATGGTACAAATTCACGCTCTTACATTTATAATATTTCCTTGAAAGCTTTTTCGTGTTTCTTTAAAAAATTGCAGTTATTCGAGTACCCAGTAGGAAATAGTTTTGTAAGTTCCAAATATGAACATTACTTAGGCACAACAAATTTTGTTAATAATTTCACAAAGAATATAATGGGATTTATTCCTTCTTTGTCCTGTACCTCTAACCGTTTTGTTAGATTATAATCAAAATTTCAAATGAGTAATTTGAATCAAAATCAAATATAATCTTTAACATATAACGTCAGTTGAAAATAATTAACATTTTAATATAATTGCGGAATTATAATTAAATTTTCGTCATTGTTATCGAACCGCAAAGTTGATTATTAATCAAGTTTTCTTACATTAATTAAAATTCAGGATTATCTAATCCATTTGATGATAAAATCCTACAAGAATTTTTAGGGTGTTATAATCAAATTGAATTAATGGTAATTTATTTTGAGAGATTAGGACTGTTTTAGAAATTAACAAAGTAAATCCAAAGTTAATATTTTTAAATTGATTCCAAAGCAAAACCCAACAAAATAGTAATAATATAATATAATAAAAATATTGCAGCATCAATTTTCATCAAACAAAGTTTAGTAAGCACACAGACCATAGACGAGATTTTTTAAAATGAAAAAGAAATGGTAAACATCGAGTTTTAATTACAGTAAACATAATGTAAACAATAAGCTATTTTGCAAAAAACTTTTAAATTCAGAGCGTACTTGCGCGAGACGCTTAATGAGGCGTGTAGTAAATATCGTCTGGATTTCCTAAGTTGGAATGTTAATGTAAATGGTTTCGATTATAAAACATACCGCTCTTTTGTGACTTTCGAAGGGGGTCTTTATGCAATAAAAACATTCGTTATTGAGTTCATAAAAGTGATCGAGTTGTCAATAAAAATACCTGAAGGAACGGCCGGTGCTTTGAAAGAGGGTGTAGGAGCACGGGCAATCATAATAACAAGTCCCAGTCACAAAATGAGAAAGCACTAAATTCAAACTACACTTTCACATCTGGAACAGCAAATCGTTCGAACGCGAACAGTCGACTGGCGTCGCAACCACCAGTCTGCACCGCGACGCTTAGAGACAGATTTAGCTCACACATTGCCAACTAATCGACTAAATTTGACGAACGTACTGTTTGTTTAGCAAGCTCGATTGACACATCCTGTCTAATTTTTGCAAAACACGCTAAAATCTTAATTACAGCAATTGATTTAATTTTTAATTGAAACTTTTAAAGTTACAGAATAAATTTTCTGTGACCGCACAAATGCGAAATGAATGAAGAACGCGATAATTTATTGTTCCTCTTTCGCAATCACAGTTCAGGAATAAAAATCTGGAAAACATCCAAATTATGTAACATATTAATAAACTTCTTAATTTGCAATTGTTACGCCGCAACGGTTTACCAAAAATATTATTTTTCAAATCGTATAAAAAAAATTGCGTACGTGTTCATTTCTGATATCTCCCATAAAAGCTTTTATGGCACATAACACCAGTCAATCAAATTGATGAGTGTTAAGATACTGAAACTGGGGTGAAATGGTAAATTTTTCGAATTGAAAAGATTATTTCGCTAAAATATTAGTTTTAATAACACCGATTTATTACGTGTGCCGTGGTTTGGGTTCCACGTTAACCGAGAAGTTAATCAAATAGATGCGAATATTTTCTTGCAGTTAATTCAAATGTTTAGCAATGACAAGTTACATAACCAGGCAAAAAACCGATAAGCCTAGTTCAAATGCTTTTTCTATTAACTGTTAATTACTGTAAATTCGCATTGCCTAAAAGTAACATTAAAATTAACGACAAATACAAAAACATTATTGGGAGTATTTTTTTAAATGGAAATTAATTAATTGATTGTAAATATTTTAAAATGTTACCAATATTGACATCGATATATCGTCGATATGATATCCTTCGGGTTGGGCGTGAGGCCAGCACCCTCACACTGTAAAAAAATTATAAATGCTAAAAATTTTACTACCAAGCCTCGAAATACGGACGGAACAAATCGAAAACGAAAATGCAAACGTAAACGGAATATGAATTTTGCTACATGGAATGTTCAGGGTATAAGTAAAAAGATGGAAGAGGTAGTATAACAGAAATGAAAACATACGACATCGATATTGCCTCCCTCGCGGAAACCAAGAAAAAAGGAATCGGAACAGAGCAGATTCAAAACTATGTTCATATATTTAGCGGAGTCCCCAAAGAGGAAAGAGCTAGGTGCTGCGTGTCCATCATAATAAAAAAGAACCTAAGAAAATTCATAATTTGTTGGAATCAAATAAACGAGAGAATCGTAAAAGTGGAAATGACTGTTATGGGACACGATTTGGATGATAGGTGCCCAAAAAGGATATGGGAATGGATGCCAAACTTTAGAAGGAAACGTGGAAGACCTGCTAAAACATGGGCGCAGGATGTTGAGGTTGCAATGAAGGATAGAGGACTTCAAGAGAATGATTGGACCGACAGACAGGCTTGGAGAGTAGGATGCGAGAAACGGATACGTCTGTAAATCAATAATTTAAACCAATAATACAGTGAAAGTACAATAATTAATTTATAATTAAAAGTTACGAATATTTTTAATGATATTAGTAACATATACATGAAAATTAATTAATAATTGATAATATCAAATTCTGACATATACTACTACAAATTTAATATTAAAGCTGGTAAGTACTGAAATATTTTTTAAACCTTTTAATTATAAAAATGTTTTTGATATTGTAACAAAAGCAAAAAAAAGAAAGAAAAGAAATATTTTTATGTTATAGCTGAAAAAAATTAGTTCCTATGTTTAGTGATTCAATCTAGAATTTGCATTGGCATAAAATACCTGAAAACTCTATGTAATCGATTATACTATAGTTATTGATAAATGAGTGTCGAGAAAATGATGTGATTTTTTATTATAACAATGAAATAAATTATAAGGGAGGCATGAATATATTTTTAGAACGTCTTTAGAACGTCTTTTGCGATTTGATACTGCATATTTTCTTCATTATTGAGTCCTTAACAATTATTAAAAATTAATTAAATACCCATAAAAAAATATATCGTTATGTATTATAAAAAAGTACTACTTCCAAGTTTAGTGTAGACAAATAGTTTCTATCGTCCATTGCGCTAGTCAATACAACCGAAGCTATTTGTATGCAGCAAACTAACAGTAATTTTTAATCCTTTTATATATAAAACTATACAACCGTCACGCCACTACTGCATGTCTGTTAATTATGAATTAATCACTTATTACGAGAATAAACAAACATAATTATAAAAAAATTGTAAAAAATAATAAAAATAATAAAAAAAATAATTAGTTTTACGAAGATAAAAGTTGAATAAAATTAATTCGACGACATTTTGACGTTAAAGTAACGTTTATATTATGTGCTCATTGGTAGTGTATGTATTAAAAACTAGCAATTTTAATCCGTAGTTAATTCTATAAAATCACCGAGATTTTGATAGGTATTGAATTCCTGTTAAACTCAATTAGTATCCCGATTCCTCATTATAAATGTATTTTATTCCAAAAATGGAAAGATTTTAATTTCATAAAACGGGTCCACAATTAGAGTAATACAAGGAAAAAGGTATTGACCATTTCAATTTTTGAAAAGTTTTCATGGCAGATTATTTTGGTAATTTGGAAACAATTTATTGCAATATGCTATATAAAAACCATTTCAACCTGTTTTTCCTCACATTTCTGATTAGTTCATTTTAAGCTACCAACTTCAAACAATTGGAGAGTTCAATTATTCAATTATTTGTGTTTAAATTAGTTTTCTTTACATGTTAGAAATTGATGGTTTTATTGCAAAGAATGAGATCATGCTGAACACAATATTTCGATGCGAAAATTGGAGGACAGTTAGTGCTAAGACAAAAGCAGGCCGTCGAAAAGTGAGCAGCTGCATCGTGCAGAAGGAAAAAGTTGACATTTTTTGGAGCATTTTGGGGTTTTTTACGAAATTTTTTATTATACCTTTATTAAATACTTTGGTTACGTGTACGAAGCTCAGGAAGCCCGAATATCAAATTCAATTGCTTTTGTTGACATCTGACGCAGATTGCATCTACCGTTTATCGATTTTTTCTAAAATCATCATAATATTGTTCTTCACAGCTTGGCTGTAAGTCGTTTGTCGTGTTTAGTATGTTACTTGTTAACAGCTTTAATATTTACAAGTTCGATGTAATAATTTAATTAATCAAAAGCTGGTGTTCATAACGAAGTTATATATCCGTTTGCAGGTATCTATACTACCTACTTTGATTATTAAAATTGAATCAAGTTCTTGCTGAAATTCTACTTTAATCTTTCATTTTATGCAAAATTTTTGACCAATTAACTGTAACTTTTTGGATTCATTTGTTTGAAGCTTAATTAACACTTAATTTTGAGAAAATTTGTGATTTGACGTTACTAATGAAAATGTGAAGGGGGTAGGTTGTGGCCACTTTTGAGTAGAATGAAAGTGCTGTTTCAACATTAAAAAAAGGACTTTTAAAATATGACAGTCTGGCATAAAAGGATCCATAAACGGATCATTTAAATTTTTTTAAGTAATTTTAGTTTTAACGTATGCAAATATAAAATGTGGATTAGCAATTTGTTAGATGCGATGATTCCAACTAAAACGATTTATTAGTGAATGCGGTAAAATACAATACGGTTTATGTGGTTTTTGACGGCGATATTGTTATGTATTCTCTGTTTTGAAAAGCTAACTTATGTTTCTTTAAATCATTTTGAGTATAAAGTTACATTTTTTGTGAATGCTAAAAAGTAAAATAAATTCAGGTCCTTTACATGTACACAAAATTACATTTTGTTTTGTACATAAATGTATTTGAAAAATGTAATCATTTAAATAAGCTTATTTCTTTTTTTTACATTTTGATCCTTTGCAGACTAAAAAACACGTTAAATTTAAATTTATATAAAGAATTTTTTTAATTGTTGGTGTTTTTTGTTAATTACAGTCGTTAGAAAATAAATTAAAAGGAAATGTAATTATGACAACTTGTATTTAAGTTACTTAGTTAAAATAACAACAACTTTGCATGAGACAAAATTGGTCTAGAACTTTTAGTTTGTAGTTTTCCACTTTTGTGACAGTTCTATTACATTATGCATAAAGAAAACAAGGAAACTTTTTTTATATGTGGGTTTTAATTTACCACTTGAATATCCACTTAAATAATATTCAAATGAATGTGTGTTACTGTCACGGAATAAACATTTCAGGTTGTTTTTTTCAAAATTCGACACACAATAAATTAATAAATTAAATTACGTCGGGGTACTACTTTGTCCACTATTGGATAGTAATCGAGTTTCTTCGGGAATTCACTAGTTTTGTTCACTGAAGTGTAAACAGTGCCCAGGAAACTTTAACAATGATAATGAAGCCGTTAAAAGGATCCACAAAAAGCAACATTTTCTTGAAGATATAAATTAAAATTTTGAAAATTACAAATTTCTTTCCAGATTAAATGGCTTAGCAGATATCAATAGAGAAAATATTAAATCTTCATGAGATATAAAATACAATAGGAAAGATGTGTGTAAACTATTGATTTATGTGTACTATAAAGTCCAAAGAAGTTTTCCTTTTATAGAAAAGACATGTTACGTTAATGGAAATCTACATTTCTTAAGGTTTAGATTATAGTCCTTTCGGCTGCTTTTCACTTCAAAGAACTTTTTACAAACATGTACTTTTGTTATGCGTACGAATCAATGAATGCGAATAAAGCCTATGTTGCTTCCGTGTTTATTTTCTAATTTAACTGACGCGACGGTTTCAAATTAAGAACACAACGTGGTAATCGTTAATAAAATTTATGCTAATTAATTCCTAAAATAAGTTCAATAATTAAATTACCTTCAAAAATAAAATTGAAAGTTCCTTAACCGACGTGTTTTATTTAAATTTATGCGTAACAATTTGTAAAGAATTTGTCTGCCATCAATTATTTAAACACATTTTCAATTTTCCCGTTTTACAAGTTTTTCTATTAATAAGCAAATACAAAGTTAGCGGCGAAACGGTGGCGCATTTAAAAATGCACTTCAAGCCTGCTTTTTCACATGGCTCTTTTATAATCGTGACTTCTCATCTATTTGTTTGTAAAAAGATAAAATGAACGATGATCTACATAAAGCACAACACAAACAAACCTCGCCCAAGCAGAAAACCACGAGCTATTACAAGATCCGAGTCAATTTCATGTAGAAGACTAAAACTATCTCGTTGCCGATTCTTGCTAAGTGCTCGACTTATCCTTTTGGCCTCCTTTTTTATTCTTCTCCGACCTACATTCATGCAATAATATTGCACTTTTAATTAAATTATAGATTTAAATCTAAAGTTTTTAGATTTTAACATGAAATTTGAATTAACAAAATTATAAGATTAGCATAATATCGTATCAAGGTTGTTCAAACAAAAATGGTAAAATAAACTTAGCTTTAATGCGGTTTTAAAAGCTTAATTTCTCATTCGCTTTTAATTTTTTGGTTCCAAGCCAAATATACAGGGTGATTACGTTTGTATTATGAGGAAAAAACAGTTGAAAAATAAATAAAATACATGCCTTCTGTTTATATTCTGTTGCATTGATATCAGTTTATTTTTTTAAGCAAAAATAACTATTTTTACAAACACATGTTTTTAAAGTTTCTAATAAGGATTAAAAAGAGCTCAGAATTTTTCAGGTTTGAAAAATGACTAAATATTCATGCCAAATCGACAGCTCGTTACCAATATAAGCAAATGAGGAAAGCAATTTCAAAGAAAAGTTAAAAGCAAAAAGTATCTATCGTAATGAAAAATTTACAAGCTCGAATAAATGGGCTTTCCGTGTTAGCTTCACCAAAATGTAAAAATAATATAAAATAGGAAAAATAAAGATATGTTGTGCCGCAGGTAGTTTAGAGAATTTTAAATTAAGCACATAAACAAATACAATTTTGTATTAGCTCGAAAGTACCTTGGGTTCGTAACTTGATCTAAAATTACTAAAAATTTTGCTTGGTCGGGTTTTTCATTACTGCGCCCAACACGACAATTGCCTGGGTGTTCGATAACTCAAAATTCAAGTCTGTAAGCAAAAATGTTACACTGCAAAAATATCCAATTCATTGTGCAATTCAAATTTCAAGATTTATCTTCCTTCGCTGACAGTATAAAAGCAATAGGTATTAATTAAATTTTAAAATTATTACTTTATACGTTTTTAAAAAATTACATGTTTTATTCGGAGCAAATGCATTTCTTTTCGCTTTTGTCGACTTCCGCCGTCCGTCCGTCAATCCTATAAACTCGCTACAAATAGTTCAATATTTTCAAGGTTACTAGCATTCGGGTTATAGAATTTAATTAAGTTTTTTGTTTTGTTAATTTTTATAAAGGCCCTAGGGGTATAAGCATGGTGATTCGGCCCCGGAAAGATATTTAAACGATATTCAGAGGATATTTTGGTACTAATGAAGTAATAAGATCCTGAAAGTTTCAGATCGCTAACTCAATTAATTTTCGCGATAAAGCAAAATATGTAAAACATGAAAAAAAAAAATTTTCTTCGGAAAGGCTGAATCGATTGATCTAAAAAATTTTATGCATATTTAGATGATTTCCAACTATTATAAATAATTTTTAATATTTAGAACAACAATAATTTTTTCATGAAATTAAAAAAATTGAAACAGTTAAAAAATAACTAATCAAGATATACAAATATTTTGAGAACCTTTATTTTTAATATACAGCTTGATTATTAATATATTCTTATAAATTAAGTCTATTAATATAACCAAAAAAAACCAGAAACCAGAAAACCAGAAAAACCAGAAAAAAGAACATAGTTTTTCAAATTGTTAAGTCAATTTTCCATAAATAAACAATAAAAAAAGAAAAAAACAAAAATTTGATTAATTTTCTCAATCTTCATCACTGTCTTCTTCAATCATAACTAAAATATTGTCTTTATCAAATAGTTTATTTTTTTATTAAATTGCAGCAGGCCTGAGAATTTTTGATAAATATTTCCCGTGTGACAAATAATAAACAATTGCGGCAACATGGAAGCAACATTCAATTTATCAAAAATTTTCAGGGCTTCAGCAACATTAAATAAACTATCTCAAAATATTCTCGTCCGATGGTAAATTAGTGAAACGGGATATCGGGTATGCGGACACCAAATAAAACAACAATGTTATATCGTCGACGTTTCGAAGGTTTAATTTATGCCTTCATCCTCAGGACTGTGGATAAAGACAAGCATGTGAACGTCGGTAAACAGCAAAATAATACTAATTCTCACCTCAATAACGTGATGGAAAGTCTGTTTATATGCAATGGACACGCAATAATTTGATGTTTGATGGCTCGAAATACGGTAACAGGCGTTAACTTTGTCTAAATATAATACTATGTACAGTTTAAAATGAATAAATACACTTGTTAAATAAGAAAATTACAGTTAAAACAATTTCCCAATATTAAAACACAAATGGTAAAAAACCAATAAATTTTTGACAAGGTCCGTTTGATAACGACAGCCAATGGTATAAAACAATTTCAAAAACAAAGTGTAATACTGCCAAAATAACATAGTCCGTGTTGTGTGTTGGCGCCATCTACTAGTGAAGCTTAAGAACTAACAATGTCAACAAAAATAATAAAAACAAAAAACAGACATTGAGGTGGTCGTGAAAAGATAGAGAAAAAAAATAAAAAACAAATTAATAGGTGTGATGCCAAGTCAACTGGTGCAGGTGTCAACCCGGATGTTTCGCTTTATCGATGTAGCACTTGAGAACGTTTCGGTAATAGTCCTTAATTTGGCAGAAATCATTCTGTTTGTTTACATTGGGTCCCAAAGTGGATATGAAGGCGGCTTCTAGGAAAGTACGTTTATAGAAATTCTTTTCGGTGGCCAGGATTTCGACTTCTTCCACCTTAAAGTTATGGAAGGAATCTATGATGTGTTCGGAGAAACCTGTTTTTTAGAATTATACTTGATGTCATACGTGTGTTGTTTTATTCTATTTCTTAGTATCTGTTTAGTTTGTCCAATGCACTTTTGGCCACACTCGCAATTAATTCTGTAGACCACATTTGCTCTATCCAGTATGGGTATTCTGTCCTTTAGTCTAGAGTACAAAATTTTTCCCAAATTGAAACTGTTGTAGAATGCCAATTTCAAGGAACCATCGCTGACAGCCTCCTTGAAGACATGTTCAAGTTTATTCTTTAACCATGGGTGATATGTAATTTTACAAAATTTCGTATTCTCCAGTTGAACTTCTTGCGAATTCGGCACATTCGTCCGAAGCGTGCTCTTCTGAAAAAGTGCACAGTCTATTAGTCTGGATGGGTAGTCGTTTTCTAAAAGCTGCAATTTTAAGTCATGAAGTCTGGTGCTAATTAACTTCCTAGGAACGCAAGTTTCAATTCTATGTTTTAGAGTGCTTATAACACTCATTTTATGACACATCGGGTGGGAACTGTTGAAGTTAAGTAACCTGCTGGTGGAGGATGGTTTTTTATATATGTCAGTGGAAAGCGATCCATCGACCCCTCTAATCACCCTGAGGTCCAAAAACGGGATCGAGTGGTTAGACTCCAATTCATAAGAGAAGGTAAGTAAACTATCATATCCATTAAGTATCTCTATACATTCCTCCACTCTATTTTTAGGAACAGCAGATAGGACATCATCCACATACAAAAGCAAAAAAGGAATCTCAAAATCGATGGATCCAAAAAAGTTACAAAGAAGATCGTTCATCACAAAATAAACTATTTCGATAAAGACAGTATTTCAGTTGTGATTGAAGACGGTCATTAGCCTAGTATGTTAGCTGAATAACTGCTGACACTAAGGTACCCGGTTCGAATCCGGAGAGGTCTGAAATTTGTTATAATCGTCTCCGTGCTTCGGAGGGCACGTAAAGCCGGCGGTCCCTTGGGTTGATGATTTGCCCTCATCAACAAAAAATCCAGGGTTACGGGCACATCTGAGACGAGCCCAGCAAGCTGCCTCAGATGTAAAGCAATTAATATAAATGCTCACAGACTTGTGACTTCGGCTCTGGCTTCGATAGAAGGCAGCCCGAGGTCAAGGCAAACAGGATTTATCCTAGCCTAAAAGTGATTGAAGAAGACAGTGATGAAGATTGAGAAAATTATATTATTCAAAATTTTTGCTTTCTTTCCTTTATTGTTTATTTCCGGAAAATTGATTTAAGGGTGCGATTTTTAAAACTGTTTCAAAACTTCAGTTACAGCTCAAAATTGGTTATAGATACAATTTTTTTTTTAACAGAAAGAAGAGATATATTTTATATATATACACTATGATATATTTTTTAATCTGTTTTGATAACGGATTAAAATTTTGATTAATTTAATTTGCGATTTTATATAAAAAAAATTTTTTAAATACAATTTAAAATATATCATAGTGTAGATGATTTAAAAAAACCGCCTTTTAAAACCAATCAAATTTTCATTTAATTTTTTCCAACCAATGAAAGGTATCCAATTTTAAATTTAGATAATTGCGCCACCTGTTGTAAATTTTTTCGTCCAAATGAAAAATCGTAGCCTTAAAAACTAGAAAATAAACACAAAATATAAAATTTCAAGTAGATTCAAGTAAATTTCAATTAAATTAATACTCAAAATATTTAAAATTTAAATTTAAATGAAAAAATTTATTTAAATATTTAAATAAATTCTTATTTCAGCCGAAAAGTGGTTTTTATTTTTTTCTACTGTGGTGTACCCATTTTAAAAATCTGAAAAATTCATGAACTTAAAGGGTAATATATAAGGCTTAAAAAAAGAATAGTTTCATAATTTTACAAAAATTGTACCATAGTAAAAAAATTAAATTACAGAAAAAACAATTTTTTTCAAGGATGTTATGAAGCCAAATAAGTGTTAATTTTTCGGTTAAGAGCCCCTACCAGCCCCCAAAACATATTAAATTTTTAGATCAATCGATTCGGCCATTCCGGAGAAAAAATAGTTTTTTCCATTTTTGCCATATTTTGTTTTTTCTCGAAAACCAATTGAGTTAGCAATCTGAAACTTTCAGAATCTTATTATATTATTAGTATCAACATATTCTCTGAATATCGTTTAAATATCTTTTCTGGGCCGAATCACCATGCTATACCCCTAGAGCCCATTTGGTTTATTGTTTTTAATTTTTCTTTAAATGAATTGATTTTTCAGATAAGTTCGTGAAATTAGCTATTCGTAAATGAACGTCAATTATTTTGTAAACAAATCTTTAGGTCGTAAAGATAATCAATAAAAAAATTAAACTTTGAATTTTCGATTGATTTTGAAGAAGATTTTGATTTGATTGATAAATATTTGATTTTTAATTTGAAAAATATTAAGGCTATACCTAAATGAATTTGTGATGTATTTGTGAGATAGCAATTAAATTTTCAAAGTAAAATTTTGGTGGTTATAAGCTAGTAACTTCTAAAGTTAAAATTAAAAAAATGTTTTTTGCTTCTCCTGTAAAGTTAGCTATTTGTACTTATACCCTTCTACTATTACTATTATATTACTATTTTTTATTATTTTTACTATTATATTACTATTATATTTTGTGATTTTCTTTATTTCAAACGTCAGAAAAAATTTTTAAAAAATTTCTATTTTTATATTTACTTTAAATAATTAATAAAACAAAAGAACTGTTAGCCTGTGGAAGACTGCTAGAGATAGGGTAATAAGGTAACCAACACCGATGGATGATACCCTTTCTTATCTATGGGTTTGCCATTGCCTGTCAAGGGACGACGATTGGAACAAATTTTTAATTTCTCCCGGGTTTGAACCGGAGTCTTATTTTTTTTTGATGTTACATAATAAAGGTATATAATAAAACAATACTTTTACTCGTCTATAATTAATTAAAATTAATAAAAGGCCCTAGTGAAACAATATGTTATTGTCACGTAATTTCCCTATGTTCGGGTGTAAGACCAAAACAGGTGAATTAACGGAAATGCAAAATGCAACGGAAATGCATTCATGTGCAATTTATTATTCATTTTAGAAAATAATTTTAATTTATTTATTATAATATTACATTTATGCTAAAATTGGCAAACAACCGCACTACGAATTAATCTGAGATGGATTTAGATTTTAGAAGTTTGCCAGATTTAATTTTTACTTTTAAGTATTAAAGTAGCCGGATTGAATTCTCCCGGGTCCGGTTATTTTAATTTTCGATCACTAGAGACGCATTTGTTAAGCAGCTTATTATGATTTTTATCACAAATGTATTTTATTTTGCTTATCTTGTTGGTATGACCAACATTTTGACCTAACAATATAATTTTCCAATTACTATAATGTAGAACATGTTTTTGCAGTCGAACTTCGAGGCATAATATTGTTTGGCATGGTAATAACTCAAAACCTATGAGATATAGAAAAAAATGTAAAACCATATTTGTAGTAGGTACATCAGTATCACAACAATAGTAGTTAATATATGGGATAAAAGTTGCGGAAAAAATGAAATTACGATGATATAAATTTTTATCTACTACGTTTGGAAAAGTGCACTTTTCATTTGCGTTGCAAAATGGACTACTTTATGAGCATTCATGTTAAATGTGATGTACTGGTGATGAAATGGATTTATTTCGTCCATTAGTTAATTCATATTCTAACATAAAAAAGGCAATATATGTCAAATTAAAATCCGACATAATTATAAAGTTATTATTCAAATGACATTTTTCCCACAAAAAATTTGTTCAAAACTGATGTCATAAAGTACTATTGTACGTTTTTAAAAACGACTTTAAGGTAGAAAAATAATATTTTCAAATTACTTGGAAATTGGTCAAATTTTGCGAGCAGACCGTAAAATTATTCAAGTTAGAAGCAAATTGAAATGCAAGTAGAGTGGGGCAATGTTTCATAAATGGTTATTTTGCTTTTGTCCAGTCGGAACATTCTAGGAGTTTAAACTTTACGTACTGTAACCGACTGGAACGTTCTGCTTTCTAGCTGTTGAGCATTACCGTATGCTTCACTTGCGCGGATCAACTTAACCGCATTATAATAGGTGCGGGATATTGTATAGTTAGCAACTAACGAGTTTTACCATTTTCATTTGAACCTCCCTCGTAAATGTATATAAATTAAAAATTATTGGTTTATTTAAACTTTCTTATGATTTGAAATTGTACCAAGTTTGAAATTAAACTACGCTTAAATTAACAACCATAAAGTTAAACCAATATTTCGGGGAGAAATAAAAAGTTAACAAGAGTTGATATGAAAAGTTAATTTAAAAAGACAATACAGACAATTTATATTTCACGTAGTTACAATGTAATTGTTTAATAATATCGGCTTTGTTACAATTATTTAACACACCCACAGTCATAGAACCGTAAATTTCCGGCCACACAATTGCTTCAGTATAATCCTAACATTGCAAGGTTGGTAATTTTCAATCATCAATAAAAATAAACAATTTTTCGTTAATAACATAAAATAGAACAAATAAAGCACATCCAAAAGTGACCTAATTTTAAAACACACATCTTCCGGTCAGTGTCGAAATAATATATACTTTCCGGTAATACATCAATCGAAATCAGCATCTAGCCAACTGTATATTTAGAACAAATGCATACGTCAATATTACATCTTACTGCATGCACCAAAAAGCGAACAATGTTAAATGCAAGCCAACGGAAAATTTTAAAAATATGAAAGATAAAAAAAAAACGACGACAGTTTTTTCAAATGCAAAAATTGTGAAATTTTGTGGTAGAATCTAAAACTATTCTTTGTAACCTAATTCTGAGCGTTATATTTAGCATTTTACCGTAATGCAGCGATAAAAATTCATGGACGCACTCGAACGTATTAGCCATGTTAAAAAATAAACTTCTTTCAAGTTTTAAAAGCATCTTTAAGATTAACTAATGCAAAATTTATTAGTCAAAACAAATTCACAATACTCCAGCGAAACCACTCACCCTCCTCTTTGATGTCATCGTTAGAAGTGTCTGCGACTTGTCTGGTTAGATCAAGAAACTCTTGCAAGTGCTTAGGTAAAACTTTAACTTCTTTGAGAGAGTCACCATCGATAACCAAAATCGGTTCTTCGTTTTCGTCTGCACTACCATCGTCAATTTTAACTTCATCACTGTTGTCTCTTTTTAATCCAAACTTTCGCATTCTTTCGTTAACTTTGTTCATGAACTCATCTTCAATGCCACTTATGTGAACCACCTCGCACATATTATTAGAATTTGTTGACTCTCCAACCTGTGAACTCGGGGAAGAAGTTATTTTTATCACTTTTTGCGACTTTCTCTCTTGACGTGCGGCAATTTTTAGCATATACTCGTCGTACATCTGTTGACGGAAAAATTCTGTGGGAGCTGCCGGTAGCGTTAAACTTTGTTTTTGTGATTCAATTTTCTGCGATCTTATTTCGTCATTATGTATGGCAATGTCTCCCTTTCTGGATATACAATATTTGTCTGCTTCGAAATACTTGAAAGGAGTTTCTTCGTCCATCTCTTGCATCATTTTCTGTTTTTCTTTTTCCAGTTCTTCTATCTCGTTCCGTATTTCTTTTTCTTTTTCGCGTATATAATGCATTTGACGTTGATAAAACTCTTGCGGTAAAGAAAATCGGCGGTTAGGGATATTCGCAAAACTTGCTGTATTCCCACTGGAGTTCTGTACTCGCCTGCTATCATAAGATGCCGGTTCACTTTGATAACTTCCACTTGTTTCTGTATTAAATAAATTGTTCTTTTTCGTCTGATGTGTACTACCTTTTATTACGTTTTCGTAATGTTCACTTAAATTTTCCTTATCAATGGTAGTATTAATTAACCTGCTTTCCATATTCGATTCGGCGTGGAGATTTTCTAGCGACTTGGATAAGTAAGGTTCGCGAGTGTGTATCACATTCTCGTTGTTTACATTCAGGTACGAAATTGGTTGCGCATCAGAAGACTCTCGGATGATTGCCAAAAGTCTGTTACTAAATTTCGACGCTTTACTCGCGTTATTAGCCTCGCTATCATTAGATAAAACGGTAATTTCCACATTTTCCGGCATTTTTCGATTATTACGAGTTCCTTCATTATATCCTCGTCTGTTAATAAATTTTTCGTGTAATTGTAATAATTTCCCTGCTTCGTCAAACTCTCTTTTAGTAGTTTCTAAATGTAATTTTTGAGTGGGCGATAAGCACATTAATACTCCCGGATCCTGTTCGCTGGGTAAAGATACCCATTTTGTGTAACTTTCGCGATCAATGTCTTCTTTCATAACTGGAACGTTAAAATTAATATCATTAACATTTTTTTTAATTACCGTCGATTGTTTTTTAGTAGAAAATTGGTGAGATAAATTACTTAGTCTTGGCGATATTTTCGATTCCAATAACACAGTTAAATTTTCCATGCTCTTAGAAACGTCCGCTAGTTCCTCCAAAACGTCTGAACCAAATGGCAGCGATATCACTTTATTTAAACACATTTCCTTCAAAGTTTTGGGAGTAGATATCTTATGCGTGTCTTTAGCATACTCATAGTCTTTTAATAAATCGGCAACATCTGCGATTGACGAACACGTAGAATTGAGCCTGACTGTGCGTTGAGATTGAGTTCTACTTGACCCTTCGCTGCTAACAGACGACGATCTAGATATTGCTAACGGGCTCACGGCATTCAAATATTTACAAGGATATTGAACGTTTAAGTCATCGCAAAAACCATGAAACTCTTTATTGAATTCATCCTCGTAAGGTGAAGACACAACATCACTTTCTTTAGCTAACTCGGAATTAATTTCATTTTGTACTTCTTCCTGTAAAATGTTAGTATTTAACTTGTCGTTTTCCGTTTCATTTAATTCATTTTCTAAATAAACCGTTTCGTTTTTAGGTGTTAGTAAGTCGGGCGTAGGAGGTGGCGTTAACTGAGACGCCGGAATGGCCACTTCCAAAATTTTTTGACTGGAATTGTCCGTTACCGAAGTACTACTGCTGACTTCCATTAAATTTTTACTTATATCTTGATGAGAAGAATTTTGAGAAACGTTTTCGCTTCTACTTTCTTCAGCATCCGCATCTTCGTTTTCTTCATACTCTTCCGTATCTGAATTATCGCTTTCGGTTCCACTATTGGAGCTATCGTCTATGTAAACAATTTCTGCTTTTAGGTTACTACTTTCTGCCAAAGAAGTTTTCCAACTTCCTTCCATATTCGATTCTTCGTTCAAACTTTCATTTTTCAAAGTGCGAGACGACGAATTCGAATCGCTGGTATCGTTGCTTTCCTCGCAAATTACTTCCAAATATCGAGGTTGTTCCAAAATTGGTATGAAGTGTTCGGCAATGGCAGCTCTCTTTCTGGCCTTTCTCTCTTTATAGCTCTCTCTTTTCTGAATCTGACTTAGCGCTTCTTCCGGAGACGACACAAGCTTTAAACCATCTAAGAAGCTTCTTAAACTGCGTTCCTCCTCGGCGGTAATAAGTGTTACCTCTACAGTTTCGAGTTGGTTTTCTGGCGCTATCGATGCGGTACTTTGGAAATTATTATTATTTTCGTTCAAATTTGATATATCTTCTGTTACTTCCCATTCCACATCTGACTCTGTTTCCGATACCACTGCATTACATTCTGTCATAGTTTTATCTTCACCTTCGCTGGCCTCGGAAGATAATTCGGTAATTTTGAGGTCATCATCGTTATCTAAACTCCTGCTTTTAACAATTCCATTTGAAGCTTTAGCTGTTGGTTTTATTGCCACTTCGTTTGGCGATTCCACCCTATAATTTGTTTGCACACATTCAAATAATTTATTTTCGCAGATTGTTTGAATTTCGTCGTTATCGGTATCACTTTTTATGCTGTTATTACTCTCACATTTTTTAATGTCATTTTTATGTTCGGTAATATCACTGTTTGATGAGGATGACGGCACATTTACCATCATTTCGTTAACTACAATTGTGGAAGTCGTTACTATGTTCGAGTTTTTAGAATTTTTACGGTTTGTGCGCGATCGTTTTTTATTAGACCTTGAATTTCCCCCCATATCGCTATTGGCTATTAAAATATTTACTTCGTTATCAGTTGAGACAGGTTTAGTGCTTGTTAATTTTGTTGAATTCTCGGTTACGTTAAATAGAGCTGCAGTCTCGCGTCCTTCTTCACGTATTCGATTGCCTAAGTGCAACACCGTTTTATGTTAGGCGGGCAGGTGAAAAATTAAGACATCAATATAGAGAAAACGACACCATCAGCAAAGATAAACTGGGGGGGTTAAATAAATATAGGGGTTATTATAGTAGTTTCATCGATACTGGCTTCACAAACAAAACTCGCGCAACTTTTAATAAATGTTAGCTATTTTTTCGTCATTCAAAATCATGCTGGATTAATTTTTATAAATAGGCGAAGCGTGAAACGGAGTCATATTTCGAAACCAATAAAAAATTATCAATATTCATAATAATTTTATCTGCAACATATAAATTCAATTACGTTTGCTTTATTTTTATCTTCGCAATGTTTATTATAAGAATACACAAGCATGTTTGAAATTTTTCAAATATTTACCAACTTGAACTGTGTTATTATGAAACTGATTATCAAACACAGTTAAATTGATAAGGTTATTAGCAAATTCTACGAGTAGATTTAACAACTAATGGTGCAAGAATGTCAATATCAAGAATGTGTAATAATTGAATTTTTACAATAAATTAACCATCCTTGTTGAATAAATTAACGTAGGTCTAATTGCATAACAATAAGGTATTGTGGATTTAATTCATAATTCATGAAGCTAAATTACTTCATTGGCAAAGTGACTATTTACCATTTTCTTTTATTTTATATATAAATTATCGTAAATAATTTAATAATTTTTTTCCTTTACGGATGGAAGTTTAAATTTGGAATTATAAACAAACGATTTTATCAAAATTCAATTTTACGAATGAATTCAATATTAAACGAAAAATTTATTTTCTTATTCTCACGCTTTATGCTCTTTAACAGCCGCCCACTTGTTTGATCCTGTGATATTCCATTCATAAAGTTTGATTTTCCTCACAAGCATGTGGATCACATTTTTTGCTCTTAATGAAAAAATACGAAGTGCTTATTCTCCATCGTAGTGTTTAAAGAGAATGAAAAGTTTTCCAACTAAGCGATCATCGTAATCTGTATTTCAAACAGGACGATATTAATTAAAACTCAATAATTTCTCAAAAGTCGAGTAACTTATAACTTTGCAAATATATTCTTATTTTAAGTTTGTAAGTTATGCAAAATAATAATTTTAAAAAGTATCTTATAAGTACATCCAAATTGTAAAAATTTCACTTTGGTAAGGAAATGCGACTGTGGGTGGATAGATTTTAAAGTGTGATCAAAGGAGTTCAACAGTTACATCTCCTTTATAAGTCTGTGTCGCCACTAATAAATGTATAAAATTTACATTTTTTCAAAATTTGCAAACTTTAAACTTTTATGTCATTTTTGCAACCATTATACATAAAATTTCCTCCACGTTCAATTTTACGTCTCAAAATATGAACTCCGATGTTATTTAAAATGCAAAACTGCAACAAACATGCAAAACTTTCAACTATCAACTGGGGTAGGTATCCTGTTCCAGGATTATTATGGTAATTTGAATTAATTAAGAAGGCACACCTACGCTAGCACTTTACTTATAAAAATACAGTTTCTTACCTTGAGGGTCGGCAATTAGCGATCCAGCTGAAGAATTTGAGCTACAATTTGAAGATAGAGTAGATACTTGCGAAATTACACCATTTTCGGGAGCACCTGGAAAATAATTCCAAATTAATGATGGTTTCTCTGCTATCAACGTTTCTTACGTTAACCAAGTATAAACACAGAAGCAAACGTAAATTGCAATTCCAAATAGGATTTCAAAGGAAACTAAATAGATTTTAATGTTATTTACTAACTCTTGTATTGGAAACCGTTCATCGTTGAATTTAACAGTAGTTTCAAAATTACATTGTTTTTAATTATATTTTTTAATTTCAAAATGGCAAATAAATTTTATAGTTTAAAAATTGCTCATATAGGTAAGTTAATGATGCAAATATTACAAATAAAGAATAAATTGTTTGTCCATTAGATGGTGAAGGTCAACTGCTCTATTATGTCACTAGGTTATGCAAATAGCTAATTAAATATAAACATAAATAAAGTTTTAATTTTTTAACAATAAATGTTGTGGGTGTTTAATGATTTTACTCATTGAGACTGATTGTGATTCGCCTTTCTAAACATTTTACTGTTTAACTAATCCCAATTTCCTTTTTATAAATATTCAAAGATCATTTTAAGATTTCATTCAAAAAGGTGGAATAAAACAGATGCAGAAAACATTGGAATGACAGATTGATGATATGGTCTTTATCTCCCTACCCACTTTCATAAAACTTTAACTGAAGGATTCGGCAACTAACGGTATCCCAATAGAAAAGTGATACGCAACTCTTCGTTAAAGTTTTATGACATCAGGTATCAGTTTTTCAAGAGAATCTCTTCATCTGCAGTTTTAAAATAAATATGAAAAGTGAATAAATGCACAGGAAAAACATAATGACATTTTAATAAAATTTTCAATATATTTCCTTGCTCAGTAGTTCGGTTGCGTTACAGAGCGTAAATATTTAGTTTGGTTCGTAATGGATCAATTTCAAAGCGCTAATTCTTTTTTAAGCTAAGGACATAGACAGTATTACCTTTATAAATTTTTATCTGGCTTAAATCAGAAAGCTTAGTACTAAAATGACCATGGAGAAAGGAGAAAAAATATTAATATTATTTTTTACAAAACTGGTATATTTCTTGTTTTCTTGATATACTTCTGAAAGCTGTCGTCAAGGAAACAACAAAGCCGTATTGTAAAACCATAAGCGAAGTAAGATTTTATACGAATAGTAAACTGTTTTCAAATTTGTAGACCGATTCAACAAATATTTATTAGTTGTCAGTTACTTACATAAAAGCTAAAAATCTCACCTGGGAAATTGAGGTAAAATTAATTTCATAATTTCGGAACATGACGCCTTCTATACTAATACTAATTAATGTAGGTAGGTACGTAGAGTATTTTTGAACTTCAATTTTCAAGTTCTTTAAAGTTAATACGATTGGCTATCAATGCCAAGGTACTTAGTAGGACAGGACTTCAAGAAAATTTGTGACAGAAAAATTCTTAGGTACAAAATAAACAAATATACTTTTTTACAAAGCAGTAACAAGTTCACTAACTTTATGCCAATCTGCCAAGTAAAGTACTTAGTGCCTAGGCACTAAAGTAAAAGAGACTTTAAGAAAACGCAAAAGCAGATACTAGAGAGGGTAACAAGGGTAACTACCTCCCGCTTATGCCACTTTAAAAATTAATAAATGCTAAATGAACAAAAAAATTTTAATTTGAAAATTTACTTTTGCTTTCCACCCATTGAAAAAAAAGTATGGATGCTCAAACTGACACTAAAAAATTAAATATTTAATTTCCGACGACAGAGCGGCGACGGCGTAATGTCTCATTCCGCCTTTTCGACCTTCTGGTATGTAACAGTCGTTCATATTTCTTATTAATCTTCTTTATTTAGATCGCTTTTAATAAACTTTACAAATTAGAAAATTTTATATAGGCTGTATGTGGTTACAAAATCAACAATCTGTTATTATGTTAAAAATTATAAAGCGTTTCAACCTCAAACGGCCATCGTCAGATATAATTTTCTCAAATTTCTATTAAAAATAATAATTTAGATTTACTTTTAAAATAGTAAATTAGTAAATATTTAAAAATATGAAAATAGGCGCCATCTATAAGCAAGAGCGATTATTAATCGATAGAGGAAAAGAGTAAATTCTTTGAAATTTTGAATTTCTAAAAAATATATAATTAATATTTAACGAGCAAATCTTATTTAAAATTATTTTGTGAAAGTGGCTTTTTATAGACCTACCTATGCCTAAAAAGTCAAGACTTCAATTTTTTTAACCTTGCCAGATACAGGGTTAATTTAATTAAAACATTATAAATGTAATACTTTCGTAAGGGCTTTTCAATGCTTGTAGGTTTCGATCAACACTCCCAGTGTCATGTGTCACTATAAATTTAAGGGTAGCCATTTAAATGCCATACATAATATATGTTGCTTGTATTAACAATTTCAGATACCGGGTTAATACATAAAATGCCATCACGCTGCTGCTGCTACAGCGTGTCATTTTGGTAACCTTTTACCAACCGAAAAAAACACTCAGATTGGTTGACTTTTTGGACTGGCTAGCTGCCCGTCTTTCTAGCTAGTATTAAATAAAATACTAAAAATCAATTTTATTTCATATTAAATTAAAATGTTATATGGATGAAATGTCATAATGTACATAAATCAATATAAGCTTGTAGGGTAGAAAAATTTTCATATTATTTTAATACTGATTATTCACTAAGTTTGATCTTAGTAATAATCTGATTGCTTTATACTTTGTTAATATCATTTTGTCACAACAAGCGATCTTGGCATCTCTAGCTAGTATTATCGGCAAGTCAATAGGCACTTAATACATTATTACTATTGAAAATAGATCTCTCCCTGCGATAAGAATGGCTTTTATTGTTTTATTATATAGCAACGCGTTAGGGATAGCGACGTGTGTCAATGTCATGTTAATGTCTAACTGAAATTTTTATATCCTCATCTTACCTAATAGAAAGTAACTCACGTTTTTCTTAGTGTACCATTAACTTTAAACCAAAATATGCAATATTGCTTGTAAATAAAAGCACTCGAAATAAATCTTCAGTGCGTTGCTAAGCGACAGAAAATACATATTTGTGTACAACCTTAATTTACCAGTTCAACATGACGTATTGATGTATTGCTATTGAAGTAGTATAAAATTTGGTTTTATTGCTTTCCAAGCTAATAATGCTGTTTTCATATCAAAATATTGCCATCAATATCTACACTAGTTTTCAAACATTAAATTAATTTTTCAGTCTGTTGTTCCAATCCAATAAATCCAAAAATTTACCTTTCAAGTAAATGTCAGTTTACCAATTTATTTTTTATAAACTAGTACTTAAGTCTTCAACCTAGCACTAGCATTAATTGATGATTAGATGTACATAATGCTTTATTGTCATTCAGTTTAGATGAAACTTGAGTGTTATACAATCAATCTGCAACTGATAGTTATATTGTTCATTTTGATTTGGCCATATTAAAAGAGTTAAAATTACACCATTTGAATTTTTTTAGTATCTTTTGCGAGCTTAGTTTCATGAAGAAATATTATGTTATTCGTTTTATACGGACGGATTTAGAATAAAAACAACTATCAGAACTTTAAGAATAAACTCTAATTAATTTTGCAGTATACCTAATGATAATATAATTATTCTTGGCAGCATTTCGTTTACCGTTGAAACAAAAACACACTAAGAAAAAAAAGTTACCTCGCTTTTTGATGCCCCTTTAACCAATAATTTAAAGTTAAACTGCTACAATGCACGTTGGTTGCAATACTGGCACAACTTACAAAATGAAGAAAAGAATGCTTAACAGAGTTAAGCATATTATCTTTTAATAATTAGTTTTTCAGTCTTTTTCATGACGATGTTTATTGTTCATCTCTATTGCACATTAAGAGTCTGTAAACAACGTTTATAGAACTTTGTCAGACGTGCGCTATGTCTTTTAGGTTGCAACTATAGGAAATGTTCTAATTTAATGATAACGATTATATTGGATACGAAACGGAGTTTCAGCTCACGATATATTCGATTTCTAGTTTAATAAAAGACCACGTTTCCTTGTAATAAAAATTTTAACAGCAATGTTGTATTATTTTGTGTATAGCATAGTCTTCAAGACATTTTCACTGCTGTTATATACAGTATAGAGGTTTAGCCACGTTTCATTTGGAGTGTCAATTTTAATTTGTCTTGGGGATTATATTTTCATTCAACAAGTTACTTAGTTATTCCAGAACTATGCTGTGTTACAAGCTGTGTTTTAAAGTGCTAAGCGCCCTTCATCTATTTTCATCTTCCTGAAAGCACCTGAATCCTACCGGATAAGATGGAACTTGATTGAAACAAAGATTGAAACTGAAAACTGAAAGCTCCAGTAAAGCCATGCTTATGTTTCAACTGAACAGATGTTCAAACGTAATATGATTCAAAAACACCGAAAGACAATTAGCATTTAGCATTTAGGATGGTTCGACGTAACTGCAGTTGAAAGATTTGAGTTTTCTTCCAATAAGTGTTTTTATTTTCATAAGTTGATTTTCTCAATTTGCGAAACTTAAATAAATTCTATAAGGCAGTTTTTAAGTGTTCGATGTAATGTTCACGCTCGGGGCCGAGTTAAAATATTTCGTGAATTTCCCAGAATTTCCAAAATTTCCAAATCACACCAAGCCATTGCAAGAAATGCAAAATTCTTATGATTCATTCAGTTATTAGGAAAAAGATGGAAAAAAAACAGATAGTTTTATGTGGATCATTTACATAACTGCTGTTAACAGACAAAACTTAATTTTAACAGTAGTTTATGTATTAAGTGGGGAAAAAAAAAACAGTTTACATAGTAGTACTTTTATGCCGTTTGCCATTTTTAATTTTACTTTTAGTGGAGCTCGTCACCTCAGTTAATGAATTCGTGAAAATTACCTTGTAAATTGAAATTTGAAATAATAAATTATTCCAAATTCCGCATCCAAATTACGGCAAGGAATCAACGAGACTATTCAAAATCCCAGAAATTTTACAAATCCAATTCCAAGTAATATTACTGAATTTTTTTTAATAATTAAATTAATTTTCCAAACTAATTTTTTTCAAAATTATAATTTCCAAAATAATCCTTGTGGCAGTTTTAATTTTCAATTTTAAATTAAAAGAATAACTAACCCATTTGCACTTGGTATCAAACTTTACTTTAAATTGAATAAATTTATAATTTTATTATTTTCTTTCCCAATATCTCTATCTCAAATTTCAAATTAAATTCTAAATTATCAAAAAAATCAATCTCTCAAAATAATCCAACTTGGTCCAATAAAATAATTTTTTTTAATTTTATTCAAAACTTGATTTCTTTTAAATTTCATTTTTAAATAAAATAAGTAAATTTCAACAACTGCGAGAGAGTAAAATCTCTGTAGTTGAAAAACGTTTAAATGTAAAAACAATTTTGTTTGAATAATTTTATTAAAAAACAATTTCTTTTGATTTGTTAATTAAAATTATTATTTTTGTCATTCAAAATATTTTTTTTGTTACCAACAAATGAATACTGCAAATAGAATACAGATTTTAAACATACATTCAGTCATAATTATAAATAATATCAAAAACTGATGTAAGTAAATTGTTCTTTAGCGACAATTAAGTAAGCCTACAACAATAACTTTTCTAATACATAGAATATGTATAATAATAATAAGATTCAGTTTGAATCGCATATTAATAATTTTTAGCATTGCGGAGAACATCCTTTAAAATGGGTAAAAATGATCAAGTTTGCGATCGCTGTTCTATGAGGTTATTTACTAATAATGAACCACTTTTACGTCAAATAGCAGAAAAAGAAATTTCCGTTGAAATCAATAAGTTATTTTTCCTTTTTTTTTACAATAATCGAGGTCCTAGCTTGATAAATATTAGAGCTAGATCAACTTAATTTCAGTTTTATTTAGTTTATCTCTTAATTAACAATGACAAAAGTTCCGAGGTTTCTGCATCAAAACATATCCTAGCGGAAGTGAGCTGGCGCCTTCCACGGTATGTCATGATTTTGAAATTTTATTCCTTTAAAAGAATATTCTGAATTTTTAACGTAATAATTGAAATCTGTATTAACTGAAAAAATCAAGTATGAAGCCATGTCATATAAATAGCTATTATAGTTTATTACTCAATAATACTACTTACGTAGACTAAACGTGAAAATGAGGTAAAGATGCGTTATTATTCTCGGAAATTCCACGATCAATTACATTGGAATTATTTAGTAAAACATCAAACAAAATGCCAATACAGACATTGTAGAGATATTCAAAGAAAGGTTGAAAAAGGTCAAATACGCAGTCCCCCAATTTGCTTTGACCAATAGGTAAAGTTTTTATTATTGTATTTTATTATCAAAGTTATCAGTTGGAATGCTTAATTACGTATTTAAGATTTTAAAATTTCGACATTTTTATTATTTTATGAAATTGCGGTTTGTTTATGCAAATAACAATATAAAGTTGTTTATTAAAATAAACCAGATAATTTTTGAACTTGCTCGAAAATTAATTTCGTTGTGTTGTTTATTATTTCAGGCTTTAATTAATTAAATTTATCATAAACTTGATAAAATCATGAACAAACGTCACTAAAAGTTTAGTCTATAATATTTACCTAGTGGCAATAATTTTTGATTTACGATTATTCTAATTAATGGAACTTCATTCACATGAATATTTAGAATTACGAATGTTAGGAATTATAATATATTTGCAATGTATACCATAATGCGACCTTCATGTTAAACAATGCCCTTGTTATACAATATAAAATGAAACAAAATAAAATAGACATGGATTTGATTTTAAACAATTTCTAGGTGTAATACCTCTTGCTTAACGTCTTCTCGATTTATTTTGTTTCGGATCTCATCAATTATTTGCACTGCACCGCGAGCAAGACTTTTTAAATCTTTACGAGAATGAATTCGCATTTCGTATTAGACAAATGGATTTAATGTTACTTATCAATTTTGTTTTCAAGTATTTCTTAAAAGCCATCCTTACGAGGTTTCATTATTTTCACTGTCACAATGCAAAATAATTTAAATGGAAAGCTTTACTAAATATTACAAAGGTAAAAGACTTATATTTAACACGAATAAAACAGTTTTTGCTGATACTGACTTTTAAAATAAACACACGAAGGACACTTGTTCCCCTGAGATGACAAAGGTGTGTTCTTCCAAAATTCACCGAAAACACTGATATCGAAACAAACACAAATGCGTAAAAAAATTGTTTAATCGAAGCACATAAATGTAATCCAAATAACAATCGCGAATTTTGATAGTAAAATTTTTAATTGTCAACCAAAATATACCACGGTAATAGGTAAACTATTTGCGGATCATACAGGATAAGATATAGACTCCGGGATATGCGGTGCATAATCACAAAGTTCCACTACTCTTCCGGGCATGAATACAAAACCGGAGGAAGGGAGTGCCATTTACCGGATTTTGCGAAGCGTGACAATCACACCTTAAATTGAATAATATGGGTTGTACTGTATTTACAAACGATAATGCCGTTGATATGTGTACCATTAATTTGTTTCTAAAATAACCTTCATTATTTCCACTTTAATTGAATTCTAGTATTTTTTGTAATTTGATTTTTTTAAATAATTCAAACGATTTGTTTAATTAAATAAATAACAATACTTAATTGACCATTAAATTTACAATCGTTGCTCAATCGTATTTAATCATTTTGTTCATTTAATTAACTCTCTTTAAAGCTTTCCAGTACAGATTAAGTAAATATTTTTTAATATACTATAGGTACGCATTTGATCGATTTAACGTTGTTATTTGTACTGGAAAACAATAAATAATAAAAAGCGTTAAACTTAGCACAATATGCATGTAAAGTAAATAATTAATTTTGTAGTGTGCCCGTGCTTTTACTGCTCTCTGATTATAACTTTGTACGTAAACACTTAATTACTTACGCTCACTGGACGTTCCAGTAACTAGACTAATTATAAGTTGCTTCTTGTTCACCGTATCTCGTTACGGTTATGTCTAATGTTTATTCAAAAATAATAATACACATTTTTATACCAAAATTGAATAAATTACTCTCCCAAAATAGATGTAATATCTACTCAATAATAATTATTTTTCGGAAAAGCTTTTACCGATAAAGAGCTTTAACGTTTAATCACAACGCCATACTTAACATTTTTGTTGTGCATTGGCCTTATAATTTGTCTCTAATAATAAATCTAATTACACGGTATCTTATTATAATTTACATAATTTAATTAATACGATATTTACATAATGGGATGTATGCAAATTAAGAACAATAGTTTGTTAGAATTTCAAATTTAATACAACGCTTCACCATAAAATTCAGGAAGCTAGAGACAGGATTTGGTGCCATCATTCTTAATTTCCTTCACAAAAACTTTTTAGTCACAGTCAAAAGTAAAAGCATAACATTGTAATTATAAAATTTGACCTTGATTGTAGTATGTTAAAATGTTAATAATTAACGTACTCATTGTTTACGAGACGGTTTAATTTATTTTATAGTAAGTACCTCGATTTTATACAACATTTTTACATTGTTAAATTTCGTTGTTAATTTATTTATCGATTTTCAATTTTCTGTTAGGATGAGCTTATAGCAAAATACAAATGCGATTTTTTTGTAGCTTACAAATACATTTTTAATATGCTTGCGGATTATAGCACCAATTGTTATTATTTCATTTGTGTGCTGTCGAATATTATGTATATAGTCTGCAAAAATGAACTGCTACAATAAGTATTTCAATTTAATATTTTTATTTTTTGATATAAAAGACTTTCTTTGTGATTAGTCAAGTTTTCACTTGGAGAAGAATTTCTATCTAAAATGGGAAACGGAAAAGAACGTGCTTAATTATCCGCTTATTTTTTTAGATGTCTATGACTTCGTGGTTTATATACCGAATATTAACTAAAGAAGTACGGGCACAACCTAAGGGTTGTAGGCGCACCATGCATATTGGTCGCCCATGTGCAGAGTTGCAATATGATTCACGAATTAACACGAAATTCCTCAATTCCCCCAGTAATATCACTACTACTCTGAAAACAATCAGTTTAAAAAATATTTTGCAACTAACAAAAATAATTACATTAATAAAAAATTTGTGAATTGCCCCCCCTCCCTCACCATATAACGTATAACATTTACAATAGCAATAATAAATCAAAACAATAATTGAATTAAAACTAAAGCGAACATGATAATAATGTAAATAGTTATGTAATTCAAAGTTACTTAATATTTATGCAAAATAATTAAACAATTTATAAATTTAAATTATTTAATATTTCCATACAATAAAATTTTTCATTTTTATAATATGGAAAAATTAAGTAGAAATACTTAAAACAAATTAAATTTAGTATTTTATGCTTGACAGTTTTCGTGCAATTTGCACGTTATGAGAATACTACTACGTAAAATAAAGTTAAACAAAAAAAGCTATATACCTAATAGATGTTGCTAAAAATGTTGAGAATATATAAATCTGATGTATGTAGTATAATATTTATTGGTTCATTTCTTTATTCGTTGTTTTAAATTAATTTGACGTATTATTCTGATAATGTACAAAACACACGAAACCGGTTAGGAATAAAGTACTAAATTTAACCCGTGATAAGATTTCGTTTCTACCTAATTTGACAAATTTTTTTAACTTCCACAACCATAATAATAAAATAATTATAAATAGATTTGCTAATATACAAGAAGTACTACATGTACCGTGGTTTGTATTCCACGTTAAGCTGTACATTTATGCTTATTTGCTAAAGAACATCTCTTTCTGTGTCCATTGCAATTGTTTATACAATCCATTTAAAAAATATCAATACAGAAGAGTAGAAACACACGAATCTTTTTACGTAAGTGTCTTCCAATAGGACGGGAATGCAAAAACAACTAACAACACAAAATCGTTTATATTTCACTAAAATAATAACTTTATTTGCAAGTTAGTAAAATATTTGCATTAGAAAGTTACTATGTATTTGTGCATTCTGCTTGATCTGTATAGCCTTGTTTTTTTTAGAAGTTTGAAATGTTTTGAAATTGTCAGATGTACGTGCAAATAACTAGTTTTTCAAAAGTAGGTACTGCAAACACTAAACTATTACAAGTATGTTTATTTGAATTGTGGTATACTTTGAATTCCACGTTAATCTTTTCAGTCACTCTTTAATTCTACCGAAAGAAAAATTTTGTTATTTGCACCATTGATTAATTGAATTTTTTTAAAATTTTTGATGAAAAGTGCAATGCCTTAGCTACCTCCCCGGGGGAGTTATGGTATGCGATCAAATAACTATTTTTTTTTTTGAAAATTAAAAACAAACTGATAAACTTACAAAAATATATTTTTTTATTACTACATTCGAACAATTAAACATTTCTCTTTATGTTTTTGAAGTTTTCAAACTGATATCGCAATAGTAGCAGTTTTTATACATGATTTTACAGCGTCGCATAGCAGTATAACGTATAATGCACAGTGCAATATACATTTATTTTTGGAAAATATTCTGCGGTTTCAGCTTTTAAAGACTAAATGCTACCATTATCACTAATCTTACAACACAGATGTATAAACAATTGATTAAAGTTAGAATCAACTGATTCTAGCGTCTAGTTCTTTTGCAAAACAATATTAATTTTAATGTAGCCAATTGACTACAAGGTGACCGAAAGGGTTAAATTGTATTTCCAATTTAATCTTGGAGAAAAAATAATAGTCAACCGATATTTCCGAGAAAACTGTATTTTATAAAGTGTAAAAATAGTTATTTCAGCTACTAGAGATGTAGGGAAGCTTATAACTTTATAAGGAAATATACTTCCCATTTTAACCCTTGTTGTTAAAAGACTAAAATGGTTAAAGTGGGACCATGTTTCACGTTGTAGAAACCTAACACTTTGTATTTTGATTTTTAATTGTTGTTAAAATGAAAAACTAAAATTTGTTTTGAAATAAGATTACGAGTTTTAAAAAAAAATTCGGCACTCGACTGCGCCTCATCCAAAAGCTTTATTTATTATGTAACGTTTAACAGAACTCAACAGCAACCTTTAAACAAAAGAAGTTTAAGTGTAAAGTTAAGAAAATACAGTACTTAGAAAAATATCAATATTCAAAAATCAAAAAAGACACAATTATTATTAATGTATTTATTCCTATATAATTATTACTGTAATTTACTTAATTTTACACTCAAAATTCTTTTGTTTTAAGGTTTTTGTTGAGTTCCGTTAAATGTTACATTTTACAAACATAATATAAATACTACATACCAATAATGTACTTGAAATTTTTATTTTGGGTTCGTTTTCTGCTTTATTTATTGCAAATGTTACAAAAAACATAAAAATTATATTTTTACGTTGATCTACCAAATTTTTCCCTACATTCATCCGCCCATGCGGTTGTTTTAATATTTAAACTTTGTTTAATTTTTAAAACTTTTAATAGGTTTCAAATGAAGTTAAACCAAAAAAATTATTGTTATTATCCCGAAATAGTAGAAAGAAAGAATGGTTTCATTTAAAAGTTATTAACGCTATTTATTTGCCTGTTTGTGTTTTCAAAAATATTCACTATTGAGAGCTCAAACATTTGAGCTTTAAAATATGAGAAAAATTTATTTCTATCGTGGATTGCATTATGAAAACTTAAAAAGTTTTAATTTTTTAAAATTAATTCATTGTTTAACTTACTTTCTTATTAGATCAAAACTATGTAAACTGGTTTATATACATAGTAGTTTAAAACAGACACATGATATCAGGTGTCGCAAACTATACATCAACAATTTTGAATAGATTTCATCTAATAAGAACATAAGTTATTCAATTAATTAATTTTTCTAACATACCTACTATGTAAAAAATTTAAACTTTTAAAAATATTATATTATTATTTAAATAAATAAATAAAGTTCATTGATTGAAAAATTTATTTTAGAGTGGCAATGCTTTCCATGGCTTAAAAAATAAATTTAAGACATTTTGATTATTTTTATATTTTGAAAGTTGTTTGAAAATTTTGTGCGCCTTTTTGTTATCAACAAGTTGTGTTGGTACGGAAAGACGAGATACTCGCCGCTTCCAAGAGTGTCCACCAAAGTGAATGTATGTATTTTTGGTAGAATGTCCTGATTTTTTTGAAGTTTGAGATTTAGAATATAATTTTAAGATTAAAATTGCTATTTGAGTGAATAATATTATTCGTTTTATTTATTTTGGAAAGGATAGGATTTGGAGTTATTTAAAATTGGAGCCGTTAATTAATTAATTAATAATAAGAATGAAAATTTGAAATTTATGAAATTTATAATTGGTTTTTGGATAAATTTAATTGTTATATTGGAAAACTTTCGTAAAATTTGTATTCGTAGTGTTCCACATAACTTAATATCAACGCATACCTGCGATTATCATTTGCATTTTATTTAATGCAAAATTTATTTAAAAATTTAATAATTGTAATTAGATTTGAATAATTTTATTTAGTTGATCAAATAGTTTACTTTTGAAAGTTTAAATTGGGCCACAACGTAGCAAACAGCAACCCACTACGAAGAAGTTTTACTGATCGACTTGAAAGCTAGCTGACTTCAATTAGCTTCAATTATTTTTGGAACCCAACGTGGGGCTCGATAAGTGAAATTGTAGTGACAATTATTTTTAATAATTTTTTTTGTTAATCGTGAAGCAAAAAAATTTATTAAAATGGCGAGAACAAAAGCTAAGGGGATAGCAGATCTACGGCCAATGGTGGTTGAGATGCAAGCTTCATTAAACAATGAAATTATAAAAACACAGAAAAGTCAGGAAAACAATACAAAATCAATAGAAGATAATATTACAAAAATACAAAATAAAATTACCAAAACGAAAATAAATAGGAAAACAGACGCAGAAGAATTCCGCGAAGAGGTAAATACAAGTTTTGTAAAGATGGAAAAAAATTTGAAATATTGGAAAATAATATATAAAATAGGAATTTGCGAAGAAATGAGGCCGACACAGAAATTTAAAATTTCACGACAAAAATACGCGTAGGATGCGAAAGAATAAATAAAACAAAAAACAATTTTGGAAATGGGGAGCAGGAAGAAGATAAAAAATTCTGATGAAACCAAAGAAGAAACAATAATTTAAAATGATGGCGATATTAAATATGAAAATTTGGAAGAAGAAAATTTTGGTCTAAGAAGTTTCGTCATGTCGAATCGCTTCATCTCGATTATGATATACTAGATCGAAATCTACCAGAAACACAGATTTTTTTAATTAATTTGAATTTGCTTTTTATACAAATCGAAAGTTTTATAAAATACAAATAATTAAAACAAGCAATAATGTTGCTATATACCAATATGATTCGGGAAGTTGTGATAAAATTATGACCTACATACTTTTATATTTTTATGTTTTCATATTTTTTTTCACTCGAGGGATATTTGATTAGAAACTGTTTTGCAATCTGTCGATCATTTTTTATATTACCAAACCCTGAAAGTGACATCTTAAAACAATACTTATTAAATTATGAATTGTCAATGTATATTAGCAAACGTTTAAAGTCAAGTTTAAAATCAATGATGAACAAATTATTATAAATTGTCATTGTTTTCGTTACACAGAAACCTTGAAATTACATAATTAAGCACTAGCTATCCAAGGGTAGTTTTTGCTGTAATATTATTGTGATTGGTTAATTTCGCACATTTGAACAGAATTGGGAGGGATTTCTATTTAAAAAAATAAATTGTTAAAATATTTATTGAATAATATTTTTTAAGGATTTCCAATCTCTATGGTGGGCTATGGTAATTACTGCAACTGTAATTGGCGAAGGAGTAATTACTATTTAAACGTAGTAGTTGCTTTATGTGGCTACCAAAAGATGCAACCAAATCATTATAGTGAAAAGTGGAACATCCATCTTATTTGGCATATTTAATCAGTTAGAAAGCCATCCTCCTAGAAAAACTAAAAAATGTGTATCCAAGAGTGTTCGAAAGAATAGAAAATATGGTGTAACGTGTCACACTAAATTGGAATTACTGCAGAAGTGTCGAGGATAACTATTGAGTTCCTGAATTTTTAAATAATAAATAAAATTTCTTCACAGCCTCAGTGTTTTTTGTCAGTGTAGTAATAATAAATTGAAAGAAATTATAGTTTCGATTTTGTTAGGGTTTTTAAACCGTATGAAGCTACTGGTGCTTTTCTATATTCACGTCGCATTTTCACGATTACGATTTGTCAATATTAAGGAACTATTTGTCAACCAGAAGTGTGGTGTACAAATGCAAACCAAGCAGGAAAGGGTACAAATCCCACGTTCGCCTATTGGATGACTGAAACGGAATAACTTTATTAAGTAAATTTTATAATTAATTTTGCGCAGCATGAAAATATATATTAGATATCATTTATTTCTAGTTAGTACAAGCAATCGTTAATAATATTACTTCCGATACCAAACAATAATTAATATTCGTTTTCGTGAAATTCAAACCGGAGAAAATTTTGAAATTAAAAATTAGTTCGATTCGAAATTATTACAATGTTATTCACGACATAATAAATAGTCACGAATGTAGGTATAAAAGCCAAACTTGTCGAACATTTTCTGTGATTTAAACTTCGTTATACGTAGGTAGGTACTTAGTTCGCAAGCAATATATGATATACTGCAGAGGAAGTTATTGTATAACATTAGATATTTTTATTGAACCTTAATAAAACAAATTAGTTAATAAAAAAAGAAGCATAAAAACTAGCTTGGTGAATTGAAATATAAAATTATATTTTTTGATATTAATAAATTATTAGCGTCTGGCTACTTTTAGATTTTAATAAATTACAGAAAAGCAATTTATAAATGATACTTATAATATAATATAATAATTTCGCGACGCCTTTTTATTGACTTTTTGTTAGGTCAGTGGCACACAATCCTCGGCAAGGATAATGTAAATCTAGTTATCGCTATCCCACAAAAGCATTAAATCTGGTTCTTGTTTAAAGGATTAAAATTACATTAACGATAGGGTTTTCAGTAAACTTTGAAATGTGTCTTAAGAGAATTTACTAGCAATTAGATTTTCGCTTCTAGAATTAAAGGTTTCTGTTTAAAATGTTTGTTTAAATGTCATACAAGAAGCAAAGTAAACTTATAAGCTTTCGAAATAAAACCTAACGATGAAGGAGAATCCTATAACAAAATACTTAGAATATCATTAACCTACTTTTAATTGATACCACTTTCAATGGGAATTAATGAACGCTTTGATTAATTTACAGAAGGCGCGGTTGAAAATTCAATTTGTAATCTATTGCATCAGCTTAACAATTTCCAAGTATATTTCTATAGACAATAATTACTCTACAACTCAAAATTTTCTCAAAATATTATTTATCATTCAAGCCGTTACTAACACTTTACTCGCATTTGGTTACTGAAATTACGCTTGCATGGAAAAGTTTGCCATAAATAATTAATCTACTGGAATTCATAAATATCTGATGCGGTTTAAGCTCGTTATTATTGTTAGTAATAAAGAATATAACGCAATGCCTGACTGATGTTATTCAAATCAATTTTCATTACCTGTATATGCGCGCAATTTTAAAATCCGCGATTAAATTATTACGCCAACAACGTAGAGAAAGAGGATTAAGCAAAATATTATTAACATTTTCTGTCAAATTTAAAAAGTGTCTAAGCAAGACATAATGTAAAAAGTCCTTACTATCTGGATTAATCACAATATTTCTTGTGGATCTCTGTTTATCTCTCCATTTAAACTTCCGCAATACAGAAAAAGTTCTTCTCCACGTTTGCTTTCTTGGTTTTCTTTTGCGTTTACATGATGCAAGTACTTGACGAGGAAACGTTGCACGATATTTAAAACACATTAACCACGAAACTTTCATATTCAAAAGTTTATATTGAATTTTAAGTAAAACTTAGCAAGTTTACAAGATGCAAACACGCCACGTCTTCATTGTTTGTTTTGATCAAACTTAATAAAGGCGATGATCGGCGCATAGATAATAAAAGTTGATGGAACTAATAAGTTTTTGACACACCTTCGGGAGATGTTTGCATTCAGAACAAATAAAAATGGTCTAACTTAGTTTAGGAACAAAGAACTACTAATTAAAATTACACGTAATTTAAGTTCATGGTAAAATTCAGCACAGGAAAATCGCACATTTTCATTTAATTAGTGACAAAGCGCTAAAACTATAAATAAACTTGTTCCAAAATTTAATTAATTATTTATTTAATTCGTAATTACTCTAACCTCAATAACTGGATAGGAAAGACACACACAAACAATTTTATATTAAATTTCTTGCATTCGTTCATAATGGCTCTGCTTCAGATGTAATTGGAGGAAAACAATTACCTTCTTAGAAAGATCTTTAATTTACCGCTTCGAACTGAGATTAATTTTTCAGTTTTAAATACCAAACAGATATCTTTTCAATTTGATTTAGTATATAAATTTAAACAAAGTTTTCTTCTGTTTGTTTCGGTTTCGCAAGTGTCAAGACAGGCAACGGTTTTTTGGTTATAGACCTAACTATTTTCTATTTCAATGAAAGGTGGCACAAAACACAAGTAATAATGATACCAAAGCCAACAAAGAAGCTAGAAGAAATAGAATTCTACAAGCTCATCAGCCTTCTTCTTGAAACGTTAAAGCTTAAAAAAACATACGCATCGAACTTACAACTCTCCTCTTTAATGTCGTGATCATTGAAGAGTAAGTGCCCGTAAACAAGAGAATCGAAATGATGGTTTAAACCCGCGTCAGATATCAACAGTTTTTAAAATACACATCTTTTATTTGATAGTTTTACATTTTTATTCTCCCAGGGAATAAAAAAGCAAACCTTTTCTATTAATTGCCTGTGCTCGGTACTGACGCGCTTGAATAGATTAATAAAATTCACCTTCAATTCTTTTTACGATATTGCGATATTATTAAAAACTTATCTCTGCAAAGATCTTTCGTTTAGCTTAATCTCAAATATAAAATAACATTGAAACACTGCCTATTTAACCAACCTATCGTGAATAGCATTAAAATTTGCGGCATCGACTTGTGATTGCCTGATTCTGTTTAAGGAGGGCGGCGGCCTATCACTCTACACATATCAGTCATCGCTGATAATTTGTAATATGAAACTTTATAAAAATTATAGTTGATTAAATGAAATTCTGTAATTTATGAGTAAATCTTACATCTTGACTCTACTTTTACTTTTATTTGCCCATGATTGATTTTGGCTAACCACTTCATTTTATGAAGAGTTTTTAAGGTAGATTACCTCAGCGGTTCACCATTACCTACCGAGAGAAAAATTTCCATATTGCACTTTTTTTTTTTTGAAAGTATATAGCCTTACTATGATTAAACTAAGATTGCATAATAAGTGAGATTAAGAGGATGGAGACGGTCTGATGCTGAATACTTCGACTGCTAAGAAAAGAAAGCCTGATTAGATCAAAAACTTTAATTTAACCTTTTTCCCTCGGCAAACCACAGAAGTAATCTGCCTTGTAAACCCTGCATAAAATGAAGAAAGCAACCAAAACTCACTTTGGATTGTAGCATTACCGAGTAATGTATGAAGTAAAGTGCAATGTAACAGAGAAAACTAATATTTAAGTCCGATTAGAAGCAATACAATATTGCTTTTATATTTGATGTTTGAATAGCGGACCATGAAATACAAAAAATTAAAAACAAAGAATGAGTGGTATCAGGCTCAACCAGGGGGGGGGGGGCTTGGAGATTAGTCCCCGGGGCTCGGGATCCCTCAAGCGCCTGGAGGGATGTAAAAAATTACATAATAATTAGGGCATTGCTAAAAATTAGTTCATAGGTACTGTTTTTTTTTAAATTAATTTAACCTATTTTAGATATTTCTTGCCCGAATGAAACATGTTACTTTTTCACCAAACAATCAAAAGTAAGATATAGAGGTTCAACTTAAATATTACCTAACCTACATCTATAAAATTTACACAGGAAGTTAATTAAACCTTCATAAGTAACATGTAGTGGGACAGAAAAGCAATTATTGATAAAATTAATAATAAAACAATAATAATTAACAAAGGTGCATAAGCAGGTTATATTAGTATTATAATCGATTTTTAATCGATCACCAAGTTTTAATTTAAGTGCGTAATATTTAAGTTGAATTAGCAAGTGCTAACTTAATTTATTGTGAAGTTCAATAAATTTTGATTAGTTTAAAATAATATTTTTATTAATTCTAGTGACTTTGATCAAAAATAATATTTTAAGTTGGTTAAATTTAAATATTATAGGTTTATGGAAATGTCAACGTCAATGTTACCATTTAGTATTTTGCATTAAAATATTTAAACTCATGTTAAATAGTTTATTTATTCCTTTCTTTCTTAAAATAACTTAAACTATACAAACTTAAAGCTTATAAAATTCTGTACGAAAGAGGTATTACAATTTTTTTTTCTATGGCCAATACTTTCAGAGTAAGTAAGTACACTCGAAATTGAGTTCTGAGTGGAAAACATCGGTTTCAACATATAATAGTACAGATATTTAACTAAATACAATAATTGTATTACTTGTTGGAAAAATTAATAATTGAAAAATCTTACTGTTTTTGTATCGATAAAATATACAAATAAATGAATTAGTTTGCTACACATAGGCTCTAGGTGTTTCGAATTTCGGATTCTCATCAGCAAACCTGGAATAATATTATTAACGCGAGCAGTATTCAATTCAATAGAAAAAATAATAAATAAAAATTCAAAGTTATTTGACATTTCTTTCAAATAAAATTACTGACAATTTTTCCAATTAATGCTACGTAATTTAAATATCAATTAATACAGATAATCAAGATATTTTCAACGCAATAATTTCGACTATCAATAATTCTTATAATTATCATTAATTTATAAACTATGGTCTGCAAAATACATATTTGAAATGTTATGTAGATAATCCAGCAGTATGGCGTAAAGCCTACACCGGCCTACTATGAGCTATGGGAAAGGCAACGGGAAACCACCCCATTAATTAAATTGCCTACTATGTCATCTTGGCTTTAGCCATGATGATCGCCAACCTCCCGAAAGGAAAAAGGCATTTAAAGAAGAAGAAGAATGTAGATAATCTTTAAAGATTCTGCAGAAAAGGTAGATACCCAAAAATGTTAAATTTATGAAAATAATATCTTATTTTTTACTTTTCGTGATAAATTCGAATAGTATAGATTTTGCTTTTATTGTTAAAAAGTGGTACTGAAACAGCTAATTTTCGTTCAGTTTTCAGAAAAAAGAGGTTTTTCTGTACGCCATGTGTTCATGCAGACATGGAAAACATTTTCCTGATTTTTTACAAGTCAGTCTAGGAAAAATAATCAGGCCATTTAATTAATGAAGAAAGAAAATGTGAAGTCAAGAGACAGAATCAGTGTAGTAGTTCAGAAAGCGTAGACTAAAGTGCCATTTTGTAGCTGGACTACAAAACAAAATATCGGAATATCGGAAGTTCTTGAAGAAGAAACTGGCAGTGATCACAAATATATCTCGTTTGTGATCAAGGTCCAAACAACTGCACCGAAAGAACCTAGAGATTGGAACACTAAAAAATTTAACATAGAAAAAGCAAGACAGAAATGACCTTGATATGCGAAGCCTCCATGCCCCGGAAGAGAGTGCCGCAGCGAAAAAACGCTTACTGGTGGAACAATGCGGTAGCCGAAGCAAGAAAAAAATGCATCTCGCTTAATAGATTACTCAAGCGACGCCGAGGCAAAAACCAGTGGGATCAAGCCAACTCGGCGTGCGAGTTGTACAAAGCCGCCAAGATGGACCTAAAAATAGCAATAAACAGAAGCCAAGAAGAAAGCTGGCGGGGTGTCATTAGAGAAATAGAGTCTGATACATGGGGCCTGGGCTACAGAATAGTCGCGAAAAAGCTACCCTCCGGCCAAATCCCAGGTCTAACTCAAGAGAGGATAACTCACATATTGGACACATTATTCCCGGTCCACGACAAGATCATCTGGGATAGGACGGGAGTGACGGAGCCGATGCGACCGTTCACCATAGAAGAGCTGCAGATGGCAGAGGGCGCCTACTGGCAAGGCACCAGGACCAGACTGTATACCCAACGAGGTGATCAGAGCGATGGCAGAACATCAACCAGACACTCTGCTGAGAATAATCAACTCACATGCAGCTCGCGGTGAGTTTCCGAAGATTTGGAAGCGAGCGATGTTGGTGTTGCTGAGGAAGGGCGACAAACCTCGGGACGTATCCAGTTCCTATAGACCCATCTGCCTGCTAGATAACATGGGCAAGCTGTACGAACGTCTGATACAGCAAAGACTGGCTAAAGAATTCAAAAGGCTGGGGAATCTCAGCGATCGCCAATATGGATTCAGAAAACAGCGATCCATAGTAGACGCTGTAAAAAGAATAGTGGAAAGAGCAGCCAAAGCCAGGGACGGAACCTGGAGGACCAGGAAGATCGTGGCTCTGATCACCTTCGAGGTCAAAAATGCTTTCAATTCGGCGAGCTGGAGATTAATAGTAAGCGAACTAACGAAAATGGGAGTGAATCCATCTCTGGTATCTATCATTCAAAGCTACCTTAACGAGCGAGAGCTCATAATCACGGAGGAGCTATACACCGGCCGAAAAACCTGACCAGCGGCGTTCCACAGGGAACGATGCTTGGACCACTACTGTGGAACATCTTATACAACGGTATTCTCCAGCTTGTTTTTCCGGAGGGAGTGGAATTAGTGGAGTTTGCTAATTATATCTCCATGCTGGCAGAGGCGAGGACTGAAGAGGAGCTCGTTCGGCGGTTAACAGGGCCATCGAACAAATCCTGAGATGGATCGGTGAGATGGGCCTGGAAATGGTCCCCTACAAAACCGAAGCGGTCCTACTGACGAGAAGAAGGAAAATAAAGAAGATCTCCTTCGAGATGGGTAACTACCGTGTTGAACTAAAGGTCCTTGGAATTACGATTGACCACAGACTGTGTTTCTCCACGCACCTTACTGCAGTGGCGGATAGAGCGGATAGATGCTGCGCGGCGCTAGCACGACTCATGCCAAATTTGGAAGGCCCCCGCACCACCAAAAGACGGGTAATAGCATCGGTAATGCAATCTATCATACTCAAAGGGGCACCGGTGTAGGTGCAGGCGATGCGCACCCAGAAATACCGGCAGAAGATTGCAAAGGTTCAAAGAAGGGCGGCAATACGGGTTTGCTGCGAATATAAAACGATCTCATAGAGTGGTGTACTGGTCCTGGCCAGCCTGCGACCCATAGATTTAATGGCAGAAGAACGGTCCGCAAACTACAAGACCGACCAGGCGGGGAAAACTCAAAACAGAAGAAAACTGATAGCAGCATGGCAGACGAGATGGTCCTCATCGCAGAAAGGTGCATGGACCAAAAGATTGATACCTGAAATAGACCAGTAGGTAAACAGGAAGCACGGTGAGCTAACCTTCCACTTCACACATGGATGCTTTTCCTCTTATTTGAATAAAATTGGTAAGGCCGCCAGCAAGATATGCTTTCACTGCGAAGAGGAGGACGATGCGGCGCACACCCTGTTTGACTGCTGTGAGTGGAAGGAGCTGAGATCATCATTGGCCAGGGTGGTTGGCAGACGGCTTTCACCGGAAAACTTAGTCCCCATCATGTTGGAAAGAGAGTCGAACTGCAACGCCATCACAGTTTGTCACTCGGATAATGAAGACCAAGAAAGAGGCAGAATGCCATAGACAACGTCATCCAGCTCCAAAGACGACAAGTTGAGGTCGCATTCCATCTTTTGCGTGAAATCTAGAAGGCGATGAAGATATGCTTGCAATACCACGCCTTCCAGTCCAAACCGAGTGGGGTTTTAGTGTGTCGGAACGCTTGAGAGCGGATTAGAACCAAACACTACCACCATTTTAGTGGTGTCTTGTGACGACTTGAAGTCCGAGAAAGATTTCCCCACTCCCAACGCAAAAAAAAGTGCCATTCTAATCCAATTAACTCTACGTAATTTAAACGTCAATTAATAAAAAAAATTTATAAAAAAAACTTAATAAAATAAATAAAAAACTCTGTCAAATACATCGACTGAAACGAGGTTTTAAAGAAGAACTGTAATTTTCTTAATTTTTTAAAAATTGTTATACGTAGCGTTAATTGGTTGCGAACGAAGCTTAATAATCGTATTCACAATTTTCTTAACAGCCTGAGTAACAGAAGGTAAATCATTACAGTCTGATAACAGCTGTTATAATTGCAGTTCATTTCACTTGTATCCTTAAAAAAAAATTTAGTTTTCGAATTTTTGACATATTGGTATTGTAAAAGTATTACATTTTTACGTTTTTAATATCGTGGAAAAACAGAAAAAGGGAATTTCAAGGATAAAAAAAATGAATATAAAATGAAGGAAATTATTAAACAAAAAGGAAAACTTGTTCTGAAGTAAAGCAAATAAATTGTAATATGTTAGTTCATATTTAGTTACAAATACAGACAAAAAACAATAATGGAAAATAGAACATAACATATTGTATTTCATAAAATCAACATTTGTTATTTAAACACTACATTAATTATTAAAGAGAAGACTATTATAGCCTAGCGGTTAAATGTATTATTGCTAAGCCGATATCCCCAGTTTGGGTCCGACAGAGTAATAACTTCAATCTAAGCATCGTCATTTAAAAGGCAATGGCAAACTCCCGAGGTAATTCAACTACAAAATCCTCAAAATAAAATGTATTCCGTTTCCCGTGGTTCGGAAACCACGTTAAATAGTAGCTTTTCTATATTATATAACATAAAAACTCTTTAAACACATATATTATTTTGGTGTGTTAATTGTAACAGACTATTAAGACTATTAACAAACCGTTAACCCTACATCACGTATTGTATCATATCAGCTACATAATACGAAAAACAGGATGTTTTTCTACATTAGCACATTAGGAAAATCATTATATAAAACACCGTGTATCAAACCTGCTACATTTAAAAATTTTAGAAAAAATATAATTTTTATTTGGATTTTTTAAATTATTTTTTCCTTTATTTAATAAATATTTCCAACTCAAAAATATTATTTTCATTGCAAAAGAAAAAATGGCGTGATGTAGGGTTAATGGTTTAACTCTCTGTTAGCGACTTAACTGAAGTTGGTGAATACGGCACGGCTTTTATGTTAGTTATCAGAAGTTATCAGATCAAATTTGTTGTGTTAACTCTAATAGACTGTTAACATCTAATTATCATTGGTGAATACGAAACCTTCACTTCAACAAACTAATTGAATTACCTTTTTGTTAGCGACTTAAGTACGATTGGTTATTTAAACATCAAGAACTAATGAATATGCATTTTTAGATTTAAAATTTAGGGTATTAAAAATACCTACCGAATGTCAGTAGTTTGATTTACCCGATTTCATAGATAATTCACTGTAGTATGCTAGTATGGATTAATATTATAAAGGTATACGCCAATCATTGAATAACTATGCATACTTAATGTTATATCTCTTTAAGGGATTGTTACAGTTTCTACCTTACCGTCATTTAAGATAATTTGTAAATTTTCCGGCTTGTTGAATGTTAATATTATAACTAAAGTTTAATTAATTATTTATTTAATTTATTCGTAATAACTAGATTTTTAATAGAACTGAATAGATAGGAAGAAGAAAACCATTTTAATAGTATATTAAATTTCCTGCATTCCTTTATAAAAGCAGCTTCAGATGTAATTGAAGAAAAACAATTACGTTTGGAAAGATCTTAAATTTACCGCTTCAGCTGAGATTATTTTTCACTTTCTCTTCTAATTTTTTATTTGGATTTGTAGAAATGTGCGTTAGTTTGAAAACTACCCCATAAATTAATTACAATGGATGCGTTCGAAAGCGTTTGGTTTTTTTTTATATTTTTACAAGATCGCAAATATAATTTTTGAAAACTTGCCGGAGTTTCATAACTACAAATGTTTTGGTAATAGATTTAGAGTTTTCAAGTATTGAATTTGGACTTGTGGGTAAATTGCCAAACCACTGAACGGGCGACACAATTTGGAATGTTACATTTGTAGCCACAACCCTGCGTTATAGAGGAGCAAAATAATTTATCCAAGGAAATAAAATTTCGACTCGATGATTGGTGCTTCCTTATATCGAAAACGAAAAGTAATTATTTTTTTTTAAATATATTTTAAAAAATTTGAACTTACCTAATTAGTGAAACGTATTTTAAAAACTTTGAAAGGAAAATTAATGGTTGCAATTATTAATCAATTTATGAAAAAAACGCTGTCTCTTCATTTATTAGCTTTTCGTGATAAAAAGTCACCCTAATTATTTTTATTAAATGGAAACCCTTTGAAGTTTTCAAACAGAAGCTTTATAAAACGCGACAAATTAACAATAAAGCTTCTACTTTGTTACTTTCATTTCAACAAGTTGGCAACAAACGATGTAAATTGTGTAATTTTTAATTACACTTCCTAACGTTTATTAAAGATGTTCTTCATAAAATTAAAACTAATGATTAACTAAAATTTTAGCAATAACGACCCTTAGTTTATTACCCCAACGTACCTTACCTACTCGAGGTAAGGGGAAACTTTTTCCCCAACGATCTCTGTTGGTGCGGGATTAATAACTGACTTGTGGCACTCAATCACCTCATAAGCCAATAAACATACCCGACTGCTTGCTGAAATATTTCAGGTAAATCCATATTTGAAATTCTTACTTGATTGATAATAATTCAAAAATAAATTAATTGCTGTATTAAATTGAATGTTGCTTTAAAAATAAAATGCGTGCCAGTAAATTTTCAATTAAATTAATGTGGGGTAATTTTTCAAAATTTTAAACATTTTCGTTATGGGTCACAAAATATGATATCGGTTTCCGGAGCGTGCCACGAAAGCAGCAAGTAATTTTATAATTAAATTCTTGCCATTTAATTATGTTTCCGACAGGGCATAAATATACATATTATTATTATGACTTACCTATCGTATACATTATTTGGGCATTATATATTATCAATTAAGATTTATGTTTTGCCTAATTTTTGTTTAATTAATGCATACACATACTATATCATAAAAAATTGTGCATTATTAATGATTTCCGTATAAGTCGAGGATGTTAACCTTCTGATTTGCAGTTAACTTTCTACATTCTTATGTACTCCTAATATAATAGTTAAATGTTAATCCATTTGTTGCTTCTAAAAGTTTATTTATATTTTGTTTAATTAAATAATAAGTTAATTTTGAATTTATCATTTATAAATTAAAATTAATTAATAAATAATAATATAAGATGAGAGAATAACTGATAGTTGTAAAATATTATGGATTAGTACGACTTGTTTTCGTTTCGTTTAATTTCGTATTCTGCTTTTCATTAGGTTATCGTCTTTGCGATAAAGCACGAATAACACCAGAATTATATTTACTCTCTTGTTTCTTCTTAACTTTCCCTAAGACAAATTTAAAGATAAGTTTTAATTTGATTGTTTTGGAGTACAAACACAAAATTTGTGTTGAAACGCCATTTAGAACAATTTTGCAAAACAAATAAAAAAATTTATTTTCGCAGATTTTGATCTTCTTACATCTCTCGTCGAGTAGGAAGAAGTTGCAAGTTTTGATTTAAATCTTTTAAGATTTATCTTTGCAGATTTCAAGAAAAGTTGCCATTTGATGAATTAACTGTGTAAAATTGTTTATTTCAGTTAGAACTTGTGAAGTAATAAGTATTATAAAGAAAAACATTTTCGAGTTTCATTTATCAAAATTAAGCCACCTAAAACATGTTATTATTGAAGTAACACTTTATCTCTGCGATAATAACGCGATATGTGTTTAACCATCATCTATCTCGTATTAATTAGGCGAATATTATAAAGTAATACATTTATTTTGAATAATTGGGAATTGTATATTCATTTCATCGTTAGATAAATATAGACTGTTCTAGTAGAGTTCGTTCAGAAGCTTAAGTCTCATACAATGCGCGAAACGGGCAAAATACATAAGAATAAATGTTAAATGAAAACATCAGCTTGGCGCGAAAATTTAAAAAATCTGACTTGAACATTATTTTCATTATAATTATAGAAAAGAAAAACTAATTATAGAAAAAATAAAATGATTACTATAGGAATGTAATTTATTGTAAAACTTTATTATTATAGTACAAGCAAATACTATTGTACAAGTAAAACAAATTATTTTTATTATAATAAAATAATAACGAACAAGAAAGTGAGTAATCGCACATTGAAGTAAATTTTATTAGCCGAGTAATTGATTTTTTTTATTTTTATCTTTACAAGATGGGCTCACATTCTAAATTGAACTCTTCATCATCTTCTTCATCTTCCGAAGACAGATAATCTGAACTGTCACTTTCATCTTCGTAATTTACTCTAATAATGAGTTCATCTACATCATCCATAATATATTCCTTTTCTATATATTCTTTTTCTGTGGCTTCTACATGGCGACAAATATTTTGCCAATCTTCTATTGTGACTTTATTAAATTCTTCTTCAGTCAATCTTCGGACATCGTCCATTTTAAATGTGGTATTTCGTGCGGCAACACGATTCTTTTACCAACGCCCAAATTTTCTCAATAGGGTTCAATTCTGGGTGATATGGTGGTAACCGTAATACAACGTGGCCATGTTCGGCTAAAAGTTTATCGGCTACATAATTTTTATTACGTGGCTTGTGTAATTTAATTATATTATACAGATCCATTTTTGTATCTCTGATTTGCCATATTATACTTCTTTCTGATAACCATTGCTGCATAGCACCTTTTCTCCATGAAGACGTAGGGCATTTTAAAATACTAACGTTATGATACGAAGCGTTGTCAATAACCAAAACGCTATTTTTTTCTAGATTTGGAATTAATTTTTCATTTAACCATTTCAAATAATTTTTGTGATTCATGTCATCGTGATAATCTCCAGTTTTAAGGCCAGATTTAAATATTAATAAGGCCCTCGTAACAAAACCTCTTGCACCGCCAGCGTGAACAATAATTAATCGTTGTCCTTTAGACACTGGGGTCTTTAAACCGTTAGTACTTCCATCGTCCCAACATTTAGGAACGGTATGTGAACTATGGATGTAAGTTTCATCCGTATAAACAATATTTCTTCCTTCTTCTTTATATTTTATAAGGTTTCTTAAGAACATAACTCGTTTACCTCGAATATCACTTTTTTCAACAAGTATTTGCTTATTACATGGGGATTTTCTCCACCTAAAACCAATCCTATGTACTACAATTCGAAATGATGAAAGCGATCCAGAAAAGCCATGATCTTTTTTCATCGCTTCATACACAGTTTTCATTGTAGGTCGCCTTTTATGTATAGTCGCATAAGAATGAATTATACGCCTAATAACATCTTCTTCAAATTGGCTTGTTGTAGTTTTTGGGGATGGCATTTTAATAGTTTTCCTGGGAGTAGAAAACTTGGCTTGTTGAGGATTTTCAGCTCCTTCCTTCATTATTCTTATAACAGTTTTATAAGAAACTCCAGTTGCAGATGACACTTTTGCATACAAAATATTTCCTTTGCATTTTTCTTTATTCATAATATATTGAATGACATTATAAATTATTTGTCGTCCTTGACTATGAACTACTTTACGGTTATTCATATTAGTAATGAATTTTAACTGTAAAAAATATTGTTTGTTTAAAAAACGATGTTAAATTAATTTGTTTATGCATTACCTACCACAATAAAATAATAAACGTTTTCGTCAAATAGATGTAAAAAAAGATTTAGTGGTACACACAGCAGTTTAACCTAAAAATAAAATTTTCGTTTAAAAACGATTTTAAATTAAAATGTTGTTTGTACTAACCTCAGTATAATAAAAATACTCAAATTGCGTTAAAAAAGGCTGATTGTTATTTAAATTATCAAATAATGTTAATATCATTTAATAATCAAAAGCACGAAAATAGCGAATCTGTCAAAGCAAAACGTCAACAAAGAACGATATTTTCAGGACTGTATTTATTTTGTTAAAACGAATTTTATCATTTCTGCGCACTATTGTATGGGACATGACCTCCTGAATGATCTCTACGTACTTTCCTTCATGGCCAGCGGAGTATCTGCATTGCTACTAATGAAGCAGAATCTTCAAGAGCTCCATTATTATAAATAACTATGGGGTTTGATTTAACGTTTCCCAATGGAAAAAATATGTGGACCCTCAAATTAAAATTGTAGGTATATATAAATTTAAAAATTACTTCAGTAGTTTCATGGAACCCTTAATTTGGGTACCACTGGGATAAGCCACTGAATCTTCAGAATCAAAGTTACTATTATACCGGGTGCTGATTGAGTTAACCGAACATAGAAAATTAACATGTAAAAACTTATTTATGCAAATTCCTGCTTCCCTAATTATTTTAGAGAAAAAATGAAAGATACAAAAATAATGGAGAAATATAAACTACGAATGATAAGAGCATTAGATTTCATCTAGCTTTTACTTAAAAAGTCCAAAAATGCTTTTGAAATTATTAAAATTTGGTTTATCGGACTGGCCATGAAATAAATTCAATTTAATTTCTATTTTCAAAAATAATTATCTTGGAAACTTTTGTGGCCAGTCTGATAAATGAAACTTTTAACAATTTCAAAAGCATTTTTTGACTTTTTAAGTAAAAGCTAGATGAAATCTATTGCCCTTATCATTTTAAGTTTATATTTTTGCTTTTTTTTGTGTCTTGCATTTTTCTTTAAAATGATTAGGATATCAGAAATTTGCATAAATAAGTTTTTACATGTTAATTTCCTATGTTCGGCTAACTCATTCAGCACCCTGTATATTTATTCAATATATAATATAATAAAAATAATAAAAATATAATAATAATCAAATTTTGAAAAACTTTTATTTGTTTAATTAAATCAAGTCTCCAAGCAATGTACGATTTAATAATACTAGATACCATTTCAATTGTTACGAAATTTTGTTACAACAAATAAAAATGTTGACAAACTTTTTCACAAACAAAAATGTAAAAATTTTTATTTATTATTTTTTTAATATAATTTATTTAATAATTGAAATAATTTCAATGTAGCATTAAAGTCCTACCTTGTTTGGTGACTTTTTTAAATTAAAACAATTGTTTTCTTCCAATTGTAAGTATTTTTGAAGTTTTGTAGGTATATTGAAAAATAATGAAGTAGAATACAATAAACCAATCAATCAAAATTCGATGAAACTTTTATTGAATTAATGAAAAAATTCATAATATTAATAAATTGTTCATGGGTTTATTTGAAATTTATTTTCAGTATTCACCACAAAAATAGGTATTCCTGTGTATTTTTAAGTAGATAATTTTGGAATCATACTATTTGTCCGTAATTTTAAATCACTTATGTCGGTGGTTTCCCAAGTTTGATGCAGTCAAACTCCAAAGTAATTTTTAAATTATTTTTTGAGAAATCAGAGTTCTCTGAAGTAAAACCAAGAATTCTACAAAAATTCTAGAACTCTAGATGAACAAAAGGAGTTTAATTTCTTCTGTAAATTTTATAATTTCACAATCGGTATCCATTTTTCTCCTAAAATTATCTTTACCTATGATTTAAAAAAATCAATACTTACTAATCAAAATACTCGTCAGTATCTATATTGTCGTGTATCAGATAATTTTTATTTAAATTTGTAAATCTTGTAAAATGTTGTAATTTTTGTTGGAAAACTAATTGATTTTGCGTCAATTATGGATAGACATTTTTATAAAAAATTGTCTATTTTGACAATTGAAGGGACTGACTAGTTTTAATGTTTTTGATAAGAAGGTATTTAAATGGACGAGTTTCACTAGTCACTAGAAATAATATAAAAACATAAAACTTTGAAAAAAATGCTAGATTTCTGTATTTTAAAATTCAGCCTAAGATTTTAAATAAAAATTTTAAATTTGGAAGAGTAATTAAACTGAACGCTATGATTGACGAATGATAACACAGGTCTACAAAAAAAGCATTTTCTTTGTTGCCCTGATTTTTTCATTGAATTTTGAAGATTAAGAACGTAAAAGTTATGAATATAATGAAAATTGGCCAAAATTGGCTCTAGTTTTTATGTTATTGTAATATATGAGGTTTGTTCAAAATATATTGGAAATTTTTGCATTTCGCACGGTGTAAGTTACCAAATAAGATAAAAATTTTTTTCTAAGTTGATACAACTATAAGTAATGCACATGTCCATTTTTAGCCAAATTCGTTGTACAGTTTGTGTCGGTTTGTGTTTAGTATAAGAAATGTTGACTAGATTTTTGGTGTAGAAACTAGGTCAAAAAATACAAAAGTTTACAAACATTTTCAAGAAATCGGTGCAGATTTGAGCATATGAGCATGCAAACACATCAATTAGCGATAAAAACTTTTCTGAGTTTTTTATATTTAAAAATTTTTTTTTTGAATAAATTGAGTATAAAATAGTGTTTTATTGATAAACTTTTCATATTACAAAAACAAATTTAATTTTTCATTGAAATAATGCATTTATGAGTCAAATATAAAAATATCAACAAAATAAATAACTAGAGCCAATTTGGAAAAAATATTGCTACCCTTAGTATTTTTTACATAAAATCTTTCAAAAATTAATAAAAAATCCAGGGCAACAAAACCACTGTCGACCAGTGAATTAACCATGGTCGAGCGATGCAGTCAAATCATTCCGATAGTTGGTAAATCCTTATTTTCTTGTTTTGCGCCATATCTACATTACCAACTTACAATTTGGCAACACAGCTGTTTTTAATTCACTCTAATATTTTAGAGAAGTGGTCCCCAAAGTGGTCCATACGGACCACCAGGGGTTCCCGGGATTACCCAGAGAGCCCGTGGAAGACTAAAATTGATTTGAGGGTACCCGAACAACGTCAGGGGGTCCGCGTAAGATTTAATATAAAATAAAACATTGTGGAATTGTGTATTGTTACGCAGATAGCGTAGATTTCTTACGTTAAGTATAAGTATAGTTAGTTAAGTATATTTGATAAAAATTGATATAGTATCAAATTAATTGGTACAAAACGAGTACCTATCTTTTTTTTACTTGGGGGTTTGTAGACCAAAACAGTTTGGGAACCACTGATTTAGAGTATAATTTGCTGATTTTAAGAAGATATTAATTGAAGGATAAGAAAAATTATATAGAAATTAGATAACAAAATACAATTAGAATTTGTTTCGACAGCGGCAGCGGTAAGATTGTTATAAAATAATTAAATTGGAATAAGTTAGACAGAATCAAATTTGATACGACTGCAGATGGAAGTGTTGATCACATTGTAAATGTTCAATTTTGAAATAAAATTTGGAAGTTGAATTTGAAAGGTTTATTCTAAATTTTCTAAAGAATTGCATTTTTAAAAGACAATTTCAAAATTTTTTTTTTTTTGAAAAGTAGAGTTCAATATAATTTGGTAATTTTTCAGAAATTACTAATAGGAATTCATGAGATTACACAAAGATCATATGAGACTTCACTAGACTCCACGAGACTTCACACAGACTTCATGCAGACTTATATTTTCCCTTTTCAGACTTAATTTAGTTATTTATGATATTAATTAAAACCATAGAAATGATCTGTTCTCACTAAATTTAAAATGAATAAAATTGGGTGTGTAAAACTTTAAATTCAACCTTTAATTTAGGTTGTCGGTTTTTTTAAGTTTATAATAATAAAATAAAATTTTTTAATAATAAAAATGTTTCTGTTCTGATATTGCACTATTTTATAACTAACGAGAAAATAGTGGCCAAGTAAAAGCAACCCACTTAAGTTGGTAAGTTTCCCCTTACCTGTCTTATAATAATTGGACTACGAAGAAAGCAGAAAATGATTTTTTAAATTATTGTTATATTTAATTTGAAAATTCTTAATTTAAAAAAGTAAAACCTACAAAAATTAGGTGTAAATGAATATTCGGCTGTAAAGATCTATCATAAAGATAAATTACATAACAATATTAGCTCATTAATTATTTCAAAATGATTTGCCCAACAGAAAACATAAACATGTTACATGGCAAAGAACATTTTGAGGATCCGATTATCGAGAATAATCATGAAAAGTTAGGAGAAGGGGGAATTTCGGATTTATCTTCCCAATATTTTCTCTAAAAGTTATTATTTCTAAATTCGGCATGTTAAAGTCGAATTAAAAGCCTTTATGTTATTCGCATAAAGTATGATATTGCAGTAAGAAAAACTGGGCAATATCACTTATAATAAAAATGATGAACAATAAGGAATCGATATGGGAGCCCTGAGGCACACCAGATGTGCTTCCGACCGTAAGTTCTTTGTTTAGGTTGACGCACAATCAATCAAATATTATGTACAAATATAATATGATGCTGCATAGTAAAACGAAAATTTAAATGTATGAGATATGAATAATTCAAAATAATGTAAACATCAATTACTTATAGATATTTGAATTGCCGAGGCAGTTTAGTTTGGAGTCAGGAACAATAATAACTACATAGCTTCCCAACAACAAAAAACAACTTGCTTTAATTTATCGACAAAATTTCATAAATTATGCAATATATTTTCAAAATTACTGCAGGTAGTGCAAATAATAATTCCCAGCTTTTCTCTTGAGTTTTAACCAGGTATAACAAATGATTTATTACTATTTCAGCTGGAAAACTGTAGTCGTGCATACAGTATAGATAATTCAGAAATACAAATAACTATGACATGAAGTTGTACATTCAGTTTTGATCATTCGTGCAATTTTAATCGACTCGCTTCATCATTTGAAATTATGCAGAATATTTTCGCGAACTTGTTCGTTTTATGCACAAACAATGTTATACGTTTTGCTAAATATAATTAAAACAATAAATAAAATTGAGACAGTTTTTTTGGGCTCGATTGTTAATTTAGAAGAAAGAAAAATTGTCTCCAACTGACCAACAGACTCTTCCGAGAATAAAATACGGAAACGGTTTTAACCTTTTCGTGAAAAATACTTGAAACGCCGAGATTACAAGCTTAATTGAACTAACTGTTGCTTCAAATACGGATAAGATTGTCAAAAGAACAAATATATTTATACATAATTTGATCAGAAAATTGGATCAATTTGTGAAGCACTTGATAAGGAAAATGTTTTGAAGAAAAATTCAATTATGTTATGCAAACTACTTTCTGTCTCAGAAGTAAGCATATCATCAGCGTTTAGAATAATGGGCAAGAATGCTAATCTGTCTTGGCATGTTTAATTTAAATGCTTGAAATGCGATGTTTACTTCAAAGATACAACTGACTCGAGACTATAAAATACCAACTTAATAAATCAACATTTACTATTAATGCTGTTAACGTTGCGCACTTGATTTTTAATTAAACGATCTGGTCCTTTATATTTTTTTCGATAAGGAGGCTAAGTACTAAGTTAAAACATTTTTGCTCGCCACTTTTTATATTAAGTCGTTATTGCCGAAAGCGATTTTTAAAAGTTTAATTAAAAAAATGCTGATTAATAACGGTGCACGTAATCTTTGAACCACCCTGTCTACCACCTGATCCTCGGAATATTTATTGTGTTAAGAGTTTATCAGTTTATTGATTTTAATAAGGCAATGTACGTGCAACAATAACTTAATCGGATAAATACTCTACGTGCTCTAAATTCAAACTGGAACACAATAAACTAAAATTTGCAATTTTAAATTAAAAAAAGCAGGAAACTTTTAATATTTATCGCACAATGTCATATTCAATTTTTTAATTTTTATAATTTTTTTACAGAGACAGAAGAGAAAACAAAAAAAATTACAAAGAATTTTAAGTATACTAAATTAATTATAAGCCTGAATGTTAAATGAAGCACAATTTCACAGTATAAGTTGAAGAATAATTGCTTTTTGGTGTAGCTGTTTAAATCATATAAATATTTATGTAGCGAAAAACAATAGAATAAAATTGTCAATTTAAAAATTGGACCTAATAGAATTTAATCTGACATTACAACAGAGAACTAAACCAAAAATTTTGTTTTAACATGGGTTTAATTTCTGTCAGATGTTGAAAGTTCAACGTGCTTTAATAAATAAAGCTATCCATTAGAAGTAAATAGGTAAATTTTTTCTGACAATGATAAAGGAAAGTGCATCGAGCTATTAAGAATTAAACAGGAATTTCGACCGGATAATTTTCTTCGGCAGTGTATTCTTAAGATATAGCAATTATACTGATGAAGACGTAACATTTGCTGATCGTTAATAAAAGTCAATTGGTCAATAATAGGGAAACGTACAAAATTTATGGTTTTACAAAGTTAATATTTTTCATCAATTAAAATTGAATTAGTAAAACCTATTATTAAAATTATTAAAACTTACCATTAGTTTCATTTAGGCCATTAATATTTGTGAAATTCCGTTTCTGTAGATCGTTTAAATCGAATTGATTATGATTAATTGTCGACAAGGTGCTCGATGTATAATTCGATTTTGATGTACCTCAAGATAGAATTAGTAGATAACAACTCAAATTTGCATGAATTAATTTTCTATTGTAAAATTTAATGCTAAAACTTAAAGCTATAACCACTAAATCGCTAAGAGGTTTAACAAATAGGATGATTTAGGTGAAAATGCAGATTTGCAGATTAATTATCAGGTTTTAAAATATTAAATCATTTTAATAAGATGTTAAAAATTGTGCCCACACGAAACAAAAACAGTTGAATAAGTATGGTGATTGACTAATGTAATTTATAGAAAAAAATCAGCTGACCATGGTTCCTTCTGGCTATTAATCTTTAAATAATTATTTAAAATTATAAGCTGTATAAACTTGAATATTCTTTAGTTGTTTAAAATTTGATTACATATTTCATTGCATGTTCAATTTGTTTTCAAATTATCAAACAAATATTTATTATTTAAACAAATATTTAGTAACTTGTAAACATACTAAATTTTCAAAGTATCTTCACTCGACAGTTAAAATGCTAAATTTTCGAGGCTGTAATAATTTTGATAAACTTCTGTTTAATTATTTAACTATAATTAAATAATGTTTGACATGTATTCGTTAATGTTCAAATCAAAACTTAATTTTCCGTGATCTATTACGGTCTATTTCCAAAATTCTATTTTCGAGGTTGCTTGATTGAAAAATATTAACTCGATTTTTTTAACTTTTACAGAATACCTTCAAATTACGTTATTTAATGAATTTAATAAAATCTAATTTTAATAGAAATTTCCGTTCAACCACAGTGCGAAGTGTCCTACCGATTAGTAAATTTTAAGAGTTCAAAAATAACTCAATTTTAACGTACTAACACACAAAAACTGATGATCTGACAAAACAACTCAAATAAAAATAAAAATCGCAATTGATTTTGTAATGATGCAATAATTAGATTGGAAATTACTACTCGTAATTCCTTTAATGAAAAATAAACTATTATAATAGATATAAATGCATTATAAAATAACAATAACTTTGTGTTTGATCAATGTATTTAAAATTCTTTTTAACTCGACGATTGCATTGTGTTCGCTTTCTGTATATTTAGACGTTCACGGATTTGTAAGAAAGAATGAGATGGTCATCTAAATAAAAAGAAATAAATCTATCCGAAACCAAGAACAAAATCAACCAGCGATAAATCACCTTTGTAAAAAAAATTAGTAGCAAATGGGTAATTACAAATGATATTCCAAAGTCAGCTTTTACAAATAAAATTATAAAATTTAACTACTCTGCAGTTTACACAATCCGATGGAATTTAATATAATTCAAGTTTCTTATGTTTCATAAATCATTGTCACTCCGTTGAAATTTACGTCAATTACTTATCTCTTTACATAATTAAATAATCAGTTGCAGTTATATTAAAAGAGAAATAGTTCCAAACGCCACCATTCAAAAATAGTATAATGTTTTCTTTTCTGAAAATTTTGCCCATTTTAATTTTCAGAAATTCAGTCAAATTGTTATAAATATTAGTAACTATCTAAAGCACGACTAATCTTTAAAGATTTTAAAGAAATATATACGAGTAAAAGAGCAACAATTCGCAGTTTTTGGTATTGTCCATACCTACATTAACAGGAACAAGTGGCAAATGGAAAAGTTTATACCCACCCACTCCTTCTTTAATTTCTTTGCAGTTTAGCCTCCACGAAGTCTTCGCCTGGATAGGCAAAACTTGCAAAAATAAAGTGAGCCTTTCCAACCCAATAAAAAAATATACTATTTTAATAGTTGTTATCTATTTCACATGAATGTCAAGTACCTAATTGTAATTGTATTTCATTTTACTAAAAGATTCGACTACAATGCTATAAATTGCATTTAATGTGCAATGACCATTTACAAATGTCTTAGTTATCGTAGTAACTAATATTTAGTAATAACAAGAAATTAGTCTTCTGATTTGTAAATTATTGAAATGGGAAGCAAAATGTATAACTAGACGTCCTAAGTGTTAAATGGGCCTAAGCCAGTAAAGCGTGAGTCTAATATAAATCATTCAGAAATCAAAGCATAAAACAATAACAAAGGATAAAAACACAGATGGAATAATAAAATAAAATAAAATTTTTTTCTTCAGAAATATAAGTCGAAATTTGAGCTTGTCCAGTTTTTTACAATCTTATTAAAATTATTATTATTTTCTAAGAAATATTAAGTTACTTACATTCAATTTTTTCTGTGGAGCCTTCTTGATTCATAAATTTATTATATTGGCGTCGTTTTGGCGAGCCGCTACAATCTCTGCAAAAGAATGAGATAATAAAAATTTTTACCAAAATTTTTGATTTATCTATATCAGAACTTAGGTACTTTTTCCAATATCAATCTATTTGTTTTCGTGACGTGTATAATGAAAAAAGGTTGACGCCTCATATTATCGTAGCAAATCCACGGAATTACGCTTGGAAGCTTTACAGTCATTTTAAATTAAACGACAACGTACAGGGTTAGGCTTCTGTGGGCAAATAAATTTTATACAACAGCATAAACTATTTCTTTTTTATTTTTGACGGGTAGGTTACGTCGAAAATAAAAATTTATCGCAATATTTTAAGTGAATTGGTTGACTTTAGCACGTTTTCAGTCCCTTGGAAGAAGGACAAGTTTTCACGAGATCTTTCTGCCTCCTAAAATTGCTTTTATTATAAAGGGGAACTACCTTTCAATGTTAGTTGCAAATTTAATTGGATACAGTTGATTTAATAAACGTATATAAAATCTATAACCAACACAACAAATATACGGCCAATTATCTCGCAGACTCCTAATAAAGAGATATACAATATCGTATTTTATAACTTCTTGGAGAATTTTTAAAATTAAACTTTTGCCATTAAAAATAACAATTACGGATTTTATTATAAACATCAAATTTATTTTATTTTTTCCGAATAAAGAAGATTATTTTAAAGGTAATTTAATAAAAATTCTAATTTAAGTTCAGCAGAGCTTAAAAATATGTAAATCGCAAGAAAAATAAATTATTTTTATAATAAAAAGTGCATCGAGTTTGGTTTATTAACCTATTTCTAAAAACTTGAAAAAGTTTAAAACGTAATGCGCTCTAAATGCTTATCGATTTTTAAATGGCGTTGACCCTTTTCCAACCACGTAATTTACATCTTCGTTTTGGCCTTTTGTTATTCGTCAATTAAAACAACCTCACATTTCAAAATGAAACAATTTCTTAAATGTAAGTTAATTTAATGTAAATGGAAAACGTTCATTCTCTTTATTCAAAGCGTAATACCTTCTTTTCTCATTTTATTAAAACGTCTTTTAAGTTTATATTAAAAATAAAGCTTGTTTGAGCTTATATTGCGTAAAAGTGATTATGCTTTGATTAATACATTTTAAATTGACTAGCTTCGCGAAAACATAGACATTTGAATATTTGAACTGGAAAGAAACGAAAGCAGTTCACGTTACAGGCTTCTGTACAACAGTTCCCCTCCCAAATTGGATTACAAAATTTTTTTGATGAATTTATCTCTTTAAGAATTAGAAAAATTGAAAATGCTTTTTTATACTTCCAAATATGCAGTCTAGTTGTTGCTTTCTCGATAGAATCGGATAGCGGTTTGAGGGTGTGGTACTGAGGAACTGAATGAAATCTTTGTTTGCGTTTGAGTTGGAAGGTGTTAATTTGCGTGGTTTGCCTGAAAGATTATTTTGAGAATCAGATAGCAGTCGTGGGACATGAATTTGATTTAATTAAGTGGTTTCTGTACATATTTGTACTAATAAACCGATAATAAATAACATTAATAAACCAAGTTATAAATCTATGACTAGATACTAATGATGGAAATCTCAGGTCCCTAAATTGAATACTCCATCGCTGTTTTGACATTATCACATAAGTATAGTAAAGAAAAACAATAAATTTTCTTTTTTAGAACATGAATAAAAGTTTTATTTACTATCACACTTTTTAACATAATTTTAGATTGTTGCGATTGTAATCTACTGGGGATTTTGAAAACCTTACGAACATACAACTTTTGCAATTTAAACTAAAATTTTATCATAAGCTTCAGTTATTATTATTTTGAAGTTTTGTGCTTCGTTTACTTTGCGCTAGGTAAACTACAAGTAAATCGTGTGCTTATGGAAAGGTCGTTAACTGTCTATTCAAGTCTTACAAATAATAGCTTGTTAAAATTTTAGAATCAAGTTTCTGAGTTTCTGACTATAATGCAAATGTCAACGCTGCGTTGGATTCCTGCGAGTATAATCTTTGCCGTTTGCTGGTGTACCGTGTACGGGCCGCTTTATTTTGTCGATCGTTTAAAATGTATAATAAATAATAAAAATAAAGTTTAAAATGTTTTGAAGATTAATATTTTAGAAATAAGAAGCATTACGCGACTAAATAAAATATATTGTATTTCCTTTAATTCAGCGTTATTCTTCGATAAAGGACTGCAGGTATCAGGTGTACAGTTTTAAAGCATTAAAGCCCGTTTAAGTAAATAAAGCAATTAAGTGTTTTGAGAAAAAAACCGCAATAATTTGGATTAAACTTGTCTGCCAATGTGATTTACGTTTTTTTGTTAACAATGGCAATTAAAAAAGTTTCGGAATTGCATAAATATACTTACTCGTTAAGACCAAGCTTAAGGATATCTCCGGATTTTTTCAATAAACTGTGAGCATCTGTGTTGTTAATATCTCGGGTAGATTGATTGTTGATTGATGTGATAATGTCACCTTCACGTATTCCTTTGATGGCCGCTTTACTGCCTGGATTAACCTGCAACAAAAATGTGCTCGTGTATTGTAGGTTGTATGCTCTGTAATTTTCACAAAATTGCAGGACGTTTACAGCTTATTATATTTATAAAACTAATTTTCACATTTCATGTCGCCCATATTATCGTCATCACAATTTATTGTATTTATAGAAAAACAATTTCCAAAATTATGTATATTTTTTTTTAGAAAACACTTAAAAAGGTATTACAATCGTTTGCGTTTTAAGTAGGTACGTTTTGAGTTTTATAAAATTAGTTATGAAACGACACGTTTCTTGTTCATTAGAAAAGCACACCAAAGCTTATGTTTAATTACATTACAAAATGGAAAAATTAAAACGAAATGCATTTATTTGCTTAAGTAAATTTAGTAAAATGAAAATGTAATTTTATAAAATATTTTAAAATAAATATTAGCATTCTTAATGAACAAACGCTTATTTACATTTATTTCGACTAACAAATAAATCTCAACAAATTTTATTTATGTAAAAGTATACCCCATACCACCCATAGGCATATAATAAACAATTTAACAACAACAAACAACATTTACCTTTTATAGAATAATTTTTAGAATACAAAACAATTCACGTCGTTGAGGAAACGATAAGACGTACAAAAACTTGATTCGTAGCATTAAGAGTTTTCAAGTAATCGCGATTAAAATACAATTATGCAAACAAAATTTGTAATTACTTCGTCAAAAAATTAATTATAATTTATGATGCTTTACATTTGCAATTAAATCTGTAAATCAATGGCGGTTCCGCAAGTTTCGATTACTGTTTGGCAGCTTTAACAATATTATTATAAATTTAAAATATTTTGCAATGTAAACAAGTTAAAATTAATTAATAGCAATTTGTTACAGCTTTTTTGTAAAAATAGTAATAATCTCCCTATTTATGATAAATGCTACTAACATAACTTTATCACCACATATCATAATATATCATTATTACATCATTAATCAAACTCATAATCTACGCACCCGTCATTCAAGACGTCATAGTATTATTATATATGCAAAAATATTTCTGAATTTTCACATAATTTTGCTTTGTTGGTAAAATACGAAATATAATTTTATTGCATTAACTTGGTTTCCATTTTGATTATTTTGGATTTATCGATAAAGGACTTATAGCTAAATACCTAATTTTTTAATTTTATGCAGCGGCGGCGGTTCTAGAAGGATGAAATTTGGGGTCAAAGTGTTATATCTACTATTACTTAAACTTTGTGTTTAAAATTAAAAACAACACTGAGCACTGAGCTTATTATGTTATTCAAATCAAAGTTGAAATTAAGATTATTCGTTGTAGCCTTTACCTATATGTAGCTAATTGGTATGGATACTACAATTAATCGGATGTGAACTACAATCTTCTATTTATAGATACATATTTGTACTGGAAGAGTAAAAGGTTCCTATTTAATAATATCTACGGCATAACATGTATAAAAACAAAACTGTTAATAAAACCGGGGGGTCTGGGGGGTATGGAATACCCCTCAGTAAATCTGTAATAAATTATATTTAAAAGAAAAACTCTTATTATTCGCAGTTAGTCAAAATAATAATTACGCATTTAAAATTCAATAGTTATTTTAGAATTTGTTTTACTCTGTGAAATAGACAAATAGGTCTGTCAAATAGAACATTTAAAAAAATGTTAAAACAAATACCAGGAATTCTATTTCTTCCAATAGTTCCAGAACCGGCTATTTACTAGATAAACAATTTTTCATACGAATAATGAAAAAAAAAGTTTCATTTGTCGTTCAACAATTTAGAAAAAAAAGGACATCAATAAAATAAACATTATTTTGAAAACATGAAAATTAAAAACTTTATTGGAAATGTACAATTGTTTTATGACAATAAAATATGAAGCATTGACAACACATATATGAATATTATCTAACGAGAAGAGAGTAAATTAGCATGGAAAAACTTGTAGATGTAATTTTTAAAGTGTTTAAAATAGTTCCATGGTTATTTACTAATATTCTAAATACCATAAGGTCAGTAAAATGAACATCTAATGTTTGTAGGGATTGAAATTTAATACCTCAAACTGCGCGGCCTGAAGGCTGCACTGCCGATCATTGATAGCGTTCTAAGGCTTAAAAAGTTTAGATTATCTTGGATCTGTTCTCGTAGGTTTTCAAATAGTTAACACAACTACATTCCTAAGAGACATTCCTCAATAATTGTTATTATGAGATAAACTCCTCAATAGCCAGTAGTAAATTTGAACATTTAGTTAAACAGCTTACTTAATTTTTGATTTTTTTATTTTTTGTAATTTTATATAATCTTAAAAAAATGTGTTTCTTTATTTCAGATCAATGAAAAGAAATCTACTCTACAGAGAAGCCATTTTGTTAAAAAATATAAAAAAAACCTTTATTTCACTTTAATACTATAATAAAATGATGTTAAAAAATTAAAAAATTCCAAAAAAATGACTTGTTTCTGGGCGTCTGGATTTCTCCTCTTAATTTGACTTATTTAATGAAATATTAAGCTTTGTTTACAAAACAAATTTCATATTTCAAAGAAGTTACTTTTGTATTCAGTTTTTGTGTGAGAAAATATTGTAAAAGAAAGTACCTTTTTTAGAATTATTTTTTACAGTCGAAAATACTATTTGCAAAGAAAATCTGGCTTTTTAAAAGTCTCAATTTTTTTGTTTACAAAATAAGAAACCTACAAAAAATTGTGACTTGCTATTTTAGAAACTTAAAAATAATCTTTATTTAGTAAATCTTAAAATGAATGAAAAGCCTTTTTGTTGAATTTACTGTCATAAAAATAATTGCTATATTATCCAATTAGCTTTTGTGTTATTATTTTATTTATACAGAAATATTACTTTGCAATGTAGTTACGGACCATTTTTGCTTTTGATTTTATTCTTTTCAGTTGTTCGGTTGACCACAATCTGTTAAAAAATTTTTCAAAAGTCAATCACAATTTATTCGTGTGGGATAGTCTCTAGTATAAAAATTTTTCCACTTAAATTGAAGAAAAAGAGGAGAATTTTACAATTACCAAAAAAATAAACAATCTCCATAAACTCATGTTAGAAGGGTTGCATAACGTTAAAAGTTTATAAAATTAACGTAAAATTCTATTTGTTTTTTTATGTTTATTTTGCTTTCCTCGCGATGATGATGTAATACATCGAAACCGGTACAAGTGGCATTTATTCTTTTGTTGACAAGGAGATAAGCTTTCGATTATTCATATTTTTAAGTAACTATATCGATTGTTTTAGTCATGTTTTGCTATTAGACAGCCCAGGAAATTAAAAAATTTCATTTCTTTTATGGTTTACTTACTTAATATTAGTTGGATAATTCGGTTTTTTTAAGTTATCAAAATATTCAAATTTGATTCAGGATTCGAAGATTTTCAACATAATGAATGTATGCTTATGATTACTTTTATTTTAATATGTTTGAATTATTCTCGTAAATTATTTAATCTTGAAGAAAAATCAAAAAGAATTTAATAAATGAAACGAAGGAGTTGAAAATAGTGTTTTGGAAATAAATATCTTAATAATAGCGTTTTCCTGATTGAAAAAAACACGCAAGTTGAAAGTGTTGAGTAAGGAAATTGATTTAAAAATTTTCATACACAAATTTTTATTGCATGTTGGTTAAGAACATTCTTATCGATCAGTGGTATGCGAATAAGTTTAAATACCTCATAAAGTAAGTTGAGTTAATCGAGGGGATCACTCAAAACGTTAATCAATGTAATTAATTTCTTATGTAATTGATAGGTCTGATTTGAATTGAAAAAGATTAATTAAGCTTTTCACGTTTTCGCGATGGCATTGATCATTGAATAAAAACGTTCGACTACACTAAAATATTCGCGGAATAAATTTTTTTTTTCATTAGCAATTCCACAACTCAACACCATTTTCAGTTAATTGCAAGTGATGTCTCAATTGAAACTTCCTTAAAACGTAAAAACCAATTAAAATACCTACCACATAATCTCTTCTTTTTCCTTGGGGCGTACAAAACTTGAGCATTTTAAGTTGAGCGTTAAAATTTGCACCTTCCACCAACATTTAACACGCCACGGTAATAAGCAGTCTGGCGTTTTTCTTCGATTTTTTTACATAAATATATTTTCTAATGTAACGTCTTAAGACACCACCTTGTCTAACACCTACTTCTCGATAGAGCTATCCTTTGGCTAACGTGTATAAAATGTGATTGATGGTTTCTGTTACGACATGCCAAGTAGCCACCCTGCACTTAAACGTTCATTAGTATTCTCAAAGGTTAGAGCCACTGCTATCTCTCAGAAAGGGTATTTACGTATTCCAATCAAACTTCGTCGTCTGAATTCTGCTTAAAAAGGATAGGTTAATGTAGTTAGAAAAAAAGAAAAAGTTTGAAACAATTTACATGCAATCAAGTGATTTTATTTATGTTGTGCTCTAAATGGAAGCCCTTCGGAAACTCTTGTTACGAAACCACGGATTGATTATATTGCAAACAGAACTAGGCCAATCCCCTTAAGAAATGTAAAATGCAAATATGTAGTTTAATTTGTGTAAAAGGGTAGGCCAAATTAATCATTTGTTTATTGGCTTTAAAATTTCAAAATCTGATTCTTTGTTAAGCTTTTGCTATTTCGCAAAGCTCTACAATAGATTACACTAAGATTATATTAAAAAAAAAACCTTTTTATGCATGAAAAATGTTACATGTTACGAGTTTTATCATGCAATTCTGGTTTACAATGTAACACCACTTTATCTTTTACAAGCCAGCATAAGAATATTACAAATTACCTTAAGGACGATAAAGGTACAATAATTTGTAGATTATTTTACACACAAATACCCAACTTTAAATACACAATGAAAGCGAGCGAACAATAAAACCGTACACATAAAACCAATCCAGACAAAACGCATTTACATTCTGAAGACTTATGAAATCGCGTAGCAACCATAATTTCGATATTTGATACTTAAAACGCCCTACAGTTTCACTTTCACCACCAGAACAACGTGTGTTGGAGTTTGAAAATTTTTGACTTTTCAAAAAATTACTAAAAAATGATGTTTTGTTTTCGGTTATTTTAACTTTTTATATATAAATAATTTATCTTGAGGAATAAAACGGCTGACAGGAAGCAAAAATCCAGTCTAAGTATAATGCTTTTGAGTTTAGGTATATAAATATTTAAAATTTTTTAAAAGTTTTTAATAATTTAGCAAACGTCGGCGTCGCATAGAAACTCTAGAAACTATTAAAACATCCTGGGTATTGCAAATTTGACAAATTTCAAAAAATGTTTAACTTATTGTATGTATTTCATAAATAAAATCCTTCGTAACTTTTCCGATAAACTTCTAGTATTAACTTGGACAAAAAATACCCGGGAAATTTGCCTATCTTAATAAAATCGAAGAAATTACAAGTTAAGTTTACTATTGCATGTAGGCAACTAAATAATGTGCATATGAGGCAATTAGTATGCAAATTTGATAAAACAAATATCAATCCCGCACATGAATTTCACTCGAATTTTTACTTCATAAATATTTATGTATTGATATTACCACAAAAAATTTTTTTAGTGCTTTATTAATTCATTTCCCTTATAAAAAAAAAACCCTTTGCTCCAGTTGATATGACATTTTAAATTCTATTACGAATAATTTGAAATGCATTTTACTAATCGAGTTAACTTTTTGTGTATTCGACCTTTTGATGATAAAAGGTTAACCATGGATTTATATTTGAAGTTCATAATTGAAGAGGTCAAATATTACCAAATTCTTGATGTCGTAATAACTTTTATATAACAATATTATTAAAAAGATTGTCATTTCATTTGCTTTATTTCAAAGCACCCTATATATTAACATGCATAATGTAGTTTTAGTATGCATAATTATTAATTATAAAAGCCTCCATTTAAGCAGAAATACACCCACTAAACTCAATAGTGTCACAAATTTACGTTAACGACTTAAAGCCCTTATCCCCTAATAACGCTTTTATACAGCCAACAAGAGTAAATTATAAAAAGAGTTACAACTTACAACATTAATTAAGATTACAAGGCACAGGCTTACAAGAAGGCTTTAAGTAATTTTTAAAGTAACATTAAACATATTATCCAGATTTTTTCATCGTCTGCTGAAATAAAACAACTATTGAATGTGCTATATAGCGTCACGATTTAATTTAAATCCAGTTATATTCTAGACATTTTTTTTCAAACCAACCCATTTTAGTTTTATTGCTTTACGAGTACTTTTTCTCACGAAAGTAATTATTCCTAATGGAATAAAATTCACACCCCAATGCAACCAGAAAATTGAAATGTAACAATTGCATTAGTCGCACAGTGTTCTTCTAATAGTGAGAAATTTAGTTAATCAAGTCTGGTTTCCATTACAGCAAGAGCAAAAAATACGTTTTAACCGCAATTGAATAAAATAATTTGTACAAACAAGAGCTTTAAAAATTAACGAATCGAGCATTTAAAAATATAAATGTTTTAATGATCTGTGGGTGTAGATCTCATGTTAAGCTCCTCGTTGAGCTACAGGTTTACCCGTAACTTTTGCTGATTAAGTGCAATATCCAGTGCTAATTGAGTGCTTAATTCGTGTTTTATGTCATTTTATTAATCGTTAGCATTCCAAAAATTATACAAAAAATTTTGATTGATGATAAAGAAATGTTAACTAGTTACAAAATCTAGTTTACATTTTACGCAATACATAATACTATTTTACATCAAAAGTCTGTCAAATTTAGGTATAGGAGACTCTGATGTGGTTATTTTTGACATCTGGAATATGAATTGTGAAATTTTGCAGGTAAAATGATTCATTCGCATCATTAAACATCTTTAATATTTAAATTTTTAAGCTTAACACATAATAAAAACATCAAAACAGCCAGTAGCTGCTTGCAATTTGCCATATTGAAAAGTGGCGATTACAAATGTGGATTCAAACTTTAGTTTTCTACCAATAATATATCAAAAATATAATAAAATATTATTTATTATTATTATAGTTTAGAGTTCATGGTGTAAAGTGTACTTCTATTTACCACAGTTAGAGTTCTCTTTTGAATGCTGTTATTGCAATCTTCCCAGACGTCCCGGTTTTTAAAACATCAAATCAAATAAAATCAACATCGACCCAAATTTTTTTATAACTCTCCAAATTTCCAAAGCTTCGGACAACTTCCAATATTGAATAAAAATAAATTAGCGAATTCAAAACTTTATTTCACAAATCAAAATTATTAATCTACAATTGAGACTCAAAATTCACACTTTCTATGGGAACTCCCGCAAAGACGTCCGTTTACTTTGACGAATCTAGCTAAAAGCAAAAGTTTGTTTTTTCGTACCAACTTCCAAATTAAAAATTTTTTAATATTTGCTTGAAAATGATTTACAATACAAATTCAAACACACAAAAGTAAAATTCAAATCTTAAACAAATATTATTTTGATCCAATATTAGTCTAATATCATTTAATAATATTGCGGCAATATAGAAAATCAATATTGTAATACCAATATTAGTTGGTTAATTCTTTTCAGGTTTTCATTATTTTTGCAATTACAATTAATTGTATGGTAATTGGGATTAAACGTAAAACTTTTTTGTATTTAATTTACTATAATTATATTTGATTTCTTTTGTATTACTTTTTCACACTTTCTTGCTCTCCACCTTTTGTTTAATTTGTAATTTTTTACCGCATTTATCTTCTTTATATTTATTTCTGTCTAATTAATAAATATATCCCTTGTCATATATCGTTCTTTTATTTTAATTATTGATTAAAATTATTCACAAAATTATTGAAATAAACACAAATTCCCGCCCCCCCCCCACAAGCAAATACTTTCCGTCTTAGACAAAAACTTAAATTTAAAATTTAATATTCAGCAATTACATTTTTAAATTTAAATACAACACGCAATATGTATTTGTCTCCTAAACAAGTGATACTGCAATTGGGATGTCTATAAATAGCCTGTAATTAACTCAAAACTAATCTATCATTGAAATGACACGTCGCGTTTATATTATATTAGATTGATATCATTCTATTTTAATAATAGTTATACCTTTCTAATAAGACATCTAATTTAATAAACAAGACTAGAAAGCTAAGTACCTTTTATTTCAATTTATATTTAATTTTTATTTTATTCTAAATGATTTTTCTAGTTCTAGATAATTTTTGAAATTCCAGATTTTCAATTAACCACAGCAGCAACTTGGTGTACGATAGCTGGTTAAGTTACAGAGCAGAAATTCTGAGTATTCGAATCTTGGACTTTGCAGAATTTCTTAGCTCGGCCTTCCAGTGTGCATCAACGCGTTGTGGATTTAAGAATTGGTGCTATATTTACCCAAGTCTGGTCAATTGACAGAACATGAAGGTCAAAAACGAATTAAAAAAAGAAGAAAATTTTTCAATTATTGCTATTTATTGAAACAGTTTTTGTAGCTTCAGGAGTTTCAAGATAATATTATGTATAAATATAAATTTTTAAAACTAACGTTAGCTCAAGTTTCATAGAAAAATAAATATATAAAATGAACCAGCATAAATACATATGTTAGGCCTCCTCTACAACCTGCGCTAATGAAATTCCAATTAGGTAAGTTAACAGTTTTAAACGATTATAAAACTTATAACGCTTTTGTAAAATACGATATAAGTCTTTATGGACCTAGTTTGATGTCGAAGCTGATGTTCACGATAAGTTAGAAGGGTTACAAAAGCGGAACCTTTCCTGCGGTTTTAAACGCTTGACAAGTCCTGACATTAATCAACACTTTTGTTTACTACAACAAAATTATAAAAATGTATAAACAAATAAGTTTAGCTCTTTGTATAAAATATAAGAAAAAAATGAATAGCTAAAGCTTTACATTTTAATTTGCCAAATAACTTAAATGCATTTTAATTTAAATTAAACTTGAAATGGAAACATAAAGGAAATACTTGGAATATTTTACTGCTGAAACTTTTTATCTAAACAACCATTGTACACAAACCTAACCTAGAATCTGGTGAAAAAGCTTTATTTAGATTCCCGAAGACTTAAAACGTCTGTAATTTGTGATACCGTAAATTCAGCCGCAAGAACTCTAGCCTAAGAACGTTGGTTTTGAGTGTGGTCAAATAAAATGAGCATTCGTGTTGTATTAACTTAGGGTTAACGAAGGTTGAGTGTGAAAGTTGTCAGCTAAATTTGAACGTTGCCAACAGGTCATAAAATTTCAAAAAGAATTTCTGTTTGATATTTCAAAAAGATGGATTGATTTATTTCAATTTAACAAGTTGCATCAAAAGCTATGCACAAAGACCATGTATTTGAAAAAACATTCTGCTGTAGAAAATGAAGTTTTTGTTTCATAATAAACGAGAGTAATAAAAAGTCAATTAAAAAATCAATAGAGCTATAACGTTAGCGTTAAAAGTTTTGGTCACGCACTTGGGTGATTTTACTTGGTAGGTATATGTTATATTACATTTGTACATCCATAATTAAGGTACCTAACAAAATGTTGCTCTTCCTACCATTTATCTCAAAAAATGATAAGAGATGTAATTTTCTGTATTCCAGCTTAAATATACTCACATGTTTAAACATATACATTCTCATTTCTGTACATCACAGATTACAACATTCTGTTGACAGAACTAACCCAAATAAATAAGTGTGAAGCTAAGAGTTGTTTGATATGAAAATGAGTTCCCATATAATCGTACAAATGTTTGTCTCTGGCAAGGCATAAAATTTATGATTTTGATGTTCGTGAAGTACCCATTTTATGAAATAATTTTCAAAATGTAAATTTCATCATAAAATATTTTAATGATTTCAACTTTCTTAATTTTTTACATAGTTTTGTAAAATTATTTATAAAACCATTCACATAAATTACACCCTGAAAATAAATTCAGTACTACTATATTCCACAGGTTTCATAAATAAATTTTAACATTTTTAATGCAATTACTGAAACAAAAAACAAACAATGCACCGGAATAATTTATCGTTAGTATATTATTTATATTGCTTTTCAAAATCATACATATAATTTTAATTAAACGAATAATTTTAAACTGCTGGGGGAAAATGTAATTGCATAGTACGCTAAAGCAGTTCTATATGAAATAGAATAAAAAGTACAAGTGCCCTGTTATTTGCATTTTAAAAATTATCCTCTTGCATTTGAGTAATTATGTAATTATAAAATACATATTTTATAGATATAATCAAATAGCATATAATCTGGAAACTATCAAGACAGCGAATTAACAATTCAAAAAAACTTATAGGATTAATTAGATTTTAAGGATATTCTGAATCAAAACATAAAAATGTTTTATTTTTGACTTGTTCGGAAAATTAAATTGCGATTTGTCTGTTTTTCCAATTTTCTTGAGAGTGATTAATGGTACTTGAAATTTATTTTAATGGTTCATGCGTATTGAAATTAATAACCCCTTTTATAATAAATGAATCGTCATGATTATTTTAAATTTATTAGACTAAGAATCAATTTATCATGCGATATCGATGTTGGTACTGTGAAATAATTACAGTTAGTATTGTTAAATGAATTCATAGTCCTCGATATTATAGCCTTACTACTTTGTTTACATCGATCAAATGTTAATTTGTATTGTAAACACATTGTTGTAAGCGTTCTTCGTAATTATTTAAATAAACTTAAAATTGTTATTTTTTTGTAGAAATTTAATAAAAATATATTTTTTAATTTGTATTTGTAAATTGATATATATTTTTCAGTAATAACATTCATGTTATTTTTTTTAATTAAAAAACCATAATTATTTCTTTTTTCTTTTTTCAGACACCGGAACTATGATAGAATTAGCATGGCTACTCGAACTTTCCAGGACTCCATCCAAAAGTTCTGGTTCGCGGGACACCGGATTTCCCCAGGCTTTTCCTGGAACTACCGAAGACTTCCTAGGACTATCTTATAGCCGCACACCAGACTACATGAGTGATATCCGTTGGAATCGTTATATACCTATATATAAAGCTCACGGTGTTTTTTGAATCAATGCCTACTTTTTAAACCAATCCTAATTAAAATTAAAGAGTTGTGAGCTTCCATAAAGAGTCATATCTTTCTGTACGTATCTCACCTCTTTTGATTGGTTAACATTAAGTTACCAACCTTAAAAATTGGGAGATAATGAGAGAGTGGATTTATTGTTGTACTGGAGAGTATTCCAAATACCCCAGTTTTGCAGACCGAAAGTTCATCTGTATATTCCGCGATTGACTGTATTAAATAAGACACGTTCACTTTATCAGAACGAATGTATTTAATACCCCCGCTTTAATACAGTAAAGTATTAAGGGTATAAATAAGCAAATGTTATCCAAAACTTCGGGCTACGATCAGTGCAACGTAATTGTCCTGAAATGATACTTCAGCGATTTTACTTATGTTAAACACCGAATGTTTGAGAATAAGATTATAATATTACAAAATAAAAATTTTGATGTGTATTTCAGAGGAAAAGACTCCTGGAACGTGAGCCCCACCCAGCCTGGATAATCTACAATGAATTCAGTTTTACTGTTTTTAAGAATTGCATTATGTGGTATGCTAATAATTGTGTATTTCACATCATTTAAAATGAAATTGTTAGGTACGAACGTGGTAGTTTTTATTTCAGAAATAAATCTAAACGTACATGTATTATAAGAATACAACAGAAAATTGTACCATTATTTCAAATACTCTAAAATCTTTTAAACCTTTCTCATAAATCTAATTAAACGTCTTGAAACAATTTATTCTATTAAAATGTTACACGCAACGATAGCAAGAAAAAGGTATTTTAGCGAATAATAAGTGAAGAAAGTTTCTTACTTAAAAATTTATATGACATATGAGATTGATAGTCATATCGATGAACAATGTTCGCAATAATTACTATGCTATTAACAGAAAAATAAACTAATCGAACATTGCTTCAATAAAATTAAAGCAATAATATTCGAACATTTCATTGAACCCATTGAACGCAACTAATTTGCGTCACATTTGACAGACATTTTTCACGGTGCACAATTTACGGAAATTGTATGCATTTTTGACATGACAGAAGGTACATTAAATTTTGTCAATATCATTTTCTGGCTGAATACCACCATTCCTCCTGCACTTGGAAATGTCCAGATATTTATTGTTCAGCATTACTCACGCTTTATTTTTGCTTTTTGTTGCTTAAATTTACTTTTGGGGAATCCAGATCTCACATTGTTGTAAAATCACTGTCATTGCAGGAAATTTTTTTTAGGTGAAAACGCCTTCATTGTTTTTTGTACAACCTTACTTTCATATAAAAAAATTTTTGATTTTGAGAATAAAACTCCGAACAAAATGTGTGTTCAACACTTGAAATCCTGAAAGTTATGACTACTTCTTTCTTTATGTATAAAGAATTACTTGCAGGTATTTATTGCAATTGTGTCAACGCTGTTTGTTTACACGTTGAATTTTTCTAACCATTTTTATACTTATGGCTTTTTTATTTCATTTTCTCCTAGCGTCACATACCGTATTCGGCTTTAAATGCCATTTTGTATACCAGACAGTACAATTTAAATTATTTCATAGCGAAATAGTAATATTTGCCCACCTCAGATGTAGGTGGTAGTTTTTCACCTACACCCATGGCGATTTTTTGAAAGCACATGGTATATGGCAACCACAGTTAATAATCAATAAAGCCGCAATAATAAGCCAGCCCAGCACAAAAATAACTTTTGCGCTGTCTACGTGACAAGATTTTTACATAATACGAAACAAAATTTACTTTAAAGCATAATATGGCTAATGAATCAAAGCACGTGTCTCCTGAAAGTGCAAACTTTTATACATATTCAATAAGTGCAAATTTATATTATACAGCAATTTGTGTGAACATTGTCTGAAAAATCTTCGTTTCAGATTTTACAGTTCTAAGTTAATTAGGGCAGCTGCTAGCGCCTAGATAAACAGAAGGCAATTTGAAACAACATCTTGTTGCCTCACAGTTGTTATGCTGCCTTTATTGAAAAATTAAATTTCAAAAAAGAAGTTTAAGTTATTTTTACACAATAAAAGTTGTAAAGCAACAAGCTGGTTGTAGCTTTAGCTCACAAATATTTTTAGATTTTATCAAGAATCCCAACATCTCTGATTAAGCCAACGATAATTTGGGCTTTAATTTCAATACCAAGCATTTAATTAAGTCGTCATGATCATTACTTGCTCATTTGTGGGCAGAGTTTTTTTTTAATTTTCTTACAAATTGAATGTAGCAGCTTATTGTCTTATTTTAGAGTAAAGCTTACAAAAATTGATTAACCGACAAAATAAACTGACTAAAATACATTATTGTAATTTTTTAATAATTTATACTAACCGATAATCCAATTGTTTCTGACCAATAATTTAAATTTTACAGGCGAAAACAATATAAAAGGAAATAACCATTTCATTAATATGCAAATTGTTTGTAGGCGTTCTGCACTTCGATGGCGCTACGACACTACAATATGTAGTTTTATTATATTTTTGTTTTGTACGTGTTAGTTAATTTTTAAAATTTGTTGAATTAGAATTTATTTTTATTTTAAATTATAAATTAAAAATTACATGTAGGTATAGTTTGTTTCAAGCTAAATGGAATTGAAAAAAGGAATATATTAAATTACTTTGATATAAGAACGTGAAAACGTTTCCGCAAAATCATAATATAGAGATAAGGTGATGTTTTTAATCGCAAGCTAGCCATTTTGGCAGTAGCATTATTATGTTTTTGCAGAAAAGTTTATACGTTCTTATACAAAGTAATTTGATAAGACTTTTTTTAAATTTTTTTAATAATTCCATTTAAATTGAAAAAAAACTATACTTAACAATCGGCATTTTATTATAAAGTTACTGATTTCCGGATATTATAACTAAAGTTATTGCACCATACTGATAGTTTTTAATGGAAAAGAGCTGTTACTTTATTTAAATACGGTGCAATAAACTTAATTTATTGCTGTTTATTAGTAATTAACAATAGTCACGATACGACTTAATTATTACGGCTGGCTTTTGCTAGGCCTGACCTGGTCCTAGTTTAGACATTTCAAAGACTTCTACAACTAAAATTCTATTTATTTAAGAAATATATTTTTTGCATCGTTAAATACTATAGAATGCCTTTAATTAAATACGAAAATAAAGTGTAATTTATTATTCTACTATGTGACAAAATCTCACAATTAGTGAGATACTGGGGGGTATTTTATACCCCCAGACCTCCTGGTACAAATTGTCGCGACAAGCAGGTGATAGATATAATTGTTTTAAAAAAGAGAACGGTTTCTAATTAATAAAATAAATTGCAGAACATGCATATAATAAATTAGCATGCATGTTCTGCGAATATATTACAAAACATAATATTTATTGAATGTTTTAAAATAGATTGTAAATTATAAATAAATTAAAAAAAAGATCATGCATGGAAGCCATCGGTTTGAAATCGGGGTTCTGGGAGGTATGAAAAATATTTTCATGCACTTAACTGTAGACTACCTTCTAGTACAACAGTAATCGAGTTTAAAACTACTATAATAAATTATATATCTGTAATCGATTTTTTAAATGTTTCAGTTTATTTTTAAATAAATTATCACAACCATAATGAAAGGCACTGAAAACATAAATATGCTTACTCAATAAGAGGAATTGTTAGAAATCCAGTTTGAAGATTTTTTATTTCTAAAACCTTTTCTTATAAAAGTAATGTTTTCTTTGTTAAAATTCTATCTAACCCCGAAATCAACTGCTGCTCCTGAAATACTAAAATATTCGGCAGTTTTTTATTTTTATCTTGCCAATGAATAAGTAGAAAAGAAGATTTTCCTCATTTTTGTAAAATATCTATATTCTCTACAGACGCGCTCAATTGGATAGACGAGATTCACAAGCTAACATGATGAAAAGATAAACTAGATTTTGCTGTTTTAAAAAGCCTTTACGACACAAAACATCTTCAGTTTTCTTTACGATTTCGATAAAAAAATTATATTTGTGATAAATTTCCTTGATTTACTCACAACAATTTAGTATTGTAATTTTTTAATGTCAACATGAGCATATAGGATTTTTTCCAAACAGTGAAAAGCAAACTTTAATATATTGTCGTGTTACAAAAATTTAATTTTTTATAATTCAAGATTGTTTGTAAATAAATATAGGTTCTTGATTATTTATACTTAAAATTCTACAAAAATTCAAAATTTTCGAAATAACCAATAAGTTGGTAGAAAATAGAGCCATACTGAAGACTTCCGATTTGGTCCTTCGAAGTGAGCGGACGCTTTTGTGGGAAGGTCCCGTAAAAGTATTAATTTGCGTCTCAGTATTGAGATTTTGATTTGATTTTGTGCAATAAAGTTTATTTGAGTGAGTAATTTTGGTATATTATATTTATATGGAAATTGACGATATTAGAGTGATTTTTGGAAATTTGAATTTGGAAAATTAAAATAGAATTGAATCCGTTTAATAATTAATAAATGATAAATGAGATTGGATAATTGGACGTTAAGATTAATATAATTAGTTTTTCTAATAATAAAATTGAAATTGGAAGGCGTAGTAAAATTTTTGTTTGCGCCGAGCACCTGGTTCGATAGCACACACTTAAAATAGCCGTTGCATTTTTTGATTAAAATTTATTTAGTATGAGATTCGCATTATACTTATGCATATTAATTTGGTTTATGGTAAATTAATTTAGAAATTGAGTTTGAATTTGGAATAAATGGAAGAAATACATAATAATATTATGGATAATCGACAATGAATGCATGATTTGAAAAAGAAAACAAATTACTAAATAAGTAATTAACAGATTTAACCATGCAAAGTGACTGTTTGAAGTCTGGAAGTTCAGTAACTATTTTCACGAGTGGTTTCATTATTGCAAAAAATAATTGAATAATATAATTGGGTATATTACGAAACGATTTCTGAAATTCCTTTGACAATAAGTCAAACAGGATTTTTAATGCCCAAAACTGAACCGGAATTAATTTGGAATTTGTTTTTATCAAGCTGGTTGCACCTCGATTTCTGATTTGGCACTTACATTTTCACTTTAATTCACTTTAGTAATTCGAAACAAATAAAATATAATATATTAGTGATTTAATAACGAGCCGCGTCTGTGGAGTCATATCATAACATTAATAACAAAAATAAAACCATTATTTAGTTAAGGACAAAAATGTTATTTCTGATTAAACACATTTTTAGTTTTACGATAATAATAATTAATTTAAAAATGCCGATCTGGATACTTCAATTAACACATTTCAAAAGTTTCCTGTTTATAGATCACATCACAACATAATGTCTGCTTTATAAATGGGTATAAAAATGGGTAATAAATTACACCGCTCAATATTTAACCACAAGTTTTCAACTTATAGACCAGTCTTTTCAACTTTCATTCATGATTGTAATTTCTTAAGAATAAATTGCATTTTAAATGCAGTCGAGATTTTTATACTCTCCTGCTTTTCCGTTATGTATGAAAACGGCGAACTATTATATTACTTACCAGATAATTTTCTCGTAAAATATGCAATTACGGTGATAATTTGAGCAATTTTATTCGTAGGTACCTGTTTCGTGATAAGTTACAAAAATCTATTAAGTCATGGCACATAATAAGTAATTTCTAGAATTATTTACAATCAGATAAATTTCAGTAAATTGTTTTAATCGCACGCAGTTCATGTACAGAGAATATGTTTGTATAGTGAAAATTTAAAAAAATCACTCGGTATTTAAATACTAAAAATCGACGTAATTGATATGAAACTAAATAATTTACACAACAATCTAACTGTTAGTTTTTTCAATATGCTGTTTGTTAAGCATTTTTTAAATATTTGCGTGATGGAGCGGCTCAGTAAATTATTTAAACACACGGAAGAAACGGCAACAAAAAATAAAACAATTTTGAAATTTAATTAAACGGACTAATAAAAAGTCAACCTAGGAGAAAATTAAAATCATTCTTTAGATAAAGCGATACCTATTTTTTAGCTTCCATTGAATTTGTTTTCGTATTTTTGTTGTAAATTTTTCAAAGAATATGATTTATTATATTCTTCACCGAGAACATTTTAGAATGAAATTCGTTGATTCATTTTCTGCATGCCCAGTCCAGTTATACTGGAGGTTATAAATGATATTCATAATTTAGGTCTTTTGAATAGGTAGGTAGGTACCTACTGAAATTTTTCAGGTAATCGATAATGATAAATGATAAATTATATTTATTTCTGTTTCCATTACTGTATTCAGCTCGGAAAGTTAATTATTTACTCTTTTTCATTGTTTGTATTTGAAAAAATAAATATTGGTAGGAAAGTGGTATTTATTGGACGGTTTCGCTGGCCTTCGAAACAACCACACGTCTAACCGTTCCTTCTGTTTAAGAAACAATTATTTACTTAAAATAGATGATCTAATGTAAATTTAAATTGCCCGTATTAGTTTAGGAAGTGACATAAAAGTAACTAACAAGCGTGATAGTTAAAGTTGCAAGAACCTTTGTCGTTTGTCTCGAAATTGCTAATGTATAAAGGACTTGGAGCGTGGAAATTCTCAAGTAGGGTCAAACCGCTTACAAGTGTCTGTAATTGACCGTTGCGTTGGGTACATCTTGTTGACTGTAATTGAAACGATATTAATAAAGCACCTAGAAATGAGTGTATATGTAACTAATGTGCAATATATAATATAGTAGGAGTAACGAAGAAACCACGTGTCGAAAAACTTAATTGGTTCAAGTTGTTTATAGATTGGATTAATTTACTTTAGATTAATGACAGCAATTTAGTATCCCCAACAGCACAAAGAAAACTTTTTGTATCTCATAGATTTTTCGATTTAATGTTAGCTTTTAGTTGGAGTTAGTTCTTATTGGAATCTAATAAGATTGAAATGCACTCACCACTCTACCTTTTCCTTGAAAAAAAAAGGACAATAATTTTTACACACGACTAGTTTGTGTTATCGTAGATTTATTCCCGCATTCTTACATAAACTACGTCGTTTCCTGTAAGAAAACCCTAGGCTGCATTTTTATGGCACTCGAGGTAATTTAGAAAATTGTTTAAAATATATTATTTTAAAATACAGTTCTTCGTTAAGACTTTTATTATCATGAAGTATTAACGATTAGTATTTCGCACGAAAGGGCACTATTATAAGCAACTTTTAAGGCGCACGTAATAGCACACTTGAGATTTTTCTTTCATGAAAAGCTTTAAAACGTTCTTAACAAAAGGAAACCTTAATAATTGTACCATGGTTAAAACGTAGTGTAGAATAACTTTATACGGTGATTCGTAGAGGATACCTAATGGATAACTATAATTGTATCCGATATTGGTTCAGTAATTTATTTCTTTTTTCCATTAGCTTGCATGTATGTTATTATGTTCTTTATCTCGAAAAGCAAAAACAAAATTGTACATAATTTATATTGACAATATATTGACAACGAAACTTAAAGCCATTACAGTATTACTAATTAAATTTGATGAGCATTAATAGAACTGGGAAAGGATTTTCAATTAGTCGATGAAGATAGTTGAAGTGTAAATAGAATTCGACAAGTTGAATGTATAGCGTTTATATCAACGATTTTCAAATAGAATCCATCAACAACTACTACTGTGGATGATTCGTGATATCTCGGAGTAAAAATAAAAATTTCTAAATAGTAATATGCTTTTAATATTTTTTTTTTAGTAAAAAAATAAGCATTGATAAGATGTAGCTTCGCGTCTGTACAACTTCTCGAAACATCTAAATTTCAAAATAAACTACAAAAACACGTGTGCGATTCGCTATCCGATAAATAACCCAATACAATGTACCCAAGCTATAGAACAAACTTATCTTGTAGACAAAGCTTATGTTCCTTTACAATGCAAATTTTTGTTTTCATAGGGATAACCTTTTGGCAACCAAGTCCTAACATTGCATAATCGATGAAGTCTTTACACGTCAAAAATAAATACGGTTTTATATCAAAAATAAACAAAATTAATTTTTGTATAGCTTTTCTGAGTTTCCTTAAAGACATGTACAAGTTTGTAACGATCTATTCGCTTTAGTGAAATCGTCCCGTACACATAAATCACAATTTTGACTAGGCCAAAATTTTAAACCACATTAACCGCTCATCAAACTGATGACTCAAGTGCACAACTAACAGGCGGTTAAAATAGTTCTGTGATATAGCCGCACGAGGGAAACATAAACTTTATATTTGGGATCTGAATATCCGATCTCCAATACTACTGAATGAATTACATTACAAGTTACATAATCAAATAACCTAAAAGATATTTCTGAGTTACGATTGGCTGCTACAAATCTGTAGAATAGCATTTTACCGTAATTTTATTAGTCGCTTTAGTATGGTTGGGTTTAATGTATTTAGTTTTCCTAATTCGCAAAAATATTTAAATTCTTATGTGTAGGCATTATAACACTGATGATCCGCAGACTTTTCCCTCTTTTTATGTTTAGGCACCGAGAAAAACATGTAAATATGTTACATTTGAAACAGCAATATTTTTTAATTCTCTACCGATTTAAAATACCCCATTCAAATTTTTTTCAATTGTAAAATTTTATTATATTTGGGTCAAACTCTTATCTAACTGACGCGACTAATTAGACAATTAACGAAAATTGTATGAATTTAACTGTTCGAATGAACAGTTTTGAAAGACAGTTTATTTGTTACAGCTATTTGAATCTGTCTATTTCATGTCATTGATGCTGCAAATTGCGAGATTATTTCTTTCGTTCCGGTATCATATTATTACGAGCTTTTCATTTTGAAAGCAATATCCATCGCGTTTTATGACATTTATTTCCAGAATTCTATAAAAATTTAAATAATAAGTAGTGTTAAAAATACGATGATGCAAATATTTTTTGTCGTCAATTGACTTTTATCAGTCAATTTTCAATAATTTTAAAAAGTAAGAAATGTAACTTTAAAATTTGACTTGACTCGACAGATCATTTTATTCAAATTAAACTACAGATATTATTTTAGCTTTTTTTCTGTGCAGTTTATGAGTTCATCTCGGAGCCTAGTAAGTGTTGCAAATATTTATGATAGGCAAGAGGAATACTATGCGGGACGTCTGCAATCTCAGATATCCCAGACACAATTATTCACTGCAATATTACAGTGTATCATAAAAGTGGAAAAGTAGATCAGCCCATTAAGCATAAGAAATTCAAATACAAATTTTCTACTCGAGAAGTCTGATTGGATTAAACTAAAAGCCTAAAAGCGTAGAAATTTATTGCACAAATTAATTAATTACAGATGTACATAATTATTTAAAGTTTCAGCTGAGTTTAACATTTCCGAGTGACATTAACTTCCAGTAATTGGAAGTAATTTTTAAATTTTTTTACTAATAACGAAAAGCTCATCATGTAGTCTGTCTTAATGATATTGAAATTGAACCAGATAAATTTTTTATAATTTCCAAATTGTGTCTAGACTAAATCCACTGAGACATCGCAAGTACATGAATTGGTTGCTAATTCAGTAGGAATAAAATCTTAAAAATGTTAGTTTCAGCACGTAGAGAGAAGCGATAATATCGAGTTGAGTAAATTAATTACGTCTTAATACAATTGTTTGATTGATTATCTATATGATCAAAATACAAATGACACTACAAGCATTTGTACTTCGTTAATTAGCTATTCCAATTAAAACAGCCCGTAGAAGTTTACTCTCTCTCAATAATTAGTCCAATTAACAAATTTAGCATTCTATTATCAAGTTAATTAACAGACTGTGAGTGAGGAAATCAAATTTTAAATAGAGGTAAATAATTTTATTCTTATTCATACGTACCTACCTACTTCCAAAATGTTTTGTTAAATTTGCAAAAATATTCATATTTTGCAAAAGCTATTTGAAAATTACTTCAATATTATAATAACGGCTTCATCTTTGATTACTTATCTTTATTTACAATATCCAAAATTTTTAACGATAAAAAATATTTTATGTTGGTAAAAACAAGCAGTAGCAACTTTTTAATCTCAAAAATAAATAAACCTAAGTATTAGTTGGCAAGAATCCAATTTTTGACTCTGTTAGTTTACTGTACACTACAAAACTAACAAAAAAAAATACCACAGCTCTTTCTATCAATTTATTAGTAGATAAGTTTTGTAATTAGTTTTAAAATAATTTCTTTCGTCGGTTCTTACATCGAAGTCATGTTATAATTGAATTTAAGAAAGTTATTCCTTCATCGCCACCATCGTCACGCTTCATATAAAATTCAAGATAAATTTACTAGTCATAGTAAATATTTTATGTTAGTATGACCACGACATTTTTATAATAGGTTATTCTATCATTATGGAACTGCATATTTGACGTGTGAAAACACCAGTGGTGGCTGGCCAAAACAGAATATTAAATCTTAAATAAATGTTCCTGACGGCATGACATAAGTTTCTACATTACTCTTTTAGTTTATTGCATGAAGTGAACAGTTATCTAATATTATTAGAATGTTTTGTCTGGGAAAACATTTTTGCTACAAAAAAAGGAGAAAAATCAAAAATTTCATTCAATGCATCAAACTCCATAGGTGGGGCAAAGTAAATAAGAAACAACTATTTAGTTGTTTCAAGAATGTGTATTTAAATAGAAATTTGTCTTCATTACGATTCGTTAGGGATGCAGTCATAGGTAATGAATTTGATCCAATTGATAATTCTTTAAGCTATCCTGAAGCTGATAAAAGAACAGCTTTGCATTTTTTGACAAAAGCACCATGAATGAACCAATGAAAAGTGCGATTTAAAAACGATTGAATGAAAAACTACCATTTAGTATGGTAAAAAGCGGAGTTAGGAGAAAATCTCAAATTGGAGATTTAAATATCTGCAATATCAGCATTCATACTATGTTTTGCTTCCAGTACAAAATGAATTACATCTGAAAGAAGCCCCTTTACAGAGATAAGCTCTAACAACCAACCTGTCAAATTATAGGGAAAGATCCAACAGCGTTTACAAGACGTTGCACTCTCACGAACTAGCAACTTAAGCATACACAGTATACATAGTTTTAGCAAGCAAATCACATTTTGCATCTTTACATATTATTTATTCATCTCATCATGAGCACATAACATAGTATGGCATGCACGCAAATGCGGTTGAAGTCCATTTAAATAAACCAACAGGAAGGTCAGGAAAGTCATTCGTTATCGTCGCATCGATTAAAAGAAGTTTAATTACTTTTCTTTCGGATCATATACTCAGGTTTGATCGGTCATGGTTTCATCAGATTTCTATACCAATAAGTAGGTTGTCCTGATACCATTTCTTTGGTGATATATGGTAGAGAGGTCCAGGTTAATTATTTTGTCCCCAAACTTTTTGAGTTTTTAGCCAAAAAAGGTCAAGGATAATAAAAAGAGATTAGAGGCCAGATTCAGGTCATGGCGAAGAAGATAATTGCAATTAACATGAATACCAAATTTCTTTATGTTATAGTAAATTCCTAAATTAATGGTAAGACATTTAAATTTAATAGATTACACAATTATTGTAATTTACGTGATAGTTTGAAGTTACACACAGTTTGGCATATTAATTAATACAATATTAGAAATAAATGGCATAATTAAGAGTTAAATGTTTATTGTAAAATGAACAAAAATGATGTAATAATCGAGATCGCAAAATAAACAAGAAAAAATAAAGTTACTCTCGATTTCACAGTAGTTTACATTAAGGATGCACGTTGATGAAGTCAAAATATGTAAAACTAGTTGGTGGTTATGTAAATTTGTTAGAAATCGGTATTCGTATCAGTTATATTGCATTCGTATATCGTAACTGCCTTTTTGTTTTGCTAAAACGCACGGTAAACATTAACTTCAAATTAGGGCTGTTTGATAGCGCTTTCCGCATCGTGAATAAAAACATTAAACGTTTACGGAAATAAATTTTAAAACGCGCTTAGTTTACCGTTTATTTAATCGTTTATGGATTCTGTATGGGTCGGTTTATCAAAAATTTAGTATATTATATTTACTTAGACGACGCGTTATCTTTCGTAGTTATCTAAAATATGGAGTACTACTACCACTTGGCTAAGTATTTACAAAAAATTTAAAAACAAATTTGTGTGAACACAATTTTGCATACACCAAAATATTAAATTTAAAATGTTACATAAATATGAATAATCTAAATCGAATATCTTACTTATTGAAGCCACATTATTTTTGGTTCAAATACTTTTGACCTGCTTTATAAGTTAGTTTCATGCTTGCATGTTTTATACAGCAACGTTCAAGTATTTACATTTTTATAATCTAACTTAGCAGGTACTTTTTTTTATTGCAGTTTTCACTAAAATCGACTATGTGCCAATGTTGTTTTCAATTTAAAATTATCTACAAAACATGAAATTTTCCTTCTTCCGTTAATGAAAAATGTCAAACTATATTTAGGTGGATCAAATAAATGTCAATTATCAGACCGACAAACGAAAATTGGAAGGTTTTTAAATTTTTTATAAATCGCATTTAGTTTGTAAAGCTACAATCAGCGTTATTTCAAAATATTTTTAAACAATAATCTGTTTCAGTATAGAAAAAAGTTGAAAAAATAGCTATCCATTAGTCTGAATAAAAAAAGACAATTCAAAATAGAGACATAAAAATTATATAACGGACAAAGCAAGAGTAAATTTTGAAAACAAAAATATTTAATAAAAGTAATAGTTACATCTGGGTGGAAAGGGTCTTCGATAGGCAGGGATGGAGGGATGTGGTGAAGAGGGCCGCGAACCACCCGAAACTGTGAAGACATGTAAGAAAGACCGAACTGGAGAAGAAATGGACAAAAGATGAAGCAGAAAAATATAAGCAATATAACTTAACATTTTGTAAGGCGGGGATTAATCCACCCCAATAAAAGGATTTGTAAATCTCAAATAAGATAGCGATATTCTATTTAGAATGTATTCTATTTTCCTCTACGATATGTAAAAACTTATTAAAATTATTCCAATTATTGTTTATATTTTACAATGCCAAAACAAAAATGAATATTTAATTAGAAATGCAGAAACCATTAAAATTACAGCACCAGACAAAATTTCAGGTTTTTTTCAAAATTTTTAGTACGAGAGCTTTGCGACTTTCACCTGGTAAGTGCCACTTGTATAAACCTTAGTTGAAATTAACTCTGACCAAAGCTTTACACGGTTAGATTTTTCTAATTACTTTTTTTTATCTAAAACCACATTTGGTTTGACTTCCCTTAAAGCCGGTATTTCAGTTGTGGTTTAAACTAAGATCAGAGTTTAAACTCAGTTCATATTGATATCTGATCAAACAGGTAGCCATAAACGTAGGTTATTCCTTGAATTTAGTTTAACTAGCAACTGAAATACTGGACGTTACTCTTCTGGTTAAACTTAGTCGCTTTGTTACGCTCCCTTCCCTTTAGGCATGGACGATCCTTATGGAGGACCGCATTTTAATAGATCCTTCTTTAAGAGCAATACATCTAGATGTTGTGGTATAATGCACAAGATAATCAGGAGAGTATTGAATATCCTCTTGCATTTCATACTTTTTAGTTGGAGAGGTTAAAGGTTTTTATACGTAATTTGTAAATGATTAGAGATAAATGAAGAGTTAAAGCGTAGTTCAAGAGAGATCAGGAATAGTCCCGGGTAGATCGCGTAAAAATAAGGAAAAAGTCCTCAAAAGAAAAAAAAGAGGAAATAAAATTAAGGGGTTATCCGGTGTAGTTCAAAATGAGCAGAAGTCTGATGTAAACATTTTTGCTCGTCGATTACATTTTGTTTCATTACAATTTGCTGAGACAACAGGGTAAACGCCGATAGTTGTCAATAATTAAATTTTCCATTTCCTCCTCTTTTCTTCCAGGATATAAGAACAGGATTAAAGGAAGTGGGGCAATTAACAGAAGAAAGTAGAGGGAGGGGCAGTGGCAAATGGTGACTTTTTGGGTCCCGGTGCTAATTACATTTTAGAGACCCCTCGTAATATATTATTGGGGGGGGGGGGAGTTGTTGGTTGTTTATGGTTGAAGACAAATAATATAAAAAATACAATAATTATATACTAGGTAAGAAAAAAATTTATTCTTACAAACACACATAAATATAAAAAATATATATAATTTTAAAAGTATAAAAAATATATTGTTCTGAAAAACTTCTGACATTTTAACTAAATGGTGGTTTATGAGATCACTTGCAAATGTTCTCAAAAATACATCGGTCATACTGGTAAATCTTTTTAAACACGATTTAACGAACACACGCGATCCCACAGTCTTGCAGACGAAAAGTCAATTAGAACCATTAGACACGAATTAGACCTACTATTAGGCACTAAACACAAACAGGCAGGATACGAAAATTTACATTTTGAGCCAAAAAGTAAAAAACTAGAATTGTTAAAAGCTATACAAATCAGTAAATTGAAGCAATCGTTCTTGTTATTAAACTGCCAATATGATGTAAATAACTCATCTTTATTAAACATCTTAAAAATTAATTACCCCCCCCCCCTTATTTCAACCTATAAGTGCGTTTTCTTTACATCCCTACTTTTCTGAAATCACTTTTCTAAAACTCTCTCTTTTTTCAAAAATACTTGCTCCCACCACCCCGAACAACATTTAAACGGATTCTATATACATTTTCTTTCCACTTCATCGCCTGATGATGCCATAGTATAGTACTACTATAGCATGATGAAAACATATATACATATATTTATACATATATTTTATACTTACAATGTATTTTATTTGTGATAACTTAAAAACATTTGAGTTCTAAATAGTGTGTATGCATATTTTGAGTTTTCTAAAATATTGATATGGTTAATATCAAATTACACTACCTAAATCAATTATCTAAAAAACAAAATAAATGCAAAAGCTCATAGAAGCTGATAATAAAAGAAAACAAACTCAATTCTGCAAAATATGAGTAAGGTTTTGTGGGCCTCGTTGAGGGCCTATTTTACTATTATGCGCATTAAGGACATGCCTAGGGCTCAATGGCCAGAAGGGCCCGAAAAGAGAGAACATAAAATCGTAAAATAAAAATCAAATACTGATTCGATGCTATTAATTACACTTGAATATAAGAGGTCCGAAAATTTGCTAGAGCCTAAGGCCCAACTCAGTTAAAAATAGGCCCTAATTGCAAGTTTTCACTGAAAACAGGTTCTGAAAATGGGAAATGTTTATGGCTATCATAAAACTTTCGGCTTTGAAACCGGGGGGTCTGGGTGGCATGGAATGCCCTCCAGTACATCATAAATTGTGTTAAGTTGTATTCCATAATCAAGTTATTGCGCCAACAAATTACGAGTGTACTAGAGAGTATGCTATACTCCGCAGACTCTCCGGTGTAAGTGTATTTCGTTCTAAAAGAGTAAAAGCTTCTTTTTTAATAAAATTAATCCAAAAATATGCAAACAAACTTTCCGTTTCTGAAACCTGGGGGCATGCGTACTGGCGGCATGCCATCCAATACAAAATTGAGTTAAAATTGTATTCCATTATCAAGGTATTGAGTCAATAAATAATAACTGATGTACTGCAGGGCATTCCATGCCCTCCAGACCCCCCGGTTTCAGTGACAAAAAGTTTATGGCCATATTTTTTTAATTATTTCAATAATTTGATTAAATTAAGAACTCTCACTCTTTCAGGACCAAATTGTTCAGATGATATGGAACACCCTTTAGTTAAGGTGACCATTTTTATGAAATGTAAAACCAGTACATATGGAAAAACGGAAGAGGCCTTTTTTTAGGTTTTCACCTTTCTCTCGATACAACAATACATCAATAGAACAATAGTCACATCAGTAAATTTTTGTGTCTTGGTTAACTGTCTTAACTAACCAGGAAAAAGGTTCCAAAACCAGTACTGTCCTAGTAAAACCAGTACGGATGGTCACTTTACCATTAATACACCAGAGAAGTCAATAGTATTGAATATGGAATAAGCGATTAGTTTTGCATTTAAATAATTGAGGAATACAGCACTAATTGTGATTTACTTTGAATTGAAAGGGGTGGAGGGGTACCCTACCTTCAGTGCGTACTGCTGTGAACTATAAATATATTTTGTTCTGAAAGAAGGAAACGGTATCTGTTCTAATAAAACCAATCACGGAAGATGAATACAAACTTTCGTATGTGAAACTGGAGAGACCTGAAACGGTTTAGGATATACATGTACCGGTACATTAGGGAGGCGGAGTACTGCCGTGATCTATAAATGTATTTCGTTGTATAAAAGTGAAAGGTTCTTACTAAGAAAATAAAACCAATTAGAAAATTTACACACAAACCTTCTGTTTTTTAAACCAGGGGGCAGGGGGTGTATGGAATACCCTCCAGTACAGCAATACTAATTGTGCTTTAAAACGAAAGGAATTTTAACATTGAATTTACGTTTATGTTACATTTAAAAGTAAAATTACACAAAATTTATTTCATAGATCAGAGCGAGGGCGATGGGGGAATTGTTGGGGAAATCTGGGAAAATCTTGGACAAACTTCTTAGAAAGAAACTTAGTATACAAAAATCTGACTTTTGACTAGCCCCTTGGATCAGAGGTTTTCAAACATTGTAAACCTAGTCGCGACCCACCAAAAATCGACTCGATTTGGGAAACCCCGTGGTAGATTATTGGTACACTGGAGCGTGGAAAGAGGTTCTAATCTAATGGCAGGGCTTATTTTACAATTAGGTGCGCGCCTAGGGCCCAAGAGCCAGAGGAGCTCCGAAAAGAGAGAACAGCAAATCGTAAAATAAAGAAAATGGTAAACAGTCCTACTGTACTTGAGTACCACTCGTCGTCGGCAGTAAAAGTAATGTTCCTTAAAGTAAATTGAAAGCAAAAAAGCAAGTGTCAACATTTTTTTCGCATCATTATAACGATATTGATTAATTATTGCAAAAGATTATGCTTTACTCGGAATAGAAGTAACTTTTAATGGCTTGTTAATCGCCTTAAAAAGTTCATTGCTTATTGCAATGTGAACTATATTGATATTAAAAATTTTTTTAAATTTTTTTAGTTTGAAAACCATATATTGTAATTTATTCATTTGTTCTATTTACATTTTTTTTTAAATACAGGTTTTACCTATTTAAATCAATGAACACAAAATAGAATTAAAAGAGAAAAATCAAGTAGTTAAATTTATCCAAAGCCCGTTTTGGACATATTACAAGATCCACAATGCATTGTGGATTTGCCAATTGAATAAAACTGACACAAAAAAAAAATAATAAAACAAATCAGAAAAAAATTCTTTTTTAACTTAAAGCATCCAAAGATACATATGATAAATTTAATCATGTTGATGTTGCTAACCTATGGTAACAGAAACAATAAACAAATTATCAGATGATGAAGTGATAATTTATTTTAAAATGTTTTTAGTTACGAGCAATAACTTTTAGGCAAACAAATTTACTTAATCACTATTAAATTATTACTTTTTAAATTTAAAATTGAACGAATTCGTAAGTCGTGGTTGTCTGTCGTTGAAAAAATTATAGGACCTACAATATCATTAAATTACTTTTTATTGCTCCTAATGGCTTTATTATAATTTCGTTATTATGTTCATGGGGTTCTGGGATCAGCTCGGTTAAGTACCACCGATGACCTCGAACGAGGTTATTCTTGATAATGGATTATCATTTTAAAGTAAATTGACTGTATTAGTTTATACATTTTACTTAATTACTACGGCTGTTGTAATAAACTTTGTTTGCAGTTGTAAAATATTAAAGATGCTTTGGAATGCATTATGATGTAACTCGATATAACTACGCTATTGAAAGAAAGTTCAAAATTCCTGATCTCAAAATTCAAAATCTTAAACTGCTATGCAAGTTTAATAAAGCACGGCTCAACCTGCCTTAATTACATAATTTTGAAGAGATTATGTTTCACCTAGTTTGAAAATTACAGAGGTAGATAATTAAATTATCTTTCGTTGATATTAGCATAAAATACTTCTTTTGTGCAGGAAGGATCAAAAAATAAACATTTAGATGATCCTTTCGTTCGGTGAAAAATTTACATATAATTGTTAGGAATAAGTGGAAATTTATCGTACTTTTCCATCTTGGCAAAACAAAAGTGTCCATCACCGAGATCATTTCTTACAAAGTAACAATGTTGGTAGAAAATAACTGAAAGAAATTTGTGGATGTCTTAGATAACGTAGAAGTAAACAGGAAGCTATGAAAAGGTCGAAGTATTGTGCATATTGAATCCTCCAGGTACAGAAACTCAAAGAAAACTTGGATGGCATACTCTATTAGATTTTCTCTCTTCGTCGTGTGAGAGATAGAGGCGAACTAAACAATTTCCTTTTTCAGATGAAACTTGTTTTCATTTAGATAGGGAAAATGTGCCTACACGCCACGAAAAGTTACAGCACAATATTAAAATATTCATGTGAGCCTATTACGATTGTTTTTGTCGAACTGCAAGAGCGATAAAAAATAATGAAAAGGCGTCGATATCCGCACAAATTTTAATTAAAAATTATGGAAAGTAATTCAAAATAATCATGCAATTCTATCCAATAGAATAGACACCTTAAAAGTGTTTGGAATACTAAAAACTGCTTCTCGCCTTTTTAAAAACAACATTTTTGTGCTCCTCCAATAAAAAAACAAATCAAATATATTTACTTTTGCGATTCTTCTTGGCGCGTAATTTTTCAATAAAATATTTATATTGCATGGGAAAAATATACTTCAGCATCCTTATGCGAATTCAATTTTACAATTTTCATGAGTTTACATAATAAATAACCTTAAAAATTTTAAACTTGCCTAAGTTTATGATTTGAAACATTTTTATCGATAATTTTATTTATATTTGAACGTAAAATTTACGATAATTTTTATGTCGTACACTTTTGCATTTGTCTAAATTACGGTCGTAAGATAACTTCGTTGCAACACAGTGAACATTTAAATCTGCGATGTTTGTTTACAAGAAATTAAAAAACGAATAGCGGATTTGATAACAAAACTTTCACATTTTAAATTAAAAAATTGAGTTATGTAAACATTTAAAAGTGTGCAAAGTTTATCAAGTATTTTATAAACCACGAATTTAGTAAAAGTAGAACATACAAATATTATTATTATCGAAAAATCTAAATTTATACCGCAGGCGTAGTAATCAAATGACACAATAATTATTTTTAAAAAAAACTCACCCTAGAAATTCGTAGTGGTTGTAGAACGTCTATTCCACCGTGCATACGAAAACCCCACGGTGAGCCTCCATCCAAGATCACTTCACGTGTAGTCATAATTTCTGGATCTAAACCCAATTGGTCACTAGCCAAATGTTCAGTACACTCTTATTATTACTCGTCGATCTAAATAGATATTTGCATTTTTTCGATTGAAATATTTTGCGGCTTGGTGTTTAATAAAATAGTAGTTCAAAAATTCGCAAATTTTCAATTTGGTTTTTTTAGTTAGGTATAAAAAAATCACAATCAGATTGTGGCTTAGTCTCTATTACAAGTTGGCACAGATTGGATATATGTTATAAATCTCGTCAAACAATAATTTTAAATTATCGAAACGATCGCGTCGTCGATAGTTACGCACAAAAATAAAACTTCACCTAACTTTATGCTAACAGTATAAAATCGAATAATTTTAATTCACTAAAATTCCATTACCACTTAACTTAATTGACAACCTTGTTAATACATTCAATTTCTTTAATCAATATTTGGAGAGTAACGAGGGTAGAAATTGCGGTTAATTTTCAAATATATCTAATGTCATTTTGTCACGTGCTACGCACCCACGCTTTCAGCAGTCGGCGCCGATGGTGTTCTGAACGCGATACGCGGACAGACTGCACCATGACGCTCTTCCACCAACCCGGGTGCCCTGCTGAACATGTCTTTGCACTTGCGAGTATCTTCTTCCTCCTACTACGCTTATTGATATTGAACAGCACCCCCAGCTGTTTGTACTTTAACTGCAGCTGAAAACACCATTACAGGTTAATTAGTTGATTAAGTAAAGTTAAAATATCTGATATCATGCAACCCATAAAATTAATTACAACCCCTTTGCGTGCATAACTAATGCGTGACTAATTTTTTAACGCTTTTAAAATGCTCAATTACACGTGTTTATCTTGCTGTTAATTAATTTCGCAAATCATTTTTACAATTGTTAAGAATTAAACTATAAAATTTCAATTTTGCACGTTATCCTTGTACGCCTTCGCATTATAAAAAAATCGGCAGCGATATATTTTTGATTTTCTTTTTAATCAATAAGCAATTCCTTATAGCAATTTATTGTTCAATACCTTAGACCTTAGAGTTTCATAACTTTCAAAATTTATTTACCACAAAAAGTTTAATTCTTCGTTGTTCAATTTGCGCTACCGCAAAATACAAGGTTTCACCATTAATAGTTTTCAGATAATAACACAAATGATAAGTGATAACTGAAACGTGGACCATTAGTTTACAAATTATTAACAATCTTGAGTAATATCAAACCCGCAACAAATCGTAACTTCACAATAAATTAATGTGGCAGTTGATATCTATAGGTCCGTTTAATTTCGATAAATTTAATGTAAAAGGGGAGCAATCCATGAGACTACTTGATGTTTTTCGGGGATTGTTTCATCGAGTATAATTTTTTCCGTAAAATTTTGCTATTTTTGGGTAATTACAAGTAGGTAAATATATAGAAAATAATCGTGAAATAGAGCCATGTGAATTGCTCGTTCTGTTTAAATTTTATTAAAGACATAGATATTTTTATCGTTTTTCACAAACAATTCACTATTTTCAGAACTCTCGCTTTTTCATTTCTTTTTATCTTTTTCAAATATTTTTAGTCCAACCCTGTCGAAAATGGCAAATTAATGTCTCTGAGTAATATCTTTTAAAATAAAATTTTCTGTGATGTCTTCTATAGATAGTCCAGACATTTTAGATGAAAACCCAGAAAAATACATTGCAAGTCTGAAAATCAGAATAAATAATTTCGACGTTTATTGTTCACATGAATAATATACTAAAATTTCCAAAATCTCAACTGTCATTGTTTTTTGATAAGGGCGAAAATTTTACTGAAACCAGCTAGTATTATTTATAGTAAAAAATACACCCAAGGTTTACTGAATAATTAAATTTGGCTAATTTGGACACAAATTAATCAAGATATGAATTTTTTTAAAGTTAGGTTATTCCTTTGTTTTTCGCTTGGGCTATTCTGCTCCTTATTTCTCCGCTGCTCCTTCCATCTTTAGTTACTAAACTCCCCAGGTATGAGAATTCATTCACTTCTCTTATATGTAGCTTTTATAATATATTATATAATATAAAATTTTATAAGTAGTTAATGAATAAATAATTTTTTATTATGATGTATCAATAAAATATTGTGCTGATATTCTGTGTATTGTATACTGTGCTGAGGGGTGAGTATAGGCCACAAAAACTTTAATTAATACATATTATATAATTAAATATTGATTATTATTTTTAAATATATATTATTATAACAATAAATTTGATTACATGTTTTAATCAGACAAGGAGACAAGACAACGTTGTATTGTAAAACCCATTTAATGAAGTTATGGAAATAAATATAGTATCTAACTGCAAAAAAATGTAATTGTATAATACAAGGGGTACCTTAAAATACCTCAAAATAATTTTGTACACGGGACTCGGAATTCCAATGATTTCAATGGAATTCCAAAGATTATCAATGATTTACAAAAAGGGGGAGGTAATGGGGTAACTGTCCCCCCCATGACCCATCAAAATCAATAAAATTAATTTTGTTAAAATTTAAAAAATATACCTAAATTCTTATAAAACAATTTGTATTTACCGTCTCCCAGCCAGCCTGACTTCTCCATGAATTTTCCTAGAATCTGCTCTTATATACAAGTGAAGAGATATTTGAGGAAATCTCAGGAAGTCTTAAGAAATAGAAAATACAAGAAAATCTTAAGAATACTATAAATGTTTTTTTTAAATTTTTTTGAGATTTCTTAAGATATCTTAGAATTTTCAGCATTTTTTCGGATTTCTCATTTCGTAGAATTTCTTAATATTCCGAAATTTTCCAGATGTTTGTAAAATTTCTTTGGATTTTAAAGATTTCCTTGAATTTTCTGATATTTCGTTGGATTTTCTTAAATAATTCTTTTTGCTAGATGTCTTGAGATATCCTAGATTTTTCTGTTTCCTTAACCCGGCGTCATTGGGGTCGGGTATCTCATACCCGACTGTTTTTAAACCTCTAATAGCTTTAAAACAAAATATACTCGTTATTTGCCGCTCACAATAGCTGAACTTGTGGACCTCACTAAGCGTTTTAGCTATTTTAATTAGTGCCATTGCGACTACGGTGGAATTTGCACGTCTGTGAAGAGCGCTCCGGTAGTTATACACGGTCACAATGGCTACGTAACTTTGATCTCAATAGCGATTAACTTAGCATAAACATTTATATTTTGTACTTAAATTGTTATTATTTTTTGTGTTTGAATATAGTTATATTCAAAGTTATGTCCTAACAAATTGATTCATAGAAGAAGAATGTTTACATTTTTAATGATTATAATAGGTTCATTTTATATTATTTATAATAAATAAATGTTTAATTTTTATAAATAATGTTTAGAATTACCTAATACCCCAATATAGAAAAACTAATATGGACATAAGGTTGATTCAGAGCAATAATGTACATTATACATTAACGGCGGTTTTTTGTTTGGTCGACCCAACGACGCCGAGTTAAATATTCCTCTTCCTCGAGATTTTCTTAAATTTTGTAAAATTTACATGGATTTCTTGAAATTTTCTAAAATTCTAAAACTCCTTGAGATTTTGTGGAATTTTCCTGAATATTTTCAGAATTTTCTTCACTAGTACCTTCGCCGGAGTTTTCTAACGATTTCTCCCTAGTTTGTTGCTGGGAAACCGAGGAGAAATTGTGATATACAAAAGTGAAGAAAAATTTTAGGAAGTTTTGAGAATACGCTAGATCAGCTTTATTTCTTAGCTTTTTAAATTTTCTGAGATTTCTTTGGCCTTCCTGAAATATGCTGAATAATGAATATTCTAAATTTCCTCGAATTTTCCATTTTCTAAGTTTGCCTGGCAAGGGCGGCTGGAAAAAGGGTGGATCAGTTATCAGTTGGGTTTCACCAAATCCTTGTTAATATGCATGACTTACGCTCTTATTACTATCAAAAAGCAATGACGACATTGTCTGAGGTTTGGAATGTGTTGTAAATACCACTCATTAGAGGAGTTTCCTACTTTTTTTAAATTTTTTTATTTGGAAGTAGAGATCAAACGGAGCCATCAGGTTTTTTTCAGATTTTTTTGACTGCGTTAAGTATCAGAAAACAATTAATGAAATTTGAAATTGTTAGGGTTATGACGTCATCTCCCTTCTTTGAGTGGGAATGGATAAACCTATAGGATTTTAGACAACTGTACTATGTTGCCGTACTTTCTTCTATTAAAATGTTAAAATGTAGATGCCTACCTGATGACAAGTAATGGCCGCCGTGTATTTCGTGGTTACTTTTTTATTTTATATGAGTGATTATGGATTACCTAGATTCACAATTTTTATTTAATGAAAACAAATACTTTAGTTTTACAAAGATCTCGACAACTTAAAAGAGCTTTGCATCTACAGCTTAAGATATTTTAAATGCCACACGTAAACGGCTTTTCGCCTTCTGGCGATTTTCATCAAATTAACCCAGTTTGTAGAGTTTTTCAAAAATAGAACAGATTTTGTTAGTGAATTGGTTTAACATGCATTCTTAATGTAATATTTGAAGTCCGTTACATTTGGTTATTCTGTTGGGTTATAATTTGTTGATCGGTTGTGCTTTGGTAAGATTCACATGTTGACAATGTTTCATTATTTATTTACATACAAGATAATTCTTTGTATATTTTACATAAATATATTATATGAACCACTTAAAACATCAGTAATACTTTTACAAGAGCTTTGCATCCACACTTGAAGAGATTTTAAATTCCACACGTATATGGCTTTTGGCCAGAAGCTTACCAGAAGCTACCATCCAGCTTATAGAGTTCTTAAAAAGAGTGCACCAATTTTGTCAGTTAAAGCATTGATCAGCATTGATGTGACGAAATAATCAATAGCATTAAATGAAAAAATAAAAAAATTTAATTAACATATGATAGCTGTCAATAATAACCCAATTAAGAACTGACAACATCGGACGGACATGTTTAAATCTTATTGGTTAGCTATGGCGGGCAGATTAAATATTTTTTTGAAATTCAAATTTTTTTTTAAATGGTGCGCTGAGTTTTAAGACCAACCAATTACATCAACATGTGGCATTTTTATTACAGTTTCATGTTTATATATTATTTCAAAAAATTATTTCTAAGAAAACTCCCCCTTTGTTAGCATTTATTTGTATTTAATTTATATTTAACTTTAAATCAATGTTCTCTCATGTTATAAATACCCTTTCGCTCGTCTAGCGCAAATAAACTTCAAACTTTTCTTTGAAAAATTAGTTCTCCTTGTATAATAATCCATTTAGAAAACTAAAAGGATATCGTTTTGTTTTCTAAATGACTTAGATATCCACCTGACAATACTGACTGCATTTTACTTTTTAAAAGATTTAATTAACTCAAAAAAGTTCAAACCAAACTGAAAACTTATAATTATATTGAAAAAATGTTTGTTAAAATAAATAAGCACAAACGAACAAATTAAAACTTTTTCTTTAAAGCGAATGTAAATTACCCCCATTTAAGAGTTTTAAGAGCTTCAAGTTTTAAAATTAGTTCAGTTTTTGTCTACATATTTATTTTGCACCAAATACAGAATTTTAATATATTTACTGCTACCTTACAAATTAAAAAAAAATACTAATGAATATTTTAAATCATTGCACTAAATAAGTTAAATAAAAGTATAGGTTGAAAGCTATACAAACTTACAAAACTTTGTTTCGTGATAGTTACCACTCTACAATTTATTGAATTCAATCGCTTTTCGCACTTCTTTTACCTCTTTAACAGGTGACAATGACACTGTATCGATACTTATTACAAATTACTGACCTAAAGTGTTGGTTTCGTTGCAAAAGTAATTTAAATTACATTATAGATTAACTCAGTGATTCCCAAAGTTTGCGTCCTAAAGTAAAGGGGCACTGCGGCTTGAATGAGTTTGGAAATCACTGGATTAACTTTTTAGCGTAATAATTTAATGCTGTTATGGTCACAAGTATGGATGTTTGACGAATGAGCGTATGAGTCTTACAGTAACAGATGAGCTACAAAAAATTAGGTTTCCCCAAATAAATGAACCTATTTTCATTTAATTATTTAATCAATAATTATTATTATGCAAATAATATAGGAAATTTTTGGTTTTTTAAATTTTTAAATGCGATTTAATGTTTTGATATTTAATCAGATTATAATTCATAAAAATTTCCTTTTTTGTAAAAGTGTGTAACAAAAACATGTTTAATCCAAAAATAAGTCAATAAAGCAAAAATCAAGCTACCTTTTTTATTACACGAGTATGTGTACAAACAGAATCGTTTACAAAATGCTTAAAGCAATTTAAATTTTTAAATTTCTTGTACGATAGAGATTTGATTTTTGATTTGAAAATAAAAATGGTACTACGTATCATTTAGATTAAAAGTCTCTACTTCATACAAATATTGCTTGTTAAACTAAATTCTACTTTTAATACCAATGACAATATATTTTTCTCTGCCGCAATCGTTAGCAGAAAAAGTAAAAGCTGGCTGATTTTACCTTTTAGACCAGAACAATGAAGGGAAACTTTAACTAACTTTATGTATTAATGCACGGTTGCACTGTTATAGTTTGATGTATATTTAGCTTAAGAAGCTTAATAAAGTTTACAATTTCATGCTTGCAAGGAGTAGGTCAGGTGGTCAAAATTGTGGTTTTGTTTATTAATTTGATTTTAATAATTAATATTCATACTGCCTTCAAACGTACAATTTTCACCAAAAATAATAAATATAAGAATAAATCTTGCTAAATTATCATAAACTTGATAGATTTTACTAGTAAGTAATTAATTGTTCAAATTAATTTAACAATATCTAAGAGCTGGATTTGAGCGTAACTATATACCATCATTGCTAATCCGATTCTCGTTCGACTCATGTAGCAAAATTGCACGTTTAAAGTACTACATACTGCAGTCTATTTTGAGTCTATATTAATCTCTTTATAGTGCAAACTATTAAAGTATTATAAAATCATCTTTAGTATAATTTGAAATCGTATATATATATATGCAATTATTATTAATGAATAATATTTATTTTTAACATAAATTAGAATTAATTACATTTTAACCTCAAGTTTCTAGTCGTAGCGTTGTTTCGCTATTATAGTAGTGTAGGTAATCTACAAATCGCTCGCCGTTGGAAAGAGTAAAATTTACCAGTTATTAGATTTAAAAAAAATCAAACAATATATAAATTCTACACCAATAACAACAAACGATAATGAAATTCGTGCAGGTGTCAAATTTCGAAATGTTTATCTAACTAATGCAAGGTACACACAGTTTGTTATTATAATACACAAACAACTAATTAACAAATCAGTCTTGTACGACTTCCAAACGCGAAGGAATCTGTGCGAAGGATTCATAAGTAGAGTATAATAGTATACATACCTCTTGTAGACTGTTTTTTTAAATGTTTTAAATTAGCTTTTCTGCTTGCATAATATGTTAAATTTCGGACAAATTTGAAACATTTTGAAAATAATTTTACGATTATTTCAATTGTAAATAGCATATTAAGTATCCTATAGTAACCGTTTCCCTACATTTGATTTTCTTGAACTCTTAATTTTCTTTCAAGAAAAATTATTTTCTTCTCCAAGTAGGATACTCTTTATCTAGGAATACTAGCGCAGTTCCCTTGTTTCTTGTTAAATTTTGGGTAAATCGTTATAAATATTAAATCTATGTATTTTTAACATTTAATGGGGTGTAAAATATTTATCCGATTGTGACAGACTGACAAATGTTTATTTTACGAAAAATCCATTTAAAATTGTTTGTTTGACGTAGGGGCATGTAATTCAATTACCTATAAATGTTTTTTTTAACCAACAGATAATCGCGATTGGTGTTTTAACTGACTGGTAATTTCAGTTTATAAAACTTTTTGTATTCAAGTTGTATCGATCTATTAAGCTTAACACACGAAGTTTCAGTTTTTCTGTTTTAAATAACCTTCATTTTACGTTAACCGCTAACCGGAATCTTCCTTAAAAAGATCGTCGATTTCCAAGCTTGCACGCTGTAGACGTTTTTATTGCTTGCCATTACACTAATTTTTTGACTTCTGTTTTCAGCAATTTATTTCCTCGAAATTTTCAATTAATTATTTTTTATCTGATGTTTTTATTTCATGCAGTGCAAATTGCAAATACGTGTAAATGGAAATCCTCTACATGACATGTAGGTACCAATTTATTTACTGTAAAGTGCAGTATGTTAATAAAACTATATGTCATACCAATATATGACGTACTTATTTCCTCCGAGACTCTCATTCCGCTATAACGTTATATCGTTAATAAATTGGCTCTGTATACCGAACACAGCTTTTGATTATATATAAAATCTTATGGGAATTATTGAATCATTACGATAATAATTTTGATTTATGTAACTGTTAGATTAAAAGTTTAAGCATTCATTGTTGTAATCCCATTATGTTTAGTTTGACGATTGTAGTGAAGATTATGGTGTAACAGTTTGAGAAGTTCAAAGAAAAAGGATTTTTGGGAGCTAGATCATATTTTGCTTTTTTTATATAAAACCATTTTTAATATTGCTTATAATTATTATGTATTTTTGACTTTAAACAAGAGATGTTGGTATAGCATACAGTGTTGTCTGAAAATATAAAATCATAACACTAAAAATTTAATAACGGAATTTTAAACAAAATTTTAATATTTTTGTTACTTTCTGGGAGATTGTACTACTTATAAATCTATTTTAATACTAATTATTTTTAATAGATAATTTTTAGCACTCAGAATTATCTAAGACATTATGTTTCATTACATCATACTACATTAGCTAGACAGCAAAGAGTGCTTGTTAAATAATATTTTAATTAATTCCTACATAAACTGCAAGCGAACGCTTGATTGTATTTTATGTACTACATTATTAGTACATGAGTCATTTACTCGAAATACTTCAACTTTGCAAAATTGAATTTTTTACACTTTTAACATAAATCTTTTATAGTGTAGTTAATTTATTTTCTGTTTAAATGGCATGAAGTGCGAAAGTTCATTCATTTGAGAATATTAAAAAGAAATATTTTATATTAAATTTGTATTCTGTTCAGCGTAGATTCAAAATTAAAAAATTTATTAACAAAGTTAATTATTACGTTATTTGTCAACACCTCCTAGAAGCTGCAAATATTGCGTGAATTTGAAAATCTCACCTAAGTCAATCGAATTTTTTTGTAGAATTCTTAAATTCTATTAATAAAACAAACTGATTAAATTAATGAAATCCAATTTAAATGATACAATGAAACGTAAAAGTCGGTCGTAATGTACAGAATATACCGTCAGTTTGTCAAAAATTGATTTACTTTCTTTCGCTGCTTTTTTGTAATTGTAGGAAGGCCATAATGTTTTCAGCTCTGTAATTTAATCTAAGTGCTTTCTTTCAGTTTATTATCTTATATTAATCAAAGAGTTGCACCTTGTTCGTTATCTTATCCGTAACATAAAATTTTTTTTATTGATAAATCGATAATTGTTTAAGAATGCAACAAAGAATTTCCCACTAAAGAATTAAATCCGCATTGAAGAATTTCATGCAGCTTTGGTATTACTTACAGATGATTTTTTATATCAGATATTGCAAAAGAAAAACAGAGGGCAGAAGAGAAAAATTTGTATATTTTAGATAAGAACAGTTTTTCCAGAAGATTCTAGGACAGAGGAAAAGAAACGTAGTTACCTGGTTGATTTGCTTGAATGGCTATTTCGGGCAGTTTACCAAAAATGAAATATATTTCTGTTAATTATCAATCTTGACAAAACGCTGAGCAGAATTGGTTATGTTGTTTTATTTAATTTCGAGTAAATCTCTAAGATCGGGTACGTTAAGTTGAAGCAGATTAAAATTAAGCTACATTTAAATTTTTATTAGTTTTATTTGTACTAACTGGCGCCCACACCAACACTTTAATTTTCTTATTCTACTCTTTTTATAGATTTTTTATTATATTATTATATTTTCAAAGAAATGTGAAATTTTCAATTTGTACAAATTACAAATATATTCTGTTAACAGTTTGTCCAAACATTTTGTTGGCCAGGAGGTATTCATACGACTACTATCCGCATTGTTAAAATTAAACTTTTTATGACATTAATTGATTTTAGTTAGTTCGTTACACATATTTTTAGTTTCAGTTTATATTACCACATCTCATGTTACAAAATAGGTTCTACAAATTTGGAAAACCAGGGATCCTAGCGTTAATTACCTTACGTTTTCGAACCCAAAGTAAAGAGGTAACAATAAAACCCTTTATTATTTATAGTGTTCATTGAAGACAAGTTATATTTATTCAAGTATATTAATATTTTATGTGCATTTTCACTTGAATGTACGAAGAAAGCCTTTCCTATTCATTTGAGGTAAATTTCGATTATTACATTTCTTGTTGATCTAATTTGATAATGTTTTATTACTTGGCTGTCAAGATAACAGGCTTTATGTTCATTGACTTTTAATCACTTTAAATTGGAATTTATATTGACAATAAAACTAAAACCGTTCTTAGTACTCCTGCCTTTGGTCTTTAGTAATTAAAACGTGAAAAAGGAAAAGAAAAGACAAGCATTTGAATCGATTATTTACATTCAGCACGAAGATCAGCACCATACCAAATAATGTATTATTATATAGGTTGATAATAACAACTATGATTGAAAATGAAAAATGAAATCTACAGTTTATTTTCTGGTAGGTTAACAAATTTTAAAGTAACCCAGAAATACTAAAATCTAAAAATATAAATTTGCCGGAACACAGGTGCAAACATCTAAAAATTAACAGCAATATTCGATAACTTACAAAATTTTTTTAACTTCTCTTTACTTTCCATTAAAGTCAACTTTTAAAAGGTTCTGATGTTCATCCAAAAATAGTCACCTTGGTGCATTTTTGAACCGACTGATTAACGTGAGCTCCGAACCACGTATTGTAATACATATTATTTTGAGAAGAACTCTCTTCTTGAATTGCCTACCGATAAAATATGGTTAAAGAAAACTTCTTACAAATTCTTACCACATTCACGATATAACAAAAGAGGAGACTCACTCCGATATTAAATCTAAACATGGCGAAAAGCTATTCATTTGGGCAATTTGTACTTCTATCAATTAAAAATGGAAAAATGTATTTAATTTGTCACCAACAGTCGTCGCATGCAACACATTTAAGGTGAACCATTTTCAATTATACACCAACGTAAAGTTGAACGAAATCCAATCATTAGAACAAAAAGACACTCGTAATGATTAAATAAAAATAGATTGTTTGACGTGGTATACTTACTTTCTCAAGTAAACATTGCAAGAATAATTCTGAATATTAATGAACGTGAAAAAAAATCTACAAATTTTCTCTCTTCTTCCTTCTACCCAAATATAAATTGAAAACAACTGTTATTCTCTTTAACGACACTAATGAATTGAGGCAAGCAAATTTACAAAATTTATTCTGAAATTTGTTAATTAAACAAACCATCTGTTAGATTTGTAAGGTATAGGGTGAAAAGGAACAGACGTTTTACTTTGATTAATTTTATTTACGATTATTATATACAGGGTGTATTTAAAATGTTTTGCCAAATTTTGAGATGATGATAATAATATTATTATTATATTTTTATAGACTACGGTCACCTAACCAGCAATGAACATCGTAAAATTAAGATGATATCTGCCACGAAGACAAGTATACAAATAACAACAAGTTTTTTTGTAAAAAAATTCTTAAAGAGTTTTAGCAAAGTTAAACTCAGCGTTTTGAAATTTACATGCTCACACGAGTTACAAAACAATATAACAAAAGTTAACGTTAAAAAAGTTTTTATTGCATAAAGCTATTTTGTGCAAATTGAACAACACTGTTAGGTTTTTAAAAACTTTTTAGTTATTTTTTGTTAGAAATAAAATTTATAGCATATTCAAGTTAAGTTTAGTCAAATTGTTTTATCGAATGAATAAAACTGACCCCATTGTTGAAAATTTTGTCAAAGCATATTTTAAAATTAAAATTTCTAATATACTGATTATAATATAAATTAAAATAGGATTCCGGGTTTAGCGCAATCCCAATAAAGCAGTGCTTTAATAAGTATAATGTAAAACTTTAAAGATGTCAAAGAGTGTAATTTACATTAGCCTGCATTAAATGGTAAATTAATTTGAAAAATTAATCGTGACATTAATATTTATACTCCATTGAAAATTAATGAATACTAATGAAGTTTTCTAAGGCGGAAAACGTAAAATGATAATCCTTTTAAAATCGTTTTGATTCTCTTATTTTAATTTAAACGATGTAATACGAGAAAATATTAATTTTAAAACAAATTAAAGAGATTAAACTTTTAAATTTCAATATACCTTCCTACCTACCTATATTTTTCATAGTAAGACAATTATTTTATATAAGAAAATTACAAAGAAAAACAACTTAAGTTTTATTTTAATCCGGGTAGCCAACAGCAAAAGATTTTCGTTTGATGAGAAGGCGTATAATTTGTAAAGTGATTTTTTATTCATAGTTATTGGAAGTAAGTTTACATACAGACAACCAGATAAAAAGCCGATGAAACCAAATCTTCGGGCTTCGCATTCACAGAGCCGGCTGACCCCGAAGATCATAACATTAATTTCACTGTTTTATGTTTGAAGAAAACTTTTAAATGACATATTTAACTTGCGTGAGGTAATACACCATAAAGGGTATTCTATGCCACTATATGTTGTTGTGGAGAGTATTCCATACCTCCCAGCCCCCCAGTGAGTACTACCATGACATATTAATGCATTTTGTTCCTATAAGAATGAAATATTTTTATTTAATAAAATTCGATATTCACAGATCACATCGACACCCCCAAGGACAAACCCGTAACTCGAACTAGCATTTTGATTTATAATTAGACTAGGTAATTTTTCTCTAATAGACGATAGAAAAATTTGTATTTTTTCTGATTATCTTCCTGTATTTTAATTTAAATAGGGAAAAGTAGAAATAAAAATGGTAATTTTTTTTTTTAATTTAGAATTTGTTGAATACACAGAATTCTGATAAATTTTCTTAATAGAAAGAGGAATGACAATACCGAAATGGAACATGAGACTAGTCAAGATTATCCGAAGTAATCAGCACATTTTGATTAAACAAATTAAATAGCAAAATGGTGAATAAATACATTTCTTTGAAGTAGTATTAGAGTAATAGATTAAATTTCTCAAGTTCTGTAGTAAAGTATGGTTCAAAATTTAAGTTTTATAAGAGTGCAGTTGAAGTTGATGAAGTTTATAGATGATAATTACACAGGTGCAGTTGATTGTATGAAATGCTTAACGCCATAAATTATAACTTAATAATTTTATTAAAAGAAAATAAATAATAAAAAAATTAAAATTGGTATATCTTTACAAACTCCTGACACTCTCTCTTGAATTTAAAGATAGATCATAGCAATATATCAATATCATCCCCTCTATGGAAAACTAGCAAAGCTGTATTTACCCCTGTATCCCTCTGTTAAATACAATGCCGATTATTCTCTGCCTAAAAGTTTGTTTTTATTTTTATGGTTACTTTTATCTGTTAGGAAACTGTTATATACGAGGGTAGGTAGCCGTCCGACCGATAGGTTTGCGCTTGAATGCGCATGTGTGGCAAAGCACGATGCACCGCCTGTATGAAAAAACTGCTTTTCTGCACTGGTCCAAAAAAACTTACTTTACCTTACTCAAACTCAATATTGAAAAGTTGGACGTTTTCGAACAGCAGTAGAAAAAAATTTAATGCTGTCAAAATGTATTATCGAGCCCGAGAAGTTCAAGAATCATGTACGTCTGTCCGTCTGCATAATTCAAACTGTTAATAGTTTTTGTCAAATAATTTATCTTTTTGCGATTGATTTGTTAACAACAAAATATTAAAACTGGATTTATTTATCAGTTATATTACACAATCTGTAAAATCATCAGGATCAGGCAAACGTAATTAATGCATTAAGTATCTGATTATCATTACTCATTGTAAACAAAAAAAACCTGCACTTTTAGAAAAATTACCATTATCCGAGTTCCAGCTTGTTAGTGTTTAGTAGTCCATCAGCGGAAAAATCCGACCCACCATGTTGTTCATTTTGGCTCAAAAGATCTAATCTCAAAAGACGATTGTTTTAGTATTTCATTTATTTTCATTTCAGTTTTGAATTCGATAATTTAAAAAAATGAAAGCTTGAGTTGAGCTTTAGTGGCGAGATTTAATATTTAGAAAACTGACGATATAAATGTAAAAGAGGCTGTTAAATTAATTTTAAAACTGAATTTTGTATTGTTTTATAGAATATTAAAGCTGTTCTTTTTAAATATTTATAGGACATTTAATTTTATAAATAATGTAATCAAATGTTAAATAATTTAACTCTTTTGAACTTACTTGAGATATATATTTTAAAAACAGCGAGCGTTTTGAACAGTTTAATTATTTAATAATTTAATTAATAAACAGAAATAATTTAAAATTCCTGCTGTTTTTAGCTTGTTAACTTTTAAAATATTTACTTAACGAAAATTCGGTATAATTATGATAATTACTCGTAAAAAAGACTTGAAAGTAAAAGGTTAAATATGATTTTTACTTTTTCATATTCTTTCGAACAAGATTCAAGTTAGCATAATAATATTTAAACATAATTTTAAAATTAGATTAAAAGTTCTTGACATTGACGTTAATAATAAGTATGTACAGTTCCGTATTCTATTTTGAGAGATGATAATTGTCATGTCGAGTACCCGAGAAAATAGACCAAAACCTTGACCTAATATGTTATTTTAATTCTATTAGAAGTTTTAGATCATCCAGTAATTTCGGTCAAAAACTCGAATCATATTTTACTTGAACAGAAACAATTTAAATACTTTAGGTTAATTCATTACAATACAAACAATATTTTTACAGCAACCATAATTTTGCGAAAGAATTTAAATTATATCTAGTTGATAAAATTTTAATTGCTGCTTTTATGTCATAACAATAAATGGAAGTTTCAAAAGAATTTGGAATCCTGCCAAATTTTTAGCGTTTATTGATTATTACTCGTATCCGCAATACCAGAACATTTTTGGATTTAAAATTTTTTTTAAATTTTTTATTTTCACTTTTAAACTATTTATGTATGTTAATAAAAGTTCAAATATTTTCCTCCTGATAGAAACGAAACTTGCACAAAGATGTACAACTATGTATAGTAAGGGATATACTATAATAATATGCGTGTATGTGAAATTATGTTAAAATAATGATGTGCAAACATTATTAATATTTTTTTTGTATGATTTTTGTGACTCCAACTCACCATTACATAATTTTGTGTTTTCAGATTTAGAAGTGCGTGTTTGCCAATTTTTTAAAGGCAATGCGCAAGCTGTGACACAAATTATTGCAATACATCAAAAACTTAACAGTGTTATTATCAATTAAAAAAAAAACTGACAAGTAAATAACCGTATTTAGAAAATTTGAAATTGTTTATTTTTCACTACTCCTAAAGTGGCAAATATTAACAATAGACTGATAAGAAAAAACGTGAATTCAAAAGAAAAAACTTATTCTTAAACGAACGAGTATTGAGAAGCCATGTCCAGAACATGCGCTCTTATTGAAATCAATAAACTTACTCACGTGGATTTGTTTATAATTTTTTGAATAAACTGCGCTTGTTAGTTTTTCAAAGTTTATTTTTTGAATAGTTTACTTTATTTGACGAGTGGACAATTTATGCCACCGCACAGTGGGACGAAAACACGAAAAAGTGGCCAAAAATAAAATTTTGACTTTAATGACTTAAAATTGACATAATTAACACGGGAAAATTAATTAAAAAATTCAAAATTGACAGGGGTGGCTTAGAGGGGTGTTTTTTATAGGAGGGGTTATTAAAATAAGATTTTACTTTTAATGACTTAAAATTGGGGTACACGATACAGAAAACTGTATAAATAAATTAAAAACTTGGCAGGGATGATTTTAGAGTTTGTGTTTTTATATAGTAGATCCGCCCAAAAATGTTTTCTTTATTAAATAACCTCGATCCAATAAGGTAACAGTAAAAACAAGTGAATTGAATATGTGAATATACTTATATATGCAGCGCGTCACCGTAAAAGCGAGGTTGAATGAAGTTACAAATTTTACATGATGTGTTTAAGAAATGTCCAATGTATTTTTTGCATATTTTTTCAAAGCGGGATATGGTGGCACATTTTTTGTAGGTCCACACAAAGTTGGAGAATTGCATAAGATTTTCTATTGAACAGCTCTATGAATTAAGCTATGTATTTAATTAATGCAATATTTTATTGTCTTACAATTTTTTAAATTCAAAAGTACATGCTTCAAGACATCTTTTCTATTAAATACTAATTTGAACCTTAAACTGAAATCCGCACTATTAACTCGTCAAAACTTAATGTCGCACAGAGTGAAATGCTACTCAAATCAGCGATTAATTAACGGCGATGTTTACATCGCTCTAACAGGCAGAAATATTTTTCAATTTACTTGAGATTTTAGGAAAAGGTGCACCGATGTTTCCTCTAAAGTTATACTGAATATTGTTGAAAAACTGTTAAGTTGACAAAATGTATTTTTGGCCACTTTTCCGATCGTTTGCACCGACAACAAATTTATCTATAAATTTTAGTTTTTTATTTAAATGTTAAAAACTTTCAAAATTACTAACTTTGCAATTATTATTAAGTACTAGTTATAAAATAAATAAACCAGGTTTATTAGTTTGATAAATTTATTATTTTTTATTTATAAAATTTTTATTTTTGTTTTCCCCCGAAAAATAATTGCAAGTATCTCATTTAAAAAAGTATTTAATTTTGTATTGACTAGCGGCATCTATATTGCCTAGAATTCTAAAAGTAGGAACCAGTTTCATTTCGATACTATAATGGCAGCTTTCTTCAACTATTAGTTCGTAAAACGACCGTTTGTATGCGCATTTCTATAAAGTTTGAATCTTGATTTCTTTTGAAATTCTTTAGTGCTTCCTAATCTTCTACAATCTTTTTACACAGCTAAAGATATAAATTTTTAAATGACTCGAACATTAAACCGTCTAGAAAATTGTTTCCCAATATTAGATTTCGGAAGCATTTTGTGCACTTTCGTGTCGTTAAACCCTTTTATTAGAGTAATATTCCTAAAAATCAGCAACATAGTTGTAAAATGGCACTTTTTGAGTAATTTTTATCTTAACCATATAAAGTGTAACGATCAGGAACGAAGACGTATGAACTGAGTTATTATTTAAGAACTATTAACCAAGTAATGCTTCAATTTAAATTGCATCTTATCGAATAAGTCTATATGTTTTATGACTTGTAAAATATAGCTACTTTGGTTGTATCTGGTACTAAAAAAAAGTTATGACATCTTATAGTATTCTCATTTGTTGAAATTATATGTCTGTTTGGAATCTACTAAATAACAAAAAGGGGATATTCTGTAAGTAGCACAAAATATCAAGTGATAGTAAATTTTATTTAAAAGATGATAACGAAACATTTCTGGAAATATTTTTAATTAATAATAGTATTCGTTTAGAGTTTTATTAAAGTTTGTTATTTGTTTAATATTTAAATTTGTCCTAAAATTGGACAATGTTAGGTTGATTTTGAAGAAGATTGGATTTTGAATGATTGAGTAATGAATTTAAATTCAAAGATTTGGATCATTTGGAAAATTACAATAAATTTAAAAATTAAAATTAAAATTTGGAAGGTCAAGATCGTAGCGTAGATTGGATATCGTCGACGTGTGGTCAGCTTATAAATTTTATTTGCTTTCCCATGTATATTGAAAGTTTATTTGTATAAAATTGAATTGGAATCTATGAGAAGATTTTGAAAAGATTATTGTTGATTTTTGGCGTTTCAAGTTGCCATTTCTTTTGAAGAGTGAAATTTTATAAAAAAGGTGTTTAGAAAAATTTGGAAGTTATAAAAAATCAGTACAATACTTGACTTTTTAATTATTGTGCTCTATAACTGCTGCATATTTTATTCTATTTATTAAATTAATTAATCTAATCTTCTTACTTTTCTTCTTTCTTCGGATAGGATTCAAACAAAGTGAAGGGAAAGGATAATAAAAGGATGGTCACTGATAAGCACTAAAAAACTGGTAGTGAAATGTTTCAATAATCACTCAGCTGGTTGAGGGCTCGTTGGTCACAAACTATCGAAAAAACCGGTAAAATACACAGAATTGGTATTACAACAAAATTGGTTAGTTTTTCCAATATGGCGGATGGTTATTATTCTCACTGCGCTTGCTCCAAGCGCATCCGGAAATGGATTTGAAAAAAAAAGAAAAGAAAAGAATTTTCAATTCAAGAAGAATCATGGTCATAAACAAACAAAGGAAATATCATAAAAGAAACAAAATAAAGGAAATTCCAAATAAAACTTAAAATTCAACATACGAGTAGGTAATAAAATAAATACGGATTCATAAAAAGAAACGAAAATTAAAATAAATTGGATTACTGATTTGGAATTGGAAAAAGTTTTACTAAGGGGCGATTATAAATTCCAACCATCGTTCGAATGGTAGCTACCCGAGCAATTCCATCTTTTCCCAGATGTAATTTTTCGATAACAGCCAATGGCCACTGCAATGGCGGAATATTGTTTTGGATTAAGATGACTAACATATTTTCTTTTACTGGATTGGTTTTAGTATTCCATTTCGATCTCACTTGCAATGTGTGCAAGTATTCTGCATGCTAGCGTTTCCAAAAATGCTGGACTATGGAATCTAATAGTTTGTATCGATTCAAGCGGCTTGGAAGGATATCTGATAAAACTTCACTGGGTAACAAAGATAAAGGTGTACCGTATAAGAAGTGGGCCGGAGCCAACGCTTGAGGATCATTAGAGTCATTCCCAAGTCTACATAAGAGTCTGGAATTGAGTAAAGCTTCAATTTGGGTTAACACGGTATAAAATTCTTCATAACTGAGTATTTGAATACCGATTGTTTTGGTAAGAAATGTTTTGACGCTTTTAACATTTGCTTCCCAAATTCCTCCAAAATGGGGTGCGGCTACCGGGTTAAATTTCCATTCAATTTTTCTCAAATTCAACTCGCGCAACAGTTCATCCTTATAGTTACGGGAGTAAATTAATTCATGGACGTCATCTATATATTTTTTTGCGCCTACAAAATTTGTACCACAATCGGAAAATAAAGTTGCGCAATTTCCACAACGCGATAAAAATCACTTGAAAGCCTCTATAAAACATTCGGGAGACAAGTCGGAAGCCAACTCGAGATGAACGGCTTTTGTTGCCAAACACACAAAGAGGCAGACGTAAGCCTTCTGGGTGGCACCTCGGCGACAACTTATGGTAATTTGGAAAGCTCCTGTGAAATCAACTCCTGTTGATAGAAAAGCCTTCGCTTGGTTTACTCTTTCAAATGGTAAGTGTGCCATCAAAGGAATTGTAGGTTTTGGAGATAGACTAAAACAATGATTGCATTTCCAAATACATTGATGAATGGTATTTCGAGCTGACAAAATCCAGTAATTTTGCATTAGCAAGGATTGTAATAAATAAGATCCCGCATGATGATGAAGTTTGTGATAATAAGTAATCAACAAGATTACTAACGGATCTGATTTGGGCAATAAAATGGGATGTTTGTGTTCATAACTAAGAGTAGCGTTGGATAACCGCCCTCCTACTCGGATAAGACCATTCGTTATAAAGGGACATAAACGGCGTAGGTTAGATGAAACGACTTTATTATTCTTTAAACTATGATACTCGCATTGTAAGTAACGTTGTTGAACGACATGTTTATAAAAAACATTTCCGCAGTTTTTAAATACGAAGTGGTTATCGGTATTTGGTTTGATAAATCCTTTATAAATCGGAGAACAAAATCTGTGGCGTTTAGAAGCTTGGTCCAAGACGGGAAATAATTTATCAATAAATGCAATGGAGAAATCATATCCGAAACGGTAAGAAACGCTATTTCTTTCCTAACATCATCATCGGGGGGAACCATAAACTCATAAAAACATTTAACTGGCCATTCGGGACGCGATGTTAACCAAAGAGGACCAGTAAACCATGTCGGATGGTGAAGTAAAGTTGAAGGAGTGACTCCTAGAGAGGCACAATCAGACACATTCAATTTCCCCGGAACGTAATACCAATATAGTGGAGGTAAATAGGCTTGTATCTTTGTCACTCTATTTCCAAAAAATGGTTTTAATTTCTTGGTAGAAGAATTAATCCAACATAAGGCTGTACTGGAGTTCGTAAAAGTATAAATATTGTTTATTTTAACTCGATTAGAATAGATATCACGAACATGTACTAGAAGTTTTGCCAATAACGAAATTAAATCAAATATTAAATAATCAAATATTATGATAGGGGCCAAATAAACCTAATGGATCAAACATGCGTGCTGCTAAAGATAACATATTCCTCTTGGTGCAGGGTACAATATTTGGGTTTATTTTAAATTAAAACTGGTCAGTTTGGGGGTTCCAACGTAAACTAAGGATTTTTACGTCATCGTAAATAAATTCAAAAGGCTGGATTAAATTTAATTCATTTGGAATACTTTCTAAAAAATTTGAAGTCCACTTTACTGGTTGAAATCCACCTGACTTGAACATATTAATGAGGTCTGGGTATAAATCAAGTGGTTCTTCAACAGTTGATGCACTAGAAATTAGATCATCCATATACATATCTCTATTAACATCTGATACAGCTCGTGGATGGGATAGAGATTCATCATTAGCTAATGGTTCTACTGTTCGTAAACTTAGAAACGGAGATGATTTAACACCAAAAATTACCGTGTTTAACTCATAAACCTGGATGGGATCTTCCGGATGAAATCTCCATAATACGCGTTGATAAGGTCTATATGATTTGATCACATTGTAGAAAACTTGGTATATGGTAATCCTAATCGGTTACAACAATTGATAGTCAAGAAATTGGACATAGAACCGCTATCGATAATAAATCGAAGTGTGCGTACTTGATTCCATTTATTTTTTACTTTGACTATGGCTTTGCTCAACAAAACGTAATTGGGATTAGGAATCTTGACTGATAGAATGTTGGTGCATAAACTGTGAACCGCTTCGTTGTTCGAGTTCATTGCGGTATTAGAAATTTCGGTAGATGAAGTAGGGTTTGCCAAGCTAATAGAATTGGTTTTATGCAATAAGGTATGGTGTCGTTTCTTGCAAATCGTACAGCTAAAAATTGATAAACAATTAAGGCAAAGATTATTATCTTTTACCACGGCAAACTTGTGTTCATATGTGCTATTTTTGAAGTGAATACAATCTTTCAACAAATGAGGCTGTTTATTGCACGAAATGCAATTTCGAAAGACGGTTTTCGAACGAGTGTCCGTACTATTGGTAAAGAATGTCTTAGGATTTTTAAAATGAGGGTCGCTAACTGGAAGTTTTTCATGTTTTATGATTATCTTACTTTCATGGTAGGTATCTTTCAGAAGTTTCCATATGACATCATAATTATCCGGTATGGGCTCTACACCGCTGCATGTTTTTAATGCTTTGCCTTGTAAACTTCCCAACAAATTCTGGAATTTTTCACCTTTGGAAAATTCCGACTTAATGTGGATCATGTTTTTAAAATTAGCATAAAAAATTGGCCAAAGGGACATATCACTACCATCAAACTTGACTAATTCAACTTTCGGAAGGTTAACTTTTGGTCTGTTGTTAGTGCTTACTAATGGTGTTGAAGGCAAATTATCTGCCGCAGGTTTTAACAGTTCGGATGCTAGGTATTGAATTCTATCATTTAAATCATCAAAACCATGGAACAACACATAATCAGGTTTCTGTTCTGGGTATAGGTCATACTTTAAATTGATTATTTCCTCGGTAGTTTCGGTATAATCTAACACTAGTTCATCGATAGTATGGTACCTAATCTTAAACTGTTCTTTATAGGTTTGGTTAGAAGATTCACCCTTGAAGTTTTCTGCAGCATCATGGCATAATTGCATTCTTCTAAATTGGTTTTCACGTTTTGCAGACAAAATTTTTAGGCTTTTTTCTATTTGTGATTTGGTCATGGTAATCTTCGTAAATTGAATTTACAATAAATTCGGTTTTAATTGATAAAATTTTAAAGGACGTGATAAAACTATAAATGCAGCTGGTATAAGGAACTATCGTATCAATTATGATACCTAACTTAACAAAATCGGAAATTTTAACAATAATAAAATAAACCCACTTTTGCAACAAAATCACAAATTGAAATATTCCAAATTCAAAATTTAGCATCAAACAAATGGCGGGATTAAAACTACAAAAATTGCTGAATAATTAGGAAACTGACCAGAAAAATTAACACAATCGACTGGGCCTAAATCACTGAATTGGGTTGGGAAGAAAAAACAAATAATAATCCAATTGGGCTCGAATGAACAAATATTTGGGCCATATCTCACCCCAAATAAAATGTGGTGAGAAAAGAATAAGTGGACTGTATTGAGGTTATCGATAGTGATAAGATGTTAATTCTTATTGTGACTTACCAGCTAATCTTCTTACTTCTCCTCTCTCTTCGGATGGGATTCAAACAAAGTGAAGGGAAAGAATAATAAAAGGATGGTCACTGATAAGCACTAAAAAACTGGTAGTGAAATGTTTCAATAATCACTCAGCTGGTTGAGGGCTGGTTGGTCACAAACTATCGAAAAAACCGGTAAAATACACAGAATTGGTATTACAACAAAATTGGTTGGTTTTCCAATATGACGGATGGTTATCATTCTCATTGCGTTTCCTCCAAGCGCATCCGGAAATGGATTTGAAAAGTGGCGCAAACAGCTATACTAGTCGAACTATTAAGTGTGTACAAGTTCGTAATATCAGTTTCACAATTATAAATTTTTTTAAAAGAAATTAAGTTACTTAGATTAAGAATATATTAATATTGATGTATTTAGAAAATAGTGTACTTTGTTAAAATGAAATTTTCTTGAATCTAAATAATATTTTAAGTAAAAAATATTCTTGCTGGAAGAAATCTGATATTTTTAATACAAGCATATTTTATTGCGCGAAGAAATTATACTTTTAAATGAAATAAATAATTTCAAGAAAATATTTATTATTCATTTAAGAAATCCTTTTTTTCCGTGATGTTATTTTGCATTTTTTAAATTGTTTATTTTGAATTATTTAGCGATAAAAAGTGAAGTGTGATAATAAAATTGATTGCAGGTAAGTCAATTATTCTATTTGAAAATTTAATTCAGGTGTTTGCATTGTTTTGTAGTTTGTATTATTGGTTGAAATTAGAAGCTTGCTGTTGGTTTTGCTTTGCTTTGGTGTTGCTTTGCTTTGGTGTCGGTTTAATTTTAATTTAGAATAGATTGAATATTTATCATGGAAGCAAACAAGAGGAGTACGAATTTTTCGTTCAAAAGAGGAACTGCTATTGTTAAGTTTGGTTCGTAAGTTTCATCATAGAGTCGAATGCAAGAAAACCGACTCTATGAAGAATAAAGCTGAAGCTGCACGGAAAAAAAAAATTACTTGGTTCAGATAAATACCATTTGAATCAAGAAATTCTCTGTTTTCAATAGCCGCACGCAAATATTTTCTTTTTGTAAAAAAAAATTATTCTTAATTAAGTTTTCTTGGATCATACAAGTATATTCTTAAATAAAGTAGTTAAAAATTTATTTGATTTAAAAAAAATCTTCTTGAATAAAGAAGTTTTTCTCTTCACTAAATTACTCCGAAATATTTGGGTTTTTGAATATTACATTGCAACCGAAGAGTGGGTGGGTGTCCAAGTATTACGGCTTCATCTGTTGGACTTCTGGCGGGATATTATATATTTTATATTTTATTTTATATAAAACTTCATCCGGTGTGGGGTTCGAACTTAGGTTTTCCACCTGCGAAATCGTGGGATGAATAGAATAGAATAGAATAATATTTATTTAAGAATTATCACTTTACAATATTGTTTGGCCATTCGGCACTAACAAGCAGTGCCGTCCGGACCTACATTTTAAATTTTTATTATGTGTTGAAGCTCCTCGTCTAGACATATCTTCATTTGTCGGTGAGTTAATCTTGCGATTGTGCAGCACTTGATAAGATTAAAATGTTTATATTTCAATTTGAGTACTTTTTTAAATTTAACATTTGTTTGTTGGAAAGCGTGAAAACCAACTTATAATAATTTGGAAGTTATTTACAATTTACAATTTGATAAAAACTAAATAACAATATAAACAGAAGAAAACAAATATAACAATAACAATAAACAATAAACAAAAAAACATAACAATAACAACAAATCTGCGGTTATCAAATAGCTAACCGACAGGAAAGAAATGCTTTCGTATTGCGCTCTTGCCGCAAATAAGTTTAAGTAATGACAACGGTTTTCACTTTCGGTCTTCTCAACTTTCAGGTTTACTCGATCCATTGCCGTAGCAGCTGTCTAGTCTTCGTCGTCGGTGTAGGGTTGAGGTGGAGGAATTGTAAATTTAGGAAGCGTTTGGAATGGTAATTTGTATTTTCGTGGGATGTTGTCTTGGGTCATGTCTTTCGTTAGTGTACTTTTGTGTGTTTGTGTTGTGTAGAATTCCACTTGTGTGTTGTCATGTAAAGTTGTCAGTCTTGTGTATCGATCTGCATCCGTGACGAGTCGAAGGCAGCGATTCTGATATACTTGCAGACGTCTAAGACGAGTCTTAGACACTCCGGCCCATACGGGACAAGCGTACGTTATTATCGGTCTTAGAACAGTTTTGTATAACGTACGTTTGTTATCAGAGCTCATTTGCCCACTTTTCATCAAGGGGTAGATCTGTCTCATGGCGCCGTAGGCCAGTTGTCGTCTAGTCTTCAGGTGAGTGTCGAAGTTTAACCTGGAGTCCATGTTGATCCCCAGGTATTTTACGTTTGTCTGTGGAGTAATTGTTTGTCCGTCAACTGTCAGTTTTTGGAAGACCTTGTGATCTGTCCGCTTTCTGGCGAAGACTATTGTCTCCATCTTACCGGCGTTCAGTCGGATCTTCCATTTGTCGAAGTATTGTTTTATCATATCGAGATGTATTTGTGTTTGTTTTGTGGCTACCTGTGCGCTGAATGAGTGGGCGTAAATCGCGGTGTCATCGGCGTACAGGGCCACGTTTGTTTTCGTAAAAGTCGGTATATGTTTTTGATGTTAATGTTAAAAAGTTTCGGTGCTAGCACGGAGCCTTGGGGAACTCCGACCTGTATGTTTTTGTTTTCTGAAATTGTGTTGTTGACTCTGACAGCGATCGATCTGTCGGTGAGGTAGGAAAGGATGAGACGGGTAATATGGTTACTAAATTTATGCATGATCATTTTATAAATTAACCCATCGGTCCAGGTTCTGTCGAATGCTTTCTCGATGTCCAGTAGTGTCATTACGGTAACTTTGTGTTTATTAAATTGTCGAATCACATCGTTAACAACTCGGGTCACCTGCAGGGTCGTGTTAAGACCTGCGGTGAATCTGAACTGATAAGGATTGGTGACTTTTAGTTTTGTTTGTTCGTCGGTCAGTCGAAGTAAAATAATTTTTTCAGTTACTTTGGCCATCGTGTTGAGTAACGTAATTGGTCTGTAACTGAGTGGTTGCGTTTTGTCTTTGTTAGCTTTGTGGATTGGGATTGTCAGTCCGTGCTTGCAGGCCTTTGGAAAATATTGTAAGGTCAGTATTGCATTAATTATGTAATTCAGCTGTACAATAGCTTTCCTTGAGAAATTTTTGAGAATCTTGTTCTCAATGTTGTCAGGCCCGGGAGCTTTGTTGTTAGGAAGGGATTTTAAAATTTGGACGATTTCGGTAGGATTAGTCAGTAGGGTTTTGTATTTTTGAGCGGGAATTTCGTAGGTTTGTCTAAAATAGTCGAGTATGGTTTGCTTGATTTGGATTTGTTCGGCGGTGTCCGTGTCGTCGAGCGTATGTATTTTTTGGAAAGTCTTTGCCAAGAGCTCCGCCTTTTGAGCGTCGGTCATGGCCGTCTCGTTGTTTTGTAGAGTCGGTATCTGTGCGTAAGGTACTTTTGTCAGTTTCCAAAGTGAGTTGTCTGAGGGACGTAGGGAAGACAGAAGGTCCTCCCATGTTTTGTTTTTATGTGTCGTAATTTTTTGTTGTACCTGTCGGTTCAAGTCGATCATGATGTGTTTGTACTGTAGGTCGGAGGTTACCAATTACCATTTGGCTATACTAGTCAAACTGTTAAGTGTGTACAAGTTCGTAATATAAGTTTCACAATTATAAATTTTTTTTAAAGAAATTAAGTTACTTAGATTAAGAATATATTAATATTGATGTATTTAGAAAATAGTGTTCTTCGTTAAAATGAAATTTTCTTGAATCTAAATAATATTTCAAGTAAAAAATATTCTTGCTGGAAGAAATCTGATATTTTTAATACAAGCATATTTTATTGCGCAAAGAAATTATATTTTTAAATGAAATAAATAATTTCAAGAAAATATATAAATAAAATATTTAAATTAATATATAAATAAATAATTTCAAGAAAATATTTATTCTTCATTTAAGAAATCCTTTTTTTCCGTGTGGGTTTATTTTACTATTTGATTTTATTTTTAGATGTTGTAAATGAGATCGAGCTGGTGTCATTGCCAGAGCTATCAACCGATATGTTAATTTTTGAACCGCTGGCGCTGCTACTAACAGATGAAACAAATCAAGCAGACAATGCTTTGGTAGGTTTGTTGTTATTATTATTTTTTTAATTAATATATAATAAATGTTTAAATTTACAAAGTACTTCAAGTGAAATCACTCCAGTTGATCAATCCAAAGACTGGAGTGATTATACTCCAAGTATGTTGCGTGCTCCGAAGGCAGTTCCTTTAAGACAAAGTGGTGCTAATTCACAAGGTAAAGCTCAAAAAATGATAACGGAGTTCTTGTGGCCTCAACTGGATGGTATGGATCTGAACGACATGTGGTTTCAACAGAACGGTGCCACCTGCCACTCTGCGCATGAAGCAATCAATTTATTGAAACAACGATTTCCAAACCGAATCATTTCCCGAAATTCTGATGTCAACTGGCCACCAAGATCGGTGATTTAACGCCGTACGAATTTTTCTTAGAGGTTTTGTGAAATCTCAGGTCTATGTGAATACACCACAAACAATTCCTGAGGTCAAGACCGAGATCGAACGCGTCATCGAAGAGATAAAACCATATTTTTGCTAAAATGTCATCAAAAATTTCATGAAAAGAGGAAGGGCCGTTGTTCAGGCCATTTACCAGATATTTTATTCCATGCATAATTGGAACATGTCTACTTTAGAACGCAATAAAAATTTCACCACTCTCTCAAAAAAATGCGTTATTTTCTTGAAATTACATTGTGCACACTTATTGAAACACCCTTTACATACTTTTGGTTATTAATTGATTTTTTAAATGTTTTGAATTTAGCATAAGATTTCTTAAAAATTAGATAATATTACAGGAGAGAAACTGCCAATACATTGTATGAACAATTTTATTGTTTATGTAAAGCAGAAACGTATTACAAAGTTTTATTAAAATCAATTAAAGTACAGAACCAAAAACTCGATATGCAAAGTCAAAGAAACTAATAATTGAAAGAGCAAAGTTTGTAACCCATAAACCACAAATTTTACTTCATGCAGATCAAGGATTTAGAGTTTGAAAACTCTAATTTTAAGTTACTGTTGACAAATATAACATCAAATATATTTATTATATTTTAGAGATCGAAGAAAAGCTAGCATTTTTGAAAGATTTAATGCAGAAATAAATGAAAAATTTAAAATCAGATTCGTCAAAATTTATATAGCAGTCATATTTTGCTACAATTTAGCAAAGGATATGTATCCAACAGAAGTATTATTGGTAATTGTTGTGAAAGCATCTGAAGAATCTGCAAGAAATATTATTTTAATATTGAAAATTTAAAATTGATATTCACATAAGAATAACTAACTGTCAAAATACTTATATTAATAGATATTCGGACTAGAGGAATAATCAAAAAGTTACTATTTTTTATTTATTATAATATAAAAGCAGGTAATTTTTCACAGAACACAGAACAAAATTATTATTAGTTATTAGTATATTATTTTAAAATATTGTAGTTGATATAAAATGTGGCACCATCTTCAGCACACATGTAGAATTACAACAGTTCAACTGGACGAATTCTGGTATGCTCAACTGTTATCGCGCAGTTTCCTGCACTCCGTGTCTTCAGTTCTTTCTTGCGTATCATATCGATTCGAGCAGCTGTGGTCAGCTGGGGTAATTACAACCAACCATTTTATAATGCACACTGATCGAGAACAATAATTACAGTGATCTGCTAAATAAATTATGCAAGCGGTCAGCTAAAATAAATTAATTTAAAAATAATCATTAGTTGTTTTGAAATCCCCTTCATCAGGTCAACTTCGTCATACCTCAAAAAGATGCAATCAGAAATAATAGAGCTTATCATATTTTTTCATTTTGTACCTTCTCTCACTGCAAACTTTGAATGTCCACTCAAAAGTGTAGAGGTATAGCGTTTTTTTAAAATTATTTGCACCGTGGTTTGAATTCCACGTTAAGTTGTATGTCGTGCAGTCTGTAAGTAAAAACTACAGACTTGTAATAAATTCTAATAAAACAAATAAAATGATATATCTGTAAATACAATCTAAATGCAAAAATAAAATCAGAAGATGGCAGTTGATTTGGTTTACAATTTTTATATTTAGTTTGCTCTTGGCCGATGTAGTAGAATTTATTAATCATTGTTGACAGAAAAACTATTTATTCGTCTGAGAAACTCGTAGAATCAGACGAATAAATAGTTTTTCTGTCAACTACAATTTTTATTTTTATTTCAATTTTTGTAATTTTGATTTTGTAAAAAATTTATTTTTAAATGTCTTATTTTTATGCTAATTAAATAAGTTTGTGTCTTGCAGGCTTTTTCCGTAGCTTTCCATAACATTTTGTGTCAGCTTATAGCAGTGGGGTTCTGTCTATTCGTGGATTTTCCGCTGTATTATTCTTAAACAATTCTGCCCATTATTGAGTACGTCAGTCTTTTAAAAAAAATAGGTGACGTTAAAGGTGCTGCCTTGAGTGTAAAACTCGTATCAATAGAAGAACAATTATTTAGCATAGAATTATTAACCAGTTAGCCACCTCAGGCGAAATTAAATTTTCCTTTGTATGTTAAGTGCACCCATACTGATTGCTTTGACTGTCTCAAACTCTTAATTAATAATTTTATGGTGGTAGGTGATTGGTGATCCAATCCTTCAAATAATAAGTAGGAGTATAATTTTTACAATAAAAATGTAATACACCCTGGCTAAATACTTAATGATTTAAAATTTTTAACTCGAGAGAGTTTAAGATAATTATAACTCATAAGCTTTTTAATTTCCAAGATTTTTTGTCATCTGTTTTACATTTCTGTAAGTTTTCTAATCATAAAGAAACTTTGAACTTTTACAAATTTTAGTACTTAGTAATATTTTCCGCTTTACCTTTTACATTTATTAAAACATCGTTAACCTTTCGAGCTGCTTGCCTGTATTATGTAAATACCCAGAAACTTACTTTAAGTTATTTCATCTGAATAGCAACTGTATTACAACATTTGCTGTCACAGCTAAAAGTTGTATTATACCATATTACACAAATTTTAGTAATGAAAAGAAAATTTTAATTTAAACTAAATGTAGAAAGGTCCACCAGGTAGCTAATTTTATTACCTCAATTTCACTAAAGTGGCGAAATATAATTAACAGATTTTAACAAAAATGGTCAATTGAGATTTTCTTTTATCTGACTACTTAATGTTACCCCCCATATATTCTCTGTGTAATATCCTAATATCTAGTAAACTTTTAGTTTACTATTGTATGTACTGTTTATTAGATTAAAGATTTAATGTTTCAAATTGTATTGTATCGGATCATCACTATTCTGCAGTATATAATAGCTGATATTGCATTATGTCACGATTATTGGTGAATTTTGCAATGTTAGGAAATAGATACAACTGTAAGCAATTTGCAACTTGTCTCGACAATGAGGATTGCTTTTGGTTAATCATTGTTAAGATCGTTAAAAACACTATTCGACTATATTTATATTTGTTGAATCTGACGATGCTTAATCAGCGAAACCGGTAATTCAAAATAGAATAAATTAATATAAGCATTATATGTTTCAAAACTTTTGAGTTTTAAAATGTGTTTGCTATGTTTGCATAATATATAATTTTCGAATTTTGTTTTTTAAGCAAGTAAAAGTAATAGTAAAAACCATAATAAATATTAAATATAACTATAATTAAATAAGAAATTGGTGGTAATAAGAACATGGAGGCTCTATTACGTATACTTGATGTTATTTTGAATTTTATTGTTAGTTATGTTATGTTAAAACCGAGATGAAATGACAATTCACCGGTCTTTTTCCATGGTCAAAACTTTCATCATTTTCATCATTTTTATCACATTTATCAAATTATTAGTGATAATTGATGCATTAATAGGAGGTCTTGTTATGAAAGCAAGAGTACTTTTTCGAATATTTTGTATAGCTCGACTGGTATTTAAATGGACTACATCATTTTTTTTACAAGAAGAGTGTAGATAAATATTTAAAATATTGGTATTTGTTTAATGGTATGTTAACATTATGAAGACATTTTTAACTATAAAATAACGTATTGAATATATTTGTCTTTTCTGTTTTGCATTTTTGATTAATTTTTATTTTATACTATAAGAATAGATATAGTCGCTTCTATTTGATTCCCTTCTGTTGCATTTTACCTCAATTGAAAACTGAGTAAAATAGCCATTTCAAAATTACGACTGTATATTATTTGCTTGTCAGTTAAACGAAAATTGCATCTGATGATAGAGTAATCGACGGAAGGAACGTCATTTCAGTTAATAGCTTTTCTCCATAATTTATAGCATTATAACGTTTCAATTACAGAAAATATTTTATGATAGGGTTTAGTCATTTAAGTTTCAACAGGGATATTTAATAGATTTATATGATATGGACCCAATATTTCGATATTTTAAAGAAATAACTTGTCACTTTTTATTGCAGTTTTTGTTTACAAATATTAGAAATATCAAACAGTCTTGACTTGAAAATAGTCACTCCAAATTGGTTTAATGCATTAGATTTGTTCTTTAGTGGTCTTCAATGCAAAATGTATAGAACCCGGACAACAGGTTGCAAACCCACTTGGGCGAAAACTAAATTTTTTTACATTCAACTGTTTTTACAGAAAATAAAACTAAAATTCGTAAGTAAATGTAATTTTAATATTATTATAGCACTAAATTCGTGGATTATGTAGTATAACTTGATATTTACTAATTTTAGAAGTAAAATTCACAAAGTTTTCATTTTTTAAGATTTATTTTAATTCGTTAGCCGTCATCTGTACCGTATACATAAACGTAAGACAATGGAATATAATCTCAACGACAATAACAATTTAAAAAATGATTGCAGAAATTTGTATGAAAATTCTATTATTTGATTATAAGTCATTTAAATTGAATTGTAACTATTCCAATTTATATATTGTTAATTTTATAAATAAGTATACATTTTCTTGATATGGATCTATGGAACGTTAAGATTCTATTTTAGCTATAACATGTTATGTCAACATGATGAATTAGAAACACTAAATTTACTGTACTCACTTGCCCAAAAGCCAAATACATTAAACAATGCAATACTTATGATTAAGTACATCTAAGAATATTCTACCATACATTTAAGTCCTTTGTTCTAAGAAAAATAAAGTGACTTTGTACAATGTGATTAATTAAATTGTGTTGAATTTGAATTCGTAGGATGTATGTTGTAGGTATTACTTGCATGTATATTAAATGAACAACCAGATACTGCTTGTACATAGTTCACATTGTTAACATCAGTTAGATCATGTTTGAATAATTAAGTGCTACGTACTAAATTTAATTTTTACTACAAAATTAAATTTGCGGTGTCGTGGTTAATTTTATGTTACAATTTATAGAATATAGTTGGTAGCGGCACTAAAGAATCATATTATTATAAAAAGATTTTTCTGTTAAAAAATACTTTCGTGGAAGTATTTTGTACTGTGCCATTATATATTATTTTACACAAGAGACGAGGAAAAACAAATAGAAAAATCTGCTATATTAGTATAAATATTTATTTTTTGCAAAGCACACCACAATTATTCTATTTACAAAGTATTTACATTATTTACAAAGATAATAACAAAACTTAAACTTAACACTATTTTACAAACTTAACAATAACAACAAAGTAACGACAACAATTTGTAATATTATACTTCATATTAAAAAAAATCATTTGATATAAATTAAAATTATTAAATGATACTGTTACATGCAATCCGTATGTCTTGGTGTTACAAATTATATTATTACATTTTTACACTATTGAGCATTGTACTGAAATTCAAGTGTAGAGTCCCCTGAAGTATTTTATAAACTTAACAATTTTTAGTATTTACTTTTTTTTCAAACATAAAAACTTATTGTTACCAAAAACGATTTGGTTACAACAAATAAAACGTAAAATTTCAACCTTTTTAGATACTACGAACGAAGAAAAGTTTTAATCTTTGAACATCGTCTTCTTTGTTCGAAGTAGAAAAGGCTAACAAAAATTGAAACTTGTGTTTTCTTAAACTAACGAGTAGCAGCAAAAAGCGCACACAAAAATTATTATAAAGTTAAGGCACACGGTAAACCAATTATAAAAACTTACACTAACTCTAGTTTAACTAAACTTAATAACTTGCAGGTGTATTAATATTTCATTCAACCCTCGTCTGCAAGATATTAAAATTATAAAAGCTTATAAAACCTATTATTAATGAATAATGACACAACAAATTTCTACATCTACGTAAAACACACAATAATATAAATTACAAATAAAATTACGATCTCATTTCGTAATTAAATTATAGTAATAAAAATTAAAATACGAATTAATAATACAAAAAATGAGGTATTTTATAAATTTTCATTTTTGAGATACAAAAAATTAAAACTAAAAATTGTTAATAAAATATATCTACATGCGATAAGTGTGTAATTGATTCACGATTATTTTATATTTTCTTTTTTTTTGGTAAAAACAAATTATGGTAAAAACTTAACAATGACAAAACTGCGTTTAAACGAAAACGTTTTATCGATTTATCTGATTTCTTTTATTATTTATTATTTTTTGAGGAGAGTCAAAATTGGTGACTTTGGATGTTTAAAACTTAACAGAAACTTAACAATTCAGATGCAATAATAATATAACAATGTTGGGGTAATTTAATTTTGAAAAAAGTGATGATGTTAAAATTTTGAATAAAAAAAAATTGTGCAAACTTAACAAACACGATCTGAAATTATTGAGCGGGATCTTTAAACTGGTAGTGTAAAAACTTTGAAATGAAATTAAACAAAACAACGAAAAACGTAACAGTAACAGACAGTAACAACACAATGAACAAATTAAAAACAAATAATAATAAAAATTTGGGTTAACGAAAAACAAACAAAAAATTAAAAGTGAAAGTAATAAATTAAATAATAAAATATTAAGGTTTTTAACAACCTTTCTTGAAAAATAAAGAAGTTATTTGAAAACATTTGATTTTTAAAAATTTGATATAGCATTTATTATTTTTTGTAATAATTATAAAAAAGTAACCGTTTAAAAAATAAACAAAAAAATAAAAATGAATAAAAACAAAAAAAAAGTAAAAAAGTGCTTTTTAAACCGATTGGTGTCGAAAGTTTCAAAAAAAAAACAAATCAAAACAAAGAAAAAGTGCATGCAATTGTCAAAGCAAAACAACTAAACTTAACAAAAACTCAACTGGAAACTTAACAGAAAACTTAATCGTAGATTTAACTGAGCAAATTTTTAACGGAAACAGGTTTTGTTGTGTTCGAGACGAAAAATAATAAACTTAACAATGCGGTTTAAACAAAAACTTAACAGTTAAACTTAATCATTTCTTGTAACTGGAACAATCCGAATTTTAACATTTTTGTAACGTAAACTTAACAGAAACAGGATTTGTTTTATTATCATTTTAAAGGCTGATGACGATTGCCAAATGAAATTGTTAACAATTAATTATGCAAACTTAACAAAAACTCAACTAACGATTTAACTTCAACAATAATATAAGGAGATTAATTGAAACGAAGGACTGTGATTTGAATCGGAGAACGGTCGGTAATTTTGATTAAACTTAACAGAAACTTAACAAATGTAATATTTAGTAACTAAAACATTTCTTACTCTGTCATAAAATATATCTGCATTAACCAGAAACTTAATAAAATATTGACGCTGTGGCTTTTCTATCCATCATGTCGTTTGTTGACAAATGCTTTTTTAATTTTCATTCCAAACCAATGATGTAGACAGACGTGACAAAATATGATATTTTATAGGCGACGTTTCAATTTTCGAATCTGTAACAATATTAAATTTATAATTTAGAAACTGTTTGATAAAATTATTTTTAAATTTTACTAACAAAAAATAATACAAATTAAAAAGTTTAAAACTTTAAATTTGTAATACTATTTTAGCAGTTATAAATAAAAAAAAAGTTTGAAATTTTCTATTTGTTAAAATAAAATGAAAAATTACCTTATTTGCTGGTTCGGATGTAATAGTAGCACAAATAATTTTGGATGAATTCTTGATATAGCGTCAAAGTTCAATAAGGAAAACTTAACAAAAATTGAAGTCACCATAAAGGCGCTTCAATTGTGAACCCTTCACAACCATACGACGATTACTGTTGGAATGGTTTTTGAAAAAAGGCGAGCGTTTATATATGATTTGACGACCCTTCCTAATACATGAAGGGACGTAAGTTATTCATTTACCTTTCTCCCACCATTCCAGATTTAAAGACTACCGGTTTGCTAAATAATAGAACAAAACAACCCTGTGTCTTATTGACTTACCTTTTTAAATCCCAGTAGTTGTCCTCTTTCTTTAAATTGACATGGTTTGTGAACAGGTTACATTTAAATGCCGCTTTTGCATTTTCACATATGCTTTTTTTGGGAACATATGTCGCTGATTCTTTTTGTATTTTAATTTACAATGAGGTGTTCGTAATCTAGAATGGTAGAGAAGAGAAGAAATATTTTAAAATGAAAATAACAAAAACCGAGAATTGATTATTCAATTTTAAGTTATTCAGGCCGAATATAAATTAAAATAATAAACGTTAACTGATAATTTTTATTTTAAATTTATTATTATTAACAGTTTTAACTTAAGATATCTTATCGAGGAAATTAATTGTAATCGGCAGTTTGAAGTAAGTATGCGATAAACTGAAACTTAATTTAAAAATAAGACTATCATTAAAATTATCTCGTGATTAAGCATAATCCCTTTTCGAATTTTACGAACCATATCGACTAACATAATTGAATAATAAACTACCCGTAGCTTTGTCTAACTTGCTTTTGTATTTTAAAAATCACACGGACCAAGTTATATTATAGTGGACACGCTTTATCAATAATATTATGCTGGTTCGAAATTGACTGTTAATTAAGGGCTTAATTTTGAAATTATGCATTTGTTATTAAGATTTGTGAATATGTAGGTTCCACCCTAATAAGCTACCGTAAATCCCGTTCGGAAAATGCTGGTATACTTCGATAATTAATTTGAAAAGAAATGTTTTTTTAGAAATAACATAAAAGCTATTGAAAACTTGCTTAAAGTTTCATTAATTTCATTAATTATTTTTATTTGTTTTATAACTGTGAAGTAAAAGTCTGGAGTGATTAATCGTCAATAAGAATTGTTCTAATGGTCCAAGTTTTTAAATCAATTTATTTTTACCACTGGGTAGGTGTAGGTAGGTATATCATTTTCAAAATTAATATAACTTTTTTCATTATTGCTGTATTTCCTCTATATATTTTTGGTTGGTATTAAAAGTTTATCGATTTATTAAATACGCAGGTGAGCACATATTCGTGATAATACATTTTAAATCGTATGTAAATTTTGCCAATCTTCGAGATACGAAAATAAATTCTCACACTCCTTTGGAAGGGTCTTCTCTCAAAGCAACCACCTGAATGAACACCCTTCGTACTAAAGTTCCCACGTTCAACAGAACGTGCAACCAGAACCTTTAGTTGTATTGACCCTCAAAACATCCATACCTTTGCATAAGCAGCAATGCAATTTTCTCACACCTTTCCAAAAAAATCAATATTAAATTTTTAGTAGGGTTATTTTCTTTAAGTATGAAAGCGGATGTAAGATACTGTAAAGAACAGATAACTTGTAAGATAGCGTACTATAAAATGTACTTTTGTTATAGTAAATAATTCAATCGATACTTGCTGACAAAGCTCTTTTATTATACGTAAGGTTTTATTTCTTAGTATTCTTGTATGTTATAAATATTTGTCCACATATCCACCGACGTGAAATTTTGCTTCATGTGCTAGTTTTTCTATTTTTTCAATTTTTAATAAAGTTTTCACATCGAACTCTCATTTTAACTTCCAAATTTCATTTCAATTCGGTGTGCAGAATTCCTTCAAATCCACTTTAATTGAATTCCTACATTAATATTTCATGACTTTTAATGGCCATTGTCCATCATTCTTACAAGTTGTATGATTAATGCACTTTAATATTGCAGAATAGAATGGAAGACGTAACAGTAACAGCCAGCCAGCCAAAAGTTTCGCTACATTGCATTGTTACAAATTATTATTATTACTATAACGAAAAGGCAGAAGCCGGCGACTTATTATGTTCATTTTATTACCATGAAAAATTCACATTTAAATTTCCCGCGAGAGATTCTAAATTACATAAAAAAGGCACAAATTGCACAGGCTAACGTACAGAGCTAGAAGCTAGATATAATTTAATTATATTTATTTAAAATTTCCACTAAAGTATTTGTTGAAAAAAACTATTAAAGAATTAAGAACATAATAGAGCTATAAAGTGAGCCGTGTGGAACGCCAGAAGATCACAGTTTATATATAAAAATTGATTTAAATATATAAATCTTAACTTGTGAGAAAATAAACAATTAAACTATAAATAACAAGTTAAATTCAATAATATAATCAAATATATCTTAAGTTTTCAACGATTTTTGTCGTCTTCTTCAGAATTTTATTTAATATAAACAAAATAAAATACATGGAAACCGGGAACAAAACACATTGTCATTTGATACGACCTAAGATCCAAAAAGATCGTGAGTTCAGGAACAACCTATGATGAGTTTCCGTCAAATAGGAAAAACTTAACTCCAATGTGTGTAGGGCGAACTAGACGAGTAAATGGCTGTAGATGTTGCTTAATCCGTCTATATCTGTCTTTCTATTCATGGCGTTCTTCTCTTTTGTGATACATATCATTTCATGAAGAAGTCAATCTTTGTAGTTGGTAACAGATTTGATTATTTTGGCGTTCATAAAATCTGCATCATGTCCATCGACTAGAATGTGTTTGGCAATAGCTGTGGATTCGGGCTTATTACAACGTATACTTGAAATGTGTCCACTCATTTTTTTTTGAAGCCATTGGTTTGTTTGTCCAATATATACCAAATTGCAGTTATTGCATTGGACCTTGTATATTAAATCTGACCTCTTCTCAGGAGGTACGGTGTCTTTCAATTTAGTATAAAGTTGACCAATGTTATTAGTGGTTACATTGGTCTTGTAAGGTTTTAATATTCTCTTGATTTTTTCGCTTAAACCTTTTACATATGGCATAACTGCAAAGTTGGAAACTTCTTTCATCATTATGTTACCATTATATAGTTTGTTAACACGATCCTTGATAATTCTCTTCACCAGAGGTCCGGGGTAACCATTCTTGAATAAAGTTTTTTGGGCAATTTTTAAGGTTTCTTTCCTGTAGTCGCCATGGGTCGCCAACAAGTCCTATAGCTGTGCCAATTGCGTGACTTTTGTGGTGGTGTGAGCTATAGTTTAGGTATCTTCCTGACCACGTTGTTTTTTGTGTCTATTTATACTTTAAGTGATTCGTTTCCTGGATAAGTTGTATGTCAAGAAAAGTTATCTTCTTGTCTTCTTCTTTTTCAACAGTGAACTGAAGACGTGGATGAAATCCGTTGAAATGGTTAACGATGAAAGCTTAATAGTTTTTAGGTATAGCAGTAATGATATCGTCAACATAGAGTTTGTAGAAAGGAAGTTTGAAAGGAAGTTTGGATATCCGGTCTTCTTCTAGAATTTCCATTACCAGATTTGAGATCGTGGCTGATATGGGACTTCCCATGGCGGTACCAAAAATTTGCTGATATATTGTCCCATTATATTGGAAGTATGTTGTTTCCAAACACATCTTGAGGGCTTCCAGAAATTTTTCTTTGGGAATATTGGTGTGAATTTTGATATCGTCCCATTTTTCTTCTACAATATTAATTGCCAAATCAACAGGAATGTTTGTGAAAAGCGATTTGACGTCTAATGAAATTAATATATAATCATTAGGTATAACAAACTTCTTTATATCTTCAATGAAGGAGTTACCTAAAATATTATAGATTATTTTTGATAAATACTTAGATAATTTATAAGTTGGAGATTTGATGCTAGCAACTATAGGTCTGAGTGGTGTTCCGGTCTTGTGAATTTTCGGTAATCCGTATATTTTAGGTGGAAGTGCGCTGTTTATTTTTAGTTTAATGGAGGTAGTTTTATCAATGTATTTGTATTTCTCCCAATTTGATATTAGCTTGTTATTCTTTATTTGTAAATTGTTGGTAGGATCTTTGTTTAAAATCTTATATGTGGTGTTGTCGTTGACCAGAGCGTTCATTTTATCATCGTAGTCTAATTTATCCGTTATCACAGTGGTGTTTGCTTTGTCAGCTCTAATGATGAGAAGTTCTGGGTGCTCTTTTACAATTTTTTTAATTTTAACAAAGTCTTGTATTTGGTTGGATTGTTTATTCTTTTCTTGAAGTTTACTGAAAGTTTTAATAGAATTAGTGAATTCCATTCTCAATAAGTTTTTAGTATTATAGTCCAAATTTTGGATAGCCTTTTCGATTCCCACGATGATATCGTCGGTGGGAAAATTCTTGTCGTTGAACGGGATAGCATATTTTTGGCCAAGTTGTAAGGTTCTTTTGACTTCATGTGGTACGACAACGACAAGTGTGGTTATTTTCTTTATGTGCCTTTTTTTGATTTTTTGGAATTATTGATTACATTTTTGCTCTTGTTTATCTAAAAATTCATAATAAACATTATTGGGTAAATGATATGATAATGTTTGTTTTAGGTAATCTATTTTCTTGTTATTGTAGTTGATACTTCTTAAACAATCAGCAATTTTCTCCATAAGTGTTGCTTAAGTCGAAAACTTAAGATGTATTTGATTATATTATTGAATTTAACTTGTTATTTATAGTTTAATTGTTTATAAAAAAATTGTTAATTCTTAAACTTAGTGAGTTTTTCATATAAATAAGTTTTGAGCTAATTATACGACTGAAAACGAAATGTTATTAATTTTATTTGCTACATTTATTCCATAATATCAGTTCATTAATTTCATATATAATTTCTGCTTTAAAATTTGTTAAAGGAAAATATGAATAAATTTTATTAAGAGTTATTTAAATTTTAAGTAAAATTAATATTGAAAAAGATTTAAAGTAGCAAGATCTGCTTGGAACTAGCTTAATCAATCATTTTAAAGCACCCTCTATGTAAACACTTATTAGCATGTAAAGTATTGTGAATGAAAATGACAACAGTAAACAAATAACCAAGATTAAAAGCATATTTCATATTACATACTTAATTAACTTTTAATTAACGCTGGAAAGTTCCAAAAAAAAAATTCTAAAATCTATGGTAATATTATAAAAAATTGATTTTTGAATGAAAGTGAAAACATGTTGGTCACAAAAGAAGTTTTTCTATATCGTTTATTGTATTTTACAAGAATATACATATAACATCACGTTTCAGTGTAATGTAAAGAAGTCGTAGTTATTTGAGTGTTTTCTCCTTTACGTTTTTCTATCCCGTACTATAAAAAAGTTCTGTTTTAGGATTCAATCACTTGAATCTACGGTTCGTTACCTTGTATTCATGCCTCAGTTTTATTATCGAACTTTTTAATAGAATTTGTGCAAGTTTATCTCCTACACACGATAAGAAAATTTTATATTGTATAAAAATTATTTAACTAAAAATAATACAATTTTTATACGAACTCAGATGCACACATTCTGCTCCAATAAATTAATTAAGGCTAAATGCAAAAATCAACTATAGTAGATACCAAAAATTTCATCTTTCATCAAAATGTTTAAGGAGAGGATGCAATTATTCCATTCTTATTTTTAAAACACAGGAATGCAACGTATGTAGAAGTCACTGCCTAATGTCGGTTCCAATAACAGTTTTAAATACTTGTACATTATTCTTTCAGAGTATGAGCATGCAAAAGTTATTTATCAAAAGTTTAAGGCAAAGTACTCCCCAATGATTACCTTGAGACACTCCATTAATAACATCACGCAAAAATACAGACAAAACACTTTTAAGCAGACAAAAATTTTGTCTTCAGAAATATTATCTCATCATATATCTCACACTACAAATTTGGTGTCACATTTTAAAACTTCTTGTATAATCTCGAAAGGAATTTTTTATAACTTTTTATTATTAAGAGGATTAAATTTGCGTAAAGCAATTTCATGTATGTAATAAAAAATTGCCAAAAAGTTTAGACATTTTTTACATCACGGATTACTAAATTATGAAAATATTTTAAAAACAGAGTCCAAGCTATCACAAAAAGGTTGTTTATGTGAATTGTCATCTTAAATATTTAAATTGCTAAAGTAAACACGACAGTAGTTGACATTTGGATAACTTTTCGTAATACATAATATTATATATTATTTAGAATAATTTCAGTTAACTTTCCCGGTGTTTTAAGAAAACAGTTAAACTTTTTTCAATTCATTTTCCACAATGACATCATGAAGTATCCGTTAACGTTTTCTTTAACGTATAGATAGTATTCTTATTGTAATTTCAAAACGTTGTGTAACATCAACGGACCTTTAAATTTATGTTTGTGTTTGCTATATCCCAACAGAAATTCACCTGAGAAACTGGTTTACTCAGTTATTTTCCCTTGGGATAAATCAGCCTGCAGTATATACGAATCTCTCCTGTGCACAAACACATCCATCCACGTATACTTTCCAACAATCGCGGCAAACGGAATTCTAATCTTCCTGGATTTGCATATTATTTTTAAACGTAATTAGAATTACATTTTTATTTAATCTTTAATTAATAGCAGAAATATTTGCATGCATAGATTAAATAAATTCCAAAGTTAAATTTTATTCAAAGGATAATTAGAAAAAGTTAATTTTCAAAAGGCTTCATGATCTTTTAAAGGTAGGACGCAGTAATTTATCTTTTCATGCTGAAAATCAGAGTAAAGAAATTTTACCTTCAGTACGGGGCACAAGTATGAAGAATTAGTTCTTTTCAGTACTCAAACTTGCAGCTGCTTGGCATTTAAGCAGAGCCGTTTACTATCAAAGATGTATAAGCAAGCACGGACCCCTCTTTCTTATTCTTCTGATTAACCTTCTTTTGATCTTTATACAGCTGTCGATTTGACACGTGCGTAAGATAGGTACGTTATTTGTAAAAAACAAACTTTACCACTAGAAATAAATTATTATATATTGATTTTATATACCCACCTTTAGAAATTCATTTCTATATTTTGCGAAAATCTATTATTATGATTAATGGATTTTTAATAATTCTTTTAAAAGTTAGGTTTAATTATCAAAATCAAACAAAGAGTTATAAATAATAAAATGTAAATAAAAATCATACCTAAAAAAATTATCATATTAAAATTTTTATACAAATTTGAGCTGAATATTTGTTCTATAAAAATTTGATCGGAAGGTTGATATATTAAAGCACTCCTTCAAAGGTTCTTTATAAATAAGTAATTTTTGTATATTGGAAACTGAAATAGAATTTCCAGTGAAAAATACTGAACTTAAATATAACAGTATATGAGTAAATATGATGGTAAAAGCTGGTTCACACTATGCGATTTCTCATGTGACTTGTCGCTTAACTTGTCATATTAGAAATATTTTTACGTTCACACTATACAATTTTTTGTATTCAGTAACATAAAAACGAAAAAAAGCAATGCGAATTGTTTATTATTTTAGATAGGATTTTTCAAACGATAAAGTCACATGAGAAATCGCATAGTGTGAACCAGCTTTAAGAGGTTGAGAAACCCAACATAAGATATACTCTTACAATATCAAATTGGAGCTAATCAAAATCAAATTAGGACTAATCAATTATTGCAAATTGAGACTAACATATTCGAAATAGGGAAGAATCAATAATTTATAGGAGTATATTTGAAATGAAAATATGTAAATGTTATGAAAACAACCACTGGAATATTACTGCAATAAAGTTACTATTCAATAATTTATTCTGTAAAAAAAAATCTTAAAAGAAGAAGAAGGGGTGAAATTTTTTATATCTTAAATGTCCTATTTATTACAAACATATATATCTAAGTATCTCTATCATTGATAAGTCAAACAACCCAATTCTGGTCTAAACACCCCCAAATAATAAAAATATAGAGCAACAGTTCGGAACGGAGACTTTTATTACAGAGAGGCGAAAAGGATTATTTTAGTTGTAAAGAATAATAAATAAAAAGTAAAAAAATAAATAAGAAAATGAACCCAAAATAAAAAATTTGTGATATGTAATAGGTATATATTTCGTTGGCTAGAGCTAAAACAAGATAACTCAATTTTTACACATAATGAGTTATCTACTCTATTGGATACGAATTATACCCAACTAGGCTCTGGCAAAACGATATATAATTTTTTATAGAGATATCTAATTTTCACTAAGTCCATTTTTACAACTCTCAATACTGCAAAAATAAATTAAGTGCAGTTAGTTTGTTTTAGACTATAAATAATTACATGTTCGAGAGTTAGAGTAGTAGTTCACATAATAGTTAAATACAAAAACCAGATAAGTGCTACTTAGCCTCTTTTGTTTGTAAGTTAACTGTCAAACAAAGGTTTTTTTGAGAGTGAACATAGTTACATGGAGGTAGATAGAAACATTAATCTACTTTCTATAATATTTTCTTTCAGAATCAAAATTATAAAGGAGTTAACTGCACCATGTCTGATAATTTTACGTTGCAAGACAAGATAAGTCCCTTACATTTAAACTGTTTTTTAAATTACTAATGCCCGTATTCACCGATTACAAATAGAACTATTTGTCGAATAAAATGACATTATTACAACACAAAACAATGCTAAATTTTGTTTTTATTCGACAAATAGTGCTATTTGTAGTTCGTGAATGCGGGCATTAGAAATTTGATTATTTTTAATACTAAAAAAATATTTATTTTCAAGGATTAATGTCATTGCATCGGAAATTAGTGAATAAAAATTGTTAAGTTTCAAATTCGAATTTTACATTATCACTCAACATTAAAGTCGTGTTTTCTCAAAACTATCATTTTGGAGTTATATCTTATTTGCAGCTCTAATCCCACCATTTGTAAAATGTACCTTTTAACAGAACTAAAGAAAACGTTAAAACAAAAGAATTTTAACAGTCCAGTTAAGAATACAGTAGGGAGACCGGGCTAAGTTGCAACACTTTTTAATCTTTATTTTTTTTAAAGCTTTTTATCGAAAAAAAACTCCAAATATTGGTGGACATTTGTATATTGGTCCTTAAGGAACATAGGTATATAAAATTAATGAACTTAAAAACAATAATGGACAAATTACATAAAGTTAATAAAAAAGGGTAATCGTGTTGCAATGTACCACGTCTTCAGGGCACGTTGCAACACATCCTGGGGTAAATTGCAACACTTATTCAAAAGCACTATCATCAATTTAGGTACAATTTGCACATATACATATATTCTTTTTGCCGGTCTACGACGTTTCGGCGCAGCCGATTCGGTGCGACCGATTCGGCGCAGCCGGTTCGGCGCGTAGACAGTTCGGCGCAAAGGCGGTTCGGCGCGAAAACAGTTCGGCGCGTAGACTGTTCGGCGCGATCCGGTTCGGAGCAAGCCTATTCGGCGCGAAACTAGTTCGGCGCGAGCCGATTCGGCGCAAAGATTTTTCGGCGCGAGAATAAAATATTTGAAAAAAAAGAAAAAAACATTAAACATTACATTACATTAAACATTAATCGATAAATAATATAAATAATAAATTTATTACAATTAATATACATGTATAAAAAATATGTAATGTTAGGGATTCATTTCGTAATTATACGATAATCCTCGCAGATAGTCGATTATATTTCGGTTTGCATAATCGCTTACTATGGTTTTTATGCGTTTATCCGCATCCTGATATTTTTTTTATTTTTTTGGTGGTTCGTGGCCTGCTAGTAGGTGTTCATAAAACATATCACGTTCTCTTTGAACTTTCTTCAAAGCTTCGATGAATTTCCATAAAATGGGATGGTCCATACCTATTTCCATTTGGAGGTGTCGATGAGCCGCTTCGGCATGATTATTCGTTGTGTCCATGTCATTTAATACCCGATTATATAATCACCACAACTCTGGGGGAAAAATTTCAGGCCTTCTTATATTTCCGTCGACGGTTCATTCGCCCAACATAATAATCCTCGAACCATTGCAGTAGAGGTTGAAGTTCTTCTGGCAACACTTCTGGCAACAGCTAAAGTGTCTATTGCTTCGTCTAAATCAGCAGTCGGTACAAATGCGAGAGATACTACCATTCTAGCATATAGAGCGAAATTGGAATCTGTATTGTAAGTCCTGCTTAAGTTTAAGTTGCTTAGTTGTTTCTTCATATTTTTTATCAAATGAAAAAAGCATTCATGTATTTCCGCTGTTGGAAACGCGTTTTTGAATGCAGAAATTGAAGCTAATTCAGAATCACATGATATATGTGATGGATTCAAATTTGGTTCCAAATTTTTTAGCATATCTATCATTGCTGTATATGTTGCAGATTGTTAATTAGGAAGAAGCGCGTATAAAAATGGATGCACTCCTCCATGCTTTTCTGCCAAAATCACGTACACCTGTGAAAATAATGGTGGCGTAATTATAAAGGTGCCATCTATGAACCAATGGTCACATTCGCTCAATATCTGCAATAAAAACCAAATTAATTGTTTTGGAAGTTCAAAATATTGAATACAGCAAAACAAATACTTACGCGGAGATTTCGTTCACGGCCAAATATTAAAATTCTTCCGGGAACTTGACCACTATCAGCCAGTAAAAAGTTTTCTTGAATCCCGGCCTGGGGTTCGTAAACTTTATATTTATCAAGAATAATTAAATCTATGACACTTTCCGGCGCAGGGGGGACAGCTTGTACAACATTTCTTCTCCTTTGGATCATTTTTCGTAATGCACCGTGGTTTGGCATGGCTCCTAAAGTACCTTCAAATATATCGTCAAGGCAAGCATCGATAACTTGGGAAGTTCTTTCCGGAGTTTCTTCTTCAATTCTTCTCTTCATTTGAGTTAGAGCTCTATCAACTTCAACTTTTGCTGCCGAACTATCGTGCAAATGTTCATTAATTCTTTTGACTATAATGCCATTTTCATTGTGAATTCGAGCTTTGCAGTAATCTTTCCTTTCGCATCGCCAAAATATTTTTGTACCGCAAGCGCTCATGCGGTCATAGATGTAGATAAATCCATCACTTGTGAATTTTTCTTTTTGGCGTTCACTTACAATGGTGGTCATTATTTTTTGAACTTTATAAAATCTTAGTGCGCTTTTTCTCAGTTATCGTTCTCCAAACCGTTGTTGGATTACTTTGGTTGATTTATATAATGTATTCAATTCTTAAACGGTATCAACTGAATAATTTTAAACTGTAATCCTTTGTTCCCCCACAAGTTTTTTAAAGTTTTTGCTAGACATAAGTTGTAGTCTGTTAAATTTCCTATTCCTAATTTTTTGTAAAATGTGTCGTTTGAAGGATACCGGAAATAATTAAATCTATGACACGGATACGGGGTTTTCAAAAAAAAACAAAAGAAAAATCTTGATTTTTTCAACATTTTTTTACTTACTTTAATTCATAACTCAAAAGCCGTTGATTTTAGCCAATAAAATAAAATGAAATGAATCCCTAACACAGTAGCTACATTAACATATTTTTTTATTCATGTGTATTAGTTTTATTAAATTTATAATTTATAGTACTTACCTATTAATGTTTAAATTTTTAAAATTAAATTTTTCTTCTTCTTTTTTTCAAGTATTTTATTCTCGCGCCGAACAGTCTTCGCGCCGAACTGTCTTCGCGCCGAACCGTCTTCGCGCCGAACTGTCTTCGCACCAAACTGTCTTTGCGCCGAACCGGCTGCGCCGAATCGGTCGCGCCGAAACGGTCGCGTTGAAACCTCCCATCCCGTCTTTTTGCACAGGTCCCCTACGTAAAACAGTAAATTATTCAAAACAGACATAATTATCAGTTGACAGGTTACCTATTTGTAATCTTGCTCTGTCAAATGATAATTATTATGTCCTTTTTGATTGTATGCAATAATTGATTTTTCTATGTACTCTATTCTTAACTGGACTGTTAAAATTCTTTTGTTTTAACGTTTTGTTTAGTTCTGTTAAATGTTACAAAATAATAAATCTAAAATAATAAATATAAAGAATCTTCTGAACTGTTGCTATATATTTTTATTATTGTTGCTATATATTTTTATTATTTGGGGATGTCTGGAGAAGGACAAAGAAAGCTGGAAGCTAAAATATGTAGAAAATAAGCGAAACAATTGGGCAAAAAACGGAAAAATCAATCATTTTTAATGATTTTTTTCAATTTAAGAGAACAAATTCTCTCCCAACTCAACTTTCTTGCTACAAATATTAATTTTGCATTTCTTTCTACTAGAAGGTCATCCCTTAAAATTATCAAGAAGTGATAAAAGTAGATGGAGGGGGGGCATCCATTGAAAGCTGTGGGAGATGAGGAAAAAGAGAAGAACGGGGGGTCATATTTGGATTCAGGAGATCATTTTACATAAGAATTAGCAGGAATGGTGGCAGAACAATATGTTAATAAAAATAATAAAAGAACAATATGTATTGTACATCATGTTGTTGACATTTAGTAGAGTCATGAGCGCCACCAACCGTAAAGTAAATCGCGAATATTCTATACAGTATAATTTAGTATTAAAGTCTCCATTTACCTAATCTGCATCCCGCGGACGCTGAAATAGCTCGATTCGGCCTTCCCTTAGCCTAAAAAAGCTAACCAATTTCTCACATATACTATTGGCAGGTTGCGAACATCAGCGCCACCACATCACGCCACCAGTAGTTCTAAATTTTCCATTGTATTTTTGCAGTAAACTGTTATTTTTTTATTAAAAAATTTTTTTTTATAATTTAAAAATGTTAATAAACAAAATTAAAGACCATGAAATTTGCAACAAAAATTCTCTAAAAAGTTTTGCTGTAAAATCGATTTTTATACGAAAAAAAGCTGTTTTGAAATGTTCAATTTACCTACACTGGTAACATAGGACAACTTAAAAAGTTGCCACTTTTTTTGCACAATTTTTCCACCGCGTACGCTGTCGTCGGTTTTAATATCCCCACTATGCACTTCGCACTCTGCCAATACCAATAGAGGGTGCTGGGTGACTATATCGCTCTGAAATTTCTAGTAGTATAGTAGTGTTTTTTATGTGAAGTTTTGGTTATTGTAGCAAGCCATACAGATTGATGTGTCTGAAAGTTGAATTAACTCACTGCCAATATTCCATCAACAGATGAAAAAGATTAAAGTGCCTACGGCACTACTTACTTCGCATGTCACTTCGCTACGCTACTCTACGCGGTTATTGCAGGTTAATGTATACCGGGTGATAATAAATCATTTCTAGGCAAACATTCTAAAGCTTTGTTATGCATATTTTCGGCTATTTGCAATATGTTGTATTCTAAAGTTGGTGCTTCTTGCGGTATTCTCACGTTACACATTGTGTATGTTTGGTGAGAGAAGTACGTGTCTTTGCAGGGACGTAGCAAGTCAAAGCCGGGCCCTGGTGCAAGTGGGTCACAGTGGGCCTACTTCATTGTTTAAAAATGATAATTTTAAAATTTAAAATAACAATTTTATTACACAAAAAATATAAGCTATGAATGATAAGAGCATTAGATTCCATCTAGAGTTGTTACTTTTGCAATTCGTTAAAATTTTTGTTTATTTTACATTGAAAACTTACCTGGCCAGTCTGATAAATGAAAATTTCATCAATTTCAAAAGCTTTTTTTGACTTTTAAGTAAAAGCCAGATGCAATGCTATGCTCTTATCATTTGTAGTTCATATTTCTGTACTATTTTTGTGTCTGAAATTGTAAAAAAATTTAAAAAAAGTTGTTTACTTCAACAAAAAATAACAGCAATCAATCATGTACATATGCAAGTTTTCAGTTTTTACAAAAATCTATAGGAAGCAAGATTTTGGGACCAATTTTGTTTAGATGTACTGAAGGGTGTTCCACACCCCCCAGACCCCCCGGTTTAAAAACTGAAAACTTGTGGATATGTTCTGTGATAGATCTTACCTACTTAATAAGAGACTATCACCTTTTGAGAATAAGTACATTTGTAGGTTTAGGTAATACGCACTGAATAGTACCGAGTACCATCAGTGCCAGTGGTCTAATGATGGAAGTCTAAAGTGAAACTACAAGTTTTTACTGCTAGTAAAATATGTTGAAAAACTATAATCTAACACTAAAACTAACCACATACAATTCTCACAGAAAAAGAAGCCAAGTTTTTATGAATGGATTACAAAAGACCGAAGAAAACCTTTCAAATCAAATTTTACCGAATTAAAGTGGCAAATATCTACAGTGCCTGTATAGAATTATTTTCAAATGTTTTGATTTTGTATTTATCATTATTGAAGGTTGTATTTATTTATTCAAGTTAAATCTTAGTTAATAATATAACCGGTCCTAATTATGAGTTTATAGTATTCAATTTCGATTATTGAGAATCGTCATCTACATTTGAAAGTGACTTCTCGCGAAATATTTTCAATTTTTTATTAGAAATAATATAGCGAAGTAATACGAAAAGCTTTAAGCCGAAACAAAACTCCGAAATGAAATCCTTCTCAAAAGCTGAAGGATTACTGTCTTTACAGCTATTCTGAAACCGGTACCGCAATAAAAAAAGGTCCCCTTCCTAAATTTATTTTAAAAGCTTCTTATTTACTTGAAGTTCTCACCTCTTAGATAACTCGCATGTTCATTTTCCGAACATCAAGAATTCTTGATTGGTTAAACAAGTTGATACTTTGGAACAAACGGCGCTTGGACGTAAAAATTTAATTTAAACAAACTAAAACTCGATCGAAAGCAAATAGAAACTTTTTACTTTACACTTTTTATAAGGATTAATTTAAAAATGTTTTCGGTAAAACTGCTTGAAAATAATTTATTAAGAGATAATTTAAAATTTTTTACTTGAGTTTTATTCAAATTTACGTAAAAATGGTTTTGCCATTTTAAAATTTGATATAAATTACATGAAAGTATCTATATTTGCGATGAAATATGACCGAAATTTTGTTAATCTGAATGATTGCACATTTGATAAACGTTTAATGCAAAAATAAATTAGTTTTTGCTGGCTTGAATGTAGGAATGGAAAAAGTATACGAAATCTCTAAACTTATTGTTAAATAAAATACGAATAATGTTTGGATTTTATATTCGGGATACTGCTAAATTGTATTGCAAAATTTAAAATAATATCTTAAATTTGTAACAATTCCGTTAAATTTTATGTCTTAATGCATTGTGCTTATTTTTGATGAAAATTTTAAAGCTGGATTTAACTTTAATCGTCAATTAATTTTAGGTATTTGCATGATTCCCATGGCTTATAGTCGGGCTGCTGTTGATAAGCAAATATAAAGCGCAATGATATTTAATCCAGGGTTATGAAACTTTCCACAGTTCTAGCATAATGTGGTCGGATAAAATTTAAACATATTTTAAACAAAATAATTTTTATTAAAAAACAATCACACTACTTTATTTTATTTTACTTCGCCATTGTAAATTGGAAAATGTTTCCAAATTTTACTTCTAAATGCTAAAGTAAAGGTGACTTTTACAATAATTGGCTATTATTTGGAAGACGAACAACTTTCCCCGAAAATAAAAGGTATTATAATACTTAAGGGGGATGTAATTTGAACAATGCTCGCACAAGGATAATTTCTTCATGCGTAGAGAATAAGAAAACCAAAATAACTACGCCCCATGTGGTGTTTAAATAAAAAGAAATTCAACAAATGGATCCATAATAGCTTTTTTTTATTTTAGAGCTTTTGATAGAAATGACTTTTTAAAATCCTTTTTTTGCAATGTGTTAACGCATTACATTGGTATTGCGTTGCGATTATACAACAACTGTCACATTGTGGAAATATTTATAGTGATTGGATTGCCGATACTTGCCAATAATATTAAAATTTTTACCGTTAGACAATCTATTCACTTTTTTATTAGTAAATTTCTCAACATCAAGATTTACAAATTCATATAAAAAATAAATTTTGTGACCATGATAACCATCTAATCTATGGAATATTACTGCGGTATAACTAAATATTATGCTTTTAAGCGTTAATTGGACGAGAACGAAGCTTTACCGTAAATCGAAATTAGTGTTCACTTGATTTTAATTTATATTGCACAATTCGACAAAACTATATATTTTATATTATTAATTTAAAAAAAAAACCTTATAAGCTTTATAAAATGTTAGCTTCAAACTATTGTTTTTTTCCATAGTAAAGAAAAATCTTGTTTGTATGCAATTTTAATGTACTATTTTTTTGATTCGTCCAAGTAACAACATTTAGAAATTTAAAAATTAAATTTTTAATACTCGAATATTGTCCTTTTGAAAATTGATAGGTATTAATGCATAAATTTGAAGATGTGTTTTGGAATTTCTCACATCCTTGCAATTTAATAGTTACTATTAAAGTGACATTTTGGTAACAGGGCTAAACGTAAGAAGTCAATATATCAACTTTCCATAATTTGACTGGAAGAGAACACGTTTATTTGATAGTGAAACAATACAGTAGAAATTGTTTGACAAATGTTGATTTAGATCTGTAATTAAATTGTGCTTACTAGTAGTTACTATTGATAAACTTGCATAATGTTATATATGGTAAATTAATATATATATATCTGATAAATCAAACAATGTAGAATTATTCAAATGTTTGTTTAATTGTGAAATTGGTAAATATTTTGAAATTTTGGAATGCACACGTATGCTAAATTATTTTGCTATATTATGTAACTTTCATTGCTCAAACACTCTAAAAACAATAGTTCAATTTAATGCATACCAAGAATACTAATGATAAAATACATTGTATCTACTCTTTCTTGAGACACTTGGAAAAATTTGTTAACTTAATAGAGAAAATTTTGTTTTTTTGTATTTGTAAAATGTAAGAAATATACAAAAAATACAAATAAAATCTTAATTGAGTTTTGAGTAATGCCAGGGTTCGTTAGATATAATGCGCAAAAGTTATTCTATGTCATGCAGTTTACAATTTCAAAATTATTATTCGATATTTGATTAATTATTATTTACATTTCTTACATTTCACAATTCTTAAACAATCATGCAAAATGACATATTATGAACTCCTGCATCTCTTTTAAGCAACATCAAAATAGCATTACATTTCTCTTGATGGTTGTTATCTCAATTTTATTGATTTTCTCACATTCAAGATAAAATCTAATAATATGCATTTTTTGTTCTAATAATTAATACTAAATAGAAATTATACTAAATATTTCAATTAATCCTTATCATTCCATATCCAATGTGTTCGTTAATATCAAATCTAGTTATTAACATGAATAATTATAATTATGTTGTAATTATTCTATTAACTATTCAACTTAATCAAATTTTGAATACTTGGCAGTAATTTCGTCTAACATTGTTTAAACGACTGAGATTCAACATAAATCTGAGTTAATTTTTCGTAGTATTACTTCAACTTAGTTGACATCGAAAGTCAAAAACACAAAATTTATCTACCTATTTTGATTCAATTTAAATGTTCAATTCATCATAATTCCATTATTATCATTATTACCTTAATCTAATTCGTATTTCAGTAAAATAAATGAACACATATTTTTCCTTTTATCACAAAATCACTATACATTTTCTCAATATTCACCTTCCCCACATTTTCTTTCTTATTAATCTTTTATCAATATGTTGGACAGTTACAAATTCTCTTTATCCTCAGTAATTTTAATAATTTTACATAGAAATTTACATCTTTTCTTACCGACACAATCTAATAGTTCAAAACTAAGATTTTAAATTATTCTGCCAGCTTCTATCGATTTAATTCTAAGGTATATAATTTATTACTTGAAGCATAATTTGACCGAGGCAACCATAGCAACCCAATTTTGCAGTTTTATTGAAGTTTTTCAAGTGCTTTATTAATTTTACTTGGCGCTCAGCAAGATCGGCATTTCTTTTCACAGTTGACTAACAGGTTTTTCACTTTTCTTGTGTGTGTAAAAATAATATTTTATGAATAAAATTTAAAAATTTTATCTTCACGAAATCGAAATCAAATTAAGATTTATTTTAACCTAATTTAGTACATTAACTTTTGCCAACTTTCGTGCTGTAACACATCAATGTTAATATATTAAATAATATATTTGCTCTCCCACTGACGTATTTAGAGATTCCAATGCATCTTACAGCTTAATGTGCCATTATTACATTATAGCAAGGGCAAACTCAAATTATATAATTTTCAATGTACCAACATGAAATTCATTAATTAAGTTGATTTATATTGGTAATAGTCTGTGTTTTTTTGCAAATATTTCATAAATTAAATTAGAAATTTTCTATTGACCAATAATCAGTGGTTGCCATATGTAATTTTCTATTTTTTAGGTAGGTATTGCCGTATTACAATGAAAAGCTAATACTATCTATACCTAGTTATTATGTTTTATTTCTATACCTATTGTATACACCTATTGTATTGTTCTATTGATTCAAAAGTAAAAATAGGTGATTTTAAAAATAATTTACATAATGTAGTTCAACGCGAATGTTGTATAGGCAACACATCTTACAGTTATAACTTTATACCTAGTACAACTAATGTTACCAATAACGTTACATCAAGTTATTCTTTCCTTGTAAAATTTTCTGAGCTAGTTGTCATTTTTTATTCAAAAGTAGAATTAAAATTGATAGTATACTAAATGCTGATCTTTAGGGTTTTCTATTTATACTATTAATTCTACGTATCAGAAAAATAATAAATAAAATAATTACATAATCAATTCAATTTGTAAATAAATTAACTACAAGTGTTGTTTGCTTCTTGGCTTATAATGAACAATAATAATTATTTTGGCTTCTCACTAGTTTTAATTGATAAATAACAACTTAACAAATATTTACAATAATTATATACAAATTGGAGTTCTTGCAGTGTGAACTCCGAGTTCTTATTATGTCGAAACAAATATGTAAACTGAGGACCAAAGGGTTTCTTTGGTCCGACTTTAACAATAAAAATATGCTGATACCTGCTGGGGAAAATCCCAACAGGTGAAACAATAATGCACAAAAGAAAAATGTCTATTGTCCAATAATAAGTTAACGGCGCCGGCGAGGCGTCGGGTGCAAATATTCAAAATGCACTTAACATACCGCCCGCCTTGAAAGGAACGCCTTTCAAAGTACAAAAAACACTAAGTAAATATGATAGTTTATAGGTAGTTGCACTAATTGTCTGTGGGTAACACGCAAACTTTGGACACGGCACGTCGCACTATGGAACTTGAAGTTTTTATGCTTACGACGCGGATCACACCATCTTTACCGGGATGAAGTTCGCTGACACGTCCCATGAGCCACTTGAGGGGGGGGAGGTTGTCTTCCTTTAATAAAACCAACATACCTATGTCAATTGGTATGTTCTGACGTGTCCGTTTCGATCGCTGTTGCAACTGACATAGGTACTCCGTGGACCAACGTTTCCAAAAATGTTGCACCATTTGCTGTAGATGCTGGTAATTGGACAGCCTATTTACAGGTATTTCTTGCAAGTCCATTTGAGGCAGTGCACAAAGAGGTTGTCCAATAAGGAAATGGCCAGGAGTTAAAACGGTAAGGTCGGATGGATCGCTGGACAGTGGGGTTAGAGGACGAGAATTCAAACAGGACTCTACTTGCGTTAATAGCGTATATAGTTGTTCAAAAGTGAGAATTGTGTCTCCTATAACCCGCTTCACATGAAATTTGGCAGATTTTACTGCAGCTTCCCAGAGACCACCGAAAGTGGGAGATCTAGCTGGTATAAAGTGCCAACGTATAGCCCTTTGAGTCATGTAATGAAAAAATTCTTTTTTGAATTGATCGTTTTGTAATTTATCAACTAACTCGCTTAAGGCGTTATTCGCTCCTACAAAATTTGTCCCGTTATCTGAATATATATCAGAACAAAAACCGCGTCGAGCCGTGAAACGTTTAAAAATATTCAAAAATGAGTCTGTACTCAGATCCGGAGCTAATTCTATATGAACAGCCTTAGTCGAGAAGCAAACGAAGATACAAAGGTAAGCCTTGGAAGTTTTACATCCTCGGCTCTTTCGGTCTTTAATAATGTACGGACCTGCATAATCAACACCGCAAACTGAAAAAGGTCGAGTGGGCGTGAGCCGCGATTTCGGTAGGTTACCCATAATGGGTTCCGAATTAGTAGGCCGTACGCGAAAACAGTGGATGCATTTGTTTACAATTTTTTTACATAAAGACGGTCCAGAAAGTGGCCAAAATCGTTCTCGCAATGAAACTAGCATGGCCTGTGGGCCAGCGTGGAGCAAACGTATATGCTCATGTCGCGCTATTAATAGTGTAAACGGATGTTTTGCCGGCAACACAACGGGATGTTTTTTATTTACATCGAAGTTTGAATGAAGCAGCCGTCCACCTACGCGCATGAGACCTAGCGCATCAACAAAGGGGTGCAGCGTTAACAGTCTACTATTAGTTTTCAAAGGTTTTCCTGTTACCAAATGATTTAGTTCATCTGTAAAGGCGTGCGCCTGACATGATTTTATTAAACTGTTTAATGAATTGTTTAGTTCACTTGTTGTAAGAGATCCCCGCAAACGATTACCTTGATTCAAGCAATTGTGTTTAAACCTTAAGCAGTAAGCCGTGACTCTTTGTAACTTAATAAGACGTGAATAGCGTTCGAACAAATCAAATCCGGAGATTTGTATGGATAACACATTGGAGGGAGCTAATTTAAATTCCGGAAGGTCGTTATCGCGAATGCAACTAGTATCCAATGACGGCCAAAGTTCATGGTTTTCCGATAGCCAAGTTGGACCGCTCCACCATAACGTGGAAGTAAGTAGCTCTTGCGGATACACACCCCGTGAGATCAAATCGGCTGGATTGTCGCTACTGCGAACGTGATGCCAGTCACCTATTTTGGTCAAGGTCTGAATTTGTGCTATTCGATTTGCGACGAAAGTTTTCCATGTGTGTGAAGATTTATTTAACCAACCTAAAACAATGGTCGAATCGGTCCAGAGGAAAACTGAATGAAATGTCGCATTTAATGATTTGACAACTTTATCAAGGAGATTGGCAAGAAGAAGAGCACCACATAATTCAAGGCGCGGAATATTTAAATTTTTCAACGGTGCGACTCTAGATTTGGCGCATAAAAGAGAAACGTGAACGTCGCCGTGGGCATCCATGGTACGGGTATAGATGCAAGCGCCGTATGCCATCTCGGAAGCGTCTGAAAAACCGTGAAGTTGAATTTCCGTCGGATTTTCGCACATGACGTGCCGAGGAATTATTAAGTCATTTAGTGATTGCAAACCGTTCCGAAAATGAATCCACTTTGTATGAAGGTCGGACGGTAAAGATTCGTCCCAATCTATTTTTAATGACCAAAGCCTTTGTAAGATGGACTTTGCTATTACAGTTACTGGTCCAAGAATGCCAAGCGGATCAAAGATTTGAGCCGTAGTCGATAAAATCATGCGTTTGGTAATCGATTGATTTGGGTTACGCGCTTCGATAGAGAATTTAAAGATATCGGAAGATGAGTTCCACCAGAGACCTAAAGCCTTTGCGTCGAAATCGCCAATTTGTAATAGCTCAGAATCATGATCGACCGCTTCGACCAATTGTGGACTATTTGATCGCCATTTACGTAGTTGAAAACAGGCAGTACTTAATATATGAATAAGATTTGATTTAATAACCCGAAGCTCTTCAATTGAATTGGCCCCAGTGAGCAGATCGTCTACGTAAAAATCTTTCAGAATGATTGCTGATTCGGAAGGATAGGTGGCAATATTTTCCTGTGCAACTTGGTGCAAACACCTTATTGCCAAGAATGGAGCTGATGAAGTCCCATACGTCAGCGTTGACAGCTCATAGCATAATATTGGAGCAGTGGGGTTATCGCGCCATAGTATTCTTTGTAAAGATCGCTGATTGGCGTTAACTAGAATTTGCCTATACATTTTGGCAATATCCGCGACAAGAACAAAGCGATGTTGTCTAAAACGAAGAACAATTGCTAATAGGTCATCTTGAATAGTAGGACCTACTAGCTGTGCGTCATTGATAGATAACCCCGAAGACGTAGGTGCTGAACCATCGAAAACGACCCTTAATCGCGTACTTATGCTAGTATCTTTAATCACAGCATGATGTGGAAAATAATAGCAAATGCCTTTGATGGGCTCGCGTTCGTCGACTTGTTTCATATGACCTAAATCTTTATATTCCTTCATGAAAGAGACGTATTGAAGTTTGAGAGCGCGATTTTTCTCCAGTTTGCGTTCCAATGACAGAAAGCGGTTTAGTGCAGGTTGGCGAGATTCCCCTAAGCGCGAGATAGATTCATTGAAGGGTATAGTAACTGTGAAACGACCGTTGTTATCTCGAATAGTAGTTTTGGAGAAATTGTCTTCGCATAATTTCTCTACGATTGATAAAGGCTGAGATGCTTGTAATTCTTCAATTTCCCAAAATTTAGCGAGCTGGTCTTCTATAGAATTTTTCATTGTGAAATTACATTTAACCGATGCAGAATTTATGAGCGGTATGGAAGACATGGGTCCAGCTAGTACCCAACCAAAAAGAGTTTTGTGAAGGATTGGTTTGTTTTTGCCCAATCTGATTTGACCGATACATAAAATATTCCAAAAAAGATCCGCACCAATGAGAATGTCAATATTGTTTGATATGTGAAAGGTGGGATCTGCAAGTTTTATATCGCTAGGAATATTTATTAGAGAACGATCGAAAGTGACTGATGGAATGCTGCCCGTTACTCGAGGCACAGTGAAGCAGTGAAGATCTATATTGAAAGCGTTGATTCGCGACCGAATGTTTACTACGGTTTTGTGAGAAAGTTTAGATTCCACTTGGTTTATTCCAGTTACAGAAATAGACACCTTTGATTTTGGTAAGTTCAATTTGGCGCAAAGACCTTCCGAAATAAATTGATTTGATTCAGATCCCGAATCTAAAAGTGCTCTGACTTCTGTGAAAATGCCTTTGTTGTCTTTTACCTTAATTATAACGGTAGAGAGTATACAATGAGTGGAGAGCCCACATACCGTGTGAGAAGTAACTGCTGCTGATTCCTGATTTATTACTAAGTTGGGTGCAGATGTGCGCTCAGAAATGTTCGGAACCGTAGGTAAGAGGGGGGGTGATTGAACATTATCAATGTTTAAATGGAGCAAAGTGTTGTGAGACTTGCGGCATTTTTTACATTTTAAAGACTTACAAAATCTATTAGAGTGACCTTTTTGTAGGCAATTGATACAGAGACGCAATTCACGAGCTCTCTGAATTCTCTCCTGAATCGGGAGATCTAAAAATGTATTGCAATTACTAATATTATGATTGGAACCGCAGCTGGTACACGAAGAATTAGAAGTAGCAATATTGGCTACGACTTTGTCGCGTTTATAAATTGAACGTGGTTCTACTAAAGTTTGTTTGGTTTGCTTACACTTCTCAAGCATTCTGCAACGTGTTTCCAGAAACTCTATTAATTCTGACATCGTAGGCATGTCAGAGGCGTTTTCATTTGTACCTTCCCAATCGCGTAGTGTTACGGAATCCAGTTTTTGAGTTATTATGTGAATTAATAACGTTGACCACTGGTCCACCGGTTGATCTAAAGCTTTGAGAGCGCTTAAATTTGTCGAAGTATCATTAAGCAGTTGACGCAAACCGATTAGAGATTCCTTAGCTAATGAAGGAGTGCTCAAAAGAGCTTTAACATGATTATTTATTATTAAATGCTTATTATTGTACCGATCGCGTAACAACGTCCAAGCGGTGGTGTAGTTAACATTAGTCACCGGTAATGAGTCTATGAGTCGGAGAGCATCTCCCTTCAAAGATGATTTCAAATAATGGAATTTTTGAACGTCGGGTAGATCGGGATCGTCATGAATTAGAGACATAAATGTGTCGTAAAATGACACCCAGCTCTCGTAAGCACCATTGAATGATTTTAATTCTAAAACCGGCAGGCGTACATTTTTTTTAAATTGAGAAATATTCGAGTCGTGTAAAACTCCCGTAGGACAAGACCTCGCGGTTTCTGGCACCTTTTGATTGTCGCGAATTAATTTATTAGCATGAGCGACTACCTCAAAGTAGGAATTTTCAAATGTATCACGTTCGTTATCATGAGTAGTGCTTTCATCATCAAGCAGTTCTATGTTAGTTTGAATATCATCGAATTCTTCAAATAACGGTACAATTTTTGATAAACGAAGTTCTAGTTGTAATAGGGCAATATCATTAATTTCCTTTAAACTAGCTAAATGATTGTGAAATTTAGTAATACGTGATTTAACGTTACCACGTTTTACCTTTAATTCGGCAATAGTGGCCATAATTAAAAATGAAAATTATAATAATTTAAAAATTATGATAAATGAAGCAATGAAAATTAGGAGGTTTGTCTATTGCAAAAAACGTCTATTAACACAAGTAGTAATATTAACTAAATAAGGAATATTGGCAGGATAATAAAGGAATTCACTAACCTTATAGTTTTTACCTCAGACTAAATATACCTAGACAGAACATATACAAACGTAACTTGAAGCAAATTTTTCTATTTGTTTACATATCTGGTGTTTACCGAGTCCCGAGTTGTAATTGGTCAAAAATGCGCACCACTTGTTGTGGTTAAAATACGAAATATTTTTTTAAACATAGTGAATTAATTATTTTAGTTATTGAGTCGTGTGTGGAATTTATAATTTAAAAAATGGGCAAGCAATGCATTGTGTGTGGTGGAGTGTATCAAAAATCTTTAAAACATAAGTAAGTAAAATTTAACCTATAAAAATTCATAGGCGTAACCACTGGACGTTGTTTAATAACAAGTAATGTTTACCAACAGTGATGCTTAAAATTTGCTTCAAAACAAACCTGTGTGTTAGCATAGCTATGCTCTGTCTAGTAAATAGTTAGTCTGAGGTTTTTACCAACAAATTGCGTAGTGGAACTTGCACGTTTGATTGCTGTCGACTCCGGACCTGTCTTTCAATTCGACCACGTGTGTGAAATTCGTTTTAATGTAGAATTTGTTAAGTTTTCTTGGATGGGGTCACCAGATAGAATGCACAAAGATGAAGTAACTTACAAAAATGTGTGTAATCAAGTACTGTTGATATACACCGATAAATTCTCTCTTGCATGCACTATCACGTCGGGGTCACCAAAATTATGTTGTTTGCTTCTTGGCTTATAATGAACAATAATAATTATTTTGGCTTCTCACTAGTTTTAATTGATAAATAACAACTTAACAAATATTTACAATAATTATATACAAATTGGAGTTCTTGCAGTGTGAACTCCGAGTTCTTATTATGTCGAAACAAATATGTAAACTGAGGACCAAAGGGTTTCTTTGGTCCGACTTTAACAATAAAAATATGCTGATACCTGCTGGGGAAAATCCCAACAGGTGAAACAATAATGCACAAAAGAAAAATGTCTATTGTCCAATAATAAGTTAACGGCGCCGGCGAGGCGTCGGGTGCAAATATTCAAAATGCACTTAACAACAAGTTTAAACAACTCAATTATACTTTAATGTACAAAAATAATGGCAATCACCGTAAGGATTATGTTATTCAATGTTTACTAAATAATTTCAAGCTTTTAATTTTAAATAAATTATTTACTTTTGTACCTTTCTTTGTTATTTTGAAAGCGACAAATTATGGAATTAAGTTTTCCTTCGAGTAAGTTGTAAGCTGGGCCTGAAAATTCAACCTAACTAATAGTACAGAAAAAGCTTCATTTTAATATTAACCTATTTCATCGCTTTTCTCTCTAGCTTTCCAAATAAAATCAAAACTTTATGTTTATTTGTGTTTTTGGTTACCTAGACGGTCGATTGAAGTCTTCAAATTTCAGGCCTGTTCTGCAGTTGTGCGGGAAATTAAGAGAATCTAAAAAAGTTTAATGCTTTGAGTGAGATGAGTCAAAAAATAAATAAATAGACGCAATTTTTATATGATGTGGTGGAAACCACGAGCAAGTTGATATTTCTGAGGACTGTTTGGCTCTCTTTAGGTGCAGTTCCAAGAATTTGTTTGTCGATTAAATTAAGTCTAAATAACAGACAAAACAATAGATTGAAGATGGTTCTAATGCGCCGAAAAAGGCAAAAATGATATGATGACACAGTCTTTTGGGATATCTCGAAATATTACTAATCGACCATCTTGGAAAAGACAAGATAATTAAAGAAAAACGACCAAATTTACCAAAAGAAAAGTTCTGCTTTAAATATCAAATGATGTGCCAGTTTACAAAGCTACAAATGCATTTTTTTGGCTTTTTTTTTAACAAATTTAGCTTATTACGAATTCCATTTACTCTCATAAATTTCGAGAATATTTTTGTGTCCTTTACAAATAATACCAAAAATTTTAAACACACTGGATGAAATGTATTGAGCTAAATGGAGACTATATAGAAGAACAAAAATAACTTTTAACAAAAAAATTGCGTTTTGTTTTATAGGCTAGTAGTATTTTATTGAACTACCCTCGTACTACTGGAACGATCTAGTAGGAACACTGATGTCTCAAGCAATCGGCAGTATAAAAATTGCTGCGTGAAATAATATTGAGTAAATTTCTTACTTTTAAATTTAATATGTTTTCATCAAGTTTTACTGTAGCCAGTAAAATACAAAAGGTATTATATTATACAAAAGAGCAATATACAAGCAGTAGCAGATTTTATTTACTATTGTAAATAAAGTAACATGCACAAATTTTTATGAAAATTTTATATTATTATTTACCAGTTTGTGTTTTTTTTTTAATAACTTCAAACCATAATATTGTATAAATTTATTAGTTTTTAATTATCTACGTGGTTTGTAGAAATAATTCAATGTTTTTATATAAAGAGCCTTAAAACGATTTTATAATTAACCAAAAAGTATTGTAAAAAATATATAAAAATGGGTTTGTGTAGATCAGAATTTGTTTTTAAAATTTTGAACAATTAAAAAAATAACTTGTTTTAATGGAAGAATAAGAGTATAATACGGTATGTACACAGCATCTTATAGTTTAAAATTATTTATTGTTCTTAGTATAATACAATGTATATTTTTTCACAAATTTAATGTCGTTTTTTATTCTTATAGTATTAAGCAAGCTGGTTATTAAGTAAAAGTATTTGCATTATAAAATCTTTTAAACTTTTACGCATAATACGGTTCTTAATTATAATAAACCAGAATAAGTAAGATCGTTAGGGATACTAAAAAGTGTTATTATCATTTTAATCACTGTTGCAAATGTTCAAGACTAAACTGGATAAGACATAAATGAGAGTGTTAATTATTTTATTTTTTACGGTGGAGCGTCTCGCTTAATAAAAAATGCACATTAAAAAATTAATCCACAAACTTAAATTAAAAATTATTTATTTACTAATGGCCGATATAAATATTTTGTCAAGTAAAATGCGCTGCAGGAAGAAAAAAATTATTTCGGTTGCATAAAATGAATTTAATATTTATTGTAAATTATAATATGTCAAAGAGAGTTTAATATACATACATTCCGCGGCATTGTAGAAATTATACAAACCATAATATTATTGTTCTCGAAGTATTGTAACAGAATATAAATTGCAATTTTAAGTACTAAATTTAGTTTAACAGTTTGATTTCTTTATTTTGATATTATTCATCAAAGATTCATAAAATAATTTTGTTAAATTACTTGTACGATCGTTTAGACTTTAGAGCAATATTCACAGTAGGGACAATAATATTCATGTTTAACCAAGTGAATTATTATTATGATGTTCTTTTGATGTTACATTGCTGTTTATTTAATCTGCACTTTTGCCATACAAATATTATGAGATAGATACTATTTCATTAATGCTTATGATTTGAAATAAACGTTTTCACTAGTTTGTTATTAAAGTAAAATAATTAATATGTAGAGAAGTTCAAATCGTATTAATTTTCAATATACGATTTTATATCAAAATGTTCATTACATATTCATTAAAAGTTTTATTTAAATAATATAAGGTATTATTTTTTATAGATCTGGTCCAAATGATACATCTATAAAAACATACATCTCCATCCAGTTAATTTAAGAATTTTTTGTATTATGTAAAGTAATTTTCAAATTTTGAAGAAAAACTTTGTAGATTACGATTCTTAAAGAAGAAAAGAAGAAATTCTGTTGAAGAAATTCAAAAAGAGGACATTAGCAAATACTGATTGATGAAAATGCCCCATACAAACGGAAAAGACAATTAAAACAATTTTTAAAATAAATAAATATGAAAATATTTCATATTTAAATATGATGGTTGTATCCTTCTAAAGTGGCGGCTTATCTTCTAGGGCGTAATATATGTTTTTGGAAATATAAAGTCAAAACATTCTCTACTACGAGTACGAGGGCTTTTAAATCGCCAATAAAAACATCAGCTAACTCTAGTACACCAAGTCAGTCAACTTACCTCATTCTCTTTATTCCCACTGCTTGCAATACCGGTGCGCAGAACTGTTGAAAAGTCTGCTGATAGGTTTGCTAGTTATGAAACTCATTTTTTGGTTAGTTTTGTAACCTTATTTAAACTGTATTATAATTTTTCGTGTAGTTTTTCAATGGTGATTTATATTTACTTGTTAAATACTTTGTGTCAAAATGAATTTAGTTTTAAATATAAATTCTGTACATTACATTAAAATTTCTGTACATTAAAAATATGAATGTTCGGATAATGAAAATGTAAACAAAAATACAGTTGAATTTAAAAATGATTAAATAAAGTTTCAAATTTTACAAGTTAATTAAACAGTATCATGAGCTTAATGTTTATATAATTTGAAGGTAAACTTTCTGAAACATTTTTATTTATGGTTATTCTTATTTTGTTGGCAAAATTCACAAAAATGTGAATTACATTAATTATATTGAATTGTAATACTCGTATTAATAATAATTATTGTAGAATAAAAGATTTTCAAACAAAAAACCTTTTGTCATTTTATTTGTTAACAATTTCTTTGCTTTTAGCTTTAAAATAACTTTAAAATAAAATAAGCTCATCTACTGCAAGAACATAAATCAACAGTATTTTTTAAGATTAATTTGAATTTTCCTAAATATTTACCAGTTGTTAATTTTTAAGTGAGTTTCTGTTATTCTTTAATTAAGTAAGTAGTTCTAAACAACTGTGAAACAATAAATTAACTTAAAAGCTTCAAAACCGATTGTATTGAATTGTATGTAGGGAGGTATTTTTATTGTAATTTCTTCTTTTGATTGAATTTGCCTGTTGGAATAAACTTTATTCTTATAATTATTAAGAACAATACTGCTAATTGTGTACAAAAGATGCAATTAAAAGTTAACTGCCGGCACTTGACTGAAATTGCAGAACATATGCGTTAAAATCAAATTTATAAGAAATATAATAAAACTAAAGAACTAAAGTGGTGCACGAGAGTAATATTCAGTGCTAATTAAAAAATGCTTCTTATGCTTTCCAGAATGTCGTAATTGTTGTAGTTCAGAGTTCCGCTCCGAGACGATCATTGGCCTAGTAGTCAGCGAGATCAACTGCTCCTACTACAATTGAGAGAAAAATCTGGAGAATTTCAAATAACTACTGAATTAGTTTAAAATACTTTCTTTCTTGTCAATCTGGATTTTATGTGTTGCATAATTTCCTTTGTTATGGATTTCCACATCTTTTTTTCTACCAAGACCTACATTTCTGTTATATTATAGCAAATATTTTAACAATATGTTTTATAATATTTCTATATATTTCTCTATTTTCAAAATACAAACTTATGAAATATTCTGCAGCGACTTTAAACATTGCATCCCAAGCAAGAGATTACAAAATTTTACAAAATATGTATAATATTTTGCAGTTTGTAAAATTATTATACTGTAGGCATAAAGTGAAAAGTTGTAAAGTTGTTTTGTAAAATAGATTCCAGGCTTTTCCACAATTTCTTAATTAATATGACAACAAAACATGATCATTGAGCAAATTTTAACTTGTTACTGTTCTTGTATTGAAGTAAGTATATAAGTAAGTTATTGTAAAATAATGTAAAGCAGTATTTATAGAAATTAAAATCCCAACGGTAAAAATATTTATTTTTATAAATAAATTAGTAATATTAACAAAATACACAAAAAATTCAAATATAATTAGTAGCTACATCTGCTTGAATCTAAAATTTACGAGACATTAAGTAAATAGGGGTTGCACGTGCTGCAGGCTATTTAAATGTTAAGTTTGCTAGAAAGGCAAAAGGACCAGTTTGGCTTTTCCATTTACCACATGGACTGGACGTTTTTAATTTTATTGCAATAGTAAACTATTATTAACGCTGCCTTACTTCTTCAATCTTAGTACATCAAAAACCAATTTATTTAATCCGATTTGGCGATAAAATTATTTAATATTGTTAAAAAAAACCACCGCACGTTGTGGTTAAGAAAAATTAATTTTTTGTCGTCGAAAATTTGAAACTGAAATTATATTATCTACAAATTTATATTAACATTTATATATTAAATAGGAAATTAGTTTTTGGAAATTATTATAAATTTCAGGTTGGGACCATAGTATCTTTTTGGTTACTCGAATTTCTACTCGTATTATCTGGTAAAAAATTACTTCATAAAACTTGATATTACCACGACAGGCTCTAATAATAAATTAACCAACAAAGGATTGAAAGTAGAAAATAATAGAGAAAATAGAGGTTACTATTTTGATGATTAGAGTTTCAAATAAAGCTTGCCAGTCGACAAGTTTACTGTCAGCTTCAGTTTATAGCAGCTTTCATTCAACTCATTTCTAGTTGGAAGTGGTAAAACAGACTCTATTTTATTATCGCGGTTGCAATAAATATAACCCATTGTCATCATGTCGTGTTATTACTATAACATGTCTGCCTTTATCCATAATTTGCGTGCCCACATATTTATTTGACAATTTAAATTGAATCAATTTGGTTACTATACATTACATTAGGTGTCTGTTGCGAGATTCATCTCAGATAATGCACTCCGGAAGAGCGAATTTTTCATTTTAGGAAAACAGACTCATAGAATAGGTAATTAGTAGTACAGGATTGAATGGTTAAGCTGCAGCACATGCAACAAAGTGAGATCATATATTTAAAAAAAATTATTAAAATAATTTAAACAAGATTCTTGCTTCTTTTAGGATTTCTAAAGTAATTAAGTTGCTTCTGAGGGTCCGAGATGCTTAATTAGAGAAATTGTTCTGCATCGGACAGAAGTTTAATTAGAGCGGAATGGATTGAAGATACGGTGGGACCCTTCACACTTGTTGTTTACTTTACTCTAACTAGGAGTAGTAAATTTGTTTGTTTTCATTTAGTGCAATAATATTTTCCCGATAAAAACCAGCAGGTTCAAATTCTACTTCGGCTATCTAAAATGCAGCGTTAACAAAGTGTCAAAGAGATGTGTGTGTTTTGCTTTACCAAATAAGTATTTCTTGTCATTTCTAGATAGTTAGAAGTCGACATCTATTTCTGTTTTTGACATTCCAATCGCATTCTAATGTCACACTAGTTCGTGCGATTCTTTTTTTAAATATACTGTAACATTTTTATGTAGGAGAAAAACGTTCAATTTGCAGAAAAAAAATAAAAGTTTTTAATATACTGATTTTATTAAGTTTTCGCAATAACTTCGTAACATCTGTTTTAATTTATTTAAGCTCTGCTGCTAACTAGGCTAACGATTACAGAGATTACGCAGTTTTAATGATATTTCAGCAAACGAGTATCCTTGCAAATGAAAAAGCTTACACTTGGACGGCTGATGTGGTCACTAGACTAGGACGATATTATATCGAGTATGCAAGGCACATTTTGTAATACCCTGAAAATAATCTTATCGTGTGCCCCATTAGCCCCATTTAGATCATGTTAAAGCAATATAACGCGATCTTTTCTCAGGATATTATGAAAGAATCATGAGCTACACGTTCTAAAATGAAAAATTCTTGTCGTTTTTATGAGTAACTACCGACGAAAAGTACTGTGCATCAGTTCGCATTTCAGTTTTCTTCATTTATCAAAGTCACTCCCAATATACTCGTATACCATATGTATTGAATTTGAAATATTTTTAGTGTTCTACGTTTTTATTATTACACAAAAATTGATTTGCATTTCATTACAGTTCAAACTTTAAGTTATGATATTTTATAACAAATAGAATAATATAAGTGCTCTTGAAAGATGACGTACTTTATGCACTGCTTTTCTAGAATTAATATTTTATCTTAGTTAATTTTAGAGCAATATAATATATAGCATATTATTTTACAAGGAGCAAAAGTAAGACTTTCGTGGCGAGTCAAAGTACAAAAAGTACTTTAGTGCCGCTCATCATATTTTGCTCTTAAATCAATTTATTTCACAAAGATATAAACCTTAGAATTTACAATGAAAGCACGGATTAAATTATTAAATACCTCGATGGTAAATTCGTTTAAATATGTACGTTGTCTGCTAAACAAAAGTTGCTCATTTGCAAAAAAATTTTAACCAAATGTATAAATACTAGTGTAGATATACACTAAAAGCTTTTGAAGTAAGTCATTATTTATTCATAGGTATTTTATATAACATTTAAATTTAGAGAAAAAAAGAAAACAGAGTTTGAAAAAGTTTTTTGTTTAATCCAAAGAAAAAACAATGATATAGCTGTGATTTGTAAGCACACCAAGTTTGATTTCACAACAATAATTGGAACAAAAATAGTACATTGTGTATTCTAAATAGTGGCGGAAACTTCAATAATACAGTGCCGTAAGTATTAGGTATTTTAGTATTACATTAGCAGACAATTTGTGTATCAATTAATCACACATTTTACTAAAAACAACAAAAACTAGTCAATAAAACTAACAATTTGTAAATAAATATTATTACGAAACAATAATGGTTAGTTATATTTGATGATTCAGGTATCATGACTCATCCTCGATGATTCATTTAATGACTCATGCATGGTGATTCATATATATTATGATAATGATAACCTGTTGTTATGTAGTATATAACAGGTCCGCTGTTGGACCTGTTGGCCGTCGCTGATCGGGGCTTATTGTTCAAATATTGCCGAGTTTGCAGTCTGGATCGTTCTAGAAACCTATATAAGTTTATAGGAATTCCTGGAAGTTTGTGGAAATTTCTAGAAATATGCAATTGGATATAAATAGTAGCGCGATTTGCTGTAAAGTAAGTCCGAGTTCGAACTCGGAAGTGTGAACATAAATATCGTAGAAATAAATAGTTGTGTAAATAAATATACCGGGTGTTACATAATTACAGTGACTTAGTTTAATTAAACATATGTGGACTAATGTGATTGTTAATAATTATAGTGTAGTTTAGAATTAGTGAAAATATTAGTGTAGTAATTGTACAATATACATGTTTCGGTCTACTGGACCATCAATCAGTACATAATAATGTATTAAGGTTATAGAAAATAAAAAATAGAAATAAAATTTATTATTGTAACAATTGATTATCATCCTTTGCGAGGTCAACACACACTTGGATAAGCGGTCTTTCTATCAATTTTTCTGGATTATTCATAATTACTTTCTTATCTTTATAAATTTCAGTCGTCCATCTTATCTCCTTTCTCGGATATGTGTAGAAATTCCGTGTTCTCGACGTTTGCTTCATATTGTTCTTTAATTAAAAATTAGATTTACAGAAAAAATTAGAAAAAAATACAGATTTCGCTTTTCTATTGCTTTTCCAAGATAAGAAATTTTTTAATTTTTTTTTAAATTTTTTTAAAAATTACAGTTCACAGCCCCAAAAAAGGAGGCTCTCTCTTATTGAATATTTAGCTCTATAAGATATTATAGTACTATTGCTCCTTATATGCTTCTCTATTTTTCAAATCTTATTCCCCATAATATGATAGACTACAAACCTCTTCTGATTTCTTATGGAGTTTTGAAATGTGATATATTGTTCTGAACTTCTTGTAATTTTTGCTGATCAAGTTAAAAAATTGAAGAGTGCAGGTTGTAATTCTTTGTGCTAAATCCAATTCAATACCGCTGTGGCCGCTCGTAGATACTACAAAAACATGTTTAAGACATTCAATGTTTTTTTTTAAATAAATATAAAATTTTACATTTCTATTTAACGATTAAAAATTTGTTTTTAGGGGACTGAGCGGAAATGGAGTCACAACAAATATATTGCATGGGGGCGATAAAGCGAAGTATGAACGTTAGACATTGTATTTCTGACTTATTGGTCTTCGTCAGTACAGTATAAAACTAGTTCATTATATTAACTAAAATTTTGAACAACAATGAACAAAATTTGTTATATTAATGAAAAATTCATGTAGTATTCATGACAAAAATTATTTTATTTTTTATGAATTTGTACTGAATTTTTTCAGTGTAATTATCAAAACCAAGTTTAAAAATGAAATACATATCTCTAAAAATGAAAGAATAATTCGGAAACTTCTGACTCCTCAGTCTACATTTCAGATTTTGAAGTCAGAGGAAATAAAGAATTGTTCCACTTACGAAACCTGTGTTGTTTATAGATTAAATTCCGTATTATTTAACTTATTCCGCAAAACATATTCCACTTCGACAAGGTAGTGCAAAAGCCATCGCCCTATCGAAAGATGCTATAACTTGCAAATGCCGGCAACTGTTAGTTTTGTTTTGATATTTGTAAAGTCAACAGATACAAAATATATGTCGTCAAGCCATAGAACACTAGACTCCTCAAAAAGATTGTCGCGCGACAATGAACATTTTGAAGTAGGTATGCGTTTCTGGATCGTTTTGGCGATTTACAGGCCGGCAAAATCGCCCGATTTAACTTCAAACCTATTTCTTTGGGTTTTTTTAAAGTCACGGGTCTACGTGAACAAGCCATAGGACTCTGGAAACTCTCAAAGAGTATATCAGACAGCAATGCAAGAACTTATAATCCGAAGAACGATTGAAAATGCGGTAAAAAGAGCCCAAATTGTCATCAGCAATGACTGCGCTTACTAGACTTATACTATCTTCAAAAAGTAACGGAAAGAACTTCATTTCGGAATTTCATTTCATTTTAAAGATATAGCAAAACAACATCGGGTGATGACTTTTGCGCCACCTTGTACATTCAGTATTAACAATTCTCCATTTCTCCTGACCTCAAAATCTAAAATGCAGACTGAGAAATCAGAAGTTCCCGAATTATGTTTTCTTTTTTAGAGTCAAGGGTTTTCAAAATTTATTTTACTCCTTTTGAAGTATTTGCTTTGCCAAAATGAATAAAGAAACGTAGTGCATAGACTACGATTCCACGGAACTTTTAAATATCAAATTTTGACGCTGTTTCTACGTACATTAATATTGGATTGGCTGTCTCTCAGTTAACAATGACAAAATGACACAGTAATATGCAGTTACATGAGAGGTTACGAAATACTTAATATCATTTTTAATAAGTTTTTTTTTGATTTTTGTAAGACAAGTGGAAGAATTATGAATTGTTCTATCGTTTACAGAAAGCTGCATTAAAATTCGAATTGTGAGATATGGTGGCACGAACATATTGCTATGTTTTATTATATTTATTTTATTTACAATATCATGAAAATTTTGTTCATCAATTTTACATTTATTAACGGATTTCAATTTCAATTTTTATAACCTTTTTTCCTTATCAAAAAATACCCTAAATATCATCACAATATAATTATTATATTATGTACATAAAAACAAATTTAGTACAAATGAACCTCACATATACCCTACCCTGTGTTTAAAAAAAAATCAACAACAATAAGTTGAGAGAGCGTGTGTGCGATAGCAGGCATTGTCAACTCCTGGTTTTAAAGGTGAAGTGAGTGATCTGTGAAGTGAGTGATCTGTGAAGCGAGAAGAACGTGCGATTTTACGTGCAATTTTACGTGAAAGAACAATTAAAAGTGGTAGCTTAAGAAGTAGATAGGAAACAGAAGCTAACAGTGCGAAATAACAGCTAAGAAAAGTGAATTGAGGTTATTAAGCGGAAGTTTCCGAGGAGTTGTTCCGAATGACCTTTTGAACGCGAAAATTGATCAAAAAAATAGGCACCACAATATACAGCTAAGAAATTACTGACAACACAACTAAATTAAATGAGTAGCAGGAGAGAATCAGTAATAGAAAAAGTGAAACAGAAGGAATGTCAAAGATCAAACAGCACAAGAAATCTAAACGAATACATTAAACGGAGAAGAATAGAGGATACCATAAGTGGAGGAGAAAGTTCCGATAGCATTTGCAAAAAAAGTAAGAAAATAGACAGGACACCCAATAAGAACAGCGACAACAACAAACCGATTACCTTTGAGATAGTTGCAATCAGAAGGTTCATGGAAAACATAAGCAGAGAAATAAAGCAAGTGAGAATTGATAATAGCAATGTTAAACAAGAAATAAGGGAAAACATAAATAAAATCTAGGAATAGATGGAAATGCAATCTGAGGACATAAAATTGCTGAGAGGGGAACTAAACCAAACCAAAGCAGACTGGAAAAACGAACGAGAAACTACCAATTCAAAAATTGAAAAATTGGAAAGCAGGTTAAATGAAACTGAATTTAAGATTGAGATGCAGGAAAGAGCAAAGAGAATACATAAAATTTTAATCGCGGGATTAAACCTGACAGCAGATATGGATAATACATTGGTAGAAAAGATTAAAAACTTTATAAGGCGAAACCTAGCCATAGAAGTAAAAATAATAGCGGCATACAAGATCGGCGATGAAAAAATAATAGCAGAAGTGGACAAGTGGGAATCAAAAATCGAAGTCATGAAGAATAAATATAAGCTGAAACAACTAATGGGCAAGAAAATCTATATAGAAAGTGATCTGACGATCACAGAGAGGAAAATACAAGCCAAAATAAGAAAACGAGCAGAAGATTTAAGAAAATCTGGGAAAGAGGTAAATGTGGGCTACCAGAAAATGATCTGCGATGGCAAGCTGGTGAAGTGAAATAGAGAGAATGGACGTCTACAAGAGACATAAAAAAAACTAGCAAAACTAGTAATGAGAGAGAAACATATGAGACGGATCGGCGAAAAAATGGAATATTGAGTACGATTATAATGGAAAAACAGGAGAGAAAAGTGAGAAAGAAAAAGAAGATAAAAGCTAGAACTTGGAAAGTAGGCAGTTGGAATGTCAGGACAATGCTAAAGAAGGGGAAAGTATTTGAAACAGCAAGAGAACTGGAAAAGTATAAAATTGAAATAGCAACAGTCCAAGGACGAGATGGAGTGGTGGCAGAGTGATGGATGTGGGTGCGTACATCTTTTTGTACTCAGGAGAGGAGAAGCAGAGTGCAAACGGAGTGGGATTCTTTGTCAGAAGAGACTTGAAGCAGAACATAATCAAATTTAAACCATTAAATGGAAGAATTGCACTCCTAAGAATTAAGACAGAGCCGGTAAATATGAGTATAATAATATGTGTGTATGCGCCAACTAAATAGAAAGCCGATGAAGTAAAAGCACAGTTTTACTGCGAGCTAGAGGAGACTGCTGAAACTATAATTAACATGATACGTTAATAATCTTAGGTGACTTCAATGCACAGATAGGAAAAGAAGATTACCTTTCTGAAATAGTGGGTAAATTCACGCTACGTAATAAAACCAATGATAATGAACACCAATTGTGCAACTTAGTAACAGCGCTAAACATAAGTATAAGCAGTACAAAGTTTAATCACAAGTTAATCTATAAATTAACCTGGACAATAAGACCGGGCGCCGACAATGACTTTGAAGGAAATCAGATAGACCATGTGTGCATAACAAGAAAAGGAGAAACAACAATCAAAAACGTGAGAACCTACCGCGGAACAAACATAGATTCCGATCATTACCTGGAAGCCGCAAAAATATCACACATAGGTATATATATACAAGAGAAGAGGTGAAGATAACGTAAAACTAGCACTGGAAAGGTTTGCCAATATGAAGATCAAAGAAAAGTATGTAGAAGAAACAAACAGAGCAATTGAAAGCAGAGTACAACAAAATATAGATGATGAATGGAAAAATATTAAGCCAATGATGCAGACAGCTGCCAAAAATGCAGTTGGACTCAAAAAGCGACACATTAACAAGAAATGGTTTGATGAAGAGTGTGAGAAAAAATTGGAAAGCAAGAGAAAGGCAAGATTGTTATGGATGAAAACAAAAAGAGAGGAAGACAAGAATATGTATAGAGAAAAAAGGAGAGAAGCATTCAAGAAATACAAAAAAAAGATAAATAGATGAACGAAATGATGAACGAAAGAAGATGACTGCAACAGAAACAACATGAAGAAATTTTACCTTGGAATAAAGCAGCAAAAGAGAAAATGTAAAGTGAAGAATAGATCCATGAAAGATGAAAAAGGGCTGCAAACAGCGAAGAGAAAGTAAAAGAGATATGGAAGAAGCATTTCCGGAAACTGTTGAATCAATATGACGAAGATAATGTTACTGAAGAGATGGACGAAGGAACGGAAGATGAAATAACGATAGAGCCTTCGTTCCATGAAGTGGCAACGTTATTGAAAAAAATTAAAAAATGGGAAGACTGTAGGGAGAGATGAGATCTATGGAGAAATGTTAAAGTATGCAGGCAACGAATTCACCAGAGAATATACAGATTGATTCTGAAAATATGGAAAAATGAAGAAACGCCGAATGAGTGGACGATAGGAAAATTAGTCCCAATATATAAGAAATATGATATTGAAGAATGCCGGAATTACAGAGAAATAACCCTGCTACAAGTAACCAATAAAATCCTGTCGGCACTCTTATACAGGAGAGTAAAAACAATGATCGATGATAGAACTGGAGAATACCAACTACCAACATGGTTTTAGGGAAGAGCGATCGACAGTAGATGCACTGCATGTAATGAAGCAAATTACAAAAAAGTATACGAACACAACATAGAGCTGCATCTCCTGTTTGTCGATTTCCAACAGGTGTTCGATTCTGTTAAACGCAAAAAGTTGGACGAAGTGATGCTCGATCTAAATATACCTAGAAAAATAAGAAAACTGATACATATCAACATTGAGAGGTTTGAGCGCTACAGTAAAAGTCGGGACTAGCGAAACAAAGGAGTTCACAATCAACAGCGGTGTAAGACAAGGCGACGCACTGTCAGCGGTTTTGTTCAACTTAATAATAGAGAGTGCAGTGAAAAAATTAAGTCCCAGAACAACAATAGCAAGGAAGAAGTGGCAAATACTAGCTTATGCAGATGACATCGAAATTATAGCCAGATCAAAACAAAGAATGGCACAGATAATTCAAGATCTGCAGAGACATGCGATGGGAATGGGGATGAGAACCAATGAAGACCAAACAAAGTATATGAACTTTAAGATAATTGATAATAAATAACACAAGGAAAGAAAAATTTGGAACTGCACGTTCAAAGAGGTGCATAGTTTTAAGTACCTGGGAGTTCCATTGAATAGAAACAATGAAAGAGCCTCAGAAATAAATGAAAAGATCCAAGCTGGTTGGAAAGCATTCCAAGCAAATAAGAAGATATTGAAGAGCAAGCATGTATCGATTAGAACCAAAATAAGAGTAGAGTATATAAGACGTTTGTGAGAACGGTTTATGACCAAGAAAGATTGGTGAAAACGAATATCGTACCAGAACAAATGCAGAAATATTTGAACCACTAGGAAACGAAGACATTGTGAAATACATTAAATCGCAGAGAGTTAGATGGCTTGACCACGTTACAAGAAAAGAGTCGGATAATGTTTTAAAGCAAATCATGGTCTGGAGACCCTGGGAGACGAGAAATCGAGGAAGAACAAGATCTAGATGGCTGGATGAAGTGGTAACGGACCTCAAAAATATGGGAGTGACAGAATGGAGAAAGAAATGCGAAGATAGAGTACTGTGGAGAAAGTTACCGAATGAGACCAGAACACACGCGAAAATATAGAATACTGAAAATAAGAAGATGAGGAGTGATTCACCGCAAAAGACAAATCGTAAAGACTTTATAGAAGTAGGAATATTCCTCAGGGAATATATCCTTTATTAATTAATAATAACAAAATCGCATAACTTTTTCCATTTAATTTGGGTGGTCCAAAAGTAATTGACACTTAAACTTTTCTTATTTTCTTCAACATCTCCGCAATTTACAATGAATTTTCACTATTTTCAGCTGGCCTCTAAGTGTAACTATGATGCACATTTACACCGAATTTCAAGGCATTTTTTTGCGTGGTTTAACCTGTACGATTGATACTATTTTCTTTCATACCCTAACCATACACTGACGTACAGATGAAAATCCAACTAAAATTTATCGAAATCTTATCAGGACATGATAAGAAACATTTTAATACCATAATTTCGATTTTTGAATTTTGATTGGATTACAATACTTTCCGTTGTACAGGGTGGCTCAATTTCGATCCTTCTTATGGGGAAATCGGTAACTATAGGAGATATCGAAAAATGGATGACGCATCCTCGATCTCTTTTTTTGAGAAAAGTTTAATGGTGTTAACTCTAATTTGATATCTTTTTTCGTTTTCGAGTTATGGCCAAAAGTTTACTTTTTCGACTTTTCGTTAAATGTCGATATCTCGGTTGTTTGTAAAGTTATAGAAAAAATATTTACACTTTCTTCAGACACTTTTTTAAGGGCAATAAAATGGGCTAAAGAGATTTTAAATATCTAACCTAGTGTTCGAGTTATAATATAAAGTTGTGTTTTTTTAAATAGAAACCATAGTTGGCTATAAAATATTTAAATAGAGGTTTTTATCCTCTTTTCAATTATATATAATATGTGGGGTCTATTATTTCAGTTTCATCCCGTTATATTACAAAATGTTAAATAAAAACACAAGAAGATCGGAAAATTAAATGTTGACTTTTTCAAAACAGAACACTATACAAAATCATTATTGACATTTAAAACAATTGTATCCAGTTGTTTCTAAACAGTGTTTTTAGTACCTACTTCGATACCTATTTTTATTTAGTACCTATTACCTATTATTTCACAAGAGTGTCAAATGGCTTATGAAAACTATGAATTATTATAATATAAATGTATAATGGATTGTTTTGACAAATCCAACATTAAATTTTCCGATCTTCTTTTGTTTTTATTTAACATTTTTGAATATAATGGGATGAAACTGAAATAATAGACCCCACATATTATATATAATTGAAAAGAGGATGAACAGCTCTATTTAAATATTTCATAGCCAACTATGGTTTCTATTTAAAAAAACATAACTTTATATTATAACTCGGAAACTAAGTTAGATATTTAAAATCTCTTTAGCCCAATTTATTGCCTTTAAAAGAGTGTCTGAAGAAAGTGTAAATATTTTTTCTATAACTTTACAAACAACTGAGATATCGACGTTTAACGAAAAGTCGAAAAAATTAACTTTTAGCCATAACTCGAAAACGAAAAAAGATATCGAATTCGAGTTTAAACCATTAAACTTTTCTCAAAAAAAGAGATCGAGGATGCGCCATCCATTTTTCGATATCTGCTATAGTTACCGATTTCCCCATAAGAAGGATCGAAATTGAGCCACCCTGTACATACATTATACGTATGGGGAAAGTAAAAGGCAGTCAGGGGTAAAAATACTCTTAATTGCGCTGTATTGCACTTACGGCTATAGTTTTCATGTAAGTACAACGCAAACCACATTGTCATACAAAACACTCAACAATGCCATAATCCGCTTGTGTGATATCTTAGTTTGTATTCCACTTATATGAAGGCTACAGTCGTAAGTGTAATTGTATAATTAAAAACTTTTCTTTGTATGCGGTCCTTAAAAGAACTAATGAGTCAGAAATACAGTGTCTACCCTCCATTAAAATCTATAAAATCAAACCTGCAGTACCTAAGAAATTTATCAAATTGATAACAAACAGAAGTTACAGGACAGTACCCAAGCACAACTTGGGTAATCTAGTTTGTATTACATTACCTGAAAGACAGTAATACAAATACAAAAGCGTAGTTGCTATGTCAAAACTAAAAGCTATAAAATATAACATTTACAATAATATTATTTGTATTTTAGATTTATAGCTAAACGAATTTATCATTTTTTTCTTAATTATACATCATATCACAGCGCAAATTAACTGGAGAAGTATAGTAATTAAAATATCCGAAGAAAGCTGTACATATCTATATAAGCAACTCCTGAATGCTTATTAGAAAAATTTGAAAAAATTACTATTGAATTTTTTACAATGAAGCCTATTTGGTTTAATCATAAAATTGATTTTATACATAAATATGATAAGTGAGTATTGGGTATATGTGTGTATTTTATTTTACGTAAATATTGCACAAAGATATTTAACTGCTTTGAGAAGATCTCATTAATTAGTATTCGTAATAATAATAGTCTAATAACATGCTATACAATTACCTTTTCTATAATTTTGATTTCTTTTCTGGTGTGAATGTGATGCTACTTTTCATAATAGTAAGATTTTCGGGTAAGGATGTCAGAATCAATGAGTACTACTATGCACTAACTACCTTTGTACATTTATTGTAATAAAACACATAATTGGAAAACAAATAAATTTATTTTTTTAGTTTTTGTAATATAATTTAGTTTTGTAAGAATAGTTGTTCTGTATACAACACTTTAAAATATTTTTTTAACATTTTTGAAATTAGTAGCTAAATATGTATATGACGCGAGATTGACATGGAGCGTTCACGCATTTTTAATAAAAATGTCAAAAGCATAATATGCAATATTCACAGTTTACATAAAGTGTGCAAAAAATAAGCACATTAAACTGCTATTGCAACAGTTGACTCTGACAAGCTGCAAAGTGCACATATAAAAGCTTGGACAATGCAGATGCAATTTCGCTAAGATGTTTCTTAGTAATGGCAAGGATGCTGTTGTAAGACGTCAAAATGTTCAATTGAAAAACTTTTATTTGCAAAGTGAAAAAGAATTATCATGTAAAATCAACATTTGGTATTGGAAGGTATTGGTGCAGACGATCGCCAGACAGAATTTTCCACCGACTGAACAACATTAATTTTTAATTGAAGCTTGTTGGCAAAATTGTGTTAGTTGTTGGAAAAATTAGTATTTACATTTCAAATCAATTCTGCTATTTAATTTCCTCAAAATAAACGGTGTTGTAAAAATAGAATTTTTTTTTGAAAAGTATAAAAATAAAATTCTGTCATAAATCAGATTACCAATATTAACTTTTGGGAGAAGGATGTAAGAACGGTGTAAGCTTTATTCATTTCCGATTCGTGGTATAGATACTAAATCTGTTAGAGAAACCAAATTGTATAAGATTTATCGGAAAACCTCAAGTTGGCTCGGTAAGTGGGGCGGTGATAATCGGTTTATTGAGCCAGTACCTCCCAGTTAACAGGAATGCCTAAAAGACTGATTAACAAAGGCTGCTGAACAACTAATTCAAAGATAATAGCTCTCCAAGACAGTTAGAATTGCTTTTGTCAATTTTATTCTCAACTATATCAATAATAAATTGATATTTTTAGCAGTCACCGAATTAAGCTTCTTTATTCGATCAGAAAAATGTTTGCCAGTACAAACATTGTTAGGTAATTTCAGTTTGCATTTATAGTAGGCGGGCGATTAATAAAATTACACAGTTTGTAGATTTAATTATAATTTTACATCAGAGACGTGAGATTCTATTGTAACAAAAATAATTACTAAATATTAAATTTATTATCTATAAACTTCTAATACAATTAAAAAGTACTTATAAAATTGATTATTTATTTGTTGATACATAATTAGACTTTTCTTAATAAATTACGTAATAATAAACTAAATTATCTGAAGTGGCCGTGATTGAGTTTGTTGGATATCTTTTGAAGTGGTGTTTCCTTTGTACGACAAACTGAAACAAAAATAGAGAAAATATAAATGAAATGCAATATACCTTATATACGGACCAAGCTACAAATTTTGATATTGGTAAATAACTCGAAATTTGGTCTTTATATGTTGAATTGTGATGTATAATCTTTTAGCTTTTAGATATAAATTTGTCTCAATGTCTCATGTTTTACGTTTCTTTACGGTGTAAGTTGCGATCGTGATTTATATTTCCTAACTTTAGTATATTATTTTTTGCCAAGATACTTAAAAGATCTATGTAATATGTTTTTTTAACTTTTATAAATTCATTCGAAAAATTTCATGACGCAGTTTTGCTAAAAGGTGCTGAAACTCAAGGTGTATGGAACTAGTTTAACCCTTTAACTATTTAAATGTAACATATGCTTCAGTATCTAAAACTAGATTGCCACCTGATTGGTAGGTACACATCATATATTTTAACATATTGTTATATTACTGTAAAACAAGTATGTATTACGTACAATTTTTTATTGAATTTGCTTCGGTACACAAAAATCATTCAAAATCAATTTACTGTAAACTACTTGAAACAAAGTACCGAATAATATTTTATTGGTATTTTAAAATAAGATACACAGTTCGAATCTTAAAAGAATATGTTTAAGTCACAAATGACTGAATCAAGTATCTACTTTTATTTTTTTTTATTTTATATTCTCTATGTTTTCTATGCATAGATACATAGATGATAGATACAAAACTTTATTTATATTTTTATTTTTATGCTAAATTTTGTACCGCAGATGCACTGACACTGAGCTATTTGCAAAAATATTATTTTCACATTTTCAACAAAACTGAAAACCGTATGAAAATTGATTAAGAATTATTTTAAAAAACGGTACACGAATAAAACTAGAATATAAGCTTCACATTTTATAATACTTATTCAATGTTACTTATTTTGTGTAAAGTTTTATAGAATTTTCTTTGAGCTTTAAGAAAATCTCGCAATTATAGATTTCGATGAAAAAGGACGAGTTGGAGAAAATCTGAAGCAAAGATAAAAATATAACCTGTAACTACAAATTTTTTGCGTTTTATGCGTCACACTCATAAATTGTGCTTAAACTTTGGAAAAATTACAAAGTAATAAATTGTAGAGGGCGATCAACTGTAAAAATTGCTGTATTTCATGTAAAATTTCAATTTTGTTCATAATTAGTTTTGATAAAAAATAAATACTAGGATTATTGATTTCAAGTACATAATTAAATCTACCCTTATAATATTGGACAAATTATGTGACACCTGCATTCTGTTTAAAATAATATTTTCTTAACCTTTTAAGATTAAAAAATATATATTTACATTTTTAAATTAAATATTACATCGTTTACGAGTATACGATGTTACTACGACACGGTTGCTAGCAAAATTTGCATTGTAAAATTAAATTTTACGTCTGGTCACTGGCATTGCTAAACAGAATATAAACTTGTAATTCATATCTCTGGTTTGTGTATCAGGATATGTATTTAGACTTTAGAGCATCACATTATTTAGAATCATCTAAGTCCGATGTACGCAACGCACAAAATTGATCCTAGTTTCCGGACGTATAATGGTTATTTCAAACCTAACATTATTCCATTGGCAAGCTGGAAAATTCATCCTTATTAATAACGGTTATGAATGGATTAACGAGATTCCCATGGCAAACTTATTGGATTCGTCCATCATTCGAGAATTATAAAAAATATATAATATAACTTAATTTAAAAATATAAAAAAGTGTGATCGAAGTTGATTCTACGGGAACTGGGAGTCTTGCTACGACTCTGCATGCTACTCATAAATTAGCATATTCCACCATTACACAGGTTAAAGGATTATACCAATTTATAGGTTAGGTTAGGTGAGTAATTTAGCGTTCGAGTTCTACCACACTCTTGCCCGAGAATCGGCGGACCACACCGATAACATATACCCGTTTCTGGTATATATCTTATGACTTGTAATTACTCGATAGCAGAATGTACAACTTTTGACAATATAATTTAGAGATTTCGGAATCTATACATGTTTTCTTTAATAATTTAGTTTATTACAGTAAAAAACATATCAAGTTGTAGTAGCATTTAATAAAAAAAAGAGTAAAATGTCTTTCTATTGTTTACTTGCATGACAATTGTCGGAGGTTAGATGAGTCATCTATGAATTTTGCATAAAATAAAATAGTTCCTGTAGAGTTCGGCAGGTGTTCCTAGCGGCTGAATCATACATCATACACTGACCATGCAGAAAATATAGGAATTACAAAGTAAAGGAACATGAGAATGACTAGCTAAAAAGAAACCCCTCTCAAGGAGTTCTTGCTTTTCTTCTCTCTTCTTCCCAGAAGAAGGATATTCGGAGCAGAGCAAATGAGAGGATTAATGAGATGCAAAACAACGCCAAAAAAAAGAGGATCTTCATCCGTGCTTGTTGGGATGGGCCGAGGTATAAAAGAAAAGGTGACTAACTTAATTTTTAAGTTATTTGAATTTAAAATTATTAAAAAGTGTGATCAAAGTTGATTCTACGGGAACTGAGAGTTTTGCTACGACTCTGTATTTTATACCACTCATAAATTAACATTACTCCGCTATGAACAAACTAATGCTAATTTATGATGTTCTGCTGGAGATTAGGTGAGTAGTAATTCGAGTTCTACCACACTCTTGCCCGAGAATCGGCGGACCACACCGATAACATATTCCCGTTTCTGGTATATATCTTGTGATTTGTAAATACTCGATAGCAGAATGTATAACTTCCGACAATATAATCTAAAGATTTCTGCATCTATACATATTTTTACATATACTTTAGTTTATTACAGTAAAATTTGTATCAAGAAGTAGTAGCATTTTATAATAAAACATTTATAATTCCTTTCTACTATTTGCCAGAGCTACGAATTAATTTCGCGTAAGATAAAATAGTTCCTGCAGAGTGCGGCAGGTGTCGCTAGCGTTTGATTAGTATATATTTTAATATATTGGTATGCATTTATGACCAGAGACAGATAAATCATGAATCTACTGGTTTTTTTATGATCTAAGCAGTTTAATTACGACTGCTTTAAAACCGTTTTCCGAACTATGTTTGACAATGTTATATTCATAAGTTTATTATCGGTATCTCGTTAATTCGTTTACGACCGACACTAATAAGGTAAACTTAAATATTTTTGAAATTCCTCTATTATTTCTACATAGATCTTGGATTCCCTCCTTTTTACATGGAGATCAGATTTGTAAGAATAAATAAAATATAACTATAATAAAATCAAACGTTGCCAACCTATTTGACGTAGTCTCCATGTGACACAAAAGTTGTTTAGTGCAAAATTGTTTAAACGTCAGTCATTTCTTCGCGGGACATTTAACCTCATTTAACCTGTAGCAAAATCAAGTCTGGACTAAAATTTGCTCAAACTCTGGTCTCAACTCAAACGTTGTCTAGACGTAAAAGAAAAAATTTCTAAAGTAAAAATTACATTACTTTAAAGATAGAGATAGTATCAGAAGCTGAGCAAAAAACAGTTTGCAGTCAATGAACATCTAATAATGTACCTATAACTAATATAAGCAGAACATAAGACTTAAATCCGGAAGGGGTTTTTCAGAGAAAAAAGAGTATTATCTTGAAGAGTCAAAATCTGAAAAGAAAAATGATCTGTCACTTTATTGGGTTTGAAAAAAAACCCTGTAGATGGCTTCCAACTTGCCTACGTCACGTGAAAATGTTTCGAAAGACAACAAACTTTACGATTACGGAATAATCCAAAACTCAGATTCGTTGTTAATTTGTTCAAATCTTAAGATTGCACCTATCTCCGGGACACCATTTCCACCACTCTAGTTTTGCGGTACTGCTGATCAGTGCACTAGCGACACCTCTCGTTCTTCGTGTATATGATAATGTACTGCCTTTTCACGTCTTTGCAGTTAATAACTGATGATTTTCGAAAAGTAATTTCTCACAAGAGTAAATAATAGAAAGGAATAAGCATTACTTTATATCTTAAGATTAAACACAATCAGATTAAATGCATGTTTCAAAACATAGATGACGTTAGTGTTTGTAAGATTATTAACTTGTAATATAAAATTAATTATTGAGCTTAGTGGACTAAAATCAAACTCAGTTTTTACGAAGTCGACGTTTCGAAGACTTTATGTCTTCATCTTTAAGACTAGAAGAGAAGCAACGTTACAATAAATAAAAACATTAAAACGCAATAATTATACCTAGTAAAAATGGATGTCGAGCTGTTTGACTGTATAAAATTTGATGTTAAAAAGGGAGAGTCACAAATGGTCACAGAGTTTGATTTTAGTCCACTAAGCTCAATAATTAATTTTATATTATCAAAGTTTGGACGAGAATTTTATTATTATATTAACTTGTAAGTTCAATTCATTAATTTCTAAAAAATTACTTGCTCGGCATACTGGTATATCGACACTTCATAAGTCAATATAGTCCGGAAGCTAGCGACACAAAATTTTGTAAAATTTTATAAAGATTAGTTTTAGTTTATTAGTGTCATATTAGACCTACAGAAACCAGATGGATAACGATTCACAGCGGCCTTTTGATTATGTTAAAAAAAAAGGTAATCGAAAATAAATAGTTTTTTTTAGATTTTCGAGATCACCGTGTTTAGAAACGAAAAGATTTGTAAAACATAAAAAACAATTTTCCTTAGGTTGGTCCGACTGGCTGTCCGTGGTCAGATTTTGTCTCTCGCTTTATTCCTGAACCATCCAACCAATCACGACCAAATTTGGTACGGTAGTAGGGTTTATAGTAGAAAGATAAAAATAAGGTGTTCATCGCGATTTATCAATCAGGGGTGCCACTACAAGAAAATCCCACAAGATTTTTAAAAGCAATTTTGTCTTGTGATAAGTTATTTTAAAGACCTTGAAAGGCTTTATCCAGAATAGGTGAAATTGACTATCTATCTGTCATCTGTCAAAAATTATAAGCTGTCAAAGTTGAAATTTCAAGAGTGAATATCTCATGAAGTACTGAACGGATCTCAACCAAATTTTGTATATAGGAAGATTACCCCCATAAGACTTGACAGCATATAGAACCATTTGATAAAAATCAGCAATTCAACATGAAAAAAGAAAACAATTACTTTTTTAACAGGCTGCTGTCAATCATTGCTCCGCTGGTACCCCTGCAGGAGTCGATTTTATGTTTCTGTAGCTCTAATATGACACAAATAAACTAAAACTAATCTTTATAAAATGTGACAATGAAAAGTGTCGCTAGCTCCCGGACTTATAGGCGTAACCCTCAAATTTTTGAAAATTGAAAAATGTTGTAACCTTCATTATCTGTCGTTGGTGTAACGCAGAAATGTGAATTGAATTCATAAAATATGCAAATTTGAATGGACACTTCATAGACCAATCGGGGTAATATAAATTATTCAGTTTTACATTTATTTCGTATATTTTATAGATTCAATTCGCATTTCTGGTTAAGGCAATATGACAGCAAATGAGGGTACGACATTTGGAACTCAGAATTATGCATATAACTCAATTTTTAAAATATTGAGGCATATTGGCCTCTATGAAGTGTCAGAATAATTTTGTTAGTTTTTATATTACCTACCGAAAAAAATTTTAAATGATAAAAATGATTTATACTTATTATTGACGACGCATTTCGTTTTTTTGGATTATAATCATGCCAAAGTATCAAAGAATAAAAAGTTGATCAATTTCAATGAACAATGGTATATATTTTTTTATATGTATACCATAGGTACTTAAGTAATATAATATTATATAACTTATAAACAAGAAGAAAATTTTAATTTAAAACTTTAAATCACTAACCTATGTTACCTTTGTTTAGAAACATGCAATAGGTCCGGTTGTCTCAAATTATGATGTCGCGTGTTAGATTTTTGCATTAATTTTCCCAGAGAATTTGCAAATACACAAATGATGACTGTTATAATATTAACATAACTGGGTATAATCGGTGTAGTCCAGTGAGAGTTAATCTTCGGTTCGTGTGGTCATAGGTTCGATTTCCAGTTGCTGCCAAATTATTTTTTATGAATTTTATATTTATATTAAACTGTAAGTTTTTCTAAAACCCGCTCTGGGCTGGTTTTTCCAAATGTTAAACAAATTATCATTAATTAAACATTAGTAATCAGAAAATTTTCGTTGAAGAAACTTTATGGTAAAATCTGTCTTGCTTTGCCCAATGGCCTATTATAAAGTTTTCCAGCAACAAAATATCCAATTAATTCAATTCAATTTTTTAAGCAGAGTCTCGTCAATCTGTTTATGCGCATCACTTTAACGCACGTAAATTCTGACATTCTTGGACGTTTGCCTACCCTATCCCTAGAGAATTTAGCCCTTCGAACACTTACTACTACAAAATATATTTCTGCTCATTTTGCCTACTGAATTCATTTAAATAGACATAAAGTTATCCGACAGTTGCCTGTGGATGGGGGCTTTAGTATTGATTTTTGCCTTTACTATATTTTTCTGTCTTATCAACGAGTCTTATCAATTTTTGTATTATAATATCTAAAAGTCCTTTTGGATTACTCTTTGTCAAAGTCAAGTTTCCCAGTTATGATTGACATCAGAAGAAATATTTTTTTAAGTTTACTTTTGGATTTTATCGCAGGTATGATGTTGTTTCTATTGATATTTTCATTATAAAATTTTTTCCTCTGGTGTACTTCTACATTTTAACCCATAGCTGCGATGAGACTTTTCTCAAGAAGTGTAAAAATAAAGTCTTCCTTGAAAGTCTTCTACTATTAGTTTGTAGCTTTTTGTCGTTATAAATATAAACCTATATAAATTGGTTATTATTGTTTATAAATCCAAACAAACCTGGCTCGAAGTGAAAGCCTGCATGTAAAATAAAAAGCACATAAGTTGGCAGCCATGTGTACCTGATTAAACAAACTTCTAAAAAGTAACTTTCTAAATTAATAATTGGTAAAACTGTCTGGATTTTGTATGTTAATATTAGATATTAAATTATTTGCAAATGTTGAATATTTTAGAATTTCTCAGTGTCAAAAATCTACTCGAACGTTTACCTTTGTATATTTAAAGCATTTCACTGTTTTAATCGTTACTGTCAGTGTCACGTAAAATTTACTTAATTTAATTAAAACTGTCACAACTTCTATGTTTAAGATACATTGTACAAATTGTCATTGGGCTTTTTGGCTAAAGGGTAAACGAGCACATTAAAAGTTAAATGAAAGCTTTTAAGATTTATTTTTTGTTTAAGATTTATTTGGAGCATAAAAACTAAAAGGTTTAATTTATTTACGTATTCTTATTGTTTAATTTTTGATAAGAAATAATGGCGCATTTAAATGAGTAATACAGTTTTTGAGTTATATAAATGCAGATATAAAATTTGATGGGTTACACTCGGAGCTTAATAAATTTTGAAAAAAGTGCTTTATCGCATTCAACATAAACTTATCTATATTGATCTGGTAAAATTTTCATTGTCAGGAATAGCACTTCTTCTTAATGTAATCGCGATTAAGAAAGACACTTCTTGAGAACAAATTGTGTAGAAATAATAAAAGTCCATTTGCGTGCAAATTCTTTTGTTTACAAAGTCCTTGGCACACATTGGTGTCGAGACACGATCAACAAAATATGAGAGAACCCCGCAGCTTGGATTTTTAAAACGCGAAACGTAGTGTAGCACCCCATGCAGCTTTGGTGATACATTTTATGATTATATTATGCTTTTTTATATAGAACATCTTATAAAAAATATGAAGTATAAAACATGGAAAGAAAATTGATGCCGTGAAATTTTATTTAAAAGTTTTTTTCATGAAACTCTAAAACAATTTCCGATGTTTGATTTTACCCGCTATACCTATACGGAACCAAAGTCGATTACAAAATTAAACAAATTTTTAATAAAAACTGGCTTATGGAAGCGGCTCGAAAAAAAAAATTAATAATAAATCCATAATTTAGCTTTGCCAATAAATGTTAAGTAGACACTGCTTCTGGAGGTTTTACTAATGAAACCGTAAAATAAAAATTTAAGATCTAATTAATTTTTAATTTACACTAAAAGCATCAAAAATCTATGTGAGCGACAATCTTGCATCATCCAAAATCCTGACTAAAAGATAAGCATAAGAATGAGGCTTTCCTAAGAAACGTCATTCCTAATTCAGTGTCGTGAGCGGCATCGTAAAGATTGAAAAGTTTTTATTATGATTTTTTGCGTTACGATATTTCCTTCCACTGTACCATTTGTGTTTGCTAATGAAAATCAGAAAAAGTATTGAACGAAAAACTTTTTTTATTCACAGCACATTGTTAAATCAGCACTTTCATTCCGAGGGAAAAGAAAAATTAAAAATCGGAATATCTAACTTTTTAAAATGTAAAAAACTTTACAAACATTTAATTTATTGAAGAGTTAACAGACTATAGATAAATAATTTGCCGCTTCTAATAAAAAGTTATATCGGCATTCACTTCAATAGTTTTGTCTAAATAAGTTTTAATAAATAATAAAGCTTAAGTTATTTCGCACTCACTCCAAATTAACCCGACGATGTGTTATCCTGGAGTTGTGAATTAGTTGTCACGGTGGTGTCCCCCGAAGGACTAGGAAGTTGGGTTGTGGTAGATGACGACGGTCGGCCGTAGAGGTAACTCGTTCCTCTGCTGTACCAAGGATCGGTCGGGTCTCGGGGCCGATATGAACTGCTTGAAAAGCTGTCAGAGCAACGAGAGATCTAAATTAATGGTTAATTTCAAATAAAACCCTTAAATTTTCCTACCACTTTTTTTAACATTCAAATTTGCAATTTTTCATTGTCATCTTTCTTAAAATAGTTAATTTCTAATTTATTGTTTGTGAGGAAAACACCATAGAAAAAACAACTAATAAAATGAATTTCTTACTAATGAGCAATCTCTTTTCTTTTGCTCTCATATCACAAGTGACAGCATCAAGAGCTTTGAAAGTTTCTTTCCTTCTTGATATTATCGATTACAGTTAGCAACTTCTTATAATGGAATTAATTTTATTTTTGGCTACAATACTTCTTTTAGTTTTGAATTTCTAAACGTGTCTTTATATTATGTAATTATTGTTTTTATTAATTATTTATAAAGTATTTTTTATTTTATGCACAATGGAATATTAGCCGGCCTCAAAAATCTCACATAAATTTGTGAAAAATAATTTAAAAATGTTGACTAATTCTAACATTTCTAATGTTTAATTAAGCATAGATAAAAATAACAAAAATAATTTGAACTTGATTGAATCTAATATTAGTTGATGCCCATGGCCGTTTCCAAATTTTAATTTTATCTGCATGAGAATCGCACATCTATAAATTGTAACATTTCCGGACAAAAATTTGCAGATAAAAACGATTAAATTCGATTTACAACTAACTATACAAAGTTGAAAATAAAAAAAAATAATATTAAGCTAGGGCAATTTTATTTCCAAAATATGCTAATTTATTTGATGTAATGTCATATTATTGCGTTGCAATACAATAAGTAGTAACAATTATAATTCTCGTAGTATCTAATTATTTCCGAATTCAAAATTATGCTCTAAAATTACAGTAAAATTATTTTATTGCAACACCGCTGATGTGGACACAGAACATTTTAATAACTTTATATTTAGTTAAAAATTGTTAAGTTTTTAAAAATATTTAAAAATTGTTGTAGGTATGCATTATGAGGTTTTATATTGGCTTATCTACTTTCTGTTTAATTACAATAAAAATCAAGAAGATTATGATAATGAAAACTACCGTGTATGAAAGGGTTAATTTATTTACCTTAAAATTACCTATTCTGCTTCGTACCGTCACAAAATTTGAGATCTACATTATACCCAGCAAATGTATTGCTAAATTGTGGATTTCCTACTTACAGATTCACATGTTAATTTGAAAATATGATATCCAGTTTAAATTTTGATAGGGTTTCAAATTTCTAAGGTCACATAATCTGATCATACCTAAAACCTAATTAAATTTTCATACATTTTAAACTGAAGTTAAAGTGATTAGCCTTCTCATTTTTTCTCAATTTTGTCAACTTTTTTCCGCACGATTACAATACAAATGTACCTAGTACATCAAAAAAAATTTAAAACAAAAGAAGTTAAATTCAAAAAGAAAGGACAATGAAAATAATCCAAATTGTTTTTTTGTTGAATTTTATGCGTTATCATAAAACATTATTTGTGTTAAATTGTTGTTTTACTGGTGTTTGTTTGATGTTTTTTTCATAATAAATTTCATAACATATCGAAAAACCGCTTTACTTCGGATATTTGTTTTTCGGATATAATACAAATAATCACTAAATATGCTTTATAGTCAAAAAACTTAGTCTAACTTGGTGGGTCTTAAGTTGACGCAATTATTCTCAAATTTTGGTTTTCATTTTTTATTATAAAACAATTATTTTTAAAAATTTCTATTTTGAATAAAAATATTATATAAATTATGAACATATTCGAAAAAAACCACATATGTATCATCACTTCCGTTACAACTACCTTTTTATAAATGATATGTTAATGGTATTTTGACAAAAATTCCCAAGGACAATGATTACTTTATTGTTAACCGTTTCGATGGCTTCCATTCTTAATTATAATTTACTATCGAATCTGGATATCCAATTTATTCACGAAGTTAATTCTTTATACCATAAAATGACCTCAAAAACCAACCTGATCTGGTAGATATTATATTAATTGCATTAATTTTCAACACTATAGGATTTCCTGATAGATCTTTAACGTTAACCCTTGGTGAATACAGAAAGAAAACATTTAAAATTGTTAAGAAACTTTAATGCTCAAGTCAGAATGATTACCAGGAACTTGACAATGACGATATATTCAAAACCGAAGCATTAACTAATTTTACTGTTGTTTATGGATTAAGTTAAAAGGACAAGAGAAATGTGAAAAATGATAAATGCAAGAAAATTTTAAAGAATTAATAGCATTGGATAGATTTACACTAAATTGAAAGACCCCTTACCGCAAAATACAAAATCAGATTTGGTATACAAAGTCCAATGCCAAGACTGTGACCTTGTAATTAAAAATCTGGTGACAATTATTCATAAAAAAATCATTATAATTCAACAAAAGCTTATTGGGCAGAAATATGCCAGTTATAATTATTAGGATATAATTTTTTTTATATTAAATTTTATCTAATTAATTGAGAAAGAATGATCAGAATTTTTATAGTACAACAACAGTTGCACTACTTGGTAAACATATCTTCGGACTGGTCGCTGAAATATAATTAATAATAATATATATTGTCGGAAATGGAACGTTCTATAAAAAAAGTCCGCGAGAGCATATATTATTTATCTTACAAAGACAATTTTTACTATTATTTATGCGGCAACTGCGCGAAAAATATTAAAATAAGTTAAGTGAAAACTCTTCTGTAAATCTCTTTCTAAATTTGGTAAATGTACTAAACTGTTTAATAATAAATAAATTTACATAGGCAACAAAAGGCGATGTAAGGTAGTTAGAATAACAAATGCGAAATTGAACTAAAATTGCAAACAATTTATCGAATTGTAAACATAGAAATGTGTCGCACAAACAGTACAACCAAATAGTAATTTAATTATTTATCTGAAAATGCGGAAAAATGTAATAAAAAGTTATTTCCAAAAAATACACTTACGAATGAATAATGAATTACGTTTTGAATTATTGAATTATGGCAACAAAAGTAATAATTAGTCCCAATAGATAAAATTGTTAGCTAACTATTTACTTCGTAACTTTATTTGTGTATATAGTTGTTAAACATCGTTGGCCTAATAAAATATGATGTTTCAAACTGTTATTAAAAAAATCCCTCACAATAACGATCCAAATTTCAATTTGAGTACTATGCAAGACCGTAAGACAGACGGTACCTAAGCTAAGCATTGGATATTTTGGCGAGATAATTGCTATGACGGAATGTTCATGAAGTTTTAAAAATTGCTGTTCTCAGATAAAACATTCAAAATTTCAGTCAATGCTGTATGAGTACACTGACTAAAAGTACTTTTTAAGTTTGGCAATATAATTCAATTTCAAATCCGCTATTGCCGTTATTGTTATTTACCTGTTTGAATAATTTCTTTATAAAGAAATTTTCTGTTCCATTTTTATCATTTCATTTTGTACATATAGTATTGATAAAAATATAAAAATAAATCGCTGAAAGGCGAATTAAGTAGAACTATTTTCCGCATTGAGAATGCTAACTGATTAAGTTAATCACGTAGAATTAGTACGAAAACACCTGGGGTCATCCGATGAGTGTTTAAATTGATACTTTGAATTTCAAGCGTGATGTTTCAATTAAGAAATTATCAATTACTATTTGTCACGTTTCAAAATTAATTTAAAATTAATGCAACTTCAGAGAAGCCTTGTGCATTTTGCTTTTCATTTTAGTTATATTTTACTGAGTTAATTGCAAAGTTCTTGTCTACGATAAACTATATTATTATGAACAGGTTTGCATGTTATTAAAGTTTTTTTATTTTATGAATTACAAAATTTAAGTATATTTAATTTGAAATGATGCAATTTATTTTTTCGTTCGATTGCTCAGGTTGTGTAAATATCAAAAATAAATTTAGTTTTCGAATTTTAATAAATTATAATTTTTTTGATAAAATTGATGTTTTTTGAATTCTGGCGATGAAGTTGTTGGGTCTGTAGGCCGTACTGCCATGCCATTTCATTCATAAATTGTTATCAACTTAGCTCAGTTGAAATTCAAATTTTAAATTTTAGTAAAAAGAAAATAACATGGGATGTACATATTATATGGTATTTCAGACTTTTCCAACAGTGCTTTTCTAAAGCGATTTTTCTTCGAATTACAGTGACTATGGTTTTTCTCTGCACGCATCAACAGACAAGTGGATTATGGCCACTTTAAGATAAAAGTTTTGTAAGTAATTTTTATGATTTTTCTCAATTTTCCTGGTTAACCATTTTTGATTATCTTCTTTATCTTTTGACGTTTGTTGTTGAACTTTGAACTTAGACCTTTTTCTCTTACAAGAAAGGCTTAAGCATTTATCATAAACCCAGGAAAACCACCAGTTTTTGGGTCCTTAGAAGCACAGAGACGGTCATATGACATATGACCTTAGAGTCAGCAGTTGTTCGGCTAACCTACTAATCTAATGACCGTCCCTTAATCAATCTTTATTACTATACAATCAAGTATCATTTGACTAATTGTTGGTTCAGCAACTACAACTACGTTTTCAAAAATCATTATTTATTTAAATAATTCATACTCTTGACATAACTATTTCAATTAAATTTTAATTTTTAAATAAACATTTTATGCTTTTATAAATTTATTTAGTTCTAAGTTCACGTACTAAGTAGTTTTGGTTGCGATCTTCAGTTAAGATATTGTCATCTTTTAATTTACCGTCATAAATTGACCATTGTGGCTGTGTTTAAGGATCTCTTGACTGAGATATGCCGTTCATTGCTTACAAGTTTGGTAACAGCGTTCAGGGCGTCTCGTCTTTGTGAAAGAAGCCTAATGTAATTAATCAACAGACGCTGTCTGTGTAATGTGTTGTCTACCTCTAGATGCATTTAAGTTTACTTGGCATTTTGTCACGATACTGGTATTTCAGGTGTTTTAACCCTTTATAGAATACTGGTCGATACTTCAACCTGTTAAGAAAATTTATAGGTATTATGCCATTTACACCAATTCAACTATCAACCACAAGTTCTTTTCAAAAAATAGGTAATGTGTTTTCTCTGCCCTATAAATGGTTAATTATTATTGTTAAAATTATCGGGATAAAGTAATTTTAAAAATTACTATGGCATATGATAGATAACACTAAAGTGAAACCATAAACATCTGATGTACTATTAATATCAATTAATTTAAGAAATAATCAATGTTTAAAATTTCGATTTTCGTGCAAGAAACACCGGATTGTGTGAAACAAGTTGAGGGGGAGAGCTTAGCTCCATTCTATTAACGGCGCGTATAACGTATAACCTACGTAAATAGTTTTAGCACAGTTTCTTAATTAAAAATAGTTGAATATAAGGTCTATACGTATAAACAATGTTATACTTGTCAGACGTTTCGGGTTTGTTGACCAATTTTTAAATTCAAATTCAATTTCAAAATTCAAAATAAAATTCAAAATAATTGACAAATTATTGTTGACAAATTAATGATAAATTATTAAATTAATCAATTAATCAGATAATTAAAATAGTTATTTATGTATCAAGGGCATTATGACGATGTTTATGTCGAGGGTCGCTAGGCCCGAAAGTTTTTAAGTTGTCCGAGAGCATAAACATCGAGTAATGCCCGTGTCGCATACAACGTTTTATATTACACTGCATTTGAATTTCAGAAAATTTATAAATTTTGAATTTAAATTTGCTAAATTTCCTAGTTTGCTGTGACTTGTGTATATAATTGCGATGAGAGGGTATAATAAGCGGGCATTATGATTTATACGCCCTTGGGTATTATAGCATACTTAATATATTTCGTTGTCAAGGTATAAATAACAAATAATGATTCAAATAATAATCTACCTTAGTGGCTGCTAGTCCCAATTAGTCTGTAAATCTCTGCTGTAAGATATCTATCGAATATATGGGAAAGTTTCTATTAAAATAGACTGCTTTCCGAGTTTTGTCTAAAAACTAAAAAATCCGTTTCTTTGGAATTCAGTCGATTTAGAAGAAATTGGATGAGCTGGGAACGCAGCCATAATGAACGAGCCAATATGAGGTTTGAATCTAAAAGTACTGATGGTAAGTTGGTTAATTGTTTGTTTTGCTCCTGTGTAAAGTGTTATAATTATAGAGATTAAGTCGGATACGAAATAAATGAATTCTCATAGCAGAGATGAGCATTCTTGTTGTAAATATTTTGAATTCAAAAATAAGTATATAGTATTAACAGTAATATTAGCACAGAGAAAAATTGCATGTAATATTCTCACAAAGAGAAGGGTTAATAAGCAGGAAAATTAGATTTTCATTTCTGTGTATACATTTGTTTTAACTTGCAAATATTACAAATATTTTTCTAAAAATATTTAATTTAATAATAAAATAAAATAATATTTACTTAGTAGGTAATCTTTGTATATCTACTATAAATTTGTGATATTTATCACTTGTAATTGTTTGTAAATTACTGATGGTAACCACTGTCAATATTGATTTTAAACCTTGTTTACTATTTATTTAATTATACCTATTCGCTTTCAGTTAATTTGAATCAAGAATTCGCCGACAAAATTGGTAAAATAACAATTTGCAAAAGTCACAAACACAGAAAATTCGTTAATCATTTTTTTTATTATAATATTTTTTAGTCTAATATGCTCATTTATCCAATTTAACCAATCACGAGCGAGGCCAAATCTTAACACAAAATTTCTCTGAATGAACTTAACTAAAGAAAACTATAGATAGTAGGAAATTCACCATGCATGTAGTGAACTTAACAGCGTTATATTAGTAACGGTACAGTTAACGCTATATTAACTAAATGAGATATGATGGGTCGAAAAATAGTTAACTAAAAACCTGATTAAGAATCGATCTATTTGCACCACAGGTTAGTTATCTTGTTAGGAAATGTAGGGCACAACTAGCAACTGCCAATGTAAATGGAAAACAAACGTTCTAATAAAATAAAATTAATTCCCGGTTGTCCGAATTGTCTAGCGAGAGCTAAAACTGTCAACTCGTTAAAACTTCTTCGGCACTAATTTTTGTGCTAGAAAAATATATAAAACATCTTTTAGATTTTTAATTATTTTGTAGTATGTACTTTTTAGTTTCATTGCATATAGGTTTTTTTATCTAGAATTTTATGAATTCTCAAAATGTTAAAAGTGTGTTTTTTTAAATTTTAATTTCTTTATATTTTTATTATAATGTAATGTGTTTATTTTATTTTATGTATTAATTTTGAGATTATTGTTTGTCGTAAACAAATTCATATGAAAGGAAAATATTATTCGATAAAAAGATGCTATTCAAGCAAACATTTTAAGGATCGATTAAATTTTTATGCATCACCGTTATCAAAGCAAACTTTGCCCCAAAATTCATAAATTCTAATATAAAATTTTTTAAATAACGTTTGTCAAATATTACACATTTTTCTATCGCAGCTACCCTAATTGAACCTTTTAATACAAAATAAAGCTCAGGGTTCCGTGGTTTCGGCCAGCAACTATATATCACCAATAAAGCTTCGTGTGGCTGAGTATTAAGGAATGGCTTTTCTGAGTTTGTTACATTTAATTTATAATTGCTGCTTTAAATTTGCGAAAAGCTAGTTAAGCAAAATGAATTTGTAATTATATCTCGGAAGACTTAAAAAATTCATCTCAAACTTGGCCATAATAATTAAATTAAGTATGTAAAATTAATTAACTCGTAACGTCGATTAATAGGGTTAAAAAGTTTCATTTTTATCTAATCGCTCCGGAGAAGCCGATGAAATAATGCTTTGTTTAATTATAAGTTTTGCACTTATTACTTGTTAAGTGGTTTGGTAATTTAGAAATAGTTTGTAAACTGTAAAGCGTTTCAGTACTCTTCTAGAAATTCTCTGCCGAAACAGTTTTAACTTTCCTAGTTGAACGTTGTGATCAAGAAGAGGCGAACGAACGAACGTTGTTTAAATTCGGATATGAATAAAACAAGCAAAACGAATTTATGACAAAGAAATCAATCATACTGCGGTATTTATCTAGGTCAAAAGTTCACTATCTATTCTTATAAAGATATACTTGATAATGGAATTGTAAGCAGAATTTGCGACACTTCGCATGGAGCAATAAATTTTATAAAATAAAACGGTGGTAGAATGAAAGCTTCCAGCTTAAGGTAAGTGAGTATAATGAGCCAACTTATTCTGTTAGTCGCATTAAACTTTTATGATCGGCCAAATGGGGTATAATTTATGACATTTCGCTCGAATATAATGGCATAGCCCGGTTAAAACTGACCACTTATGGATCTAAACTGTTTTACATTACGGCACTGTTAAATCACCAAGTTTATAAACTCGATAATGCAATTCCCTAACTTTATAATCTTTACAACATTGTTCTTGTTTAAGTTTGCAACCCTATTACCCGACCCTCCCAAATAATAATATTTTGATATACATATTACAGCTTAATTAAAATTTTTTTGTGAATTTGCATTTGCATTAATTTATATTATATAATATAAATAATATATCTTACCCTTGATCTCTCCAATTTCGGTCACTGTCCCGGTTGTAGGTATCTCTTCTTCCTCCACCTCCTCCTCCTCCTCCTCCGCCGTATTGCCAACCGCTTGCATATCCTGATCCCGAAGTACCGTAGTCTGGTCTGCCGACTGCAAAGTAATATCCTCTTCCAGTGCTATCAAATCCTGATGTCCCTCTGGTGGTTTCGTCCCATGGCCTGTAACCCCTGTCGTATCTGTCGTAATTTCTATCGTAATATCTTCTATCGTCTTTGTCGTATCGATCTCTGTTGTATCTATCATCAGTTTCATACCTTCTGTCGTAACGATCTCTATCGTATCTGGTATCGTACCGATCTCTATCATCATATCTACGATCCGGATCGTATTTCCTATCACCGTCGTATTGTCGTCTGTCGTAATCCTCATAATACCTGGGTCTTTCGTATTTATCGTCGCGATATCGGTCCCTGGAGTATCTATCATCGTACCTATCATCGTAAGGTGCTCTCGACTCGTAAGGATACTTGTAATCTCTATTAGCATAATAATCGCACCGAGTGCATCGCTTTTCTACGTTTGGATTTTCTTTGTCATTTTCTCTGGCTTCGGCAGATTCTTCGGGTTTTAAAGCCCGGGATAGACCACCTTGTCCCCCCGCTGAGGCCCCGTATCGATTGTAATTGCCGTATTGGGCATCTCTTTGTACTCGACTGCTATCAGGGGAATTTAATTTTAAAATATCTTTTATTGTGGCACTATTTGTTTCCGCGATTGCCAAGAGTAACAAAAGAATCGAAATCTTGCAAACATTCGTATTCAATATCTGAAATAAAATATTATTATGAGTTATAATATGCGATGGTCTGGAAATTTATAAAGAATAAATTATCTTTTTGTTTTACGAAAAACTATTCGGAACAATTATGCGGATGGCTTTGTTAACGAGGTATGTGATCAACACGAAGGGCAAATTTCTAAAAATTTGTTTGTTCTATTTGTATGTATATATATTCCAGTTTGCGCTAACATTTTAATTTGAAAATATATATTTTTGTATCAACGTTCGTAATTAAGGGAAGCCTTTGTTTGAGCTTTATACTGTTTTATTATTCACAAAAACAATAATCCTTTGAAACATAAATTTTTGATTAATGAGACAATTTAATGAAAACTAGCAAATAGAAATACTTTTTGTTGATAAAATGTACAGCAAGGTTGGCCAAAACTATTAAAACATTTAAATGTTGTTTTCTAATTTAGAAATGTTTGTTCGAGAAGTTTAAATGTAACAAAACAATTTTGCGTTTGCAAAATATGTAAAATCGGAAATAAATAATTAATCAAATAAATAGAGTTCACTTCTGGGTATTTTACAGCAGAATCGGACCATGAAGATTGAATTGATAGTCGAGTTCGTTAACATTTAATTGACAAAAAAATTTTGCACTACAAAATTTACACATTTTAATTTACTTTTCCCACAGTTTTTTTTCCTCAAATTAGGAGTAATTTAATTCCAATTTCATTGATTGTTTGATTAATTTCGTGCGTTTTTGATGAATTACATGATGTGTACAATTTAAATAAAAAAGGGCTTGGTGCGTTTCAATGAAACTTTATTACATCGCAATAAAACATGCTCTATATTTTTTGTTAAAACTGCAAACTTGATGAAACGCATTCCAAAAAATCTAAAAGCACTTCAACACAATTTACTTTGTTTTAGAAACCAAGTTGAATTTACCTTGGAGCAACTAAGAGCTCTCGAGATCTTTCTTTCTATGATCTCTATAAGTTTATATTTTTCATTTTTCAAAATGCCTTAAGGAATCTGTGTCTGCTACATAACTTTTAAATTAAATAAGTTCTATCTTTTAACAGGAGTGTCATTTAGATTTAAAAACATTTCAATGTACTAACTATTTTAAAAATTTAAATATCCTTATAATGCTCTCCGGCAAATGCATTCAAAAAAGACACTTGCCAGTGGCTTATAAAGCAAGCCGCTGGCAATTTTCTGAACAGTATTAAATACAAACCGACTGTAATAATAGCTCTGATATTATATAAAACCATCAGAATTCAACTCACATCATAGTGAACTTCTGTTAATGAGCTTAAAACCTCATTTTATTATTTAAACTTTTTTTCTTTTATATTTAGAACTTGAAAGTCAAATACGAATATTAAAAATTATTGAGATAAGCAAACACAATATAACATTAATATTATTATTACAAAATTATTTTCACAAGGTAATAATTTACATAATAATTTTGAATGCACATTTCTGTTCCTAAATTTATTTTTGGTCAAACAATAATTCAAACATATTATTTTAATAATATAACAATTAAAATTTATAATACATTATTAAACATTAGAAAACCATATTTTGAATATTAAACATCTACAATAATTGCTATTTTTTACGGTAATTTGTAAAAAAGTTGAAAAAATCAAAAAATTTCAATTAATGCATATTATTTTAATATATGAATTGGAAATTAGCATTTGAAATAAAATATACAATTACTTTTTTGTTTTAGATTAAATCATTAAAGTTATATAATTTTATATAATTGATCGTAAAATTTACTGGTTTTTTTCAAAAAATACATAAATTCAAAATTTTATAAAACTGGAATATATATTATTTAAAAAATTAAAGCTATACTCACTTCTGTCTTCTCCATAATTAATAATTGGAAGATCAAGTGTCTGCAATGAGGTTCATGGGTAAAACTGTCACTTTTTTAAAGCACCGAATTTTTGTACACAATTCACTTTTTAATGATATGCGTGATACTCTGTGGTTTAAAAATGGATAGTAAACAAGTGGATGTGTTCATCACCTTTGTCTCAGTTTTATACAGCGTATCGCCGCAAGCTTCACACTCTGTAACCTTGCCATCGGTGGGAGTTGAAATTTTTCATATTTCATATCATTCATATCATTATTTTTATTATTTACAAATTAAATTTTACTTTGTCACAGTTAACAGAATTAGCTTTCTGTTTAAACTATAGTACTTTTTTATAGCAAAGAAAGTAGAAGAAAAGGTACAAGAGCTTTTTCGATATCTAAAGCTTTTCAGGATATTTCACCAGTTATAATAATTTTCCAATTTAAATGCTAACATAAATTTTAATAGATATACATAGTAGAGGAGTTATGCGATAAAAAGAAAGCATTAGTAATGACCCATAGTAAGCTTTGGATATTTTAAATCAATCCTATATTTTCAATAGAAATTCTTTAAAATCGATTATCAATTTATGCCATTAGTTGAACTTAGGCAATGAAAGAAGGATATTTTAATGTTTTAATGTGAAATTGATTTTGACTTCGAACGTAGTTATAAGTGGAGGAGAGCTTAAGTGTATTATTTTTGAATATTGAAATGTTGATAACTGAAAATTGTGAGCCAAAAGAAAACTGTAAGATATAATTTTAAATTATGCGATTTAGTTTTTCTATTCTATTAAATTGATAAAAATCTAATGTTTGTTTAAAAAATATGAAATCTTCGACAATGACCTCGAAATTAAATGAAGCATTCTTTACGTGCTAGCATTGGCATGCATTGTCATGTCAACCGATTTAACAGGCTATTTTAATTTTAAAGCGGGATTCATGAATTAGTTTTGTATAATTGTTTTTAATACAAAAAGTGAAAATATTTTATTATGATTTTAGTAAGAATATTGCTACAATATGGACATTGATTCGTCATAGGTTATCCTGATGCTTTTCGTAAATTTCTGTATATAGGACACCTTTTGATATTTTTGACGATTTATTTAAATTTAAAGGTTGGTTTATGCAAAACGTCGACGCACGCAACGCACGCACCGCACGCGTCCAAATAAAGTTGAAGCATAGAATTTTAGTAGGAGCGTTTATGCAGTTAGTTTACACTCTTGATTTTTGGCGGGTTGTGCACCATAAACCCTCCTACTGAAATTCTATGCTTCAACTTTATTTGGACGCGTGCGGTGCGTGCGTTGCGTGCGTCGACGTTTTGCATAAACCAACCTTAATATTTTATGTGTCAACAATTCATGTTTCATAATATATAATTGATTAAACATGTGGTGTTTTACCATACAATTGAAAAACCTAGTAAACCGAGTTACTAAAATTAATTTAACTGATAATTCTGGTTTCACACTTAATATATTGTAATGTTATTTTTCAGGTCTCCAAATTCTAAACAAGTTTCTCAAAGTTGTCCAGACACAAAAATTTAATTTTCTTCCAAATTATAAATGGGATTGCCAAAATTCACATTCAAATTTTCAATTTTAAATAAATTTTCAAAATAAATTTAAAATGGGAAAGTACATACATCGACTTTGATATTGCCTTTAAATTACAATTGAATTTCATTAATTTTCCAAATAATTTATTCCAATCTTCTAATAAAAATCTAAATTTTAACTCTATCTCTTTCAATCATCAATTTAAATTTCCAAACCAATCCAAAAATTATCCACATTTTTCTTGATCTGTTTCAAAATCAAAACAATCAATATCGCTCACTCAAAATCACTCACTCAAAATATCAATTTATTTTAGAAATACAAATCCCAAATCATAATTGCAAATAAATTCAGAAAACAAAAGTTTTCTTGGCAAAAGCCTGTTTTCACTTTCCATTTTTGCCACTACAACTCGCTGGCGCTGGTGGGAAAAACAGTAAATACAAATTATTTACAAAATTTTAAAAATTTAATTTTTACAAAAAAAGATTAATTTCGTACACATAAATCAAAAATCTATGGAGAATTTCGCTCCATTCTTTTGTATTTCTTTCGTACCTATTTTTCATAATTGTTTAGATTTTCTTCTATGGTCCCTCTATTAGTTATATATTTCAATGTTGATACCCCAGAGTCAAGAGTAGATTCCCTTTTTACAAATCCCCTCGTTTTAGAATACCAAAATGTAATGGTTTTTCCACGGTCCAATTTTTAAACCGGGTTTCCCAGAACAAAAACATATTATTTAAAATAGTTGTGTCCGGCTAATTTAAAAAATTACAAACACAATATTTAATTTAAATAAATTTCAAATCAAATGAAAAAGTTAAATGCGATTGAATGCAACAAAATATCAAAAAGTAAGTTTGGCGCGGTAAAACGGGTGAATTTGCATGACTAAACCTCTTGACTTAAAAATGGTATATATTCGTAGAACAATTTTGAAAAATGAATTTTAAAGCTAAGTAGTAGTACTATGCGAGGCAAAAAATGAGGTTCGTTGAAAAAAATCATGAAAATGGTTAAAATAGCAATTTTTTGACCATTTAAGCTACAATTTCAAAAAAACCTGACGAGATAGAGCAATTTCAAAGTCAGATTCATTTTCAGCGCAAAGAAAATCTATTAGAATCACCCCCGCCTATTCTTGAAGCTGTACGACGTAACACTGTGTAATTTATTATTTGCATAATATATTATTTACTACAATTTACATATTATTATTAAATTAAATTAAAATTTGGTTATTTTTCTCTGAACAAAATTAATGAAATAAGTTTTATTTCAGTTAGTTTCTTTTTTTCTTATTTTAAGTTTGGAGAAACTAAATTAATTTGTATCATGCAATTTTGATAAAAAAACGCTTTTTAAATTGGTGAAGATGTCTACTATAAATAATTGGATAATATAAAATTATATCGTTTAAAACTTAATATAATAAATTGTTAGACCATGTAAATTGAACATAAAATATGTCAATTACTTGACAAATTACAGGCCGTCGTAATTTTAGATTTATTGTTTACAACTACGATAATACTTTTAAAAGGGAAAAGTTTTTAAGTGGGTTCTTACGTTATTAATAAAAACTACGACAATTTTTTAATTTGCTCTAATTTTTGTTACTTCTCATCAGCAACCTAATGCATTTTTAAATTAGGCACCTACCGAAAAGCACTTAAAATAAACTAAATGACAATAAATCCATTGTTACTAATTTTGTTAAACTTTTTTATCTTGATTCAAAGTTCGTAATCTTTACGCTGCATTCACACTCTCAAAATTATCGTTTAGACTTAAGGTGGTGAAACTAACACACAAGATAACTTGTAATATTATTGTTGTTTGTAAAATAAATTATAATATGGAATTTTATAATTTTTATGCAAAAATTGATTTATAGATCCAAACTATGTTACAAATTTCCATATGTATTTTTAAATTTAAAATAATTTAAAATGAAATTCCTTTTCAGGATTGTGTAGTTGCATTAGTTAAATTTATAAAAATGCTCTGGAATTTATTCCTAAGCGCCTTAGTAGCTGAAGCTTAAATTCTAATTGCATTATAAAGGTTTAAATACCAACAGTATTTTATTACTTATTAACATTTTAGCCATAGTAAGTAGAAACATTTAAAAAACACTTTTTGTGAAAAAAATGCATTAAAAAAACAATTCGTGAGTAAAAGTATAATGCGTTTATTGTTTACCTATAGAAGAAAGCTCAAGAATGTAGTTTAATATTGTCAAGGTTGAGGCGTTTTAATTGAAAAATGTAAATTGTTTGCATTGTTACTTGCTTTCTTAACGATGATGCAAATATTTAGACAGCTTCTTATTATACTTGCTACACGAAAAAGTAGCAAGCACGAATAAGTCTACCGTATCTAATTAGCAATTTAATAAAACCGATAGACAACAAATTTAAACCAAAAATCATATTATAACGTAACATCCTTTAAACGTGACAGTTAATATACGAATTTACGTTTTTATAACAATTTTTTTTTGTTAATAATGCAAGAATTGGTCATTATTGCTATTACGATTGATTGCGTTTTTTTTATTTCTTGAACATGTATATTAAAGTCAGGATATGGTTGTTCGGTAAACCGTGTTTTTGCCGCAAGTCTTTGTTTTTGTATCCCGGAAGGATATGACGAAACTTTAGGTACATAGGCCATAATTTACGTTTCAACCACCTCTACAATAACTTGTGATCGGTAAATCGCCACCGTGACGAGTATAATGACAAACAACAAACTTTTTTTCATTTATTTATGTGTATTACTACCAAACAGTTGCAATAAGTGCATAAAAAAATAATTATAATTTACTTATACCTAAAATACCTAAAATAATCTTATCTCTAGTTCTACTAGTTCGGTAAGTAATTATGAGTTTTTACCATTGCATAAAGCTTAACAACCAAACAAATAAAAATAACACGAACCTACTTATTCAGTAAAAGCGACTTTCCGAGATTGATACACAACATACTATTTACATAAGAAGTGCTATATAAATGGGTGGATCAGTTTTATTAAAATTTAAACTCGTATCTGAGAAGGAACGATTCGATTACACTAGCTTATAAATCGACTTTAATAGTTCATTTATTAAATGTGAGACAGATTGAAAATTTAAAACTAGACATGTGGTATGCCTTCCATTATTCAATTTTAAAGTTAAACAACTTTTCCAAGTTAGTTATTCGAGTACTGGGTCATAGGTGTAAAATCAATGTTCTGCCGTGGAATTACATAACCATGCTACAATAAATTCTCGTTAGAATTATTTATTTGCGGAAGATTAAGAAGTTTGTACATAAGAAAATTGTTTGTCAACAAATTTTAACTTAAAAATTTCATCCACATTATCATAGGTGATCCTGTTTACCTTAGAGCATGGAGTATAAAAGTTGTTTATTCATGCTAAGATTCAAGTTTCATACAATTTCGGTTTCTAATTATCTCATAGAATTTTGTCTCGGCTAGTTTTTCGAAAAAGCTGTAAGTTAACTTTTTAGCTAGGGTAGCTTTACAATCATAGTAAAATAATTATTACTTAATTAAAATCGGCAGGTTCTCATTAAAATTAAAATATTAAAAATATTACTATTGTAGTTACACTGGAAAATAGTATGCATTGATGAAATAAGTATATCGGTTACAAGTTTTTCAAGCAATTGGTTTCTCTTATGGTACTCCGACAGCTTCTTCAGTACTCTGGCAGTGTCTGTTAAGTTGCTGTAAGTTAAGTTGGTTTATATGTCAAGCAGGGTTAGCACCTCACTAGAATATATTCAAGTGCTCATAAAACAATAAATACCAAAAGCCCACTTGAGGGCTGCTGTAAAGGAAGTCAATAAAGTCAATACTAGAAAACAAGAAGGATAACTTGAGAGAGGTATTTTTTGAGGGCCAAAACATCAACTGAACACCCAACAAACCTATAAAGTGTCCTTATCTTTTATTATTGTCTTTAAAAAAAATTCTGTTATGAATTTTGCTGTTGAATTTTTAAAATAATTAAATCTTCGCTATTGTTTTTCATCTTTTTTTAAATTTCTTCCGTTCTATTTATTGATCGTGTGATCGTTGATCAATAAATATTGATCAAATATTAATTTATTAAAATAATATTAAATAATGGTGATTTATTGATCAAGGTTTGTAACTTTGAACAAAATCTCTGGTTGCCATACTGCTATGTTGAGTATAGAAGAAGATCATTTTCATATACATTTTCATATACATTTTCATTAAATAAATCCAAATATTTTTCAATAACAATAAAATGAATGAGATGTTTCAAACATACTATACAGTAGGAAAATAGGAGGAGGTTACTTTGAAAACATAAAAGAGAAATTGTTTAAAAAAATATGTAATATATTACAAAAACTAGATATTAAGTACAATAAAACCATATGCAGTCATATGGATATGTAAGTATGTATACGATATAATAATATGTAGATATACAAAAACATGAAAGAAAATTTGTTATCGTTTAGAAGTTTGCAAAGAAGAATACATACACATAGAGATTGAAGTATAATATACTACAAATTTATTCAAGGTAGCAATATAAAATTTCTGACAATAACCAAATATAATATAAATAAATTATGCTAGAAAGTATTATTTATTTTTAGCAATATTGTTACTGTGAATCTCAAACTAAAGTACAATTCTACAATTCCAATCAGAAAAGCAAATATATGGCATGCAAGTACATATAGTTACAAAATATCGTCAATTTTTCTTAACCTAAATTCAATACTAATAAAATAAAGCTAATTCTAACCAATTCTTAGTAAATTTACCATTTACTTGTTATTAGCATACTAATTTATTATGTAGATACTACATTTTTTACATTTTTTATTAGATGTTCATTAAAATTTACGGTTAATCTATTATTTGTTTAGCCATACAAAAATTAAAATATTACTTTGGACAATATATTTTTCACTCATTCAAAATTTTCAAAATTTATTTTAGATTAACGAAAAGTATGAATGTAATCAACTCTAAGGAGGTTACACACTTAAATAACAATTGAAATTAAATTTTACTTAAAGACTGACAAACGTATCACTTTCTGTGTAATTTATGAGACCGAAAATGATACTGATAATACTTTGAATATTTTATTTTCTGTTCATCTTTATTCAGATTAGCATTTTCTCTTCATCTTTAATCAGGTAATTTTTTTTTTTTAATTTTAAACTAAAGTACTTATAAAATATGGTTTTCGTTGTTCGAACCAAGAGGGTAGTGCAAAACTGGCTAATTTTCGGTATTTGAAGATGTTATGCAAGCATTATTGTTGTGCCAGATATTTTCGTGATTGCAAGACTTCCAGAGATTCTTTTTGAATCTTCTCAAGGCAATTTAAAGTTTGAAAGTTTTCTCCCGTAACGTAACGCTACGTAAAACTTAAAAATTGTTGTGAATCCCTGCGATGCCCTTTTTATCAGCACTGCTTTACGAAACTGATTTAACATTATTAGATTCTTTACATTTACTATTATATGTACGTCTTTAGGTGTGGAGCAGATCGGGAACCTTGAAGAAAGGTAATGTGATATTGGATGTAAGAAATCACGCTACCTAACGGCATTGATAACTCGTGAAGAAAGTACAGAGAAAAGCTCGTGTAGTTCTGTTAATATAAATGAAACATAAGCAACTTATTTAATAAAATTAATATGTAATGAGAATTAAATATTGCAGAACTTCAAAGCTTTAAAGCATGTCCATTCTTCTATGACTTTCCAAGTGCTGTTCTTTCTGGTTTTAACACTCATCAATTATTGACAGCTCTAAAATCCTGTAAATATATGAAATTCTTAATTTTTATTGGCTACTGTGATGGAAACTGGCATCGGAAATTTACTTATTATATGAATTTATATATTTTATAGATACATAAAAACCAAAAACTCTTGTGACATTATTTATTTTAATACTTCTTATTATTAATATGACATTAATTTAATGTGAAATAGAACAAATTTTTAATTTTATTACAACAATACCTATAGCTACTGTTGACAAATAATAATTACAGTAAATTACTTGATTTAATTTAATAAATTATTAAATGTAAAACATTACAAATTTTGTAAAGGAAACTGGCTATTGAATACCATTTTTGCATTTAATAATTGGAACAGGAATAATATTAATTGTCTTTTTCAATAAATTTGTCACTCATAAAAAGACAGTATGGTTGTTTTTATTAATTATGCAAAGAAAACTATAAATTCTTAAAAAATTGTAATAAATATTTAAAAATGCAAATTTCATTCGATCTAAGAATGGATGTGAATATTTTAACAAGGAATTAATTATTTATAGTATTAAAAAGGATTAAAAGAGGTTAGAGCTATTTCAGAAGCAAAGAGACCATCAAACAGTTTTAAAGTTGAAAGTTTTGTTAGACTGATAAATTATTACAGCAAATGTATTAAAAATTTAGGTCTTATTATTTATTAATTTATGTAAGCCGTTCAATAATTTTTGCAAAGGAAGTAATGAATAATGTTTTTCGTATTATTAAGAAAAAGCTTTTATTCATAATCACAATCAGTTATATCCTGAAAACATTTTTTAGAACGTATTCTGCTTTTTAATGATAGTAAATGGTAGGGTAGGAAAAGTAATGTAACGAATGCCCAATAATGTTTGTTATAAGGACTATTATCATTCGTTATAATATACGCCAATCAAGAATCCGATAAGTTTCTGATTACTAGCTTTGTGTTACTTATACCATTAATATTTGTAACAATATGTGATTACAAAGGAAAACTTTTATCTTTACGAACTTTATGCTACGAAATCCCTTAATTTTATTTATTAATTATTTTACATAAATTTGTCAAATTGTTTGGAAAGGTAAATTATTTATTCTAACTCCCTTGATAATTTTACAAAATTTGTTTTTAGGCATTACCGTTAATTTTACCACGAGGTAACCTTTTTGTCGAAGGATGTATTTCTGATTGTTTTGACATTTTATTAACCTTCAAATGGGGATTTTTTGACCATATGTTGTTATGAGCACATATGTACCAGTATGGTTTCTAATGTTACACTTGAGGTTTTCCTAAAGAATGATCTTTTACCAGAGAAGTTAAACCACTAAACCTCGGCACGCTAACCACTAGGCTTTTGACTCAGTCAAACAAAAATAACAATAAACAATAAATACATCTATGTATGTATATTACAGCAAATTACTGGTTTCATTTACCATACTGAAGTGATTTCAAGTGGATCACTTACAGGGTCGAAATTTTTAGTTCGAATTCGAAACTTTATAGAATTTGTTATCGCGAACTGTGGACTTAATATTTAAGCTTGACCAATTGACACAATGTCAGGATGAAAAGTAAAGTAAGAAAAACCTTTCATACATTTTTGAAATCGTACAAGTTTAATCCGGTTATAACGACTCTCCAACTTTTGCTGTAACTGGAACGTAATTGGAGGAGCTTTTTCAATCCACATTTGAAATCTATTCGAGTGAAAATCTCAAGTGAACGGTGAAAAAGCATTTTCGTAACATATCACTTAAATTTTTGATATCATTTAATTTACAAATAATTTAATATTGTTATTAAATATTAAACAAATAATTTAAAATAGAAATTCCTGAACACTGGAGCGAGGCACGGTGCATCATCATCAGTAGTCCGAAACGAATAATTACTTTTATCTTTTTATCAAAAACTGATCGTTTTGGTAAACAAAAATAATAACAGTCCGTGAACCTTACACTCGTGTGTCTGGGAATCACTGATCTTATTGTTAGTCACTTCCTAAAGTTTCATACTGCACTGTAAATATGTATTTTGGAATTTGCATAATAAATTAATAATTATCTGATTTAAATAATTTCTATTAACAATTATAATTTTTGTTTAAGTATGTGATGTAATATATTAATTAAGCTTTGATGAAAATTGTGCTTTAGCCTCTTAAGTAAATACAGTACTCGTACAATCTCGAAAATAAGTACTAATAATTTCATATTTCAATTATTAAATTTTTTGGTTTAGCGATCTGAAGGAAAATTGTAATTTTTACATCTTAATAAGTTAATTTTACGACTTTCAAATTTAGTTTAAAAATAAATTTAAATTTTATTTTATAAAATTAAAAATTTAATTTGGTTTTTTTAGAAAAAGAAAATTTTTTAAACATATTTTTAGCAATTACTTTATGATTACTAATTAGTTACAAATTAAATTTAATATAAACTGGGTCGAGATGTACATTTTCTTTTGAGATCTGCCTGCACTTTCCACCTAAAGCACTCGAGAATATTGTATATTATGTTGAATAATATTAAACAAGCAAGGTGTAGACTTTTACTTTATTTTATGCAGCTTTAGTTGATGATGTAATAAATAAAAAAGTTCACAGTTTACAAAATAAGTTATACACGAGTTGTTATCATTAATATATTTTTTTGAATTACCCGTGTAGCAATGACTAACGAAGGACAGTGTTTAATGTTTATTATTTATAAATTTTAATAACATCTTTATAGTAGATTGTGAAGTAGGAAGCATTAGCTTGGCTAATTAAGTTTTTATTGTCATTGTAATATTCGGCAAAATCAAGTTTTTAACAAGTTTATTATTCTATAATTCAAATAATTGTCAAAATTGATTGGAAAATTGGTGGGAATTGTAATTATTATGCTAATTGCCATGCGTAACGGATTTGCTTAGTGAATCCAAATAAAAAAATCAGCCAAATTAAATTACGTAATGAACAGTTACCAAAAACCGATCTTGAAATCAAACAATCTATGATCCACATTTGTTCTTTTGCGGATAGCGATCATAATATAACTGATTTGTATTTCCATAGGCCATCCCCATTGTAAAACAAAACAATTTTATTTTAAATTTATATTGAATGTACGTATGGTACTGTTATAAATTTTTATAGCATTCAGAAATAATATACAAAGAATGAAGAAACGTTGATTCATGCACATTTTGATAAAATTTGATTGAAAAATTTTATAATGGTTACTTTTGCGGAATTTCATATTCAGCAAAATGCTTGCTAGAATAATTTTATGAACCCTATTTTCACATTACGGATTGCAGTATGCAGTGTAAGCTGTAAGACGTTATAGTTTTCGTAGCGTTTTTGCATTAAAACGAATACATGAATATGCATGAAAATTCAACTACTTGGAAAATATTTTAACAGGTTCTGTTTACTTCATAATATCTTTTATCACTTTTAAATTATTGTAGCAGCTGAATTTTACAAAAAAATTATTAACATTTAATCTAATATAAAAATAAATAGCTTAAAAAATTATACATTTAAGCAAAGCATTTTATCTAATTTCGACGGAAAAGCCATCAAAAATTATATATATTCAAACTGACTTATTGTTAAAATAGGGAAACTTGGTGTAATTCATTTATAAAACTAGTTCCATGAAAATTTAAAATTATTGTGTAATTGATTCAGGTAGGGATTTTGTTCGTCCTTCTAACCCGAGCTTTCAAACGTTTTTTAGAACAGGTTTATAATATTTCCACATGAAATTGGATAAAATGTTACACGCAACTCGAGGAAAAACGTTACAGAACTCGAGACTGCTAGCATTCGCTCGTGCTTATACGTAGGTCTATTCGTTCAGTAATCTATTTCTTTTCCCACTCATTGTGTAAACTATTATTATAGTAATGATATTGGCAGGGTGCGAACATCAGCGCCACCACATCACACCACCGGTAGTTCTAAATTTTTCATTGTATTTTTGCATTTAATTTTTTTTTGCAGATTCCTTAACATCCCAACATTCCAACATTTCTAACATTTTTCACAGCTATTCTAAAAACACAAATTGTAAAAGCATAATTTAAAAAATAACGTGTGATCACTTACCTGTTCCCTTTGTAACTGGCACCTTAAATAACCAAAAGTATAGTTGGCAACCAATGGGCTACCAACCGTCAAATTTTAATTTTTATTTTAAGTATCTATTTTCACAAAGTATATTGTAGTAAATTGAGTAAATATTTAGTAAATTCATTTTAATTTAGGTATAAAAAATATGTTATTAGTTCTTTTTGAAACATAATTTGAAAAAATATTGATCGATACTCCTGGAAAACTATCTCTTTCCATTCTCGGTTTTGGTTTACGATTTCGGCCGAATGCCTCGATCGTAAAACTTCGCCTTGAATGGAAAAATTTTAGTTTTCCTACCTTGTATCGAAAATATCTATTACAACACTTCAATTTTTTTTGTCTGTTTTCAGCAAACGCTTCCAACGAAATTTATTTATATTTAAAATTGATGAAGTACATTTAAAAAATAAAATTGATGTCAATTTAAGAGAAAAAGTTTAAGGGGATGGCTGGCGCCGGCCCTGTATAATAATTAATTGATCAATAATTAAAGACATACTTTGGTAACATTAAGTTGTTTTTAAATTTCAATAACCCTAATCTCCTGTTAACAACATAAGTAGCTATAAGTAGGTAACCCATTGTTAAATAGGTGCGAGCGCAATTTACATTACCCCATATAGGTATGTATACTACATATAAAAACAGTTATAAAAGTGCTTAGGATTTTTTTTGATATATTGCATTTTGGCCAAATGGCGTATTTCTAAAATGAAAAGTGAAACATTTTTCCAAAAAATCGTCAGCAAATGTTAATAACAAATAAACTATGCAACATGGCATGGAACCACAACTCGTTCATCAATGCAACATAAAAAATTCTTCGTACTTCTATAGCTGTTCGATCTATAGCTCAATCGAAAAAAATTCATTGGGTCATCATAATTCAAATATTACAGGAGCTGTTTTCCGGTCGTGGATCCTGGAAACTTCATCGTCAAAACGCTCCACAACGGGTATTTTAAAATTAATCGCTTCAAAAAAATTATTGTATTCAGTCACTGATATTTTGTACACCTTCTATTGTAATATAGATTTATTTTGTAAATTTTCGGAAAAAAAAAATCCCCAAAAACTCCAATTTTTTTGACCTCTAGAGTTTAGAGTGACCTAACCCTTTAAAAAGGCGATTCTACCAACTACATATTTATAACAAATTTATTATTAAAATTAGGAGATTTTAACCCTTTCAGCCCCAGATTACACAATAGTGTAGGGTAGCCAACAGGTCGATCGCGAAGCAAATTTTAGTCGATCATAGCCGCCGACACTAGTTGTGATTCATAAAAAGCCGAGGAGAAAACCGCTGGGGAAATTTGAGAAAATCTAAGGAAATCTTAGGAAATCTAGGAAATCTTAGAAAATCTAAGGAAATCCAAGGATATCTTAGAAATTACAGATAATCTTGCTTCTTCAACTTTTTCGAAAAAATAATGCCACAATCCAAAAGAAAATCCAAAATAATTTTAGGAAATATGAAGAAATTATTTAGACATTCGAGTATATCTAGAGAAATCCAAGAAAATGTCCTACAAGTAATTCTGGTATACAATAATTGAGACTATGGTTTCCTCCTCGTCAGAGGCGTATTACGCAAGTTTGACGTCAAAGCCTTTAATATTTTAAGACCTTATCCCAGTGACGGAGATTGGAGTGCCCACCCAAATTTTTTAGGTGCTTATTTCAATAAAGGGGCTTCCACTAATTACGTGAGGTTTTTCTAGGGGTCGAATTTCACCCAATCTCACGTCTTAAATAAAAAAAATTAAGCAATTATGTTTTTTTAAATAAATCCAACGCAATCCAGCACAGATTAACGAATTTTCACTAAAAGTACACATTTAAAAAAATTTCACCACATCTGGGGGGTCTCAAAATCGCCTAACGTAATTAACGAACGTTCCCTAATGTATTTTTACCTCAAATCAAAAAATATTTCTTTGGAGGTATGGTAATCAAAAAAATGTTTCAATTTTTTTTACGTTTTCGAGATATTGGGCCCAATTTGTGTTCACCTATTTCAAAAATGCTGGAGCCGTCACTGTCTTATCCTCGGTTTTCCAGTTGACTTTTTCTTCTAAATCAGAAAAGTTTATAAAGAAAAGGAAACTTATTTTTAATAATAATTGAGATGATTAGAAACTCCAGAAAACACCAGAAATTTTTTTTTGTGCCCTTGAAATGTTGCACTACAAGCCTGAGCTTCATGGGATTTTGCGATAATATTTTTTTCTTCAAACGTCACGAAAGTCAGCTGTTTCATTATCGATTTTAAACACGAAAGTCAAACTTTTCCTTAGCAACATACATAAAACCACGTGGCGTAAAGTTCTTTTCGAAAGTAAACCTTCGGCGGCAGGAAAAAAAATAACTAGAAATGTGACATTATTTTAATAAAATTGAGCAACTTTGGTATCTACCTTTCTAAAAATTATTTTAAGTTTATTTACCATTTCAAATATAAAATTTAAGAGCATAATTTAAAAATAAATAGATGTAAACTTTGACTTTGACATTTAAATCCTTAAATATACCAACTTAAAATTTTATTTTTAACCAAATAAATAAAAATTTTGATCTTTTAATCTAAAATTTTTAATGAATGTCACAATTGAAGTTGACAGCTGCGAATGCAATTTAAAAATTACCAACTTAAATTGAAAATAATTTACAGATTAAATCAAAATGTCACCTTACTTTTGTTTATTTTTATTACAATTTGGTTAAATTAAAACTGGTTGACCGATTAAAATTATCTACCTTTCGAATTTTTTGCGCGCGATCGATCTGAATTTTTGCATATCGATGGCCTCAAATCAATACCTCGTAAGTTCCATTGTACCAAAATTTGGATTTATGCGGCAATAGATGAAAATAGTTGTCGCCAGGGCATTGTGAAGCAGTAGGAATATTTTTAAACTTATGCTTATAGTCGTAGCAAACTTGTTGACGTTTAAAATTATTTTTAAAGTCCCTTGCAAAATTTATCAATTTCTACTTACGAGGTATTGATTTGAGGCCATCGATATGCCTTCCTACCGATAATTTACAGGAGTGTGTATTAAGCGAGGGGGGAGAATTGTTTGCTCAGTTTTTTTATATCTAGCCCCGTTCCCGAGTTATTGCTAATTTTGAAATTTATTTTTGAATTTTGTTCGTTTGGAGAAAAAGTAACATGTTTTATTCGGATGGAATAGTAACTTTTCCTGCCACGCAAGTTTTCCATTCGCTCGGCTGGTTCCACTCACCTCGCAAATGAAAAAACTCGCTAGACAGGAAAAGTTAATCTTTCCATCCTAATAAAACAATTTACTATTATTGAAAAAATGATAGCTATCTAGCATATAAGTTTATCACCAACTTCAAAATAATGTAATGTAAAACGTGAGTACACTATAGACTATACTATAGTGTACTCTGGGCCTGACAGGATTAAGGTCAATTGAATTGCAATTAAATTGAATTGGTACAACCAACCCTAGTTGACCGATTTTTAGTTGATCAACATTTTTGTTCACAATTTTCAATCTAAACTGATCAATAGCTTTAATTCCCATTCCATTTTTTTTTGATTTTGTAATCAAAGTAAGACCACCAATTTTCATTTCCTTTTTTTATTTATTCTACATTTAAAAAAATGTAACTTGTGTAGCTTAAATCACATTAATTGGAGCAATCTACACCTTTTCCAACTGTTGTTGAGAAATCCTCAATTGTAATTAATATTTTCCAATTGATATTGAGAAGTCGTCAAATGAAAATGAGAAAGCGTCAAATGAAGATGAGAAAACGTCAATTGTAATACGGAAAGCATGTTAATTTTTTAATATGCTTTTTTTTAAGCAATATTTTAATTTTATTTATTTATTGGTATTATATAAAAAATACAGCATAAATTGTTCTTGTTCATAGCCATATCTTAAATCACATTTTTAGCGACCGACTTCCATATTTTCCATTGCTAAGACTCTTGCGTCCGTGCAGTGTTTTGCAGCACGAGCACAATCTCCTCCAATTACGGTGTTCTTTGTCCGATCTATTACTTCCTCTAAATAGGCCAGTCTTTGTTCAGCATTGAAGTATTTTGAAAAGTTTTTTTTTGTAATTTACTTACAGTTTTGTTGTATTTCGTTGCAGAATTGATGCATTCTCATCTTCATTCAACGCTTTCTCATTTTCATTTTTTTAATTACTGCTGGAAAAGGTGTATAGACAAATCATATCTGCACTGTGGGCACGACGAGAACTCGAGTAATGATCCAAATCAAACGATTTAAATAAAATTATAAATTAAAAAAATTAAATAGTTGAAAGTTGAACCTAGAAATTGTGTGCAGTAAGTTTTTAAACTTATTTAATTAACGAAATTCACCCTTAAAAGTTAAAAAAAATTAAAGTCATTGGAATTTACCGTTTCAGATAATTTCAAATTTTTTAAATTTTGTTTTAAGTTTTAAATTAATTCTTCAACTGTACGTCAAAAATTAAAAAAGTGGAGAAAAACTATTTTCAAGTTAAAGTTAAAAAAAATTTAAGTCCATTCTAAAAGCAAAATTTTTACTTTAAGAATAAAATAAAAATGAAAATGTGGTTTAAAAAAGCACATTTTTAATTAAAAGGAAAAAATTTAATTTTTCAATGAATTATTATTGTAAATTCTTTTAATTTATAACTGTTCAGTTGTTTCAGGGACGTAAGAAATCCCTCTGTACTTGTACTAATCCTATCAATCCTGTTCGGCTTAATTTTTACTAAATATTATCACCTCCTCTGAAGAAGTTGATGCTATTAACCCCATGCAATCCCATTAAAAACTACATTAACAAATTGAATTTTTTAACTCAAAAACGAAAAGCTTCTTCATTTTTCATGCTTAGTAATTATTTTATTGAATAACTATTTTTTAATTAAGTTATTTTAAAGCAAAATATAAAATTAATTGTGAAAATTATTCAATAAGATTCAATTAAAATATTTCCTGAAAAGCTTAATAAATAGAAATCGCAAGGTAAATTTTCAAGTTATAAGTTATGTACATTAACTTCTAAGAAAATAAATAAAATTCTTTAGATTTAAAATACATTACAAGTTGTTAAAAGTTTTCAAATTTAACCAATAAATAATATGGTAGTCAACAGACCCTGCTATCCGAGTTAATCACAATGCAACCCCCTTATTAAACTGATAGTTAATTACAGTAGTGTTTACTTAATTAAGGTATTGTTATCGTTGAGTAACTGTTGTTGACTGAAGATAATTATAAGGTTGAATGATTTACAATAATTCTGAGGTTACAATTAAATTCCTATTGATGGTTATGCTTTTCATATCTTGCATCCATGTCGTCGTCTCCAAAATATATAAAGGAATAGGTAGTTCTTAACGTTTGGTAAACTTATCCGTACATTTTCCTATTGGCAATTAGGTAAGTCGGTTGCCCAAAATCAACTATCAAACTGTGTAAACTAACACGATCGTTGTTTAAGAGATTATGCATATTCTAATGCTTTACTAAAGTAACGTTAGGGTTTCAGTTTGCAAACATTTCTGTGTACGTAAACTTCCAAATTGCCTGTTTAACTTAATGTCTACATGTATGTGATAGATCAAAGATACTCCTAATATCAGATTTCAGCAGGTGCTTCAGATTCAATATTTTTGCAAGTTAGCAACGTAATCTTAACTAAAAATCCGCTTTATGGATGTCCGGAAGGAGTAGTCGAGTGTAAACCATTGGAAGTGAGACGAAATATGAAGGTTGTAAAAGAAATCTGTATAAACCACCCCGTGTGGGGTTAATTTATATACCCACAAGTACATTGCTGATATTGCTAATGTAATTGCTTTTCCACTTATTGAGATATTACATATTAATTACTCACTCAATAATGTCGTGTTGACTTAATGTTCAGCTGTAATATTCAGCATTGCCTCCAAAATTATTATTATTATTATTTCTTCCGTTGTGCGTATTATTTCACATCCCCCGAGAGCAAAAATGCTAGTAACATATATATATTCAGTCGTTAAGCAAAGCAGAATTTGTAAATGTTTTGTTTTATTTAGCAATAAATCGTTGATTGCTTCTGACTTTGTTTTTGTTAAAACGCTTGTAAAATTAGTTTAGTTCTCTCGAGTACAGTAGACTTGATAACCTAGGAAATGCTCGATATCAGATATTTGGCAGCCGAGATTTTTCAGCTTAATGAACGAAGGCCCGGACCGGACACGTTACGGTTTTGGATTTGTTTCCGGTATTTCTAACTGCCATTTGCAGGCACACATTGTTCAAATGAAGCGGCCTCATTATTTGGCATTTAATTGCAAATTAGAAACAAAAACTTGAATAAAATTGCATCACTAATTTGATAAAATTATCCCTTAATAAGTTGATTTAAGTGGTAAAGAATTTTAATTTATTCGATTACTTAAAAACTTTCGAATAAAATTGTTTTTCTTACAAAAACATTGTGCGTTGTTCTCACGCGTTGGGTTGCAATTTTAATTTAAATTAGATCTAAACTTTGTTTACATTTTCATCCTTGTGTCGAAATTTGCTCACGCTATTGTAACATTTAACGTTATCTCCTTTAAAAATCTGGGTGAAACATTGTAACCTTAATTATTACACATTTCGGAATAAATTTTAATTTTTACAGATTGTAATGTAAAGCGATCGCTTAAAAATTCTATTTTATTTTTTTCTCACGTTATTTGGCTAAATATTTCACAAGGTCGAGAAAAATAAGGTTAATTGTGTTTGTGGTTGCACGTAATTAATCAATTTATTATTTTGCTAGAAATTGTATTCTGTTTCAGTTTCATGAATCCAGCGATATTTGCACCGATCTTCTTTTACAAATTCCGTTTGAAAGACAGCGAATTAATAAATTTATGATTGATGATCTTTATTACCGGTTTTATTTGATGTCAATTTAGATAAAATAACACAATATTTTGTGTACTTCCGTTTTGATAAATATGTAGAACAGGATATTAGAAATAAAATCGTCATGTTTACTCAAAACGCTTTTGTCACAATACACGAATAATATAATTCCTATTGCTCTACTTTTGGAATAACGGAATAATATATTAAACAAAAATTTTATTTGAAAAAATTCCAGCTTCTGTGTTTGTTCATTACATTTTTCATTATACAATAATTTTTCTATTACAAAAGGAAATGTTTTTGCTAGCATGTGTTTTATCAGATTTTATAGGTACACTGCCAACAAAATTAATTAACCTACTTTTGTTGATAAAAAATATTACAACATTTAACGAATTTTCTTTTATTACCGGTTTTTCAAATTAATAGATACTGTATTGCAATTTTTTAATAGAAATTCCATTCACTCGATATAAATTGAAATTTTTGCATTCTTCAAATTACAATTTTTTTGTAAATGTAATAATAATTTCAGTTTTTGTTGTAATTTATGGTAAAACAAAACAGATTATCATTTCTAATAATGTGTTCGACATTTTCTTTATCTTATGGTAATCCGAATTTTCAAATAATCTGTATAAACTATTGAGCATTGTGCTGTATTTATGGATAAACTATGTTTATTTACGAAGTTTAGTTAATGCGATCTTCTGGAAATAGAGCATTTTCCCTTCGAGACCTATTTGAAGTTTCTCGACTCGTCTTAGCACTCCAGGTTTATAGTGTTTCTACATTCGACACCAAATAATTTTTTGCTAGTTTTGGAAGCAACGAAAATAGTTTAAGATTTTACGACTTTCACTTTCTTTCAAATTTTTCAGGTGGTTCTAAACTATACTACATAGTCATTTACATATCCATTTAAAATATTTAAAACTACCTTTTCTAACTAGTGACGAGTATTTTATATGCAAGCCTATGGAGGAAAAGGTATGAGAATATTTTAGATTATTCGAATTGAACATTGACCATTTTGTATCAATTTTTTTCAACATTGATCTACAAGAAATTAAAAAGGTAAAAACTATTCAACTTCTTTGTCAGATGGGGCATATGGCAACTTTTATAAAAAATCTCAATTTTCCTTTGAAATATAAGGAAACGCTCTGCCTAAAAGATATTACCGTAATATATGTTATGTTAGCAGCATGATGGCAAACGTTAGTAGTTGCGCGTGTGATGATTGCGGGGAATTGGTGGATCTTCCTGAGAGCTTGCATGTGGATTGTGCCGGAAGTTGTGATGGGTGCTTTCATATGAATTGTGCCGGAATAAAAAAAAAGCAAATTGCATTGCTTCCTTGCAAATGAGAAATTGAAGTGGTACTGAGGTAGATGAGCTGTTGATTGCCATAAGGCCGGTTCAGATGAAGTTATTAGAGAATGTTTGAAGCTGATTAAAGATCTGAAGAGCAAAATTGAAAAATTAAAAGTCAGTATTTTACAAATTAATCTTTACCTTCAAAATGTGAACAAAGATAACGCTGTTAGAAATGTCAATATTTATCAACCAAATGTTGAATCTGGATTGTCGGCGGTTGGTGGTGTTGATGGTGCCGGAATTGGTGTTGTCGAGAGTCGTCGAAATGTTCGACCTGGGATAGCTACGGGCGGCATGGAGTATGGAACATACGCGAATAAAATTAAAACATGAGCAATTCCAAAAAATACCAAAAAGCTAAGAACGAAATCTGAATCGGAGGTTGTAACCGTGATTAGTGACTCGCAAAAAGATCAATATGGTGGCATATCCCGAGGGATTAAATCGAAAGATATAAATCCAACTGTGGGGAGCGTTGGAAACGTAAACAATGACGTTATAGATGATGGTTTCAAACTAGTTTCACATAGGAAGCGTAAAACAATAACCTCAATAGTAATTGGTACTAGTGGATCGAGTACTGGGTGCAGGCTGAGTGCTATCGAAAGAAGATCTAGTTTTTTCGTGTCACGTTTGTGTCCAGAACTATCCGCTGACGACATCAAACTGCTCTTGTCTGACCTGGGAATAAATGATGCTGATTGTTTTTCAATAAAAACAAAATAAAATACCTACGCCTCTTTTAAAATAAATGTACCGGAGAATTACAAAAACAAAGTAATTAATGCTGAAAATTGGCCAAGGGGAACATTTATAAATTCGTTTTTCACAAGAAATTGCAGTACAGGGGAGGGTGCTCTTTCTTCTTCTTTTTTGGGACCACGGCTCCAACGGGAAGCAAGAAAATGAATACCACTGGACAAAAAAATATTATATACCCAGATGAGGATCGTTGTAAATGTGCAGTAAATATGTATTACCAAAATGTAAATGGGTTGCGTTCTAAAGCTCGTGAATTCATGGAATTTGTACTTAGTAATAATTATGAAATAATATGTCTTACAGAGAGCAAACTAGACGATACAGTAAGTAGTCAAGAACTATTTCCCTCTTTTTATAATGTTTACAGATTAGATCGAAATCAAAATAATTCATGTAAAGAAAGAGGAGGAGGCGTAATTATTGGAGTTTCTTCTGCATTATCAAGCCAACAATTAATAATAAACGAAGCAAACACATTAGAACTTCTTTGTGTGCGAATTGAAAAGCATAGCTGTTAGTTGATGGTGATAGTAGTTTATATTCCCCCTGCTAGTACTGTTGTTGTTTACGAAAAAGTGGTAGAAAATCTCATGTCCGAATACGAAAATGAAAATATACATTGGACAGTGATGGGCGATTTCAACCTACCGAATCTTCAGTGGTGTGAGGCTGGTATTGAGGAAGAGGATCTGATGGATGATTCTTGCGTGCTGATTCCAATCAATACAAATTCGCGTACGGAAACAACATTTATTGATGGTATAAATTCATGTGGTTTGTCGCAGGTTAACTTTATTTGTAATGATTTTGATAAATTGCTGGATCTTGTATATGTTGATAATTCACAAATGTTTTCTGTTTTTAGCCCAGAGAGTATACTGCATGGCAGGGATAGGAATCATTGTCCTGTAGGGGTATCATTTCTTCATGATGCTAACACTAGTTTTTCATACCTTACGAATCGTGGTGAAAACAAAATGAAATTTAATTTCAAGTCTATTGACTTTAACGAATTTACAATTCATTTGTCTTCCATTAATTGGTCGAATGTTTTAGATGATACGAATATAAATGCAAATGTCTCTAGGTTCTATGAGCGTATTTACGGAGGCTTGGAGCGTTACGCCTCAAAGATCAAGTATAAAAAGAGAAATTTAAAGTATCCTGGGTGGTTCGATTCGCACCTTATACATCTACATAAACAAAAACAAAAGGCATATAAAACTTATATTCAATTTAAATCTGCAGTTGATTATGAATATTACTCATATCTGAGAGGCAATTTCAAGGCCCTTCACTCGATTGCCTATGATATTCACTTACTAGAGGTACAAAATAATTTAAAATGTAATCCAAAAATGTTGTGGTCATATGTAAATGAAAAACGGAAAACGGTGGGTTTACCGTCAGAGATGTATTATAACGGGAGTTCCTCATCTGATATAAGCGAGATAGTCGGTTTCATTCGTTCTTTTTTTGCATCTGTGTATGTTAAACATAATATGTCAGCAGAATTGCCAAAATATAATTATATTAACGATGGGTACATTATTGATTCTGTATTAATAGACGAGCAGAGCGTTCTGGAGGCCATTCGAAGTACTAAGCGTGGGTGTGGTCCTGATGGAATTCCAACCGAATTTATTCAGAGATTTGGACATCAATTGATCTTACCTCTTGCCTTGTTATTCAACCAGTCACTTCAATCAGGAGTATTCCCTTCTCAATGGAAAGTTTCTAATATTACACCTATCCCTAAACATGGGAAGAGGGAGTTTGTTGAGAATTATCGTGGGATCTCGATCCTGTCTGTAATACCTAAGATTTTTGAAAGCATAAAGCTTTGTCCATCATCAATGATGCCCAACATGGTTTTATGTCTCGTAAGTCAACCGTAACTAATCTGGTATGTTTCACTAGTTTTGTCTCTCGTGTTATTGAATCAGGTGATCAGGTAGATGTGATATATACGGATTTTCGCAAAGCCTATGACTCGGTACAACAAGATATCTTATTAACTAAATTGATCGGCGCAGGTCTATCTAGCCTTTTGGTGAAGTGGTTGGAATCCTACCTTAGTGGGAGGACCCAATACATTGAAATAGGTAGAATACGCTCTGAAATCATTAATGTACTATCAGGTGTACCCCAGGGTAGTCATCTTGGACCATTGCTTTTCCTATTATTTGTGAACGATTTGACAATTTTGATAAAGTTTTGCTCACTATTGCTTTTCGCAGACGATCTTAAAGTATTTGCAAAGTTGAAGTTATTATCCGATTCTGCGTTGATACAACGTGATCTGGATGTGATTTGTCGGTGGTGCAATGAAAACTAGTTATTTTTGAACGAGCGGAAGTGTAGCATTATGTCGTTTCACCGCAAGCATTTTCCTTTGGTTGCTGATTATTTCATTGACGACTGGAAATTGGTGAGAGTATTTGTAAAGATTGACTTGGGAGTTACGTTTGTTTCTTCTCTAGAATTTTCGCAGCATGTAAATTTGGTGGGCACCATAGCAAGGAGACTCATGGGTTTCATTATGCGCATTTGCAGGGAGTTCCGTGATCCTGTTGTCCTGGTTCGGCTCTATAATGCTTATGTACGATCGGTATTGGAATATGCTTCTCAGGTATGGTGCCCTTATTATGAGGTTCACTGGTCGCGAATTGAACGAGCACAGAAAAGATTTACAAGGTTTATAGCCGGGAAGTTAAACTGTACCTTTCCAAGTGATACTGTAAGCGATGATATTAGCAGTAATAATTACGTGAGTAGATGTATGAGGTTCGGACTTGAGCCGCTCAGTATAAGACGGGATAGGCACCGTGTCCGGTTTATTGCTAATTTATTGACAGGGAACATAGTATGCCCTTATATTTTGAATTTGTTATCTGTGGATACGCAAGTAAGATTAACTAGAGAAATCCGTTTCTTTTATTTACCTTGGCATCGTACAACTTATGGCACGAATGAGCCACTCAGTGCTATGATGACGTTATTCAATAAATATTATAATGTAACCTTTATAAGTAATTTACAATATAAATTACTTTATAATTTTATAATAAAGGAGTTGATCATTTTTGAAATTATTTTGTTTGAAATATTAATTCCAAAATAAAAATAAACATATTATTAAATAAAATATGTTTTAACTTAAATTTCTACGTCATTGTGAACCAAAACCAAACATTTTTTCTTACATACTTACACAATCTTGTTAAAACATCTATTTTTTCATTTCTTCTCGTAAGAAAACTTATTTTAACTACATAACTATATTTCCCAAAAATTAAATTTTTAAACCAACTTCACAATACTTTTTTAACCAAGAATGCTAGATTGACCAAGACGATCTCTATATCACTGGTAAATATCAAAATAACTAATTGAATTTATTTGTTATTATTATTTCAATTTTAAATCAATTTTTTCGGCTGAAAACTGGTCTATCTGCTTACGTGTCAAACCAAATTTTTAAACAAATTTAAAAGTACTAATTTGACAAATTTGCATCCGCAAATTTATTCGAAAAGCCATAATTATACTTTATTGTTGTATAAATGCTGTCAAACCCCAAGCCAATCCTATTTAAAATTTAAATAAAATTATCTGAACTCGTAATTTTGTTTACAATAATTTATAATAAAAATTTTTTGTCTTCTTTCAAAACTTGAAGTTAATCCTAATTGATGCCGACTCTACAAATCTTAAAAATCAAAAACGTTTAGTTTGTTTTTCGTTGAAACATATTGGAAATATGAGAAATATATGTAGTATAATATGGAAAAAAATATTGAATGTAAAGATTGAAGCTACTGTATCAGACAGTTTAGATCAGATGTTTTTATTTTTATGTTAGTGTTCCGTCTTTGGATTTCAAAAACTCTTAAAGGAAGAATTTCACTTAAGCACATGTGAAATGGACCTCAATGTTTATGGTATATAGGTCATGCGGAGATCAATATAAGAATCACATAACCGAAACAAAAAAGATTTTCAGTCTTCACAATGTTAGTATTACCTATAAGTATGTTAACTTTTCCCCAACTTAAATTTTTAATTTTTAAAGTTTCTTTTATAAAATATAAATCTAAGGTTTAGGACAAACTATTACTATTTATTTATTCAACAATTAATTAAGTAACAATTCACTTATAATGTAGTAATAACAGGGTAATTATTAACAGCAGCCTGAATGAATATTCAATAAATTCACAAAAACGATGTTAACAAAAAGTAGCCTCGATGTGATAAAATAGCGGTATTGTTTATTATAAATTATTATGATACCAAATAATAAAGTTGATGACTCAATACACATCCAAATTTCATTGCTATAATAAAATTTTTGCTGAAATACTTGACAATAACCGAAGTTTCAAATGCAGTGTGTAACAAAACCCATTTTGTTATCATGTTTACGAGGTTATTAGGAAACCAATATCGAATCATATAAAATTGCAAACAATTTAATTTGCTTATTTAAAATTCATACCCCATTATGTAACAAATAATAACACGATAGGATAGTATACGATAATAAACGTATAATCATTTAATAATAAAATTCATGTTCAGTATTTTTTAATGAAAATATTCGCATACGCAAAACTAAACTAATGTAAAATTAATTAATTTTTGTACTATTGCATTTCTACATACACTATTTAGTGCAAACAGTTTGTGGAGGAATGCACAATTAACTATCTGTTAGAATTTTTTACTGGATTGAAAAACTACTTATTATGCTGCGATTAATTTCTACGCAGCTACTAAAACTATCCGCTTGATTTTTTTGGAAACATATGTACTGTTATACCATTAAGTAAATGAATTGTTAAATAAATGAGAAAAAAAGCATGAAAAAATGTTCATATTTCCAACTTTCAGTTTTTGTAAAATTAGGAAATAAATTAATGTATGCAAAAATCGCATTTCAAAGTCAAATAAAACGTAAACTATCATACTTACGTGAAATCTGCGAAACAGCCAGTCGATTGAAATGCATCTTGTTGCGTTGCCACAAATTACTGTTATACGTACTGACGTCACAGCAGATTTAAATGTTAATCTTTCGGCATAATATATGAGTATCTTGAAATTTTACATGTAAGTATGATTGTTGTGGTAAGAGTCGAGTCAATTCTTAAATTAAAAGGCCAAAGCAACAAACTAGCATTGCCAACACATAATACTGTTTAATACATACACACATTTTTAAAACTAAAAAGTATTTAAAATATAACTAATAAGTGTGATTTTTTTACTATACTACATGATTCGTAATTAATCTGTAAACAGTATTTGAATTAAATATTTGAAATAATGGTTTCAGTTAGTGATGACAGATGAATAAAAATAATAAATTTGAATTTCACTATGCATTATTAAATGCATTTATAAAGCAATGTGTTTTTAAAATATTAATGAAAATAATTTGAATGTAAAAGATTATTTTGTTATTGGATTAATGGAATTTTAAAATGATTTTGTAAATATTTCATTTATTAAGTATGTATATTGGAAATTGTAATTACCTACTTGGTAATTTGGCTAATTTGGAGTTAAAATGATAGGTATAATTTTAACATTCCAGTTGTTATTTTTGCAAATTTAGAAAATACGTAAGTTGGGCTTATTTTACTTAAGAGATTAGGGAGAAGTAAACAAAAGCCATGTTTAAATTAATGCTTTTAATTTTATTTAAAAATAAACGACCTCACAAAAAGTCCAATTTATTATGCGAACCCTTAATTTATCTATAGTGAGACTTCACGTTAAAACTTTTCAACCACAATTTAATTTATTGTTATAGAGCATAGTTTTGTATAACTAAAAGTAAATTACTAATGTAAAAACAATTTGCCAATGTAAACTGGGACTAAAACTTTCATTAAGTTATGTTTTAGCTATTTTATACACGAATTTTATCAGTTTTAATGATTTTGCTTAAAAATTATCCGACTCAAGTTTTATGCTACTTATTTATTACAATTTTTACGAGACCATTTGTTTAAGTATGAATATTGATAATTTTAATAAAACTTCCTGCGAGTGATATTAATATTCACGAACTCGATACTCGTATTAGTATAGCAACATGCGCTCTTTTGAGAAAATAAATTATTTTAATAATAAAAAGAGGAAATTTTCCTCTAGAAAATTCAAGTGTCTCGGTATATGGTGTAAAAACTTGCCTCTTCAAAGAAATTCATATTTCAATTTCATGTTTCGTAGTGAAGCCGGAAATTACGTACAAATTATCCTTAATATGAAAAATAAACTATTTTGTAACTTTATATTTTAATTAATAATAACAGTCTGAATACTAATGCAAGTTTATTATGCATTTTGAAGTAAAATATTTGTCACTATTCAATCATCCCTGAACACCATATCAACTGAAAATGTCAAGCGTTCATTCTAGTGAATAAATTTTATGTAAATGAAGTGTTTGTCCTGTCGTCTATTCATCGTCAAATACAACCAGTGATGGTAGTCCAAGGTTTCCTGTCATTATCCTAGATTATATGAACTAACAACGCAAATCTTCTATAAAAATAATGAATTGACGCTGAAGCTATCTCACTAAAAAAAAATAGCTTATAAACTTTAAATAATTGTTGCAAATAAAATGTAGTTACGAGAGATATTCAACGCAAGTAAATTATTCCGGCTATTCAACAAAACATGTTCTAGTGTAGCATACACATAAACCGAGATGATACTGATCCCTAAAATATAACGAATTGAGTTTCTTTCGGAAGAAGTAACTGCAAATTATTACAGATACTATATTTTGTCGTTTACATTATTATATTATTATTTAAACTTTTTAGTATATAAAAATATAGAGAATAACATACAAAATCCTATTTAATATCTGTATTGAATTCTCATTGGTTAATTTTTTGCCAATCTAAAAAAGGGGTTCAAAAACATTGAACACCTCGTAACCTGATAATAAAAGTTACTAATCGTAAAAACATAAAAATAAGTAAATAAATTAAACTTCTCTCCCACCCCACTTAGAATCTAGTATAGGTTTTGTGCACCGTCAAGTTTTTGGTTCCATTAGAATGAGGACCCTATGTTGTCCAACCCTATAAATTTTATCAAATAATTGGTGAATTGCCATTTTGTGCTTTCAATTCAATCAAAATAAGTTTTGTGGTCAGTAAATATCAAATTAATATCGTAATAATTATTAAATCAAGAATTAATGACATTATTGATTATCTTCAAATAACAAATTAGTAAATTTTACGTTACAATATAATTTCTACTTTAATATGACACAATCAACAGGGTAAACTCATTGTTGTTTTTAATACTAATAGGTGACAATACAACACTGTTGCATTGTAACTGTGGTACACGATTTTTACATTATAAAAACGTACAAATAATAAATCATTATAATTTTTTATTTTTCGATATAATACACCGTGCGCACTAATTACGAATATTTATTTTCTTTTTTTATACAACTTGTGATACAATTACAAATCGCCAATATTTTTATTAAAATAAGCTAACTCATGACAGTCTTAATCTCTGCAAAACATTATTGCATTGTTGTCAAGGGGCAAATAACCCTACCCCATGGATTGCGTCCACAAGTTTGTACCTAGATCCTTCATGAAAATAATGTTTTTATTGGCTTGAATCTCTAATAAGAATTTTTGTATTTCTGCATAGTGAAAAAAGGTAAATTCCAATCAACATACAGTATATTTGTAAAACAATTAGGAGAGCAAATAATTAAATAATACAAATTTAGCAATAGATTTGCTAGTGCATTGCTAATGAAATCAAAATTTTTCATGTAAATTAACAATTTTTTGAAGACTTTTGATAAATTTGAGTTTTAAATTTTGCGTATAACTCAAAAACAGCATGTTTTTAAAAAATTTTGTTTCCTGCATATTTGTTTGTATTGAATAGTACTACATAATCTGGGTAAAATTTACTCTCTAATTTAGCTCATACGAGCGGCCAAAAATTTCAAAGCAAATTTCAAGTAATCAAAGCCGTAATGCCTTTACATTTCGTATTTTTACTTTCCGAACTCCTTAGTAAGGAAAGTATTGTAATCTGAAATTGAAAAAAAAAATTGACCCCCAATTTTTTCATAAAATTTTTATGTTTTGAGGTTCCCTTAAACCATTTCTACAATTTTTGAAAAATGTCTGTATGTGTGTATGTGTGTGTGTGTGTGTAGGTTTCACTATACTTGTGACTACTTGTGTGTGAATAGAGCTGTACTGTGGCTAATCCAAAAATTGTGGCAACTTACACGCGTTGCCACAAATTTAAATTGAAATATCTTGGAACTCAGAAGACTAAGACGCCATAATTGAGGTGTACCTCTAATATTTCTTATATACGTATTATATAGGTTGCTTTATTTTAACGTATATGAAAAATTAAATGAAATATTTCATTTTATGTGTATATGTGTAAAAGATGCCACATTATGGGACTTAGCAACTACATGTTTCTTTATATTTGTGGCAACTAAAATTATGCCTTCCTTGTGGCGCCCTCTGCATTAAATTACATTGTTGCCAGATCTTTCGAATGTGTTATATGGGTTGCGTTCACGATCTTTAAAATAATATTTGTAAACACCACCTAATATTAATATCCATATATGGGTCATTCCATATCAAGCGAGACAAACTTTAAAAAAAATTGACATTGATGTCTCCGATTTTGCTATAAATTGTTTTACATACTCGATGTAGCAAATAAGTTAACCACCGAAAATGTTATTAATTATTATTAATGTCCCTCGTTTGGAAGTTACAAGGGGTAGCAGTTTGACAAAATCAACCGAAAATCTTAAATATACTTCACGTTAAAAAATGTTTTCTCCGGTTTTGTTCATCTATAAGACTACATTAAAAAATCATTTTGAAGCTATTTAATGGGGCTTTGGTTGCATTTTTAGTTGGTTAATTTATTTGTTACAAAGAGCATGTAAAACAACTAAAGCAAAATCGAAGACATCGATATCAATTTTTCTAAAAATTTGTCCCGCTTGACAGCATATGACCCTTATGTTAAATTGTAAATATTTCCTTGAACCTATAGAATGATCGTTTTATTACCCATATTTTCAGTCTATAGCCTCAAACATATAAATTGAAAAATTTTCTAGTGTTTTTAATACTCCGATCTTGGGGGAGCAAGCCGAGCACGTGCCCAGGGCGGAAAATCCATATATTTAAAAAATATATAATTTACTGAAATTATATAAAATTATAAAAATGATTGAAATTCGATTTTCAAGGTCAAGTATGTCTTTTTTACAACTTTTTTTAATTCATGCATATAATTACATAGGAAAACTCAAATAGCCAAACTCAATTTTGACATCGTATTTTTCGTTAAGGGCGGTACACTGGGGTCACTTTCGACGTAATATTCCCCGTCCTTAAAAGGTTAAAGAAAACAGTAGTTTTTAAGTAAAGTGCTTTTATTATTAATTTTTATTTTTGGAATTTTTGTTTTACAGTCAGAGGTTGTTAAAATTTTTAATTTTTATATTATTTATATAAATTATATTTTTATAGTTTTGTTGCATTATCAACGTATATATAAAATTTAAAGTTCTTTATAAACCTTTTTTAAAATATTTTATAAACAAATTTTGAAGCCCCCCAAAATTTGGAGGCCCCAAGCGAGCGTTTCATGCGCTTGTGCGGTAATCCGCCACTGCTAAGAAGCAATTTACTTCGAAATTTTGTTGAGGATTTCAATTTTTATTTTTTACAGAAAAAATTAAATTAAATTTTCTAATTTTCTGCAAAGTTTAATATAAAACAAAATGACAAACAAAAATTAAATTTAATAAAAAATGCTTAATTTTGGCGCCTTCTGAACTTTGGCGCTGAGTGCCGCGGCTCATTGCACCCATGGTTTATCCGGCCCTGTAACATGAGGGTTCGAATATTTTTGTGAGTCTCTTATGTACATAATTTAAAAAACTCGGTTTGTTCCTCCAAGGTTAATTAAAGATAGTTGATAAAGAGTATGTGGGAAGTGTCTAGCCCAACCTAGCTGGCGAAAGCAATTCTGGTAGCTTACAACATAATTGTTTTAAAATTATAATGGAATAATAAATAATAATGGTCAAAAAAATTACAGAAAATTCTTAAAAAAATTTATTTAACAAACATCTACGTTTGGTAATCTAGGTAGCTCACTGATTATTCTAAATTTATCAAAGTAACTTAAACATTGAAAAAGTTGGCGACCTTTTTATATCTTGAAATATCTTGCTTGATATAAGGTATCTTCTTAACTAGATATAATGTTTTTCTGTTCGTCAGGGAGAAGTATTAAAAATTTCAAAACTATAGCCCTATTGTAATTTTCTTTTTTAACTTATGGCTTTAAGGTTAAATAACGTTCTAGATGGTTCTAGTAACTGCAATTTTAAAACAGAATATTAATCCGTGTCCAAATAAAAACGACTTTCTTTTTCGCATGGAAAATAAAATATTATTTTGGAACACCGTGTAAACATAAATTTTGTAACTACTATGGAAAAAGATTCTGTTATTTAAAACCGTTTACGATTGCCGAATAGACGCATTCTCCCCCTCCAAGTTGAAAAGGCGCGTAAATTTTATCAAGATATCAGCAGATCTCTTGCACATAAAAATTTCATATAAACGTCCTTGATAATATACAAAATAATAATTAAAGGTAGATTAAAACTTCAAATTTTATGAATGAAATAAATCCCTATTATCCCAAAAGGTTAATTTGTACTAATAATTATTATAACCGAGGATAAATGTACAAAATTACTAATTTTGTTTATAAAACATTTGTTGCGGAGTTATTCGCGAATCTTTGCAGTTCCATTATACCTACTTTGTCCTTGTTATTTCAAATTTTTGGGTGAAATTGATATCAATCGATAGATATTTTTCTAAGTTATAATGAGCTTCAATAATATTATATAACAATAATTAATTTTGTAAAATTTGAAAACTTGTAACTGATTTAAATTTGACTCTTAAAATATTGTTACTTGCTCGGAGTTTAAAAATTTCATAATTCCATAAAATTGTCAAAAATTAACTTAAAATTATAATTGAAGAGCTCATTGGGGCTTTAACGAATTTATATCGATTGGCATCAATATTGTATAATATTTCCGTAACCTTGATTAAAATAAAGTTTTTACTTTAATTCAAACATTAATTAATTTTTGGAAGTTCTAAATAATTTTGAACTGATTTTAATTTTTACCTTCCGGTTTCTTTCTCCCTCGACTTTCTTGTAATAGTTTTCTATATTATGTCCGAGGGGTAAATCTCCCGGGAAGTCTGGTGTACAGCTGGTAGGAAGTCCCGGGAAGTCCGGGGAAGTCTGGGGAAGTCCGGGAAGTTTGAGGAAGTCCAGGGAAGTCTGAGGAAGTCCGGGGAAGTCTGTGGAAGTCCGGGGAAGTCTGGGAAGTCCGGGGAAGTCTGAGGAAGTCTGGGAAGTCTGAGGAAGTCTGGGGAAGTCTGAGGTAGTCCGGGGAAGTCTGAGAAAGCCTGGGAAGTCTGATATATAAAATTATATTAATTCTTGCCGCGCCATTCTTGCGTGCTATTGATCTGAAATTTTGCATATGGCTTCCTATGACAAAGTACTGCGTATCTAAGGCACTAATTTTTTCTCGGTATTTCGATATCTAGCGCCGTTTTCGAGTTATTGTAAATTCAAAATCTCAAATTGATCTCAAATGTGATAATTATAATTACTTCTTAAAGCAAAACAATAATATTTGTCACAATGTCTGAGGAAGTCCGGGAAGTCTGGAGAAGTCCGGGGAAGTCCGAGGAAGTCCGGAAAGTCCGAAGTGGAAGGAAGTCTGGTGTACACAATTTTTAACCGTGGTTTACCCCTCGATTATGTCTATACTTTATAAACAGTGACGACGCCGCATAAATTGAATGCCGGAGCGAAGTAAAATTAACAAGTTGGTATGGGGGGGGGGGGGGAGTGGAAGAGGCGTCATTTTAGTAAAATTCAAGGCAACAGCTCGTAGATTTACTTTAGGAATTTTTAAACATTTTTAAGTTAAAAGAAATAGGAATCGCAAGTCCAATGTCATTAGTAGTCGTGTTCTCATGTTGCAAAACTGATTTTGCAGTTTTCAGCTTTAATGAATGGGATACTCGATACCACATTAATAATTATGCATAATAGTAGCCAGTGAATCTTGACGATTCTGTTTATTTTTTTTAAATAAAAATAATTGGTTTTTCAATTTAAAAATTTTCATTTATCATCGTGAGCGCTTGAACATGTCCTAATATGTTTAGCGAATTCTTACCGGGGCAAACGCTTTTTCAACCGGGGCGATCGCCCCGTCTGCCACCCCCGTAGCGTCGTCGCCGTTTATAAATTTACAATTAAAACATTAATTTTTTATATTTATATACGCATACGCTTAATATTTAAATACGTTAGATTTTTACTTCATGAAATGAAGCCAAATTAATTTAATATGACAAACTACAAATTTGCTTTCGTTGAAAATATTCTTATCAATTAAAGATTGACCTTGGATTATGCTTTATGTATGTGGGTGTTAATTGGCGCGAAAAAGTTTTGCTTTTTCAAGCTGGTTATTAGAAGGTACTATAAAGTATACAAACGCTTGCATGGATAATATTGTAATGTAATAAAATTAATTGAAATTAGACCACAAAATTTAATCTAGGGAAATAAAATTTTAAAGATAATTTATTCAGGAAATACTAAGTATTATAATTAGGTAGTTAAATTGGAAAATTAACAAAATAATATAATAAGATAACAACAAATTTTTAACTAGTACTGACGCTACTTGCTCGGAGTTCACGGAAATTTCAAATATCTATAACTTTGTGAAAAATCATCAAAAATTTGTCAGAAACTTTGAAAAAAAATTTAGAATTATGATTTTTTGTTATAATTCGAAAACTGAAAATGATCAGTAGATACTATTTGGTGAAATTTACCAACCATTTTATCGTATAATAGATAAGGTGACCATTCGTACTGGTTTTACCAGGACAGTACTGGTTTTCGAACCTTTGTCCTGGTTAGTCAAAACAGTTAACCAGGACAAAAAATTGAATTATGTGATTATTATTCTAGTGATGTATCGAAAGAAAGGTGAAAACCTTAAAAAAAAAAGCTCTCGGTTACTACATTAGAATAAATCAGTTTTTAACCAGGAAGGCTGTGCTATGGTTGTTTTCAAAATTTTTTTAATAGTTTCCATGAAACTTTCCGCCATGTAGTAGGTGGTCTAATACATTTTTTCACAGCTATGTACATATAACTTAATTATTTATATTTATTGTTTTATATTTTCAGGCTTTAATAAATTACATAATATTCCGTATATAATTTTGTTCCAGATGAAATTATTTTTATATTAGGTACAAAATTATAAAATTTATTCATGACATTTTCTCATATCTGACGACGACGCGACGTGCTGACTTGACTGGCTCCGACCCCCGCGACAACGAGTAGGAAAACAGTAGATACGTGATTGCACCCATAAAAATTATTCAGTATTACTTACTACATCTTCGTCTTCGCATAAATAAGAAGTGTTGGTGATTAATTATTGTGAAATTTTGTGAACTTGTGAAATTAAATTTTGTGAGCCTTATGTTATATGGGATAATATAATTGAAAACAACGTAAGTAAGTACCCACTACATAGTACATACTATATTATAAGTTAGTTCATTGAAGTAAATTTGAAAATAATTGACTTTCTTTTATATAATTACGTCAGTGACCCAAATATTTTATAAATCGTCTTTATCCAGTCATTAGGGGATTACCCGTGTCTTATTAGTTCCTGGTTCTACTGTTAGTATTTGCAAAAAAGGTTCCTGACTAGAAAATTTCAATAAACAAATGGTATATTTTTTTGTTGTAATTTCCTTTTTTTAATAGGTATTTTTTTATTTTTCAAAATAAAATCTATTTATATTGTAACTCGCATACCACTCAAGACTATTCAGAATAAACTAATACGTTACTTCTTATAATATAAACATACAGTGGCTCACAAAAATAAGCGTACAGTCCTATGCTAGCCATGTAAATTGCACCTTTTCAAGACTATTTTTAACACATAAAAATCGCTTTTACACCAATACTTATGCGACGTTGTTGTTGCAAATTTCATTGTCTTCAATTTTGTTTTTTTTTTGAATCGCTGTAACTCAGAAATGGCGTAACGAAATAGAAAAATATATATAAACAAAATTAAAGACAATGAAATTTGCAACGAAAAATGTCGAATAAGTATTGCTGTAAAAGCAATTTTTATGTGTTAAAAATAGTCTTGAAAAGGTTCAATTTACATGGCTAGCATAGGACTGTACGCTTATTTTTGTGAGCCTCTGTAATATTAAGTGATTCCCGGATACTATTAATTAATTTCAAAAATACTGGACGGCTTTTTTTTAATACTTAGAAAGACTATTAATGGTCTTCTATACCGGGTGACCGGTCGACCGGTCGACCATCTGAACATAGGCAATTAACATAGGAAATTTTTGCTTTATAGGAAATTGATTTTTCTTTAATTTCTGCTTCCCATCACAACGGATAAGAATGAAAATGGTATCAATTTAAAGAGATTTTTATTCCGCTTCTAAAGATACCTAACACTTCATATTTTGTTTTTCAATTACTGGTAAAAACTCATTAATAAAATGCAAAAATGAGAATAAAAAAATAATTTTAGTTGCCTTGATTGAGTTTTAGTGCAATTGTTTTTGTTTGAAAAGCAATAATTTCCAATAAGTTACTTTGACAGATTACAATAAATTTCGTTAACAATGAACGCAAACACTTATTCTGTGGAAGAAAAAGTTTTTATGGTAAAATTATATTACAGTGGTAGTTGTATTACAAAAACAATTGCAATAAAATTCAATCAAGGCAACTAAAATTATTTTTTTATTTTCATTTTTGCATTTTATTAGTGAGTTTTTACAGTAATTGAAAAACAAAATATGAAGTGTTAGGTATCTTTAGAAGCGGAATAAAAATCTCTTTAAATTGATACCATTTTCATTCTTATCCGTTGTAATGGAAAACAGGAATTAAAGAAAAATCAATTTCCTATGTTAATTGCCTATGTTTAGATGGTCGACCGGTCACCCTGTATACAGAAATATTGGGTCTCGATGAGTTTTATTATAAAACTACAAATTTATTTTAAGGATTTTTATTGGTTAAAATTTTAATGAAAATACAAAGTAATAATTATGTTGGCATTCATAAATGCATATTTATAATAATAATTGCATTTGTCTTCGATCTACATTTTCATGTTACGCAACTAAACTTTTTATTTAGTTACTTAATGGAGTTATGAGAGGTAACTGCATCCAATAATTTTTGATATTTTTACAAAAGAACGAGAAATTCTGGTAGAGAATTGTAAAACTATTGTAACATAGATGAAGTTTGTTATTTAATAAATCGAATTTAATGATTGAAAGTTTTACACGTATCTACCTAATTTTATAGGTGAACGTCTTAAAAACCACAATTCAGATGAAAAAATGTTTCGGAGAAAAGTTGTATGATGACGAGAGGGAAAGAATATGGTATAATTGTTTTATTAATTTATTGACCTTTTTAAGGTCATTTGAAGGTTAACTTTTTTTTTTAAATGGCACCTTTAATTTTTTTAGCAGATTCATATTTTGCATGAATAAATAAACAACTTTTGTTCAGAACAGTTTTCTTTTTTTCGAGTAAAATGCATAGAAAAAAATAAAAATTTTAAATCAAACAAAAATTAAAAATTAAAAAATTTAATTTTTTAAAAGTTAGAAGGCTAATTGCTTTTTTTATTATTCAACTTATAATTTTAGGACAATCAAAACAAAATAAATAATAACAAAAGTAATAACAGCCTTCTAATTTTAAAAAAATTAAATTTCGATTATAGTCAGCTGCAGTTTATTAAAATGTTTTTATTTTTTTCAATGCATTTTACTCGAAAAAAATAAAATCTTTTATAACGAAATTTTTTTCTTTATTCATGCAAAATATGAATCTCTTAAAAAAGATATGAGGTGCCATTTAATAAAACAAAGTTGACCTTCAAAAGGTCAATAAATTGAAAAAAAAATTATGCCATATTGTTTTCCCCTCGCTATCATACAACTTTTGTCCGAAACATTTTTTCATCTGACTTTTGGTTTTCGAGATATTAATTGCTGGAAGTTTTAAAAATGAACACCCGGTACAAGACAAAGTCCTAAATTAAGAAGAAAATCAGTGAAACTTTCCCAACTCGAATTGCAAGGGACCACCAAAATAGCTCGAGTTATGGAGATAAAATTACAGGTAAATATCTACAATGTAGTATAAAAACATTTGAGTTACAAAATAATTCTTGTTGGAGAAATTTGAGTTGAGGAAGTTTTACTGTACTTCTTTTCCTTATTTGTGGTTTTGGGGGTTATACATATTGACGTGGGATATCCCTTTGATACAAATTTGTGGTTTTTTAATAAAACTGTTAGCATGAGAAAATGATTGCAATTTAAATTTATTTTTAAAATTTATAAAATTTTAGCAGTTTTCCAATATGGAGAGGAGATCAGCAAGGATTCTTCGCATGTTGAACTTACCAGAAAACAAAAATGTTAGTGAAGCTGATTTAGTTGGAAGACAATCATCAAAATTAGAAAAAGGTAATATCATTTTTTATAATAGTGAAGACGTCAGCCTTTTTTTTCGATTTCAGAAACTGTGAATAAGATAAAGATACTAAGCCAAGTTATCGTTCGAGAAAAGCAACCTGAGATTTCTCTTCAGTCGAGTAAAATATCCAGCTCCTTGCCCTCTGAGAATTTTGCAAACGATAGTACAAATAATCAACAGATCCATCCTTTGGAGCCTGATGATTTAAATTACGATTCATTTTCTGAAGACAAAACAAGTGGCAGTGAATATCTTCCATCAGATGATAAATTAAGTGATGAAGAATCCTCTACTTCAATTAAAGAAATTACTGAAAAAGAAAATATATTTTCCAAGGTTGAAGAGCCGGCTACTTCAACTACAAGATATGGCAAAGAAAAGCAAAGGAGGGAAAAATCAAATAACATGAAAAAAAGAACGAAAACAAGGAAACAAGAAATTCGAGTACAATCTCCCAATTCAAGATTACATTGTATAGACCCAGTTTCATCTAGTACGTCAGTTTCTAACAGCAACGTTAACGTTAATATTTCTGCAGCACGTAAAAATGAAGGTAAACGCATTCGGAATAAGGGCCACGCTTGCTATTTTTGCCAAAATAGGGTTTTAAATTTTGCTCGGCATCTTGAAGTGATGCATCATCGAGAAAATGAAGTGGCAAAATTATTGGCTATGCCAAAAAATTCAAAAAATAGAAGAGATGGCTTCATAAAACTCATAAGAGCAGGTGATTTCTATCATAATATTGAGGTACTGTCGACAAAAACTGGTGAATTAATTCTTGTTCGACGTCCAACAGAAAATGAATTTAAATTTGCGAAATTTCACGAATACGGACCTTGCCCTCACTGTTTGGGTTTCATGCTCAAAAAGCATCTTTGGCACCACATCAAAATAAGTTGTAATTCAAAAAGAGTAACTGAAACGGGCGATAATAAGCTAATAATAGCCGAAAGTAATGCGATACTTAATGATACTTTTGGTGCCGAGTTTTCTAACGACTTTGTTGTTAACATTACTTCAAAACTACGCGACGATGATGTTGGTCAATACAGCAAAAACGATAATTTAATTTTACAATTTGGAGCTATGCAGTTTGAGAAATATGGAACAACACAGTGTGAACTAATTAGGCAATCTATGCGTCAACTTAGTAGATTTGTCCTCAAGTTGAGGGAAATTGACTGTGGTAACAAAAGTTTAATGGATTATTTAGTTCCAGAAAAATTTGATTTGATAGTCCGAGCAACAAAATTATTATGTGTGTCACATCAAAATGTGACAAGGAGACCAGAATTCGACATACCTTCTTTGGCGTTAAAGATTGGATATGCCTTAAAGAAATGTGCCGCAATAAAACGTGGTAGTTGTTTGAAAACAGGCAATATACGTGGAAATGAAACCCTGCTATCTTTTTTAAGTCTTATGGAGTTAGAATGGTCCATCAGAATATCGTCTAACGCATTGGTTACTTTGCAAAACAGAAAATTGAACACAACACAATTGTTACCAGTGACTGGTGATTTAATTAAATTGAGCCAGTACATTGATACTAACATGAAAATTATGAGAGATTCCTTATCTAATAACCCTACAACCCAAAATTGGACTCGTTTGGCTTTATTGTGTTTAAGTAAAATTATTCTTTTTAATAAGAGGAGGTCGGGGGAATCGTCTCGCATGACAATAACTGATTATTCTACCAGACCGAAATGGGGTGAGCAATGCACGGACGAATTAAAGCAATCCCTGACAGAAATGGAAAGAAAATTAGCCGAACTACTTACCATGGTGGAAATAATTGGAAAACGTGGTAGGCGAGTACCTGTACTTTTAACCGTCGAAGCAAAAAAATCGATAGATCTTCTGCTTAAGACTAGAGAACAGGTTGATATCTGCAAAGATAATCCGTATGTCTTTGCTAGGACTGGAAGCTCTATGGGAAGTATCAGGGGGCACGATTGCCTAAGAAAATGTTGTTTGGAGGCTTACTTAGAACATCCAGAAAATATTACCAGCACCAAATTGAGAAAGTATATTGCTACGGTTTGTCAGGTTTTCAATTTATCAGAGAATGAGTACGACTGGCTAGCTCGTCATCTCGGGCACGACATTCGTGTACATCGCGACTATTACAGATTACATGAAAGTGCTGTCGAACTTACCAAAGTAAGTCGGTTATTAATTACTGTTGATAATGGAGAAGTAAATAAATTTGCAGGCAAAAAGTTGGAGGATATTAATTTGTCAGGTAATTAAATATTTACGAAATATTATTTAAACTCGATAATAATATCGACTTAGAAGTCGATACTTACAAACCACTAAACCGAACCTTCAAACTTAATTTGCTTTATTTTCTGTAGATCTGCCAAATCTTGATGAAGATGAAGCTGAGAGTGACGCTGATAACGATGAAGAATTAGAGTTGAATAATCAACAGGATGGTAAAATAAATAAATACATTTTTATATTCCTACAGTAATTTTGATTTTACAGATCATGTAAACCATGTAAATAAAGAATTTGTGGCACTTCCGGCACCAAGTAAGTTTTAGGATACTTATAACCAATTCATTATCTAATTTTTTTTAATTCAAATTATTGAAGGAAATGTACAACCTAAAAGAAGCAAAAAAGGTGTCAAACGACCTTGGTCTTTGGAAGAAAAAAATGCTATTTTGAAATTCTTCAAAAGAGATATCATTAGGCATGCGGTTCCTGGAAAGGCATCCTGCATGCAATGCATCGAACAAAATCCTGTATTAGTCACGAGGAATTGGACAGACGTCAAATTCAGTGTCAAAAATCAAATCGACAAAATTAAACGAAAATCTACAAAAACCAATAAATTATTTTGATTTTATCTTTTAAGGGAAGTTATATATTAGCACTTTTTCTCAAATCATATATTTTTATTATTTTTTAAAAGAGTATATCCTCAGGTGGCTACAGAAAATGGATAAATATTTAATTATATTACATAAAACATAAATATTATGAAAAATAATATTATGCATACCTTAAAAATTAATTATTGAAAAACAAGTTAAAACTAATTAATAGATTTTATAAAATTGGTTTATACGATTAAAATTTTAGAATATATTGAATCGGTTTTTAAAAATTTGAAAAAACATTATTTTTTTAAATTTTGAAGTTGGTAGACTGAAAATGAAAGAAAAAGTGGGTGTATGTTAATTTTAAGGTATTATCAATTAGTATTATGCATAATCTTATTTTTCATAATAATAATATGTAACATAATTAAATATTTATCCATTTTCTGTAGCCACCTGAGGATGTACAGCACTACGTGTACGATGTACGAAACATGTTGTGATGACTTAAATAAATAAATATATAATTTGCGAAGAAGTGCTTATAATTTATAAATATTATATATTTTTATGTTTGAATTATGTACCCTACATAAAATTTTTTTTGCAATTTCTTTTGTAAAAATGTTACTTTGTTAATTAATCGTTTCTGAATAAAAATTAATACCTCTTGTAAGGATTTAATTATGGTATATTAATCAATCCCAGGTAATTAACGTAAATACATTTAAGATTCGTAATTAGTAATTCAGTAGTTATCAAATTTCAGTTCGTAAAATATTTTCATTTTCTTTAGTTTTGTAAATAGTTTTGTTCCATAGTAGATTTGTTTAGAAATTTAGTTTGTGCTTAATTTTATAAAGTAGTTATTCAAAATTTTATTTAGTTTTAAAATAAGTTTTAGTTTTATTTTAGGAAATAATTTAAATTATGAATAAATTGATTTTTTAAATTTACCTATATCGGTTCTTGTTGTAAAATAAAAGCGATTCAACTACCTACATCGGTATCTAATAAATTAAAAAATTTTTTTAAAGAAGCGCCTTACTTTCGAAGCAAGAGTTCTTACAACAAAAAATATTCTTTGCATATCGTGGGCGTTCTGGCAAAAGTCATTAAGTCCATTTTTGGCTATTTCGAGTTAAGAACACCATCTATCTAAAAAAATAAGGATGTTATTTTTTGATCTGGCAAAACTACCAGTTGCTGAAGTATTTAAAATATCATTTACATTAAATTAGGTTCAACTATTTATATGAAACTTAAAAGCTGTTCATCTCAGAAGTAACAATTTGGACTTAATGATTCTTGCCAGAACGCCCACGAATAAAGCTCGGTTTACCTTTATTTTTTTTTAAATGCATATTTAAAATATACGTGGCAAAGAAATATTAAATTTATTTCCAGTGGTTAAAGAGACATTTAAGTTCATATGCGTGGTTGATTAAAAAGCTTGTAAAATTTTTTTTTATTCTGGTCACGGCACAAAGCATATTTTTATTAAAATTCAAATTTCTTGTCTATTTTACACATTTAGAATTTATCATTATCAGATTTTTAATTGCGTCTCATGAGAAACAGAAAAACAATGTTGTGAACCAGAAAGGAATGAATACAACATAACAGCTAGACAACCTTCCATACACTTCATCAACTAACTTTTATACTGGCTTTGAAACACACCCATTTCTTTGTGGTATTCGATTTAATAACCAATAATTTCACTCGAGGCCTTCTCAAAGAAAGCGATAGTTTAAGTTGTGAACCCGAAATACCTTTCCCTTTATTATTTTGGGGGTTTAGATTAGACTGAAAATATTGATGTAGAATACTACCATTATTATGTGAGGCCCAAGGAGATTTCCTCAGCTCTCTTTGTTTTTTTTAATAATAATAGTCTTGGTTTCACCAGAAATAAGATCAATCATCCTGGATCAAGAAGTAGTCATATAAATTACAATAAATCAACAGTAATTTATCAAACTTGAAATTGATCAAGTTGGCAACGTCGCATTTATACATCCACATGTACTATAATATTTATGACGCCTTAATTTTACACTTATATTGTATTATGATAATTGTGGCTCCCCCCTTACACAGATCTTGTAATAAAATATTTATGGTGGGGGTGCCACAATTAAAAAATAATTATAACTTCCCTTATATGGAAGGTATCTTGAAACTTTCAAGTTCTACAGTTTGCTTAAGAGATGGCGCGTTCGCTGTCTTAAAGATTTGAATAGTGTCACAATTTAGGTTTAATCACGGGTTGTCAGAAATATTATGAGGCCTGTATGTGTGTGTGTGTGTGTGTATGTATGTCTGTGAACACGATAGCAACCAAACGAAATAACAAAATCACTCCAAATTTTAAATTTAAGTTTTTATCTGTTGTGGCACGAAGCCTATTGAAAATGGATAAAATCGTATGGGGGGAACGGGGGGTTTACTTGAAGCGATAAAACATAATCCATTATAACTCCGAAACGCAATGAAATAGGTAAAAGTTTATTAAGACAAAAATTATCCATATCAAATTACCTACAACTTTTGTGTTATAAAATTTTTTTTTTTATTTATTTTTATTTTTTTTTATTTATTTTTATTTTTTTTTATTTTTTTTTATTTTTTATTTATTTTTTCTATTCTATATATAAATAATATTCGGAAAGTTATGTGATGGCCACATCCGATTTTTGATTTACTAAAACATTAAAATAAGACATTTTTTTACTAGGAAGACAGTGCCGTAGTTGTTTTCAGAAAATATTTAACTGTTTCCAAAATAACGACGTTTTAGAAGGTGCCCCACTATTTTGGCCAACGCTGTACATTGTTTCATCTTTAAGTTTTCGTGAATTTGTAAGCTATTTTACTAAACCTTCAGATTTATCCCTCATTTAATCTAAAATTTTGTAATATTTATAAATTTAATAAAACCTTTTTTTGTATGTTTAGTGTTACGAAAACTGAATTTTCAGCTTTTATTACCTACGAAAGGATATGCATAAAAAAATTTATGTTCGTTATGTGAAAGTCGGAATTTTTAAAAGCAAAATTATTAAAAATGTTGTATACTACAGGGTGGTTTTACAATTTTTTACTAATTTTAAACAGTTTAGCATGCACTCATGCAATAAAATATTTGTCTAAAAATATAGCTCACAAAAATAAAATTCAAAAATTTATCATTGAGTATTTTATTATTCACAACAGAAAGCTTCTTGAAATAATTTTTGCTGGAAATTGATAAAAAAACTTAAATAAAAGCAGATTAAGAAGTTCTAAGTTGGGAAGCTATCTAATACCGTAGCTAACTTTTTCAGTAAAATTTAAACGATAGAATTAAAAAAAATAAAAATAATTACTTCAATCTCAAATCGTTGCATAAATTATGCAAAATATTTAACTCTTTTGAAAAGTTACCATCTAAAATTTTTTGTTAATAACACCAAAGTTTCAAAAATTAGCCGAGATATTTTTCTAGTATTTCCACGTTATGCGACTAATACCTTTTTTCAAATTAGCTGGTTGAATCATAAGATTTTTATTATACGCTTGAAAATTTCATCAAGATTTAATTACTTCTTGTTCAATAAAACTTAATTAATTCTCTGAACTTTTTCATTTGGTGATTACTTTAACTTTCAGTTCATAAAGTAACCATAAATCTGTCTTTATAAAAATAAAGTAAAAGAGTAAAGAAAGGTAAAATATCTTTTTTTGAATTATCCACATATGTTTCGGATGGTAAAATTATTTACGTTAATTGAAAATGAAAACTTATTTTTGAAACAAATGGATGGTATATTATATTATTTGTCCGATATGTAAAATATTATAATATCAAGTTGGTATAATCTGGAAAACCGATGGGATAAGGAAGTACAAGTAAGCTTTTCAATATATACATGAAACAGAACAAGGGAAGGATGACAATTGGGATACAGCTGACGACTAAACCCCTGGTGGGCCGAAGGGTATCGAAGTGTTTTATCATCCTAAACAACATCTACTCCAAATTGAAAATCAGTCACCTACAATCAAAATTTTTAAGTGAAATATAGTAGCTGTATATTTGTTAGTATTATTAAAGTAAATCGCATTCGTTGCTTTGTCTACGTTTTATGTGAAAAGAATCACTTTAAGTTTTAAATAAAAATGTATATTGGCATCTTATTGTCAGCATATATAAAATGTCGATGCTCATATCATTATATCTCTATTCCAGAGAGGTAAATAACATTCTAACTTTGATTATATTCTACATGATCTAGCAATGGAAGTTTATAGTACAAAAGCTCTCCAAAGTTGTTATCTTTGTATGCAATGCGAGTAAAGCTGGATGTAAATACATGTGTACCTTGTAGTTTATAATCTTAAAATAGAAATATGAAAAATGCGAGACGAAAACTTTTAAAGTGCTTTTTTATCTTATAATAAAATGTATCGGTTTATTTTTAGTTGCCTTATTGATTACTCAATCAATATTGTGCTTTAAAGTAACCATCAAAAAAAGGAATTCTTGCTAGATCGCTTGTTATCTTGTGTTCTACAACGGTTCAATAAGCCGACATCAAAAGCTCACACTACGAACCAGATATAAAATAAATTCGTTGGAGCGCGAAAAATCGTTTTTTTTAACGAAGCCGCTGTGGAATAAAATAAGTTCAAACTTTATCAGGCTCATTCTTCAGGCCGCAATAAAGAACAGTGCTGGCTAAGCGCTTTGTTTCATCAAAGTGTAAAATTTAATAAAAAGTAGACGACACCGACACCGTAATTTTGAATTATGGTTAAAAATTTTAGTTGAAATAAAGTTTTAATTAAAAATTTTCCTATTTTCTTTTCATTCACTTACGAATTTCGGTTTAATTTATTTCAGCTTTTTTCAAAATATATTTGAATTCATGAAAGATATTTCTTTTAATTTTAATAAATTTCGCAATAATAAATTCTAAAATAAAAAATTGAATGGCAAATTAATATTAAACTTTTTATTTTTATTTTAAGATTCACAATAGACCTTTGCTTAACCAACTCGAACGATATTTAAACAACTCGAAGTTTTTAAATGTTTTATCAATAACAATGATTATTTTTCTACAAATTCTACAATATTCAAAAATTACATTATTAGTTTTGCCTAGGCAAATATTAAAACCACTAGAGCCATCTATGAATTTCTCTAACGTCTTATTTTTTAAAAAAACCACAAAGTAGAGACGAGTTTGTTGCATAAACTCTGAAAACTACTATTTGTTGCTAATAATTATCAATTATTATTTATCCTACCGATATAAATTATTATTTTGATTAATATTTATTTTATTATAGATTATTTTGTTTTTAAAGTAAATTAATTATGTGTCTATAATTTCAAGTTTTAAACATTTTATAATTTAATTTAAATTTAATATTGTACAAAAACAAAATATATTTTGTTTAAAACTTGAATTTTCATTGACAAAAACATAACAAAGTCAAATATTCTAACTAAAACAGAATGAAAGTTTATAATCCCACTGAAATAAATTTATGAAGGTTCCATTATTTGTTAACGTCAGGTTTTAACTAAAAAAGCTCCAATTAGTCAAAGTTTTTACCAACTTAAAAATATATGGCAACCGATCGAGTTTCAAACCAATCCAACTTATCAAAATTATTTTCTTACCCAAACTAAGTAAAAGTGATTATTATTTATAGCAAAATCGTACCCAGACTTTGTTTCACCTTTCAATTTCAGTTTAATTTTGATTTTGATGAAATCATCCAATAGCATTGCAATGTTTGGATTAGGGATCGCAAAAGTCCTCTAAAATAATGGTAGCTCAAAAACAGAAATTAAAATATCCTTTTCTTCGGCACCAAGGTAACGAGGATAACGGAACAACAAGTCGTTGTTGTCGTCGCAGCCTCTAATCCAGCATTGTATCGTCTACCAAAACTGCAGACACATTTTCAAAACAGCATTATTATATTTAAGCTGCACTCCAGCAGATGAGCAAAACACTTAAAACATCCTCAGACAAACATTCAAAATATTATTACAATATAGACAATTTTGATTAACAAATGGTTATCACTATTTAAACATTAAATATTTCTCAAAAACTTAGTACGCAGTTTAAGATGAGTGTGCAGGTTTTAAGTGTAATCGATAAAAATCAACCAAACTTAAGAAAATAAAAATAATGAAAAGTTCTATTGCGTGAAAATTTAATCTTAATTTATTCTATTGTTAGAAGTTTCGACTATAGGAAGCGTGATTACCTAAGTGGTTTTATCGTGTCTTATTATTTGTTTTTATTTAACTAAAATTATTTACATACAAACTTCCAATAATTTTCTAAGCATAATTGATCAGTAAAAGTTTTAAGCTACTATAAATAACTTTAGTATGGTAATACGTAAAGCGCATAAATGTTGTATACAAATTGCATGAGAAGAGTAGATAAGTTACCATTTTATTAGACATGATTTAAACTTATGTAAGTACTTAAATTTTTTATTATATTTTACTCAAGAGTCTTTTGTGTCTCATTTAAGAAAAGATAAATTCAGAAGAACGTTTAATAACAATAAACAGTATTTTGTTGCTATAGCAGAAATTTGATACTGATAGGTATTAGTGTTCTATAGCAAAATTAAATGAATAAAAATTTTCGTAATAATATTTGTAATGAAATACCACTAGACAGTTTAAGTGCCTTTCAGTAAATTATCTAATTTAATTAATTTTGAAATTTAATAAAAAGTTTCTGCTTTCTTTTATTTTTGTAAATTTACCGGATAATATGCAAGTATACTGCTGAAATACTTGATACAACTTGTTCGTCTTTGAGAGATTAATAAAATTTTATATTCGCTATAAGTTTATTGCTTTGAATACAAAAATTAATTAAGAAATTTATTAGTACAGTAAGGAAATTTATTTTTAATTTTATTTATTATAAGGTTGTAGCACACGCATAATGTAGCTTTATGCTTTGTTATATCCAAGCTAAAAGTAAACGAGTTTTGAAGATGCTAATTTTTATTTAAATTAAAGCTAAGCAGTTATCAAGCGTACGTGTTACCTACCCCAATGTTTTATCATGCGTAGATTTAACTTATTAACCAATTAGTTTAACAAACTGATCGTAAAATAATTTGATTTTTGCAATTAGAATGATTAATCAACTCATCAATCTATATTAGTTATTTCTCAAATGATAAAAAATTACAATTTCACAGTTGTATTGATCAGTGTGGTTGCAGATGAAGTGAACAATTTTCAATCCAGATTCTCATATTTTTCGATTGAATGAGCCGCGATATACAAACTGAATGTAATTTTAATTTATTTCAAAAATAATCTTCCATGAAAATTAATCTTATATCGTCTTAATTTTCTATATTTCTTCAGCATTTACTGGAAATTCTAAAGAGTTACATTTGAATCAAATTAGCGATGCATAAATTCTTCACGAAGTAAATACATGAATGAAATTTTGCGATGTATGGTATATTCAGTTTTGATAAATTTCAATTGCATGAGTTTCTACTTACCTATTACTGAAATTAAGTTGGTGTTTATTGTGTACTTAGCATTTCGAAATAAGCGAACTCTATAAATTAAACTAAAAACCTAGCATCCCTAACTTAATTTAAAACAAACAACTATTTTCGAGAAAAGTTTATTATAGTTTTTGGGTGAAAAAGTTATTTAACATACTAAAAGTTTTTGCGCCTGCAAATGCTTAAATGTACCCAAAAAAGCCACAATAGTAAACTTTTAAGGCAATTCAGCAAACTGGCAGGCTGAAAGTTATCTTTTCAAATCTGCTTTATATAATTAACTGTTTATTAACTAAATTCATGCCCTTTACGAGTAATAGCCATCATGATCGTTGATTTGAGTGGCTTAGTATCCTTGATGTTTGGACGAAAAGAATTAAATTCTATCCTTTGTAGAACTTAGGCTTTTAGAACAGAAGATGCTTGAGTTCTATCAGGGTCACCAATTTAGTGAGATTTTGTGTTTTAAACCGCTTGTTTATTTGAATTCCAACCTTGTCATTCTAGTTGTGAATAAGTGCGCCAGTTTAGATTTTTTTATTTGAATAATAAACTACTCTTTTTCAGTAGAACAAATTTTTTCAGTTTTCAGGAGAACAAATTGAAATCAACAAAAATTTGCGCAAAATCCACTATAAAAATTAAGGGAAATTCAAGAAAAATATGTATTATTAATTATAATTACACCAATCTGATTAAGGCATCGGTTATTTGATTAAAGGGATATTCCGTACCACCAGACCCCCTGGTTTTAGAAACAGTAGATGTGGGTGTATATGTTTTGCACTTAAGCTTATTAAACATAAAACTTATACTATTTTTATCGTCATCTCAAACTGGAGAGGTTCAAAGGTCAGTTTCCCAACTGAATTTCCTCTCACGATATCTTGATTAAGTCGTGAGTTTGGCTGTCTAACCTAATTAATTGGTACGTAAAATGTGCAACAATTTGGCAGCAATATCAACTTTATGGTTTGCTTTAATTGGCTCACAATTTTTAAAAGCTCTTAATTTTGCTCCTAATGAACGTTGGACAAAAGTAGTTGAAAATGGATTTTTTGCGTTGTTTTAGAAAAGCTTGGGATCTGTGTTTTTCATCTCTTGAACTAGAGAACTGTAGAAATTAACTGCAGGTTATCAATATTTTTCGATTGTTGCATTAGAGAACCAAATCGACTGATTTTGATAAAATTAGAAAATATTTTGATGATATTAGTAAATACTCGTCAGTAGACAGCTGAGATGAAACATCTTTCAACATTACAAACAATAAATCAATATTTGATTTTGAGTTCTTCTTCTTCGCAGGCGATGGGTAAAACTTAATGAAATTAGAACTAATCACGAACTAACTCTAGGTTACATAAATGGAACTCCAGCCAAACAGAGAATCACATACATAATTGGTATTTGCCTTTTGAGAAGATTTTTTTGACGTAAAAGAGCTAAGATACACTCTTTAGCGTCCAATGTAATCACTTGGATTAACAGTTATTGCTACAAATTGTGATTCAGTGATATATTGTAAACAAAAGTAAATGTTCTATAGCTATACCAATAATAATAATAATATACTATATTATATTGTATAAGCCAGTTTATTTAAATTACTTGTTTTGTGCGTTAACATGACCCTTCGTCATATTTTGAATTATAATTTATTAATATAAAGTTCTAAACTTCTAAAGCTGATCTAAAGTTTTCCATACAGTCTACACTTTGCATACACTATTCATAGATTAATTTAATTGTGGTTTCACAATTCAAAATTAATTAACAATTTTAAGATAGGCCTATACTTTCACACTCGTTGTCAAAATATGTGGTAAGTCATAGTGAGTGGGAATAGCGAGAGAAGTAAGAAATTCGGGTGCATAAATTAATAGAAAATTCTTCTATTCACTCTCTCGGTCATAATATAATCAACTCACTCGAATGACTACTGACTGTAAGGTTAACATTGGTTAATAATAATGTTAATACTGGTTAACAATAAACATATTTTCATTCCGAATTATGTAAACAACGTAACAACCGTAACGACGGTCAATGATGACAATTCGGCCATTAACGTTATTGACCGTCAAATTATTACAAATTATTACGATCAGATGAAAATATTTACATCATTGCCCACTGTTAACGGACGTTGACGTCAATGGCCGGCCAATGATGTTAATGGCCAGCGTAAATTGTCCGTAACATATAAACAATATCTTATAATGACAATAAAATTATATATACAGTAGCGGCTGTATTGGCAGGGTGCGAACATCAGTGCCTCCACATAACGCCATTGTCATTTTCTTATTAAATTTTATTTTTTTAAATAAAAAATTGTTAATAAACAAAATCAAAGGCTATGAAATTTGCAACAACAATTCTCTAAAAAGTTTTGCTGTAAAAATTATTTTTATATGCAAAAAAGCGGCTTTAAAATGTTCAATTTACATTGGTAACATAGGACAACTTAAAAAGTTGCCTCTGTTTTTGCACAGTTTGTTCACAGCGTACGCTGGCGTCGGTTTTAATACCCCCACTATACACTTCGCACCCTGCCAATAAGCATAAATAATATTGCCGTTTAACAAAATCTTTTGTTTATAAATTTTGTAATTAATTTGTTCATGAACCCCAGTTTAATAATTTTAATTTCTTTTTGAGATTTGAATTATTTTGTGATTTTGAATTTATTGTGTAAATCGGAATTTTAATTTATTTGTGTATTTAAATAAAATTTTGTAAATAATTTTCGTGAAAATATTGTAAACTTTATTATTTATTATAAATATTGTAAACAATTTTAAGTTGGCACGAAATAGTTTGAGCCTTCTAGCTAGATCGTCGAAGGAGGCCGGACGCTTTTACTGGTGGTACCCGTAAAACGTATACATTTTGCGTCTCAGATTTGACATTGTTAGTTTTGATTTGAGAAATAAAGTTTGAATTTAGAATTTTGAATTTTAGAATTTGTCGAAAGTTTAAAGTTTGGACATTGTTGAAGTTGATTTTGATAAAATTTGGATGGATTTTGGACAAAATTAAAAATGGATTTGGATTGTTGATGAAAAAGTAATAAAATTCAAAATTGGTTTATGTCGCTAAAATTTAAAGCTTAAATTGAAAAGCGTTGTAAAATTTGTGTGCACGCCGGAGCACCTGGTCCGATAGCGACGCACAATTACAGTTCTTGTTGCATTGGCTAAAAACTTTATTTAAAATGTAGTAGTGGGTTTGAGCCACTACTGAGAAGTCTTTAGTTCTCCGACGTGTAAAGATGGTCAGGTACATTGGGAGTAACTTCCTTTTGGAAGTTAGGACAAAAACTAACGTTCCTTAGCAATATTATATTATATTGTTATTATTATTGCCAACTATGATTAATAATTTTTTTTAATGAACAGCAAAATAAATGTGAGCTGCTTTAATACTAATTTTAAACTTGAAAATTGCTGTTTTCCACACCCACGTAAACATGAATAACTGACATAAGGAAAAAGTATAGTTAACAAATATTTAAAATTTAACAAATTTTATTCAAATTCAAAATGTAATGGATACAAACAAAAGAAATTCCCTGATGAAATTACAACTTTGCAATTATTTATTTTTTTAATTTTTGTTGTTTTTGGGAAAAAAATTGTATGTTTTATTCGAGCCTTTCGCAATTTTTCCGTACACTCGGCTTTACCTTATGTAAAACCCAAGTTTTACCAAGAAGCCAAGAAAAATTAGATTTTAGTCATCAAAACTTTCATTGCATTTTCATCCCATATTTCTAGTCCCTTCTCCTATTATAGCAAACTACAATAAAAATTTATTTTTACTCCAATCGAAAGTGAGCTGTTTTGTTACCGATTTTAAACAGGAAAGTCAAAGTTTTCCTTACCAACATAAGTATAAACACGCGTTTTCTTCCAAGGAAAGTAAAAATTAAACTAGCAATATGACATCATTTTAACAAAGTTACCACTTCAAATAAGAATCTTTATGCCGTAATTTAAAAATAAATAGTTGTAAACTTTGACTTTGGCATTTACGTAGCCTAAAATACTTAAATATTACCAACTGAAAATTTTATTTTTAACAATTTAGTCACTAGAATAAATTAAAATTTTGTTTCTTTGACCTATAGAAGTAAATATATTAAATGTCACAATTGAAGTTGATAAATGCGAATTAACCATAAAATTTCCTACTTTAATTGAAAGAAGTTGACCGATTCAGTCACGTCACCTTAGTTTTGTTAATTTTTATTTTGAAATTTATTTGGGTTTTGATCGTTTGGAGAAAAATTAAGGACTATAAAATCTTTTGATCCTAATAAAACTATATACTATTTTAATAATTTTCCAACAGCTCAGAGAGATGGTAATTTTATTTTGGTCCTGCTCCAAATGAACTATCTTTTGAATCTTGTCCACTTTGTGAATATAAAAATGAAAAAAACAGCTTTTATAGCAAACCGTTGCGTTAGAATTGATAAATTGCTAGTTTAATTGTGACCTATAGACGGCAATAAATTATACAATATTTTGCATTTAAATGCAAAATAGCCTTTCGTTCGTTTTTTTGCTAGTAATTTTGCATTTTAAGCAATTTGAAAAAAAATGTTCCACTTACCTGTATTAAAAAAACATTTTTCAATTTTCCTTCTGTTCTCCGTTTTTTAAAAATATAACTTTTTATTTATACAATTTACTACTTCTTTAAATTGTACTTCGCTTTTTCGTTCTGTAAAGATCATTAAACATTTTACCTTTATAATCTCATGAAAATGTAAATACTTTTCCAATTTATTTTTCTTAACAAAAATTCACTTTTCGTTTTATTATTTTTAAAGTTTCCAACAGAGAAAAAATATTACCTAGATAAATTCGCTATTTTAATATTCAACTCAAGATATTATATTAAATATTTTACAAAAAAAGATGCGAATATTTAATTTTAATACTTTAGACATACAAAACTCTTGTAATCATTTCATACGGTTGAGTAATAAAAACGAAAACGTTGTTGCAATTTAAAATAATTTGTTAATTAAATATCCTTAAATATAAATATACTGTATTTGTTCCCAAGTCAACTATTTAAACATATAGAATGAAAAACATATTTCCTTATTTATTATTTTCGCCCTGAAACTTTTTTCAGAAAAAAATCTTTTAAGTGAGAAAACAATAAAAAGTTTCGTCTAATCAAATCTATTGGATAAAGAGTCTCGTTTCAATCTTGGCCGAAAACTCTTGTTCAGTTCACATATCTTCCAATTTTTAAAATTATCCATGACACTTTCCCTAACACTTCTTTTAATAATTTTATATTGATGATTTTGATCTGAAGACTTATAGAAGAATTAAGTTCGGGAAAGGGTTCGAAAATAAAAGTCAAAATCTGTAATTTGTTCTCTTCTACTGTATTTATGTTCCTGACTGAGATATTCGATGTGATGGACAGTCTTACAACAACCTACATAAAAATTTAAATAAACTAAAGCGTAAAATATAACGTCAAAAGTTTAAAATACTTCGGCTTTAGTATTATCACATAAAAAAGAAATTGTCTTGTTATTAGTATAGCACCTGCACCTTTGATATAAATCCTAGTTTGAATTCACTAAAACTCCATCTTATTCACGTGACCTCAGGTAGATGATTTAGTTTTCTTTTGAAAATGCAGAGGAGCACCCGGGGCGGGAGGATATTTAGCTGGACTACTGTTTGCTGCGATATCATCACGAAATGCAAGAAAACCTAGCTGTGCATGTGACGCTTCGTTGAGAGCTCTCGATCGAATGCACGCTCTATATTGGTCGGCAGTAAGCTTTTGTCCCCCAGGACCTCCAGAACAAACCTTTAATAAAAACAATGCATTAGTATTATTAGAAAATATTTCTGAAAAAAAATCTTATAAATGACAATAGGCAAAAGCGGTTGAAATTACTTTATACCACGCTAAGAAGCAATCAAGAAGCGTGGAACGTTATCATTTCTTATTTTTCTTTTGTGTTTTGTTCGAATGCTTCAAATGAATATAAGAAATTGATTTTTATTATTGCTTTTTATATGAAACTGTAATAAGCTGTGGGTCATTAGTGCTTAGTAATTTTCAGTTATTTATCTTTATTATTGCATTGTTCGGAGGCGAGAAAAACATTTTTGTAAGATTGAATATTTTAAATTACTTCCCAATAAAACATATTTTCGATATTGCTAAATTAGCCCTAAACAAATTTCCAATTACTTATTATTCTGCGAAGCAAACTAAAATATTTTATCTACAAATTTCTAATATACGTATATCTGTAGTAAGATACATAAGTCGTGAGTTATGACCGAAAAATTGTTTAAAATAAATCAAAAAGAATAAATTTGATATTGTGTCGGATAAGAGATAAAGCTCATCGAATATTCCAGACGTGGTTACTAAATTTGTCAGGTAACATCTCGTAAGCGACCATAGGATAAATAACTGACCTTAGGGTGCCAGATGTGAAAGATGCCAGGATCAGTGGCGCGAATCACCTTCATATGACTGCGCACGTATTTGCGGTACAGCATAACGTCTTCTCCACCCCATCCAACGATTTCTTCGTCAAACCCTCGGACGCGTAAGAAGTCAGATCTAAAATAAAATAAGAAATATTGCAACAAAGTATAACTTAATTTCAACTGCAATAAATCATAATAAATAAAGCTCAAAATTGAGATTTTATTATTATTTATGTTCTGTATTATTATATATATTTTTTGTACCCCACAATAACTATTTATGCAACAAGTGATATAAGCGAAATTTTTTAGTACACGCCATGCCCGTAAAAATAAGCTTTTCATACGTGTTTTACATAATATTTTTTCTACTATTGTTTGAATAAGAAACAAAAAATGTATTAGGATGTTAAACTATTACTGAGTAGGTATTGGTTTTTAAATTATTTTTTTATTCTTCGAGAGTAAAACGCACTAGAGCGTGAAAAATTTACTTTTCCACACGTGTGCGGAAAAACCTATTTTACCTTACTCAAACGAATATCAAAAAGTTATACTTTTTCAAGCACTAGTAGAAAAATAATATTTTAATTTTGTTTTTCATTTAATATAATACACATTAACTGTTTGTTTAATTTTTATTTACTTATAAACCTAACGTTATTAAATATAATGAGTTTGGATGTAAAATAATAAAATAATTATGAAAAATAATAAATAAAAATGAAAAATGAATCACTGAAAATAATTATTTTTATTAAATTTAAAAATTGCTAAATATATTTTCAAGAAAAATAAATTTGTTCTTTGGCCAAATGTGCATTACGCCAAACAAGTCATTTGTAATTTTACATTATTTATCCATGTATTTAATATTACTGTCTATTATTCTCATGGATAATTAACGTAAAATTACGTGATAACAGAATATTATATAAATTTATAATTAAGTTTTTCAATGTATATCTAGTGAAATACTTCGAACAACTGAGTACTAATAAATTTTATTTAAATTTAGATAATATATAAATAATGTGTGACCAATTTTTAGGAATTTTAATTACTTAACTAATTGTTTTTTTTTAATAAATTCGTACTGGTTACAACAAGAATGTTATAATAACATTAGTAAAACCATAAAATGTTGTAACTATCACTAATTAAGTGTAATATTTCGAGATTAAGCTTGTGTTCGTACATTAGAATCTGTAATGAGACTTCTGTGGTTGTTTCAACATGTAATTGAATTAGTTAATTAATTCAAAATTATATCCTCCACGTCACAGTAATTATAATAATTCGATTTTAATTAAAATTAGTCAACCAAGAGGTAATTATAATTATCGAGTTTTGGTTTTTAAGCTGAACGCTAATAATATAAGCGAACTACATAGTAAAAGTAAGTCTTTTTTTTATTTTAATTGAAACGTTTAACCTGGGAATAATCTATTTTAGTTTGAAAATTGTATTGACTTTAGAACATTAATAAAAAACTTTGTTTACAAAAAAGAAATTCTATTAACTTTTTATTTGTCTGGTGTTACCTATACCCAAAAAGTTGTATTTATAATTTTGTTTCATTTTTAAAATTTTATTTTATACAATATTATAAAAACTTTTTTACAAATTGAAAACTTAAAGTTAAAAAGATTTTAGTTAATTAATAAATTGAAATCTAGGTATAGTTATTCTTCTAATTATAATATATTCTATTGTTCATCTTGATTGTGAATTATTTAGAATTTCCTGACTGTTTGGTATCTACTAAATACTAAATAAAAAGTATAATTTTTTTTATTGTATTGTAAGTTTCGGTAGAGAAAGTTTAACATACAATCGTAGAACCCAGCAAGTCAAGTTACTAAAAACTGAATTAATAACATTAAACTTGCTTATTCTCACTTAAATTAGCTTAATATGTATAATTTTTTTTAATAACTAAACTTGCTATATTCTTCGATTGCATGAAATGATGGAAACAGAAGCTGGATGTTAGTCGAGATAAGAATATTATAAAAGAGGCTGAGTAAATAATAAAATTATAATTATTGGTAAATCAAAATTTGTTCAAGTCCAGTAAAATAAGACATTGTGGTATACAAAAGGTCTGGTAGTTTTGATTTTTGGATATGTTGTTAGTATTGGGCCCATAACATAATATCCAAGTTTTCCACCTCGAGGCCACGGGGCGCGCCACTTGTTAAAGAAATATCAAAAATTTGACCATTCCTAAGTTTCTTCACTCTATTTCGCGAACGGTTGGTTTTACTGAAAATATTACTTTATTAAATTAAAGGAGGATAAATTTATGACAGTTTAAGCCCAACACTAGGCATATAGCGTAAATAATGGCCGAAATACAGACCTTCAAAATAAATTAACTAAAATCAATTGGATCAATATTATAGGTTGGTAAACATGCAACAGTAACTGGTCAGCTGATCGTTACAAATGTCATTAAATGAAAACAAATTAATTCTATTGTAATGTTTTTGTCAGCTTTGTTGTTTAAAATGATCCTAATGTGCGTGCATGGTTAAAATAATATGCTTAAAACTATCTTTTTACATGTCCAGTAAAATCTCAAGAAGAATTTTTAGCTAATGAAAGCAAAAAGGTGCGTTTCATTGAACTCTTGAAAACATCTCTGCAAGAAGCAAATGTAACAGTTAAACAGGCAGTAGAAGATGCAGACGTACTAATTGTTGAAACTGCCATTTCTGTTACATCTCAGTATGACAATATTTTCGTTGTTGGTGAAGATATTGATCTTTTAGTTCTTATAACGGGATTAACTCCAATGAAAGAGAATCTGTACTTCCGAAAATGGAAAAGGAAATACGCCTGATGTGTTATACTCCACTACATCATTCAAACATCAATTTAGTCGAATAATTTTGTTCGTTCACGCCTTTAGCGGATGTGATACTACAAGTGCCCTATTCGGTCATGGGAAAAAAAAGTTTTGCTCTCTTATAGAAAAAAACCGACACTTGGAAGAAAAAATGCAAGTGTTCCTCAACCCTGATTCTACCAATGACCAAGTTGCCAAGGCAGGCGAAAGTTTTCTAATCCATTTATATGGAGGTAATCTCAGAGAACCTGAATGTGATCTCAATCACTTGCGCTACACGCTCTTTACAAAATCAGCTATAAAAACAAGTTCCAGTCTAGCACGTTTACCTCCAACCGTAGATGCAGCACAATTTCATGCATTTAGATCTTACCTTCAGATACAGAAGTGGTTAGGTCATGAGAAAAACCCTCTTGAATGGGGCTGGGTACCTACCAGATCTGGGCTCTCTCCCCGCAAAATGGACAGGGATGCAGCTCTTGAATCTCTTCTTAAAATGATATCTTGCAACTGTAAGAAAAGGTGCAAGAATTCATGCGGTTGCCTTAAAACCGGTCTTATATGTTCTTCCCTATGCACCTGTTCTCCTGGAGAATCTTGCGAAAATGTTACGGACATAAATCGATTTGAGGAGAACTTTGAAGATCAAGACGACACGTTAGCGTCAGTAAATAACTCTGAAGATATAGGAGAGTTAAATTGTCGGTTGGATGAAGAGAACAAGGACCATCAAGCACAGCTTGAGCATTTCCACCCTGGCCCATCAAAATTGCGAAAACTTTAAGTAGACTATTTTCGTTATTTCTAACAACTACTTCCGAAGTTTACGTTAGATATAACAGACTCAGTGAATCTTTTTAGAAAATTGTTTTCTATACGACTATCATAGAATGTGGGCATTCCGATTCTATTTTTAAATACAGAATATCTACATTCTTTCTTTTTTTTATTCTCACACGATATCGGTGCGAGAATAATTATTCTCGCACAGATTAGACCAATTAGAGCAAAGAATAATTATTCTCGCACAGATTAGACCAATTAGAGCAAAGAATAGACTACTATTTGAAGTGACATCTATTACCAAATTTTTGAACTCAATTTATTTACACGTCTGTCAAATTAATAACAAATATTATATTTAAGTGCCTGGATTACAATTTATAAAAGACAGTTCAAAATTTACTCGCGTATTATAAAAGACGGATAAATTTAAATTTATCATTTAATTTAACCTCTTGATTTACTATTGATTTAACCTATGTCAATTTGTCTTTGTTTTTAATTCACAAATTTTATAAACAAAAATCAAGTTTGTCAAATGAGTAAACTTTTTTGCGTGCGATCGATCTGAATTTTTGCACATATTTTCCTACCGATAATCCACAAAGGGTGTGTACGAGGGGGGACAATTTTTTGCTCAGTTTCTCGATATCTAGCGCCGTTCTTGAGTTATTGCTGCGTTTCCGCCACTCAAACTTGAATTAGCGATAACTCGAAAACGGCGTTAGATATCGAAAAACTGAGCAAAAACTTCTCCCCCCCCTCGTTGTAACTCCTCCCCTGTGAATTATCGGTAGGAAAGCATGTGCAAAAATTCAGATCGATCGCGCACAAAAAAATTTTCTCAGTTTTACAAGTTTTAATTACGGTCAAAACTTATACAGCTTATTATTTTAATAGTCGTATAGAAAGTATAGTCTGAAACACGTTTGGAATGGCTATTCCGCACTCGTGAACCGTCACCCTCGCCTGTCGGCTCGGGTGACAAACTTTTCCCTCGTGCGGAATATGCCTAATTCCAAACTTGTTTCAGAATATACTATTCTCTTAATAGGGCATGCATTTATTAAAAAATGTTTTAACAATTTGATTTAACCTCAGTAGCCTATAAAATTAAACACCTAAAAATACACTTTATATTCTTTCTCTTTTATTTTTATTCATACTTTCTTTTATTCCTTATTTATAGCAAATGAACTAGCATACTCACAAAATCTATACGGCGTTTGCTTCAAACAACTATATTGTGGAAATATTGAAAAAAATAACCATTTTCATAAATCTTTGGAAAATTGGTTTATTTTAAAGGTCTGTATTTCGGCCATTATTTACGCTACATGCCTGGTGTTGGGCTTAAACTGTCACAAATTTATCCTCCTTTAATTTAATAAAGTAACATTTTCAGTAAAACCGACCATTCGCGAGATAGAGGGAAAAAACTTAGAAATAGTCAAATTTTTGATATTTCTTTATCAAGTGGCGCGCCATGGTACCTCGAGGTGGAAAACTTGGATTTTATGTTATGGACTCAACACTAACAACATATCAAAAAATCAAAACTACTCGACCTTTTGTACAGCAACCCCCATATATTCTGACATATTTACTGGACTAAGAATTTTCAAATTACTCAATATCAACTTTATACCTAATTACGATTATTGCGAATTAGTGGACGATTTCAAGACAAAAGTATTTTTTATGTTCCGAATTTTTGTGGTACGATTTTCCTTTTCGCGTTCACATATAAACTTGGTTCATATATGAAATTTTGCTTCATATATTTCTCAAAAACGAAACCTGTCGGTAATTTTAATAAAAGTTTTTAACTTATGTTTGTTTCTACAAGATATTTTATACGTTGCCAACAAATTGCAATCAAAATTAAAATTAATTTATTGCAGTTGTTCAATCTTCACTGACTTTTCCATCAAGAATGATAATATTACGTTTATATAAAGCCAATTAGTGATAACGAAATAATAATGTTTTTCTCTCTTTTTAATATTTGAATCTCTCAAATTTTGATTCTTTTTGTATTTTTATGGCAACAACCTATATATAATGTAATAGAAATAAATTTATATTCTAGCGGTAAAGTTTTGTCTAACTTAATTTTCTGCAGTTTTTTGATATTTTATGTTTGGTACATAAAATAAATTACAAATTTTACATTTTATGATTGCAATAATATTATTATCTACACTGATATCAAATCTCACTTTTTATACCGAAATTAAATCTGAACTTTCATGTTGCGATGGTGGTGTAATGGTCAGCATAGTTGCCTTCCAAGCAGTTGATCCGGGTTCGATTCCCGGCCATCGCACTTTTTTTGTTCCACTGAAGATACTATTCAAGAATAAATTAATAATGTAGGGTATTTAAACCAAAATATTTTGTATTGGAATAGAATGTTAATTGTTTTTTGTGTGCAAAAAATAAAACGAGACAACCGGTTTGCTTCGAGAAATAAGCAATATAAATATTTAATTTTTCAAGTTGGTCTGCGCATGTGAATTTTTGATACCTAATCATTTTATTCATTTTTTATTTTTATTTTTTTATAATAATTGCACAAAGGACATTTCAAGAAACAGATAGCTTTCCAAACCCTAAAGAGACATTTCAGCTGGTCATTCGGAACATCTGAAATTTGATTTATCTGATTAAAAATACGAGAAATATGTAGTTCTATGAAAATGTCTATAATAAATTGAAAGGTTGGAAATGTAAATAAAAATTATCAAGATTAAACTACACGTAGTTCTGGTTACTTAACTTTTACGTTTCTTCGATTTATCGGAGTACTCAATAGAACGTTCAAATATTGACTTTGCATTTGGTAAATCACTATAGCATACCGATCGAATTCTTTTTAATTAAAGTACCACAGATTCGTTTATATTTTTTGAAAATACTCAATTTCCTAATATTATCCAAATGTGTATCCTAATTTTTAATATTCTCAATTGGGAATTCGTTAAACATGAAATACTAAAAAATAAGAAGATTAAGAATAAATTATTTGATCTCAATAGAATTATCGAGATAAATTGTATTATATTTTAGAAATTAAAAGTTAATTAAACGGAATAAAAATAAATACTATCAGTCTAAAGCAGACTGCTTTCCAATCAAGCTATTACATTCGGACGATCAACTTTCAAATTTTTTATTTAATTTTTCAAAACCCAATTGTACGGAAAACTTAAAACTAATTAAATGTAATTTTTACTGTAATCCACACTTCAAATGTTAACAAAAACTTAACAAAGCACTAAAATATATTAATTTTAACTGTGAGAAAAAAACATTCTTATCTCTTTATATTTGCAACAGGGTAGAACTGGAAAAATTAATGATATTTTCAATTTTGACAATTTTTAAACCTAACTGTTATTTTGGAAATTAAATGCAACTAATGATTAGTAATAACAATAAAATCGATCTTGACTTAAAATTAATTAAAATTTAAATACTTTCGGGTTTGCAGAATTTTGGTTAAAATTTACAATTTTACAAAGCATAAATACAATTACCGCACCTTTACTTAAAAATCTTTTTAAATTAATTTCTAAAAAGTTAATTTATTTTTGTATGTCTTTTTCAATTCCACTTTATTTCTACCTCACCTTATTTCAAGTTATTTAATTTTTTTTGTTAATTTTTAAAACTTTATTACGTTGGAGTGAATTTGTTGTACAATATAAAGTTTTACAACTTTAAAATAAAAGATGTTTTTTTAAATAAAATTACATAATAATTAAAAATGAAATTAAGAAAACTTTTTTACTTCATAATTTTTCGTAGTTAACTGAAATTTATTGGTGCTTTTAAACAAAACTTGAAATATTTGTAGCCAGTTTTAACAAATGATTTAATTAAAAATAATAATAATTAATTATTCAATGAAAAAGAAAATTTTATGAACTCGAGTCAAATATAATAAGAGAATAAACTATATTAAATTGTATAAAGCAGTCTGTCTGTCTCTTCGTCGGTTTGTGTGTTGTATACTAAATCTATACCGTAAGTCAAAGACTTGAAATTACTTTTTCAGAACACAAAGAACTTCTATCTTATGGCGGATGAGCCATATTATTATTATTATTATACTGAAAAATAATGTATTTTGATGGAGATGACGATCTTTTCTGTCTACTGCGGGACAATCAGCCTCTTTCTCTAAGAGAAGGGTTTTAGCATTTAGACCCCACGGTTGCTTAATCCGGATTGGGGAATTTCTGTAACCCTGTTTTTAATAGTTGATAGAGACAATCATCAACCAAGGGGGACCACCGGATTTACGTGCCCTCTGAAGCACGGAAACGGTCATATGAAAGTTTTACACTCTCCCCGGATTCGAACCGATTACCTTAGAGTCAGCAGTAGTTCGGCTAACCTACTAAGCTAATGACTGTCTTGATATGACAGTGCTAGTGGTAAATTAACCAAAATGTACCTACTTAGTTCACTTGAACTCTCCTTGTTAGGTTGAAGTCTTTATCAGCTACAATGTAAGTTTTTTGCTAGTGTTCCCATGTTAGTGGATAGTAAGCGATTGATTTTTGTTTTAATTTTTTATAACTTTATCTGCACCTGCATCTATAATACGGAAATTACTACGTAATGCGCATAGTTGCTAAAGTTGACAATAATACTCCTAGTTGTTACAATCTCAAGTTTCTCCCTTCAAAATTTAATTTACCCACTCTAATTAAACATTAAATGATACTTGCATACTTTTATCAACATCATAATATTACGTCACTCTTGACATCGCCTATATTCTCAGATCTGTTTTTTACTGCCGAAGTAAGTAATTGAATTACTTTGTTACTCGCAAAGCTTGTCTACGAACAATTTATATTTTAACTGTTATTTTATACTAGGAATTTTTTGGTTAGTGTCCATTAATTTGTTAATTATTGTATTATGTTTATAGGTGCAGATAAAATAGTATATTGGAATTTGAATTTAAACTGCTTATTAAACGGGAAGTAGATCGTATATCACGAGGCGCAGCCGAATGTTTATACTAGGGTATTTTTATTCTTCGGCATGAATGTTATCTGATGTCAACGTTAATTAAATGTAAATTTTTTTAATATTAATTAGCTACAAACATCAGCAAACCCGAAGGCAATTCAACATAACTTCAACTGGTTAGAGAAATAAAACCGATGATGTGCCAATTTTTCTAATAGTTTAGCATGATCGTTACCCACGTTACAATTACTGAAGTAATTCATCACAAACGTTACAACTACTGAAGTAAAGTTCATCACGTAAGGTAACGATCATGATTGAATAATGAATTTACGGTGCTCTAATAAGTGATTTTTGTCTCCCTTGCTTAGCTTAGCATGGCCAGCATGAGTTAATGAGTGTAATATTACATGCAGCCTTTTGAAACAAATGTTGGCATTCTTTGAATAATCTAAGGTAAGGGCAGCTATTTCGAAAGTTTTACTTTTGTACTAACTAATGTAACGTTGATGACAATAATGTAATGAAATTGCCTTAAATCTACGCAAGAAGAACAGTTATCTGAAGGAAGACCTAAAAGCTTGTGGTTCATCAAGTTTCTGAATCTATTAATGGGTAGTAATAAGTAAAAATTAAAACATTTTTGTACAGTAACGTTCATGACTTTTTTCTGCATTTCATTACGAAAAATTGCCTCTAAAAGGCACAATAAATTTAATTAATACAAATTAAATAAATAAACCTGAAAAATATTTTTTCTGAAGAAGGCAATGTATGACTATGACCCACTATCCATCTCGCGTTTAATAAGCAATTTAAATTTATGGTTAAATAATATACTATTAATCGGCACTTGCTTACGATTACTGTAAAAGTATTCAGATTATTGATGATTTTTAGGTATTTTTATCAACTTATTTCATAATAAAGCTAGAAAATTAGCGCGGCCACTGTTCTGGCAGTTTTTTCATTTGTATCAATTTATTCAAATAATATTACTACACAGCTACCACCGTACATACTATTTATTATTTGCTAATCGATCATATAGCGTCACATCTATTTCAGCGATGCTATAATTTGTTAAATTAAGAAAACTGGAAAAATATGTAAGACTGAAGGTTAAACATCTGTGATTATTTGAGAATCCAATGTAGAATAAAATTATAATTTTTTTTGAAATAATCAAAGAGTTTGATTATAAGCTAACTAATGATAAGTAATAGTTATTCTACACCTTTTTCACCAGTTATTCAGAAATCGTTAATTGTAATTTTAAATCCGTCGATTAATATCCAGAAATAGTCAAATGAAATTCAGAAAAGGTTAATTGTAATTCGGAAAGCATAATAATAATAATTTAATTCGGATTGCTTATAAATTACATAGGATGAAATTATATCTAAAAACATAAGATTAGGGTCTGCAACATTGGAAATTCGAATATTGCCTTTAGCTTTTGCCTTTATTTAACTAATTATCTAATTAGCCACAGTACTGATGATTTTTAAATTACATTTTTTGATGTTTTCTGATTTTCATTTGACGGCTTCTGAATTTCATTTGACGATTTCTAAATATTAATTGGCAAATCTGAATTACAGTTGACAATTTCTGAATATTAGTTGAAACATGACCCCGTGAGCAGGCCAAAAGAAACGGCACTCAGCTTCAGGCGCGAAAGACATCAATTTGACCCACTTGTATGTTAAGACTGTGCATTATAATAACACACAATGACCTACGAATCCGAACAGTGTGGATACACAAGTGGATAAATTGGGGACTTTTGCGCCTGCTAATTGTGCGTTATGTGTTTCTTTCAGAGAGTCTATTACTTTATATAAAATCATCGACGCCGGTCTACTATAATTACATTTATTTGACTTCGAAATGTTTTAATTTTTAAATTTTGACATGTCATTAACTAACTGTTTAAATAGCTACAACTAAGTGTTGTACTTACTGTGCTTACAAATTATTTTATTTAAAAAAAATACAATATAAAATTATGTAAAATTCTCTGCAGCAATTTAATCCAAAAAGAAAATAAAACTACTTGTATATAGCGCAATCAATGCGCACAAATCAGTAACAATTTGTTCAATCAGTAGATTTACTATTTAGACTTATCTAAAGAATCTCCAGTCATAAAGCTGCATTTAATCAGAATAATACCGCAACTAACAAGAGTATAGAAAGCTAGCTACGCTATCTATCGATCAGAATAAATTATTAAACAAAATTTATCGTAAGGTTCCGAATTTGTCGTAAATTAGAAATAATCGTACAAAATTTGACTTCAACGTCAATTAGTAAAATTAATTAAATCTATAAATTTATTATAAAATGCTAAAGATGAAAATGTTGGTTCTAAATAATATGATGCTTTTACATTAAAAGCACTTTCGCGGTGTTCACGAGTACTGATTTTAATAAAATTGTTTACAATTATGAATGTCCGAAATGCAAAACATTTGGTAGATTATTGGCTATTTATTGAAATTTCCTTAGGCCAACAAAACGATACACAAACGTAAAATGTTTGATAATGGACCTAATAAAAAAGAAAAAGAACTCAAAATAAAAAATTTTAAGTAAATTTGTGGTTTTTAGTATGTATTTATGGTTAAATTCAAAAAAATATAAGAATAATACAATACGTAGAAAATCAAAATTCAAAAAATTTAAAAAGGAGACAATTAACACATAACAGGTCTGGATTAAGAAAATTTGAAAAAATGAAAATTTCGTAATACGAAGTACAATATAACGTTATTTCATGGTTATTGCCATTCTTCAGTTGCACGCATCGATTACGATTACATTGTAAAATAAGAAGAAAAAAATTTTTCAAACTAAACAAAATTATCGACTAAATTGTACAAAATTGACTTACCATAACCTCCAAAGATTATCAAAACTGAACTTGTTACATGAGGTATGAATAATTTAAAAATGATTTGAACTAAGAAATTCGTTTACCTAGCACTGCTAGTTTGAAATCCGAAGGCACTGCCCTCTTAATATGATTTCTAAAAACTTTGAAACTTTGACCTGTTATGTGTTAATTGTCTCCTTTTTAAATTTTTTGAATTTTGATTTTCTACGTATTGTATTATTCTTATATTTTTTTGAATTTAACCATAAATACATACTAAAAACCACAAATTTACTTAAAATTTTTTATTTTGAGTTCTTTTTCTAGTTTTACGCCTCACGGTTAAAAAACGTGGTAAAAATTTTTGAATTTTGAATTTTTTCAAAGTTTTTAGAAATCATATTAAGAGGGCAGTGCCTTCGGATTTCAAACTAGCAGTGCTAGGTAAACGAATTTCTTAGTTCAAATCATTTTTAAATTATTCATACCTCATGTAACAAGTTCAGTTTTGATAATCTTTGGAGGTTATGGTAAGTCAATTTTGTACAATTTAGTCGATAATTTTGTTTAGTTTGAAAAATTTTTTTCTTCTTATTTTACAATGTAATCGTAATCGATGCGTGCAACTGAAGAATGGCAATAACCATGAAATAACGTTATATTGTACTTCGTATTACGAAATTTTCATTTTTTCAAATTTTCTTAATCCAGACCTGTTATGTGTTAATTGTCTCCTTTTTAAATTTTTTGAATTTTGATTTTCTACGTATTGTATTATTCTTATATTTTTTTGAATTTAACCATAAATACATACTAAAAACCACAAATTTACTTAAAATTTTTTATTTTGAGTTCTTTTTCTAGTTTTACGCCTCACGGTTAAAAAACGTGGTAAAAATTTTTGAATTTTGAATTTTTTCAAAGTTTTTAGAAATCATATTAAGAGGGCAGTGCCTTCGGATTTCAAACTAGCAGTGCTAGGTAAACGAATTTCTTAGTTCAAATCATTTTTAAATTATTCATACCTCATGTAACAAGTTCAGTTTTGATAATCTTTGGAGGTTATGGTAAGTCAATTTTGTACAATTTAGTCGATAATTTTGTTTAGTTTGAAAAATTTTTTTCTTCTTATTTTACAATGTAATCGTAATCGATGCGTGCAACTGAAGAATGGCAATAACCATGAAATAACGTTATATTGTACTTCGTATTACGAAATTTTCATTTTTTCAAATTTTCTTAATCCAGACCTGTTATGTGTTAATTGTCTCCTTTTTAAATTTTTTGAATTTTGATTTTCTACGTATTGTATTATTCTTATATTTTTTTGAATTTAACCATAAATACATACTAAAAACCACAAATTTACTTAAAATTTTTTATTTTGAGTTCTTTTTCTAGTTTTACGCCTCACGGTTAAAAAACGTGGTAAAAATTTTTGAATTTTGAATTTTTTCAAAGTTTTTAGAAATCATATTAAGAGGGCAGTGCCTTCGGATTTCAAACTAGCAGTGCTAGGTAAACGAATTTCTTAGTTCAAATCATTTTTAAATTATTCATACCTCATGTAACAAGTTCAGTTTTGATAATCTTTGGAGGTTATGGTAAGTCAATTTTGTACAATTTAGTCGATAATTTTGTTTAGTTTGAAAAATTTTTTTCTTCTTATTTTACAATGTAATCGTAATCGATGCGTGCAACTGAAGAATGGCAATAACCATGAAATAACGTTATATTGTACTTCGTATTACGAAATTTTCATTTTTTCAAATTTTCTTAATCCAGACCTGTTATGTGTTAATTGTCTCCTTTTTAAATTTTTTGAATTTTGATTTTCTACGTATTGTATTATTCTTATATTTTTTTGAATTTAACCATAAATACATACTAAAAACCACAAATTTACTTAAAAAAAAATTTTTTATTTTGAGTTCTTTTTCTAGTTTTACGCCTCACGGTTAAAAAACGTGGTAAAAATTTTTGAATTTTGAATTTTTTCAAAGTTTTTAGAAATCATATTAAGAGGGCAGTGCCTTCGGATTTCAAACTAGCAGTGCTAGGTAAACGAATTTCTTAGTTCAAATCATTTTTAAATTATTCATACCTCATGTAACAAGTTCAGTTTTGATAATCTTTGGAGGTTATGGTAAGTCAATTTTGTACAATTTAGTCGATAATTTTGTTTAGTTTGAAAAATTTTTTTCTTCTTATTTTACAATGTAATCGTAATCGATGCGTGCAACTGAAGAATGGCAATAACCATGAAATAACGTTATATTGTACTTCGTATTACGAAATTTTCATTTTTTCAAATTTTCTTAATCCAGACCTGTTATGTGTTAATTGTCTCCTTTTTAAATTTTTTGAATTTTGATTTTCTACGTATTGTATTATTCTTATATTTTTTTGAATTTAACCATAAATACATACTAAAAACCACAAATTTACTTAAAATTTTTTTATTTTGAGTTCTTTTTCTAGTTTTACGCCTCACGGTTAAAAAACGTGGTAAAAATTTTTGAATTTTGAATTTTTTCAAAGTTTTTAGAAATCATATTAAGAGGGCAGTGCCTTCGGATTTCAAACTAGCAGTGCTAGGTAAACGAATTTCTTAGTTCAAATCATTTTTAAATTATTCATACCTCATGTAACAAGTTCAGTTTTGATAATCTTTGGAGGTTATGGTAAGTCAATTTTGTACAATTTAGTCGATAATTTTGTTTAGTTTGAAAAATTTTTTTCTTCTTATTTTACAATGTAATCGTAATCGATGCGTGCAACTGAAGAATGGCAATAACCATGAAATAACGTTATATTGTACTTCGTATTACGAAATTTTCATTTTTTCAAATTTTCTTAATCCAGACCTGTTATGTGTTAATTGTCTCCTTTTTAAATTTTTTGAATTTTGATTTTCTACGTATTGTATTATTCTTATATTTTTTTTGAATTTAACCATAAATACATACTAAAAACCACAAATTTACTTAAAATTTTTTATTTTGAGTTCTTTTTCTAGTTTTACGCCTCACGGTTAAAAAACGTGGTAAAAATTTTTGAATTTTGAATTTTTTCAAAGTTTTTAGAAATCATATTAAGAGGGCAGTGCCTTCGGATTTCAAACTAGCAGTGCTAGGTAAACGAATTTCTTAGTTCAAATCATTTTTAAATTATTCATACCTCATGTAACAAGTTCAGTTTTGATAATCTTTGGAGGTTATGGTAAGTCAATTTTGTACAATTTAGTCGATAATTTTGTTTAGTTTGAAAAATTTTTTTCTTCTTATTTTACAATGTAATCGTAATCGATGCGTGCAACTGAAGAATGGCAATAACCATGAAATAACGTTATATTGTACTTCGTATTACGAAATTTTCATTTTTTCAAATTTTCTTAATCCAGACCTGTTATGTGTTAATTGTCTCCTTTTTAAATTTTTTGAATTTTGATTTTCTACGTATTGTATTATTCTTATATTTTTTTGAATTTAATGGACCTAATGTTGCAGCAAACACAAAATATGTCACCATATTTTTTGCTTAAAAAAATCATAATAAATTTGGAAAATAATCGAAGCTTTAGTCAGTCAGTTTCATTTTAATTGAAATATATTTGAATGTAAATAAAAGCAAAAATCAGAAGAAGCTTAAGCCATATCTGCAATCTTATTTCCAAATTTATTAAAAATACTGATGAATCAGAGAGAGAATAATAATATATTAATAATATACTGAATAATATACTTAATAGACCAATTTCTTGCTACTGTCGTAATTATTAACCTACACTAAGCGCTTACCACACAATCTACAACTTTTGTATATGTGTCATTGGAAGGAAGTACAAGGTTACGCAGTGGCGCCCTACTAGCGGAGTAGTTATGAAACATATAAACAGCAGTAAACCTTAATAATTGCGGAAGATATAAATTTTACTTCATTGCTACATATATAATTTTTTAATTAAAACAATTAAATTTTAGGAATTTGTTTATTAATTTAATTCCGGAACAATTTGTGAAAAGCAATTACGTCCTGTTTCGATTATATTTTACTTATTATTCTGCCAACGCTTTTATGTACCTATAAAAGCAAGACGTTTGATAGATAAACGCTCTACGTGCCTTGCTTGTAAACATACACATACTAAAGCTGTACAATGCATTCCTGATGCAGGCAACTCTGGATGTACATATACTACATACCGTACTTGCAGCAATAATATTGTGTATATCTACCACAGCATTTTTGTAATATTAAATTTATTGGTATTTCAAAAAATTAAAATTGGTTTCGGTTCTTGGATAGTGAAATATCCCGAAAATTCTATTTAAAAACAATTTTAGCTTTTCAACAAAACGAGCAGAACAGCATAACTATAGTAGGTTTTCGTTTGTCTTGAATTCTCGATACAAAGCAAATCAAAATTACAAAAAATGTGAACGTGATATTGCTTTTCAGCAATCTCTGAAACGGTGGTAGCGCAGATAGTGCCGAGCACGATATATTCTTCTTGTTAAACAATGTCGTAATTTAATAAATATCGGCTGATATATTTTCAATTTAAAAGTTAAATCGTTGAAAAATGAAAACGGATTGAGTATTATTGCTGCGAGCTTCCAAATTTCCTACCAACCTTTTGTTAAGTGACAGTTTTCACAAAATATTTAAATTTCTTTGATGTAGTAAAAGGTTTTCTTAAAGTAAATAAAGTTAACTCTCGATGCTTTCAGAAAAAAATATTTTTCTGCAATAAAATAGTTTACAAATGTACGTACCTATAACAAAATTTTATTTTGAAAACAAATTTGAATACCTACCGTATTACTAAGTTAATAAAAAAATAAAAATGATAAAGTACAAAAATTATAACGTCAATTTAAATTAATAATAATTTTATTATACGACGGCGACGGTTGGAGAATATAAATTTTTTAAATTATCTCTTCAGAGATACGCAAACATTAAAATAAATAACTTAAATTAAATATAAAGTACCTAAGATATAAATTAAAAAGCTCTTTATGTCTACACAACAAATGCATTTCGCAAGCTTAATTATATTTGGGTGAATTATAATTCATGTTTAGCAAACTTCAAGTATGTTTTTAACAAAATTCGAAATTATGAGTTAAAATGTTAGGTATATATAATATAAAGTTTCTCACCTATATTGACACGTCATGCCGTATCCGAAGTCTCTCCAAAATCCCGTGTCTCTCGAAATTACCAACTGATCTGTTTCGGGCGGAACTTCTCGTCCTTGTAGTGTGTATACGACATGAGGATTGTACAGGCTGAACACCACCGGATAGTATACTTTTTTTCCATGCGATGTGTTCCAACGGCAACGATCTAAGAAACGCGCACTAAAAACCACATCTACATCGCACATAAACAGGAGCACATCCTTAGACTCAGAATTACTGTCGGGACCCCACGCTCTCTCGGCACCGACGCGTAATCCTTTGCCTCTCGAGAAAGTTTCGTTAAGTGCTAGTAATCGTAAGTTGTTAGCATTTCCGCCACTATTTTTTGTCATAAGCACACGCGACATTATTGTTCGTGCTTCCGATAAACCTTCTTCACCAAAATAAACTACAGTTAAATGCACTCGCCTGTCATTTTTTAAAGCAATTTTTACAAATTTGTCCATAAAGCTTTGAAACGTAGTAGTACGGCCCGACAAAGGAAGAATTATATGGATTAATTCTTTCTCTCGCGGCGGAGCTAACGTTTGGGTGTTTATTGTTTGTAAAGGAGCAAATGGTCTCATTAACACTACTTTAGTAAAACCACTACCGTGAGAATGATGGTTTGCATTGCTTTTATTTAAACTTTTAGTCCTAAAATACAATTCGTACTGTGTTCCTGTAGTGGGTTCGGTCCTATATAATCCTTCGAAAAAGTCGTCAAGGGTGTATTTAACGTTCCTTCGGGATCCGTTGTCGGAAGAACTTAGCGTCATGTTCTTATTTAGCGCTTCCACTGCTTTCATGAGCGCATCCAGCAGATCTTTCCGTTTAAAACCTATCGGTTTTTCTACCACCCGTTTACCTAAACCTAAATCTATGGGATAAACCCGACTGAATGTAAAATGATTGAAAGAAATTAATTCGTATTCATTGTTCAGCGGAACTCCTCGAAAAACTTCTGCCGACATTACTTGTTTACGTATATAATTGGCACATTCTGTATTCGTGAGGGTCGGTACGAGCGGAGACGCTGACGTATTAGAATTTACGTTGATGTTAAGGGTTGGAGTCTCTTGTTGAAGTCGAGCATTGCCTGCAACAATATTTTACCTAATTATCTTGACAAGACTATAAATAAAGTTAAATTAACAACATTTCCTTTATGCTTGTTTTAAATTTGAACCACATTTTTGACCTGATTTTATGTGGTACCATTTGGTACAACCATATTCTGACAAAATTACAATACATAGTTTGAGAAGCGTCTTCCCTAATAATAGTACCTATCTATCTAGTATACATTTCATGACAAAATTTCAAATTTTTTGCCATGCCGACATCAAATAATGAAATTATTAATTTTCAAAGCTTATTCGGTACGTGATCGTACGGTTCGTTTAGCTATACGAAAAATTTAATTAAACAAAGCCATATAAAAGCTGCTTGTACACGTGATCTTCTTAAAATGGCATTTTCTAAATATAACTAAATTTCCCTATAACACGGGCCAAAACGTGTTTTAATTACCACTGTTTTCATAACTGGTCATAAGTTTTCGAATTAAATGTCTCATTTCGATAAACGATAACTTTTGCTTTCCCTGTGGGTAAGTTGGTTCGATTATTACCTATAAATTTTCAACGGCTCGTTTGCACAGAAGACTTGCAAAACTAGAGTCATTTACAAGAAATGTTTGCACTAAAATGTTATTCTGCATAAGTTACTTTAAATAACTTCATTTTCATAAATTTAATTACCGAGTTTTAGGCGGAAGATCACTAATATTAAAATTATTACACTTAACGGTTAATTAATTCTTAAAGCCTTAAAATGAAATTGAATATTTTTTGGAAAATATTCTGAAATGGCAACCGAAAAGGAATTTCAAATACACCACTGTGTATCTGATGTGCATGCTAAAAACCTGAAAACTGATGAAGGCAATAAACGCTAATATTATGTAAAATAAAGTTCAAATGTTGAGTTAATTTAAACATTTAATTTATTCGTTTTTCCTTCTCTTTTCGTTGCTATTTATAGAAAAGTGCAAAGTGTTTTCTAATCATGAATCGTCGTAATTAAAAATTTATGATATTATTTAAGAACCAACTCAAACTATAAAGTGGTTTTTCTCGAAAAAACATTACGCTTGAAGAATAAACCCATTAACAATTTTTTTCTTAAATTAAACACTGTTAGTTAAGAGGATAAACCTAAATCCTACTAAAAAAATTGAAGTAATTGCTAAAAAACAAAAAATTTAACTTTGAAATGATAAACTTTTTTAATAAATTTCAGTTCATCCTTCAACTTATTTAATCATAATTAAAAATTTTTAATTAATTGAATTTGAATCAAAACTCGAATTGTACTTAGTTACAAGGAGATTCTTTATCCAAACTGTTCAAATAAGTTTGATCTCGATGGCAGAGTTTACACTTTTTATTATTATTTTTAACATTAAAATGCAGTTTATCATCGGTAAGTAGAATGCAAACAAGTTTTAAGTCTTAAGGTTGCTTTATTATGTCAAAAGCGCGCACGCACTGTACGCAGACGGATGAAGTTCAAACATTGAATTTCTAGAGCAGCGTTTATGTGCGTATTTACATGCGCGCGGTTTGTGAGCCGGCGTTTGACATAACCAACTTTTGAGCTTAAAATAAGTTAAAAAAAATATTATGAAATAAAAATGCTAAGTAATCTAAATCGTTTGTACCTTGTTTGTACCTGTTAGTATGCTTTTTTATTGTGGTTTGTAGCTCTGTATTTTGATTTCCATATATTTAAAAATATCTAATAATGGCATTTTGCCAACCCCCCTTCCAATTTTTCTCAATAAACTTTCCAAATTTAGAAATTTTTATAACTTAAATTTTATCATGGTTTAGGAATTTCCAAAACTATCTATTTTCATAATCTCTAATTGGGCTTCGACGTCAATGACCAGATACGTTGCATTTACGTTTCACTGGCCATTAATGTCATAAACCGGCCATTGGCGTCAACGCCCGTTAACACTAACGGTGGCCAATGATGTAAATGTTTTCATGTGGTTGTAATATTTACGTCTTCGGCCGGTCAATGACGTTAATAGAATTAATGGATTGGATAAAGATGACATTATAGAATAAATATACTATAAGGAACATCAAAATTGCGATGCACCTTAACCCGGGATAATCATTTGTCGTGCACGCGTTTTCCCGTGTAAATGACAGCAACTAGGCTCTTTTCATGGTCTCATAAGTATACAGAGATTTTTATTTAATTTAGACAAACGCAAACTCATTTTAGGATGGATCCGTGATCCGTGAACCAAAACTGACCCCAGGCAGTCCTTGGTTTCTTACTCGCTAAAAACATCCCTAGAATCAATCCTCCTCGACTGGGAAGCCCGAACTCGGCGATGTATGAAACGTGTGTGACGGCTACCTCTAAGAGGAATAGAATATGGAATCTGTAGAATAGTAGTTTCTTCATTGCCCACCCTGTATTGGACATTAATGTCATTGTCGGGACAATGATGTAAATACCACATGTGAAATTTTAAATATCAACATAGCCCAAAATTTATAGTCATTGAAATCAATGACCGGTAAATGACCTCAATGACCAACTAAGCTGGTCATTGTTATTATCCTGCCATTGACTACTAGGCAATTTGTCTGTTTCAACTATCAAATCGTCTGTTTCACTTTTTAACTTGATATAGATATAGCTCTTCTTTTAAGTAATCGCCTAGTCTTGATAAGTAGTAATTCCACGTCAAAAATGCAGAAATTTTTAAATTGTTGACCTTAATGATTTCAATTTTGCTATAATTTTTGGTTTGGAAGTTAAAAGATGTTGAAGTTACTACATTGGTAATACAAACTGAAAATCAAAACTACGCTCTTTTTAAATAAATAGTATCTCCGGCTTTATTATTTATCCTATAAAGGTTTTATTGAAAAATCATGTTGAAGCTATTGAATGAATCTATCGTAGCATATTTATGAAATGTAAAGGCAACAAAAAATTTTATTACTTACAGCCGCATGCAACTGAATTAGGACCACTGAAAATATATGTTATTTCGATTTTTAGGTAAAATTAAAAGACGCACACAAACTCGAACTTCAACTTTTATTACTTTTACACATTGTCATTCATATTTAGTGTTTCCACCCTTTGCTTTAATCACAGGAGGTACCATTTTTGGCATTAGGTTTATCTCATCTTTATTTTCCCAAATAGTATCTTGAATTTTATTCTTCACATCGAATCTAATTTCGCTTTGATTTACTTTAAAAAAATTACTGCAAGACTAATTCCAACACAAGTAAATAATTTGTTCGATTAAACATTATTTTTGTATTTGTCTTCAAGGGTTGATGGTAGGGTAGTAGGGTACAATACCGTGGCGTTCAAGTCTGGAGGTACTTTACTATGCATTCCTGACTTACTATATAGTAAAAATTTAGGTAGTCAGATAAAATTTGTAACTTAAAACTTAGAAAAATAAAATATTTTTACACGTGGTCCTAATTCGGTTGCATGGGACTGTAGTTATAAAAAATTTTATCTTTGATCTTTAATTTGATCTTTGAAATCCTGGTCGTATCAGATACACTGCTGTGATCTAAAGTCTATTATTGATCTTTATGCTATAAAGAAGCCTTTATTAATTATTTCTCCTTTAGCGAACAAAAAGAAAATGCGCTGGAGGGTATTCCATATGTCCCAGGTCCCCAGATTTACATCTGCAATTAACCAGAAAATAGAAGTGTCTAGTACATGTTTAGAATAAGTTTCGGGAACTAAAGTATGTAAGAGATTAATTTACTCGGTTATGTAATTTTTTACAAGGTTGTTCAATTACTATCTAATGCTGTAAAATTTAACATTGTTGTGAAATTACTTGCTAAAAGCTTATTTTGTTGATGTAAATTAACATAAACAAAATCAGTTATTAAATACATGTATTCAGGTGGCTTACTATGGTTATGCGCATGCCTAAACTGTCAAATATCAAAACTGTCAAAAGTTTAGCCAATGAAATGAATCCTTATATAGCTGTCGTTACTGTTCCCGTTCTGGTTTATTGTGAACCGACGATTCATTTGGTTCCCGTGCTGGTTTCCGTTCTCGTTACTGTTACAGACTAATTGTGTATGAGCCTTGAAGGGTCATGAGTTTGATGTTATAATTTCTAGTAATGGCATTAATGTGCACCTGATCGGTAGCCATGTATGTAAGATTATATAATTTTTTAATTAATTAGATACAATATTTGATTATTTACTGAAACTTTAGGAAATTTTAATTTCAAAATTTTACATTGAGTTGTATCAGAAACACTTCGATGGAATTTATTACTATTTATTACGTCATATAGAGTATATAGAGAGTCATTAAATTAGTAATTTACCGGAACAACTGATGACGATAACGTACATATACCTAGTTGGAACCCAAGGAAAGTCTTAATTTCCATATGACCGTCTTTGTATTTCGGCGAGCACGGCAGTCTGATTGATGAGTGCCACCATAAAATATTTAAAAACAGGGCTTCACAGGCATTCCCCAAACCGGTTTAAGCAGCCGTTGGAGTCTAAATGCTAAAAAAAATTTATGTTGAAAACCCAATTTCTTTTGAAAACTCAACCTCTGCTTTGGATCAACCTGCTTTAGATTTTGTTCGTGATAATTAAAACTAACTCCAAATATGTCCAAACTTCAGACAACTTCCAATTAAAATAATATCAATAAAATTACTTACTCAATTGAATCTTTATTTCACAAAATCAAATCAACAATCTCAAATCTAAGATGCAAAATTAATACTTTTACGGGACTTTCTCGCAAAAGCGTTTGACCATTCCGACGGACCAGATTGGAAAACCACGACTATCGCTCCATTTCGTGCCAACTTAAAAATTTTTATGCGCGAAAAGACGTACAAATTCAAAATTTTACAATATTTACATGAAATTATTTACAAAACAAATTTAAATACACAAATAAATTAAAACTAAGATTTTCACAACAAATTCAGAATCTCAAAAATAAAATTTAATTTCAAAAAATAAATTCAAACTATTAGATTATAATTACATAAAATTTATAAAAATATGTAAATAAAAATGTATTTATACGAAGGTTATTTATTTGATACTTTATATCTAGCAATGTTTTTTTCCTTTAAATAGGGGCGGCAAAAAAGTCAGTCTCTGCAGGCGATAAAAGTATAAATCCGCCTGTCCGTGGGCCAAGTTTCATTATGAAATGATTATGAACCACCGTTCTTCAGTTATTTTAATAAAACACAGCATTATTATTAATAAAAATAATTGTTTTTTCATTTGAAATTTCCTATTAAAATTTAATTTTCCTCAACAAAATGTAATTTTATCAAGTAATTTTACAAAAATGCTGAAGTTCGACAAAATCAAATAATATTTGTACATTGCTTTGTACATTTGTACATTTGTACATTGCAACCCAGGGGCCAGTGGCTTAGTTACCAATCCATACATCGATGTTTCGTTCTAAAAATTTTTATTGCTTGTTTTAAAAAAATTTTTCATATCCTTGAAGTTGCTGTTAACAAGAATGCTATTAATTTTCAGCCGAAAATCTAATAACCGGAAATAAAAACTTTTCTTAGTAGTTTTGAAAGATAAAAAAGGTGTAATTTTCTCGTGTTGAGATGCTGAAAATCTCAATTTAAAAAATGTGCGGATTTAAATTTTTACAATCTCTTTATGTAACTAGTTTTATTTTTATTTCCCTTTCTTGTCGAAGTTAAATATATTTTTCATATAGGTATATATGGGATACTAAATTTTTATGGATGTAGAAAGTTTTACAACAGATACGAAATTGTATCAAAAGAATTTCTATTTTGATATCGTTTAACAACTTGTTCATACAAAACCTTTTACAATTCAATTGTCCTTTTTACAAAACGATAAAAATTAAATAAATTTTCACCCATATCTACAAAATTTTATAGAAAATTTACTTTTAAAACTTTTCTCAACTGAGCGTATAACGTAAAAGATTTTCATTTAAAAGAAAATATAAATATACTGCGTGAAATATGTTGACTTCTGATATAAATTTGCAGAATGTCTTGTAAAATAATACAAATGCAAGTTTGTATGTATAGTGTAGCTCAAGACGAGGTTGTTAATTTGTATAAAAGCCTACTAAATCTCCAAGTTTTATCTATGCAAAAGCTCGCTGTTGCATTAGTTTGCCCGGTTCTTACGTATGTATGTTGCCTCTTAATTACAGTTCCTGTATGTATTCATGTTTCATTTGTTCAATTTAATTAAGTACTCGGTATTTGTCTTGATTTTCTAAACTGCTTGTAAATTATTGTTTTGAAATAATTCATTAATATGTAGATACAAGTTGATATTGATGAATGGAAGAAACAGGAAATTTTATTTTATTCATTCTTCTGTTTACAAATAAAAATTAAGCTGAAAGTCCTATGCACTTGCTAAATTGAAAAATAATACAAAAGTAAACGAGTGTTTAATACTCCATATTTTAAATTTATTTAGATAGCTTCGTGGAAAATTGCTTACAAAATTAATCAAGACTTTACTATGCGATGCTTATTAGTCTTCAGCGCTTTTAAGTTCTTTAATCTTTAGTTTTTCATTTCATCATCTTAATTACAGTTTTATGTGTATTTAAGTAACTTGAGCTAATACCCCTACAAAATGTTTTAAATTTACTCGTTTTTGATAATTAAGTATTTCACGAAAATGTTTTTGATTGAAAATTCTCGTTTTTAATAACCGCAGCAAAAATTACTAACATTCCTTGTCGCATTCCGAAAGGAAACTTACAATTTTATTTAATCAACATCCTTGACCAACACGCTAAATCCTTTCCACCATTGGATTATTCGAGGTCGCCTCAAGCTTACACTAATTGAATTTTCTATGAAATTCCAAGTAAGAAAGAACATTATTAAAGAAATTTATTTTAAATATTGCCAAATAGAACAACATTAAAAGTTTAAAACTCTTTCTAAACTAATGATTTCATTCTTTGTTTTCTTAAATTTTTCTGTAATTTTAATTAATAATTGTATTAAATAAACGTTGTCCTGGAATATGGTGGAACTTCTATCTTTGTTGTTCGAACAGTTTAATATTCCATTGAAATTTTTTCAAATTTTTATTTTATTTGTAATTTTTAGCATTGATAATGGATCAATAATAAAAAGACTCGAAACGTCAGACAATATTATTTTGTTTCATTTGATAGCAATATTAACTAATTAAAGTAGTTAAAAATTTTAAAAGAAAAACGGTTTAACCGAAACGGAACAGAAGTTTAGACTTAAAAGCAAATAAACGAATTATTCTTTTTGAATTACAAATTTAGCACGTCGCTGCCATGAGTCATACTTGGTGGCAGTAAACGCGATAAAAAAATTAGCAACTTCCATAGAGTCCTCATAATATATTTATCTCATTGTCGTTTTCTAAAATTATTTATTTAAATGATTATAAGTAGTAATTATATCCTATAATAGTATATTACATGACAAAGAAGTGAAGTAGTAACATTAGTATTTACTTACTATGTCGAGTATCCACACTGGTGATTAATAATTAATTTAATTATATAATTTAAAGAAAAATATGTTTAATAAATTTAAATTGACAAAGGTTTTCGAGTAAGTACAAGTACTCGAGAAATACTATTTGTTACTCGCTTCATTCGCCCGTTAACCGTCCAGACACCCCATAAAAGCTCCACCGTTGCTGCTATTTTTTAAAATTATCCTTTACATTAATAATAAAATAGAGATAGTTTTTCATAACGAATAGTCGCTATAACTTAGTTTCCTTTAACGTCTGGAAAAATATATCAGATTTCCAGAGTGCACGTACTTGAATAAAATTGTAAAGGCAATGCGAGAGGAAATTTAATACTTCAAGTTACACAAAATAGAATCATCTAAAATTAATTCAATTTACTTAAATTTCTACTAGTTTTCAAAACTTTTTTCCTTATTTATATATCAACTTGAATTAATTTCAAATAAAATTATTTTATTTACGAATAAATTTCTAATATAAATACATAAACTCAGATAGTTAATGCAATATATTAAGAAAATGTATTGGTAACACGAAGAACCTACACAGGGTGTAGCCTTAAATCGATCTTCCTGTCCCAATCAATTTATTTTTGATTTCTACAATAATTTTGTCTTCTAAATCTGCTACCTATTATGTTATGTTATCTGTCGGAGTTATGATTTAAGAAAGAGTAATTGACAAATACAGAAATCAGTTGAGTGTCATTCAGGGTGAGTCTTCCATAGAAGTATCTCTAGTTCATGGTTATACGGTCAAAATATGTATAGTAAAACTCAATTAGTAAGCATTTCCATTGGTGTGGAACTCACCATATTTTTAGGTTGGTAAAAAAAGTTGACCAATCAGAGCTATGATTTAGGTTGATGACTTTGTAACATAAAGAAGGAGCGATAGATTTTTGTAATATTAACAACAAATTATGGAAAAAGTGTATAGATAAAATATGTATGTACCTGTATTATAAAAATGCATAGCATATAGCTAAACTCCAACAACTTTAACTAATGCTTTAAAACAACGGCAAAGAAATTAGGAAAAATATTACTCGATAAAATGACTTTCTGAGACTGCAGAATTACAGTCAATGTTATATGGCCAGCTTTTGTATAGTTAAATTTTACCTTTTCGCCGAAATTCAGTACCAACTGTAGCTTCAACATTTATAATTTATAACCCTTAAGGTACATCGATCAAAAATTCTTAAGAAGGTAATTCCAACATAAATCAGAAAGTACGAAAAGGTTAATCAAAATAATCACTTGACTCTTTAATTTCCGTTATAAATTGCATGGATTTTCTTGGAGTGGAAGATCGTCTTCATCAAATTCCACCTATTTGTACAGTTGTGCAATAAATAATTCGTTCGCTTAGCAATCTTGAGAAGTCGATTTAGTTTCAAGTATCTTTGAAAAACGTTTAACGAAAAACGTGTATTTAATTAAAATAGAAAAATAAAATAAATACAATTTTTTTAAATGATTGGTGGGAATAATCGTTTTTTTTTCAAAATATAAAATATTTGTTCTTTTTCAAGCATTTGGAAGCTTTGAATTTTTTTTATTCCTTTCTCTTCGTGGATATTTCTAATTTTTCCATTTTTTCGAAATAAAATGTCTTCCCTTCTCTTTATTTGCTTCAGAATCATAACTGTTGCTTTACTCAATCTTATACTAACTTCTTCTGTATAATATTTCCATATATCAATATTTACATCATTTATATTGGTTTGAAAAACTTCCAAAATAAACAACCCAACATTTGAGATTTCACGACCCTTGCTGCTTGCATACCGAATGGCGGAGTATTAGGGTAGGTAATTTGAGTTCCTGTGTGGATCCTGCAATAATTTAAAAATAAAAATTCTAGATTTCTTTTAAAAGTGACCATTTCTTAAGTTAATATGTAAATTTCAGAGAAAGAACCTTAGAAAACTAGAACGCCGACACGAAGCAATTTACTTATCACGTAATTTTGCCGTTAACACTTCCTTTATGTGCATCGATTTCTTTAGCTATCAACAGAACTGCACGGAAAGTTATATTGAAAGTAATAAAACATTGAATTACATTCAATAAAGAATTCAATACATGTTCATTAAGATCTAATCGGTGTAATTGATTATTGTGCCGGTTTCAACTTTACTATCACCATAATCTTCAATAATGTCGACTTTAAATGCTGAATTGGTTGCTGGAACTTATTGTAGGTACCTACCCCAGTTCCTTAGAGGAAAACCTTTTCTTGATAACATCGTACTTCTGTAAACTGTAAGTAACTAATCATGATTAATGAGCTTTAGCTCCACTTTATTATTATGGAAATAAAATCTATATTGTTTACTTTGTAATAAAATAAAATTTTGACTTACAATGGCTTAATCATCAATAACCTTTCTGTAGTGGAAACAAAGTTAACAAAGCACTGTCGATAGCTGAAAATTTGCCAACTAAATCTATCACGACAATTTCTTGTAATATTGCTAGGTACCAAGTGAGTAGTGAAAAATATCTAAAAATGTTCACATACATCAAAAATTTGTCGCAGTCATTTTAACTTTTTACGATTTATCTGCAATTTTGGCAATTTATATTTTTCACCTTTACCAGATCTGAATTTTAACTAAAATTTTCATGTTTGCTTGTTCTTCACTGCTTTTCTTCAAATATTATTATATTGCTTCTCGGTTCTCGCCCTTACGTACTCAATAATATATTTCATAATCTTTTAATTAAACATAATATCACACAGAGTGTAATTTTAAAAAGTTTTCCTTCATTTAACTCATAAATATGCAAATTTTATTTAAGATTTTGATCTTTTTATATTTCAAGACAATTTAAGAAATAATAAAAGAAATGCAATTCAAAAATCTTATTGTTTCATAAATGCTGCTGCGAATATTCAAAAGGAATATTTATGGAAATAATGATAAATAATTAATGTTTAAGACGAGATTAAAAAGAGAAAACATTTTTAATTAAATCTCTTTTATTTGGTAAACATAGTTTTTCCGTTTTGCGTTTGCATGCAGATTACATTTTACTATTTATTTGAAAAACACTATTAATTAAACATTTCAGTAATTAATAGTTTGGTACAAATAATGTGAACTCGGAATAAAAATAAAATTGAAGCTTATATTATTAATCCAGCGCAAATCTCTTCTATTTGCATGTTCGTTATACATATTACATTAAAAAGGAAATACCAAAAATGATATTGAATGTTGCTTTTAAAAAAGAGTAAATTTTGAAATTAAAATAAAAGTAAAGGAAGTGCATGCTTTTTAGTTTCTATTATATTTTCTGTTAATTCCAGATTAATATACCTACTGGAATTCTTAAATAAGGCTTAAATATTTAACAAAATACAGTGAATGATGATGATAAGCGGAAATCTGAAGATTTTAATTAAAGTTTTCGTAGGGCTTTAGTCTCTCTGCTTCATCTCGTACCACTTAGATCTGCTATTTCTAATGGCTTTCATTAACTTGGCATTATCGTGTCCTTTTGTGTCCGATTCATTAAAGTTCTTTTATGTTATAATTTCCTTACTCTACTAGCAGTATTAAGGGTTTCATTCTTTGTGAACTGGGCTTTTACTGAAACCGATTTGTCTTTGATTACAAACTTAGAAAACATTTTTTAACACGGATTTGGGTCAAATCACTAACTGTAAATTAACTTTCTCGGCAAGTCGAATAAGGGTCTCTGAAAACCCTATTGTAAAACTTGAGAAAAAAAACTTTTAATATTCAATTGACAATAATTTATTTCAATTTTGTAATTTAAAAAAACCGCCCTAGACGAGTAGAGCAATCGTTTAAATACGTTAATGCGTTTTTCTTATTAATGGCGATTGTAACACAAGTTCAAAAAATCTCCCAAGTACATAGAACAAATAGCTGTGCAATTAAAGCAATCCCAAACTGCTGAAAATGTAGTAAAATAGCTTTGTTTAAGAAAAAGAAATCTGAACAAAAACCGCCACGTTACCGGAATAACATAAATTTCTTTCTTTCAGGATGCTCTTATAAATTGGTTCCGATTTCATTTTATTTGCTTTAATTTGCAACGAAAATAGTCAACCAAATGGTACCACGTTACATTTCCTTTATATTTGTTTTATAACCCTTAAATAAGTCCGGAATATCTCAAATGTTTAGTCGTAAAGAAAATTATTTTTTCTTTTATAAAACATTAAATTTATCGAAAGTTTTTGTATTTCGTTATTTAAACAATTACTCAAGTATTAGAATAATTTAATATGCTATTATTTTGTCATTAATTATGGACTATGGTAGAAAGCAGCTATAAAATTCCAGCGTTTAAATTGTAAAACAATTTAATTATAAACGATAGCACAAACGTGACCACCATTAAAATTAAACCTTCCTAAATATTATATGAAGTAATGCTCCCCTTAACTTACATAAAATCTCTTTGTTAATGGATAAGTAACAACGTAGAGCTTTTAAGTTGTTTCATGATTGCATTCAACAACTTCAACAACTAAAATAAAGTAATCTAAAATTCGTAACTACATAATAGATAGTTATTGTAAGAAATTCGGAATTAAAGTATACAGAGTGATAATATTACCGGGTACGTCAAATTTTACTGCAGTGATCTCTGTGAGTTACAGGGAAAGGTAACAGGAAACCACCCCGTTAATTACATTTCCTTAGTAAGTTATCTTGTCTTCTCTCGACATTTACTTAGCGGATATGACACTCAAAGAAAAAGAACGATATTACATAGTAATTAGTTGACTGGACCTGTAATAATTTTATAGTTAAAAGAATACTCCTTACTAATAAGCATCCATGCAAATTCTTTTCAATCGTATTTATTACGGTTGAACATGCAATCACTATGATTGATTCATCGAAGCGAATCAAATTTCTTATAAAAAGAAGAAATGAATGTAGAACATTGCAGGACTGTAGAACTTGAATCTGGCTGGGTTTTCGTGTAAAGGGATTTAAAAGCTACGTCATAAAGTACAATTTTGTTAGTTTGTTTTTACACAGTCACAGAAATACTAAAAATAACACTACAATATATTATTGATTTTTTTTTTAATGTTTTTTTTTTCAAAAAAATTTTTTTATTTCAAAAATTAAGTAATGATATCAACGTAACACTAAATAAATCAAAGTTAGTGTTTACTCAAATTTGTTTTCTCAAAACTGCAAAATTTGCAAACATTAAAAAGAAACTCAGTCCTCGAACCACGACTGTCTCGTGATTTTAACATGAATTATTAAGTTTCAAACATTTCCTAATCAAATATTTGGAAAAGAAAAACAGTTAGTAGTTGTTCAGTAAAATTTATAGCTTTCAGGTAATAAACTTATGAATATTTAAGAGTATCTCTTAGAATTATTGTGTAATAAATACATAATTAATGCGCCTTCATAACTTTTTGTATAATTAAATATTTTATTATTTAAACTAATTTAAGTAATACACAATAAAAGTAAATCCAATGAATTTATATAATAGCTACAGTTACTAAATTCTATTAATCAAGATTAACTATAGGAGTAACAATTTTGTACCACTATAGATCAATAACTTTTCGATCAAAAATTTATTCAAAATACATAACCATTATAATAGGAAATATTTTATCCCAAAATGGTCAAATAGGTCGGTGTAATGGTAGCTCATAATTTACTGTAATAAGGAGGCAACAACTAGAAATATGAAGTCATAGAGCAATTACTGGGATACTGGGAGAATGGAGTACTTCCACCAAACACTCGGTGCGTACTGCTGCAATATATACATATGTAGATGGAATATTTACTAGTTTCGGCTTTATTTAACCATCTTCAGGGTACTGCAGAATTTGCAGCAAGTTTTCACATTATATTGTTGTATTACAAAAGTATTTGGATTCGTTTGGTTGTGTGATGTGTTGTGGTTTTTTATGAATTTATATATTTTTATATATTTTATCGTATGACCGGATTTCTAAATTTAACACTGTATCCTGAAAGAATTTTTAATTGGCAAGAGCAATCTATAGAAAATTCATTATATTGATGAAATATGTCATTGTATTTATGAAAAATCTGGAGGTATTTCAAGGAAATCACATGTCGTCAACAGGTGGCGCATATTTGTCAACAGATCTAGAGTGACTTTATAGGGACAATAGCGACACGAGTTCCTAAATCGGTTCATTTTGTTTTGAGTTTGGATCAGCTAGGTGGGTGAACGAGGCCTCTTACCGCCAAAATGGCCGCATGGGAGATCTAGACCAAAGTTTGTCTCATCATGTTAATTTGATTAAACTTGAGTTTTGTGATTTTTACAATAAAATTGAGTTATGCGCAAGTGAATTTTGATTGATTGTTTAATTGAAATTGTCCCAAATTTGGATAAGATTGGAAATTAATTTAAACGAGATTCGTTTTGGAATATTATCTTTTTGGATAGTTGAAGATTGGAAAGATAGAATTTAATTTAGATAATCAAAATTATTTTTGATTTGGATTTTAATAATGGTGTTAATAATGAAAACTAGTTTTCTTCAAATTAAACATTTTCATTTCAAATTGTAGTAGAAATTTATTTAAAATTTAAAATTTGGATTTTAAAAATTCCACTTTCCAAATAATAGTTTAACGCAAAAATTGTTTCAATGAAGAATTTAATTTTTGATTTGGATTATTTTCAAGAGTCCTCAAGCTCAACGAACGGAATTTTGGACTTCAGAGTTTGGAATAATTTTTATTTATAAATTTTGTCTCAAAATTTATTGCAATCTTCTTCGTTGAACTCTGAAACAATCTCAAATGTTTATAAATTAATGATCGCTTATTTGTATGATTTCTATAGAAATCATGGCACCATCTGTATTTGCTCCTCTTGAAATAACTCTCCTTTGTAACAATACAGTATCGAAAAATATAAGAATAGGTTAATTTTAAGCTATAACATTATAAAACAAACTTAACTTTCAAATTAAACTCATAAATTATTTACAGAACATTTTCTTGAAATTTCTAGGTATATCTAGTTCAAAGCAACTCTTTGCAATTCAAAATGTCGTTCAATACATTTTAATCAAAGTAAAGGTTTTAATTTTGAGAAATTTATACAAGTATAGAAATTCAAATTTAATCAATAAAACCACTTCTCACAGTAATTAATTTATATAAACCACTAAGTGGCATCGTGTGTTATATGCGCATCGTCAGAGTGTTATACCAATACACTATTATTACAATATTAATAATTCAAAATTCAAAATATTATATATTTTGTTCCTATTTCGGTATTATTTACTTCTACATAAAATTTCTTTATCTCTTATAATGAAACAGGTTTGCTTTACAAAGTTGAATAATATATTCTTTCCTTTAATAAATTATTTTTATTTATTTTTTTACTTCTTTTATAAATTAAAGAAATTCTTGTTTCAATGTTCATTTTGACATGTTTCGTGTAAAAGCTTACACATTTTCAAGTCTTTAAAATTGAATCGTAATATAATTATGATATAAAATTAAAATATGTTACGTTAATTTATTTTTTTCCTTAAAAATCAAATAATTAAAAAAGTAACGAAAAACCGGAGAGCATGTCAGGGGGGTGTGTTTGTAATGCAAGACAATAAAAATTCAAAATAATTTAAATTGTTTAATACGTGCATCAAACAACTTAATTCGAAAATATCACAAAATTTATAAATCGGCTTGGATCCAGCTTACTAAAACTATATAATCAATCTATAATATAAACTAAATATAAATATAAATAATAATAATATAATTAATATAATTAATATAATATAATAATAATATAATTAATAATATAAACTAAACTATATAATCAATAATTACAAATATACAATTTTACCAAACTTCTACAAATTCCCTAATAACCACAATGCACTTAAATTTCGAATTAACCAAATTTCACAGAACTTGGCCCATGCTACATGGATTTATCGCGACACTTTTCCATCCGCCAAATAAATTGCTGCCATCCAAATCTCCAGCTGTTGTTCCAAACTTAACTTAATATTACACAATGTACCTTGCAAGTTGTATTATAAGTACCATCGGAATTCATAAGCAGTTTCTATGGCGCGCCTTTCCAAAATGATGATGTTGAAGCCGCTAACAGATCGTCTTAAATTCATGCGTTTATTCCTTGATGGACTCCACGAATAAGTGAGTTGACTTCACTCATCTTTTATTATAAACCGGTTCGCGCGACCAATACATTCAAAAGCCGATAGTATCACAAAATTTTACTGAAATTTCAAACCTTCACAATTTTTACAACTAATTACTTGTTAAATTCATCGTGTTACAATTAATTGAATCCCGAAACCATAATTAACGAAGTTAACCAAGCACTTGCTTAAACAATTTCAAATTATAAATTGGACACGCGAAGGCTCATTACCATTTTGATGGTTTAGCTGGGACTGTTTTTCCCCGCACCTGTGAGTTACTTATATTGTATATTATCACGCCCTGTCGACACTTGGGTCGCCTACTGTCGGTAATTCAAGACGCTGAATCGTAAATTGTCAGATGGTTCGACGGAACTTATTAAGCATAATAATTTTTATCGAGTGCTGAAAAGATGAATTCCACACGATCTAGACAGGGACCTAGTAAGCATAATAAATTGAGTTTATTTATTAGCTGAAGACGCAGATCTCACGCTATCGGGATGGTACTTATTAAGCATGAATTATAAATAATTTAAATTTTCCACACAATAAAAACATAGGCGTAACAAATATAAATATAATAATATTATAATATTAAAATAAAAACTTGAAAATGTGTAAGAAGCTTTTACACGAAACATGTCAAAATAAACATTGAAACAAGAATTTCATTCATTTATCGAAGAAGTACTTAAAAATAAAGAATTTACTTTTTATGTTTTTATTCATTTATAAACATAAATTATTATTTCGGAAGAGAGTTTAAAACTCTCATATGACCGTCTCCGTACTTTTGAAGGCACTTAAATCCGACTATCCGCCTGGGTTGATCACATACCGACAAAGATTTTTTTCCGGAAGGATAAGTAGCTTTTCTCTAGGTATATTTAGCATCCTGACTCTGAAAATGAAAACCATTTTCATCCATTAGCTTCAATTTTTGAGAATGGCATACGTATACTTATATAGACACCGCATATATGAAAAATATTTAATCTTCAAAAGAAGCTAAAAATGATCTTTTTAATGATTTTCTTGAATAAGATCCTTGAAGAAGGTCTCTTTTCAATCACCAGCACTAATCTGCCATCATATGCACTTCCAATCTAACCTTATATCCAGGGCCCGGATTAGGTCTTACTTGGGCATTAGGCTATGTCATTTTGAGGGCCTACCTTCTTTTTTTTTAGCTAAATTTAGACTATCAAGTAGTTAAAACACAAAAAAATCTATTAGGATTAAGGAGGACAAATAAAATTAGGATGATATAAAAACAATTTGTTATTCTGTAAATTACTAAACAAAATATTTATTTCAATAAATTTTTGTTTTAAAAACTTGATGATTTTATGATTGATTCACTTGATAATTTTTTGATACTGAAAATAAAAGCGGGGACAATATTTAAGGACCCCCAATGAGTTCGGGCCCTAGGCTATAGTCTAACCAGCCTTAAAGTTAATCCGACCGATATCGTTCCTCCATGATACGAATTTCTTGGTGGAGGAACCTTTCACGTTGTTCATCACTAAAGTGGCCGAGATTTACATGAAAATGGTCCAGATACGAGTTTAAATAGTGAACTTTGATACTCATGTTGCAACCAAGACCTTCCAGACAAGATAGCATCAGTCAAAATAAGCAGTTTTTACGTATACGGAATTAAATTTTTAAACACATATTCACCACAAATGTAAAAAAAATACTGAGGATTATTTAAACAACTTTTCCGTAATGTAGACATTATAATAATTTCATCATAACAGCTATCTACACTGTGACAAACTCATTAATGTGCACCTACCCCCCGTAAAATATAATAAGCGGTGAATGCAAAACAAAAGCTGATGAATTAAAACGAAAAGTAGATTTAAATTTATCGTATCGAAATATAAAAGAAAAATGAAAAAAACTTTTGTCTTTCGTTACTAGTGTCGTAAATAGCCATTTAGCAAATTAATAACTACCAAGAAATGATAACTGAATCCAAGCAATCCGAGGAGCAAACGTTGTCTTTTATATTTCATAAAGGGATGATTTGAAGATTTCAATATTAGTTGAGAAATATAACTGCAACGATTTTACATTACATAACACCAAATTAATATTAGCTTTGTTTTTTCAAATCTTCAAACTGCGTTTGAAACTGTCAATCGCAAGCGCAGATTAACATTCGCAAGATAAAATGGCATTTGCGCGTGCGTCTTTTCTCAGTTTTCCCAGTTGAAGTGTTGAATAAAGAAATCTATATAGTATTATGTATAACTGTAATATATTATTTACCTATTCGGTTTAGTTTTTTGTTATATTTAAAAAAAAGGTAGCAATCGGCAAATTCTAGACTATTAAAATACTAAAATTTTCAAAAAGATAAAAAGTGGATTTTTGATGTTGAGATATATAAAACTATATATACTACTTTTCCATTCCATATCCAAAAAGTAACGTGAAGTTAACACAGAAGCAGCACCTCCAGCATTGAACATACATTCGAATGGTTTATTTGACTGAAACTTTCTTCATCGTAAGTCGTGCGTTTTGTAAATAGCACCAAGTTAATTTTTTTTTATAAAAAAAAAGTTGAAGTGGGATTACACTCTTACACTATATTTTATAATAATTAGCTTCCTCCAATCTAAAATCCACAAGCCACCACTAGTAGCAACATAACAGTAGTAGCACGTTAAGCAGGCTCACAATGTTTTACAAACAGGAATAATAAATGATAATATATAAGAATTTAATGATTGACATTAAAATGAATCGTTTAACCCGTTCACGCACGCATTTTTAATTTTGACCACAAAAATTCCTTCATGATGTATTCTTCTAAAGCTAATTTTTCTAAACATTTAAAAAAAAAGAAAGTTATGATCCGACCTATAGCATAGAAATAGCACGTCCAAAATAATTATGAAGGTGCCATAATATCTCCTATACTAACCCGAAAATTTTGAATTTTGTTATGTAAAAAGTAAGTTCATACTTTAGAACTTTCAGGATTCTTTCAGAAAAACCGACACCATAATTATAAAAGTATTCACAGAGTAAACAAAACAAAGCTGAAGTGAGGAGATTTGAAAGTTAGCTACGCGTTGACGACTGACATATTTTGAAATCGCTTAAAATCTTCTCAAGTTGATCGCAACATGTAAGCACCTCTCGGGTACATTTATAGTATGTCCATCGGGCCCTCAAAGTCATCCGCTCAAGTAACACCAAATTACACGCATTTAAAAGCAATGTCCATAATTATGGACGCAGTGCGCGAACGGATTAAAGTAAAAATTAACTTCAAATATGGATTAATGTAGGAAATAATCACAAATAATATTTCCATTACATTTTTATGGTTTTTGGCAAAAATTTCGTTATTTACGGCCACATTTTACTTAATACCATGGATTGAAACGGTGGCCCCAAGATATTTTTAAAGAGAATTTTTTAAAGAGGTTTGATTTCCGTGTTTTACTTAAAAACAAAGATTTCTGTTGTTCTAAAAAAAAGTGCTGTTTAGCAATCGTGTTGGCTAAATCAATTTTCCGATTTCCACAAAATAATTTTAACAAGTGAGCTAATTTCCTAATTTTCTCGACACATTCAACTAAAAAAAAATTGCGTTTACCCACTCTTATCATACAAAATCTATAGATGGGTGGAGTTAACTTTATGAAAACAGCTAATATTCCCATTACATTTTGACAGTTTTTGGGCCCATTTTTACCATACTTTTGGAATATTTAATCATCAAACTTATGTTTTATAACTAAAGTGAAAAATAAAGCTAAATGTTTTATTACAAGAAGAAGATTGGGTTTTAAAATATACAAATCTCAATTATAAGTAAGTTAAATCTGCGATAGTTCAAGTAATTACCATAATTAAAAAATTAATAATTTTATTAGTTCATAAAATTAAATTACTAATGCATAAGTCTAATAATAAACTCATAAATTTTGATATATCAATAAAGTTTATTTGTCAGAAATGACTTATCTTTCCACTAGAATTGTTATAAGAACACATGGAGTTCTAAATCGAACGCAATATAAATAATAAGAGCAAATAAAAAATTTTATGTGTCACATAATATTATAAAGCATTATTGTTTGTAATATTTAGCTGACAATATCACATCGGATTTGGAATTATGTCAAAAATTGCTGACTGAATTAAAAGTGTAAAATACAGCAGACACCTTTCAACTTTGAAGCGATTTTAAGATTAAAACGTTTTTATTCCTGGAGGCGTAAAAGGCTTAAGAAGGAAGTGTACTTACTGGTAAATTGCAAAAGCTGAAGTTTAAGCGCTCGTATTTCTGTAGTAAGTCGTTCCACCTCCTGCCTGTTCTCTTCTTCCCGTTGCTGGAGAAGCTGTTGATATCCTTGTCCGCTTTCTTGTTGATTTGACTCTTGCTGTGTAGCTGTTGAACCCGAAAACAATAAAATTCATCAATTGCGAATTGTTTGCTATGGATTTGCATATAATTATAAAGTCCTAAATTAGACGACATAATATTTAATTTGTAAAGTATTCGGGTGATAATTTAAAATTACGTTCGGATGCAGTAACGCAGCCCTTTTTCCGGCACTATTTAATACTAAATTACCAGGTACTTTAAGATAACGTGAATTAGTGGGCTATTATCTAAAGATAACGAGTGACACATGCTGTGACAAAGGGGTGCTAAATGTTGAAAACGGACACAATCAAACAATTGGAGATTGCATACTTCCTGGTACGGCGCGACGCCACTGCAGTTTCACAACTGCAATGCAGGAACAGGGAACAATATTCTGAATATCGATAACTGAAACTGATTGGTTATTGCACATAATGACTAACTGGCTTGGTTATTCTATTGTATAGTATAAACAGTCGTTTTGCTTAATTTTCGTTAAAGCTATTTAAACCGACCCAATTAGTTATTCAATAAATAAAAGTTCGACGTCACTGAAAATTAACGAAACGCTTTTGAAAATGCAAGAAGTTTATAATTTATTAACCTTAGCACTTCACTTATACGTAGTTGGAGCATATTTATTTTATTTTACGTTCGTCGGCGTGATATAATATATTCCACCCGTCAAAACTTTTTGAATGTTTTGGATGGATCTCTTTAATCTTGAAAAATATTTTAAAGTCTTTTAAGGTATTTTTGTGACTACGCTCGTTAAAGAGCTCTTAAATGTACTATAGATACTTCATTTTACCTACTTTGTAATTTTGAAATATTAACAATCAATATTTTGAGATTCGAACCTCCGAGCTCCGCATAAAAAATTTACCTTTAAATCGTTTTATTTTCATTTACTAGCTATAATGGCTTTTACGTGTCCAACATTTCATTGTTAGCTTAATCGGATTACCTTGTTTTAACAGTCGCGCTTCTTTGATAAATTAAATATAAAGCTTTCATTTTGTTCCGGCCCTTAATCCAAAACGATTTATATTGTCTGACTTTTCTTAAATATTTAAAAATAAGTAAATGTTTAACGTCTCGGTAATGGAACTAATTTCTTGAAATGACAAACCCTTACATTTTGCTAACACAAACTTTAAACGAATGGCAATAAATTGATGCTTAACGAAAATTCCCTACCAAGATGATTCAGAAACGATAAAATAGATTTGCTACTCGCAATGTTTACATGAAAGAAGAAAACTACAATAAAACAAAAAGTATTAAGAACTAAACAGCGTTTCATGCCTTTTAGCAAAATTTAAAGCAAATGCAAAGCACCAACTCTTCAGAACTTTATTGTTATGCTTGAAAAATAAAAAACTATAAACTTGCCTTTATAAAATTCATAGTTTTCTAAAACAAACTTTCAATATTTTATTAGGTTATCTTCTAAATTGTACACTGCACAAGATATCTACTTACAGGAAAAATATGACTTTATAAATGCAAAAAGCTTCACCATAGTATATAAGGTGATGTGGAAACCATTATTTCCGTATAAAGAATTGTATACAAGATTTAATGTAAACTCGACGAAGGTATTGACAAATTCATTATTGTAATGAGATAGCCATGCTTATTTCGATCCTCCGAGAGTAAAAATAATAAACGTAAGGGTGAAGGTTTCATTTCCGAACGGAAGGATCTATACTGAGATCCTTAAATAATATTGTCTATAGAATGCAAAACTAAATGAAATTTGTGAGTAATTCATGTCATCTCCAGTTTCGTGTTGACTTTACAGTTTTTCAGTAGTTTCAGCTTTGTTCTGCCAACTTCTATCCAATCAGCGTTGATTACCTTATCAAGCTCATTCAGCTTTAAGACGCTACCCTTGTAATTAGCACGAAACAAAGCCTATTTTAAGCGCCTACATTATGCAAACGAGTCTTTAAATGCTGTACGCTTATAGCTTGACAATACTTTGCTCCAGGTGAGTTAAGCTAATATAATATTTAAACAAAAATTAAATTTGTTTAACTGTATTGTACTGTAAAAGTGAAACTATTTGATGGAATAATAACAGTGTTTTGAAAAATTGCCACACCAGCAGGTTTTCAACTGAAATAAACTTATTGTTCACTTACGTAATTGGAATTTTTACAATGCAGGTTGCACAGGAAGTTTGGTAGATTTATTTTTCATTAAAACATTAGAAAAACATGTTCAATTATGTAGACAGTTTCTACTGCCGTGTCATAATAATGTTAATGTTTTACGTAATGTTAATGTAATGTCAATGTCTGTGTGAAGTAAATATCGTAGCTTTAATTCCGTGCTCAAATAAAAGAGTCTTCAGTTAAGGTAGTTTGGTTTACTCGAGAAACCATTCTAAGCCATTATTCTCAGGTAATAATTTATTATACTCGTTATACCATAAAAGACTTGGTCATTAAAAGAAACCGCATATCAAGAGTGTTTTATCTCATGACCTTAACATAAATTGTGAATTTAAAGACTGAATTTTGTCAAGGTTTGATTTATGGACGTGGTGACCAAATCAGATTGCAAGCATTTCGTACTGTTCAAAGACAACTAAAATAAATTCCGTTATGTGAACTTGACAAAATAAATCTAAAGTAGTATTCATTTATTCATTTCAGCAAGTTTCCACTTCAAGAGCTGTTTTCACCTGCTTATCTTTTGTCGCCATGCTTATCTGTGCGACCTGGATATTTTCCAACATTTTCCATGTTGTAATCCTTCGTTACCCCCACCTTACCTAACAGAGTGGGATAAAATATTGAGTATTAGACTCACAGAGTCTAATAGCATGAATAAAAAGCCGTAGACACCCTAAAAATAAACGAAACAAATAAATAAGTCTCCTCTACAACCTGCACTAACTAACTTCCAGTTGCGTAAGTTAACAACATATTTTTGTAAAAGGTTCTATATAACAAAAAATAATATATTAAAAAGTTAAATTAAATTGACTGAAATAATTTATATTAATTAAGTTTCCGATAACTTTGGTGCCCTGTCAAAGTTAGAAGTGTGCTTATTTCAATTTATTTGCTTTTAAAGAAAATAACTTTTCAATTTTCAACGATTATAGTATGTAATACACCAGACGCCTCTGACGCCTATTAATTGATGAATACAATCCCTATATCAAAAACGTCAACGTAAGCTCAATATTTTATCGAAAATCATTTAATTTACTAGGTATTAAATTAAAACAATTATTATTTAAACCTAAATTTATTCAAACTTTTTTTTTGAACTAACCTATCAGCTTTTGTATAGACAAGAGGCGACAAATTTTAGTAATTAAAGTAGCCAGTTTTATTCGTCAGTTCGTAGTATAAAATATAGCTTCCAGTTAAATCTTGGATTAGATATCTGGCTAGAATATAATTGACTCTTTAAGCTTCCAGTACTGTAATTTTAATTTTTGCTGCCTAATAATTAATTAGATTCTGCATTTATCCTTCTAGCTGAGTTGAATTTCTTTTGCACAATTTTTAAGTTTAATATGAAATAATAACTATTTGTACTTGAAACTAGCTTCAAAACTTCTAAACACCTACCAACGTGAAATAATAAACAATTTAATATCAAACACTATCTTACTCTCAGTTAGATTAATTTCAGAATACAAACAGTAAATTTGCATTTCTCTTGTGACGTTGATAAAACTCTGGCACTGTTATTCAAACTTTAACTTTTACGATAAGTCAAATAAACTTGACTTAAAATTTAGTTAGTATTCTGCATGTAGACAATTAAATAATGAATCGATATTATGATACCTGCGTAAGTTCCCGAGTTTCACCCAAATAAATATATTTCAATTTACAACGCATAAATAACGTAATTAGATTACTTTCGTTATTGACTTAAAGTGCCTTCTCTAAAGGTTTTATTTTATAGAATAATTGCAAAAACGTTGTTTGTAGGGCTTAATCAACGATTAGTTTTACCGATACCTTAATGTATGTTTAGTTTGTGGTTAACACAAGCACGACTCATTCACCAAAATGCGCCATTATACTAAGCCGTCCGTTAAATTAAGCTCAAACTTTTACCGTAGATCGAATCCCCACAACCATATAACCAATTCCAGTCACAAAAGCTTTAGCAATCAATGTGCTATCAAGTCCATTTACTCAAATAGACTATGGCGGTTACAAAATTTACGCAGATATTTTTTATTCCAATATCGCAATTGGGTTAAATTGGTAATTTAAATATTTGGAATAATGAATGAACATTTTTAACTGCCAGTCATTTAATTGCTAAAAATGTTATTTGGGAAATTTCATATTCATCAATCTTTGCATTAAATGAATCATTAATTAATATGTTTCTGCTTAAACAAAATTAATCATAAACTAAATTGTTTGTTATACGCAAAAATTTGGCATCGTTAAGAATAATTAACTATTTTTCACGTTAATTTCAAACAGACACTTAATTAGGTTTTTCGTTTTTGCAAGTTAATAACTACATTATTGAGAAAGATTAGCATTTAAAAATTGAATTCTGTCCAAAAAAATACAATGGATATTCTTGTATACCTAGTCGGGACATAAATTCTGTTACCTGTAAAGAACCGTTAGATTTTACAGTTTAAGATTACAGAGGGTGGAAAAGAATTACATATTTAGAAAGCCCTTTCTTTTGGCAACTCGTACAGACTATAGTTAAAATTTTTGAGTTCAACCAGCAACATGGATAGGGGTGTGAAAGAAAATCGGATAGCAGTTATTGCGTTACATAAATGTGGTGTATCAAATAGTGAAATTTTAAAATTGCTAAAGCCGTTAAAAATTTCAAAAATGTTTGTAAGTCGTGCTATAAAACGGTTTACCGATACAAATGCAATAGCTGACAGAAAAAGAAGTGGACGTCCTCGTACCATAAGAACTCCAAGAGTGATTAAAGCAGTGCGTGAAAGAATACGACGAAATCCTCTGCGAAAACAAAAAATTATTGCTATGGAGATGCAAATTTCAAAAAAAAGCGTGTCTCGCGTATTGAGGCAGGACCTAAAACTTGGGGCTTTTTGTAGAGCAACAGGACAAAGGTTAACAACAGCTTTAAAAAAAATTAGGCACGAGAGATCGAAAGCCCTATTAAGGAGGCACGGTAATAATAATTTTAAAAATATTTTGTTTACCGATGAAAAAAAATTTACCGTCGAAGAAAAATTTAATAAGCAAAACGATCGTGCTTATGCTCGCAGCTCTAAAGAAGCGGCAGAAAAAATTCCGAGGGTTCAAAGAGGCCATTATCCAGCATCTGTGATGGTTTGGTGGGGTGTATCCTACGAAGGGGTTACTCAACTTCACTTTTGTGAAAAAGACGTTAAAACATCGGCACCAATTTACCAAGAAATGTTAGAAGACGTGGTAAAGCCTCTTAAAGACTCTCTCTTTCAAGGAAACCATTGGGTTTTCCAACAGGACTCTGCACCAGCACACAAAGCTAAGAAAACCCAAAGGTGGCTAGCAGAAAATTTACCTGCATTTATTGCAGCAGAACAATGGCCTTCTGGAAGTCCTGATCTGAATCCTTTGGATTATAAATTGTAGTCAGTTCTTGAAAACATGGCTTGTAGTAAGCCTCATAAAAATATCGAGCTTCTGAAGCGGGATTTGGCGAAAGCAGCAGCATCGATACCGTTACAAATCGTCCGTGCCGCAATTGATGATTGGCCACGGCGTTTAAAGGCTTGTGTAAAGGCTAAAGGAGGACATTTTGAGTAAATATATTAAAAATGTATTCTTTATATATTAAGTAATAAAGCAGTATATATCATAATTGAATTTATTATTTTGAAACATTAAAAATTTAATTAATACTGTGTAACAGAACTTATGTCCCGACTAGGTACATATAGTTAATCGAATTTTACTATACTCGCAAATCTATTGACTATTCCAAGTTGTATTTCATAAATTTCAACACAGATTTTCGGTTTAATGAGTTAAGATCTAACTTAAGTGCGTAGTTAAGTTTGAATTTTAAATTGCTGACATTTTATAAATTTAATTTTTCAACTAAATAAAAGTAAAACACAACAGACTACATTTTATACCACTTTGTTACATAAACAGTGGAAATGCTATAAAGTTTCGCAGGACAGAATTTATAATGGAGTTCTATTGTAAAATTATCGCTATTTATAAATCCTTTTAAACAAAAGAAAATAAGTTTTAAGATTATGAATATTCAGATAAACATTCAGTGAAATTCGTGGTTTATAGTTTACTCGTGTGAAGTTCAAAGAGCAAAGGTCAAAAATATTTTAAAATATAATAAATTTTAGAAGTTTTTGGTTTTTAAATAATTGAAATGCAATATGGAATAATTAAGACAAATTAATAATAAACTTCTATACAATAGATATAATCACTTTCTCTCAACAGTTAAATCGGATAACTACTTATATTAACGTTAGCGCTTGATGATGGTACTAACTACTAGGTCGGGCTGGTACTGTGGAAATGATGGGGCGCCCGCAGTTCTCTCAATACAGAATATGAAATCTACACGATTATTAGGGCACTAGAGGGTATTCAGGACCCGGCAGCTTCAGACTCTAAATGTTTTTGTGCCAGATCAATCATTGCAAACTTTTCATACTATCAGAAGTATCTTAATGCAGTTCGCAACTAAAGTTTCCAGCGAAAGAAAAACAAATAGATAGTTTTCAAGAATATTGTAAATATGAATAGTATTGGAATTTCTTAAAATTTTAACGCTTCTGTCTTCATAATTTTTAAGCTTTCGTTTCAACTTTGCATCAGAACATTTGTGCTTTTAGCGCTACAACTGAGATTCAAATCAAGAAACTAGTAACTTGCCTTATACTACTTTGAATTTCTCCAAATGCTACTTTTAAACTACGTAAAAAATTGTAAAATATTATCTGAAGAACGAATATAAAATATGAAAATAATTTGACAAGGCTTAACCCTTCGAAATTTGACTGCAGCTGTTTTAGTTAATAACGCTTGAGATAGCGGAACGATAAACGTGTTAAAATTTAAAAAAGCATTCAATTTTTATATTAAAGTTAAATTAGAAATAAACTGTGTTAAGCTTTCAGAAATGTTTAATTTGAAAAAAAGAAACAAAGAACTTTTTAACTTATAATTTGGTTAAGGAATTTAAATAAGTTTATTTTTTGACGTTCATAATCCTCTTTCGTTTAACTTTTATATCAAGAGACATCTTTAAATGATACGATTATTTTTTCAACATTATAAAAACGAACTGGTATACTGTTAATAAAGTTTATCAATTAAGGACTTACTAATTTTAATTACCGATAGCTTCAACCATAGCGTAGGTAACATATGAAGCTAATGGAACTCGATACTATTCGATTTACTCCTGTTTGATTAGTGCCATTTGTATGCAAACATGACATGTATTTTAACTGTAATTTGCTTTAAATTAAAGAATATTATCATGCGGGAAATGTTTGGTACTTCATTAATTTAACCAAATAAAATTTACATTTTACGATAATAGAATTACTTCCAATGGAATTGATACTTAAATAGAACCGCAACAAATTACATTTCGTTTGATATATTATCACATATTCAAATATGACAAAAATAACAAAGTGTCGTTTCAAGAAGATTGGAGGTAATTTTTATCAAAAAGGAAACCTATAAAAATTTTGAATTCAATTTATTTTTCCATAACCGTAAAATTATTGAACTAGAAATACTTACATTAAACCATAATGAAATCTTGAAAACTTTCAACAATTTTGCTGCCATCAGCATATTGTGAAAATCACCCTTACATTATTACAAAATTAAACTAAAAAACAATTAATAATTAATAATTTGACATTTTGCAAGCAGAAATGCGAAAAGTAATTTTGTTTCGTTGCTTCCAACTCCAATTACCATTATTACTTCTTGTTATTAGGTACCTATGTATGTTATTAATTCGCAAAAATTTTGAAATACATCTCAACTTGCAATTTATTTAATGAGAACGATTATCGCGAAAGTATATTCAAAGTGAACGACTCAACGTTCAGCATTGCTTTTACACTTAATTAATACAGAAACAGCTAGTTTATATTATAAAGAAAACAAAATTTATACAGAAAATAAACTTTAAAAATAAAATTCAAGTTGATTTATGGTATATAATGTAGTAGGGGAAAGTGGTCTAAAAGCCACCCCCTTTTGGTTTTTTTTACATAAAACTTTTAAATCGAGACATATTACTTTAATTTTAGTATCGTTGTGAAGTTCATTGAATTCCTCAACTTTGCGCCAAATAAACTTTTGATGTATCTCTTACCTCTTCTGAGCTAAAGCCAAAATAAAAATACTAAAATATTGGTTCCAAATCCGACCATCTGGAGGTAAATCCGACCCCCATCTGTTCTAAATCCGACCCCTCTATTTTCATTAATTTTCAACGTAAAATTTAAACTTTATTTAAAGAAAAATTGTATTATTAATTAAAAATTATCTTAGTAATAAAGGATATTTTAAAAAAAGAGAAAATACTTTTGGTTTGTTGTGAGCGTTTTGCAGGTGCAAATATACATACTTGGCTGTCGCTCAATTTCATTTAGTTCTACTTGATGAGATCTTTTCCTGGTATGATTTTCTTCGCTAGCGGTTCCATATTTTTTAGTCCCGTTTCAATTTCATTCATGACATCGTTATTAGTTAATGTTCTTGTTCAACCTTGTTTTCGCCTTCTGGTGGGTATTGTAGTTTTTGCAAATTGCTTGAAATGTTTTATTAATTCTCAAACTAGATGTTTGTGGTGCTGTATTGACTGGTCGATCGAATGTTTCTAAATAAAAATCTATATCTATCGATTCATCAGCGCCGATTTCTACATTTGTTGCAGTTGGAATTGCAGATTCATTGAGAACATCTTGTATAAATCACAAAAAAAATAGGTATGTGAAATTCACCAATACATAAAAATACAAAAATCTGTAGGATTATATTCATGTATAAATTCTAAACAACGCAAAAAATGGGAGTCGGATTGGAACCATTATTTGAGGTCGGATTTAGACCACACTGCTTTTTAATAATTAAACAGCATATTCGTATAAAAGCAAACAATCACTTACTGAATAAATATTATTTTCAAAAACAGTACGACGATATTATAAGAAATCATTTATCATTTTTTGGCGATCTATGAAATAAACAAAATTATCACAAATCATAAATTAGTTAAAAATGAATTACCATACTGTGAAAACATAAAGTTGACTGTAACAAACCTAATGCTATATGCAATATGTGTAATCTTCAACCTAGCTATGACCAATTAATGGCGACTATAATGAGATCATTATAATCTCAATTTGTGTTTAGGTTTTTGAAATATGCATGGAGGTCGGATTTGGACACCGGTCGGCTTTAGACCACTCTCCCCTATGTACTTGTAAAAGGTAATATTTACACAGCTAGTTGATCTTTTTAGTTATTAAGTAAATAAATTATTACAATATTTTTTAATTACTCTGCTACTGTACATACAGAAGTGATTCTCAACTTGCGCTCTTCACATAACTTGAAAAAAGTGTTGGATGTATAAATTTACTAATTTACTACATGCCAAGTTTTATATACAAATATTGAAATTAATTGTGCAATTGTGCTACATATTTCGATATAAAAATCACTACATCAATGTAACTGCTATCTATATTTATAAAATACGTGTTAACTGCACAAAAGATCAAACTAAAATAAATTGATTTTAAATTTTTAATTTCAAATCAACTTTCAAATAAATTGAGTACTGATCTACAGCATTAATACCCAGCAAAAGATAACAGATAATATCTATATTTTATATCTAATTTATTTGTTAATGCGTTTATTTTACTAAATAAATATAATATATTAAAAAATAACAAAAACTATGACTTAATTCATTTTTTACTTTTCATTTAATATCAGCTAAGGAACGGATTAATATGTAATTAAAAACACAAAATATGTACATATATATGTATTGCGATGTACCGGGGTGTAAAAATTTATTAAGTAACCTACCCCCAGTAATCGATTTATTTTTGAGCAATGAGACTCTTATTTTTTTAAATTAAATTTAAACATCCAAATAAAATGGTAAATAAAATCCCGCGTTGATACGAACGGTCAAATGTGTGCGCCCATCTGGCTACACGTGCGTCGCTGTCCACATAAAATTTTCACTGAGTTGCATTCAATTTGCAAACTTAATTTTTAATCTTGTTAATAAATTACCGATTTTCAATTTTTCTTCTAATCCAATTTTTTATTAATTATTATTTTCATCAACCATTGTAATTTTATTCAAAATTTTTATTCAAAATTCCATGCAAATCACTTAAATATCGTCCAAACCTCAGACAACTTCCAATTCAATCAAAATCACTTCCATCAACTCAAAACTTATTTATTCAAAATTATTAACAATATTTTCAAATCAATTTATAAATTAAACACAATTATATGAAACATTTTAACGGAGACCAACTCCAGCACGTCCGTACTTTAGGGCTTCAACGGCAAAAAGCCTCCCACTTCCTTCGCTTGGTTACCAACTGGACGCCGGCGGGAAAAACGAGCAATTTTAAATATTAACAAAATTAAACAAAAACATACAAAATAACAATATTCTTAAAAAATTAAATTCAAAATTCAAAAAATTATTAATTGGATTTTGGAACACGACAGTATTTATTTTAGACAAATATTTATTTAAAACTCTAGAATATATAAAATAAAAAAAATCCATTATTTGTTTAATCTTTGAAATTGTTTGCAACAACATGCATTTTTAAAATCTCAAATAAAAAATAACGCCGATTTGGCCTTAAAGTCGATTTGTATCGGCTAAAAGAACGTTCCACATCGACCGATGAGACTGGAGTATTTTTGAATAATCTGATTTTTTTTTAGTTTAATTCGATTTCCAAATTTTTGGAAACTTCTTTCCCATTGTGTATGTCTATACACTCATCGAGTCATTAAAAAAATTTAAAAACCATTCAAAAGGAATGGTCTCGAAGATGAATGGGAACACAACTTTCCAATAATTAAAAATAATAAATAATAATGTAAAAATAGTAAGAATACACTGAAAAAAATGGTAAATCATATTGATGAAAACTTTATCATTTTTACACCGATGAACAAAATTTATCATATTGATGAAGAAATTCATAAATACATTGATTTTGTTCATGAATACTATGAATTTTTCATCAATATGATGAATTTTGTTCTTTTTTTGGTCTTATCATCAATATGATAAACCAATTTTTTCAGTGATCTTACTATTTTTACGAAATATGTAACAAAATATGTGAAAACATGTAAATATGTAAATATATGTAATTTTACAGAATAATGTAAAAATATGTAAAATAAAATTGGCTTAAATAAATTCAAAATGTCTCAGAAAGTCTAATACTGGTTAATAAATGGTGTTATTTAGCTTAGGAAAAAATATGTATTTACATATAAACCCGTTCCTTAAATATTACAATTTATATTTTTGTAATTAGAACTCTAAATAGAAAAAATATATCTACATAAAAATTTATCTACATAAAAATTTGAATTCTAAAAAAGTTCTATCTAGGTATCTAAAATATTAATTATTTACAGCTTTTATTTTAAAAATTTTACATCTTCAACACAGTACTACCTACCCATTTACTATTGGTTATTTGAAATTTTAATAATTGCTTTCTTCAGGCAAGTTTAATTCCTGGATTTATGTAGGCACATTTATATTTTACTACATTTTGCTACGGGACATATCGCTCCCGGACAATTCAATTCCGGACATTTGGATATTAGGACTTTTTACTACTAGGATATTTCGTTTATCACTTTACATTTGTTAGTACTAAAAATAACTTTAAAAACAATAACTAAAGAAAAATGAAAAAAAATGGTAATATAATTATGTAAATATAACTTAAATATTTCAAAATTTATCGTATAATTGTATTAACAATGATTTTAAATGGTAGCAAAATGTCCGGTAGCGAATTGTGCGGTCACTATATTTATATCCGACTTCTCTTCAGCTTTGTTCATTTTTTCTATGTCTATTGTGAACGTTTTATAGTACCTATAGACACAAATAAGGTTCCACAGTTTAACGTCGGTTTAAAGAGCATTAATACTTCAGTTACCGACATTGTTGTTAGCATTTAATAGCATATAATATTGTTGGAACCATAACATCATTGAAAAAATCTGAAGAAATTGGTCGGCAATCATATCATCAACTGAGGCATAGCAAGCCAATACTCTAATTCCCAGTCTACAACCGTAATTATTCCGAATTGCCCTCGATTTAACCAATGAAACTATCTTGTCAATAAAACAACTGATTTTTGAAATCCTATTTTGTCAGAAACCTACAGGAATAAAAAAATAACTTTTTTTTAAGTGCTGACAATTTTTTTATTGAGAACTGATTTAACTGCCGGTCAGCTGCCACAATCTCCTAACGCTTGATAGATGTGGAACTCGCTTGCGCAGATTATGTAGCATGAAAGCTACACTGACTCTCGAAAAATAACATGCCTATTCATAAATACACATAGTATTATACCGGGTGCTAAGTGAGTTAGCTGAACATAGGAAATTAACATGTAAAAACTTATTTATGCAAATTCCTGCTTCCCTAATTATTTTAGAGAAAAAATGAAACACACGAAAATAATGCAGAAATATAAACTACGAATGATAAGAGTATTAGATTTCATCTAGCTTTTACTTAAAAAGTCCAATAATGCTTTTGAAATTGTTAAAATTTTGATTTATCGCACTGGCCATGAAATAAATTTAATTTAATTTATATTTTCAAAATAATTACCATGGAAACTTTTATGGCCAGTCTGATAAATGAAACTTTTAACAATTTCAAAAGCATTTTTTGACTTTTTAAGTAAAAGCTAGTTAAATTTAATACCCTTATCATTCGTAGTTTATATTTTTGCATTATTTTTGTGTCTTTCATTTTTTCTTTAAAATAAATAGGGAAGCAGCGTATTGTTTTATTCCAAAATTCTCTCTTAAAGAATGTTTGGTATTTGATTTATAAAAATTATTTTTTCTATAAAAATTAATTTATTATAAATTATCATTAATGCCATCAGAAGCAATAACTAGGTAGAGAAACCAGATCTTTTGCAGCCAAAATGACTGCAGGGACGGCAAATAAAAATGAAAATAGGTTTTGTTTTTGAAAGTGTTGTCTTAATTTTGGACGAAAATTTGATATTTTGGAGATATAATTAGAGATTAACGATATTAGAATTTAGAATTTGATTTTTGGCGTTCCAAAAATCATTTAATTTTGGAAATTTATTAAAAATATTAACAGCTAACCCAGTAGAAAAATAGGAAAATTGGCAAACTGAATTTTTGAAAGAAAAATGGTGATATTGAACATTATAAGCCCACACAAAGATAGAAAAATGTTAGCTGTGACATAGTTATTATATATTCTAAGGGCGGGCGGTCAGAAGAGGAAAGCCATGGGAGCATGGTCCTCTCAAAACCAATGGATTTTAGTTACCATATTAACTCCAATGTCTTTACTGAATACTTATATATTTTTCAATATTTTGGTTATTTTTCAGAAGTTCTCTGATATATTATTATTTAATATAATAAATTATTATTTTTGTACTAATAATTAAATTTAAATTTAATTATTTTTAATTAAAATTTTGTAATAATAAACGTACAACTCGATGAGACTCAGGATTTTGTTTAGGAGGGGAGGCAATTTATGTGTGATTTTACCTATCAGTAGATAGAAATTGAGGTTTCTATCCCCTCCACTAAACCCCCCACTCCATGTACCCATTAGCCACGCCCACTTTTCAAGGCCGAGTTCTTATTGGTCGTTAGACACGCCCACTTTTCAAGGTCGAGTTCTTATTGGTCGATAGCCACGCCCACTTTTCAAGGTCGAGTTCTTATTGGTCGATAGCCACGCCCACTTTTCAAGGTCGAGTTCTTATTGGTCGATAGCCACGCCCACTTTTCAAGGTTAAGCGCTCAAAAAAAAATACACCCCTCTTCATCCACACCCCGCGGTAATCCAAGGTCATCGAATAAGGTTATTACTCAAGGACAAATTCTAGTTATTGGCTGATGACAGACTCAAGGTCTATTGTTGACCTTCACAGTTGCTATATATTGACTTCACATTGCTTATAATATTAAGTGCATACCTACATACATAATCAACTCATATCAAATCAACTTGAAACAAGTAAGTTAGATTATTAAATATTTAATTTTTATTGTAATTGATAAGTACTTTGTTACAGTGGAATTGTTAAATGAAAAATCTTACCCACTAAATAAATCCCTATCTAAAAACATCTCCATTGGATTATCTAAATTGAATTTGCAACCTAGCATTACAATTAGCGGTTTAAAACAGAAAGTGATATTAAATGAAGAAGAATGGAAACGATTTTTTAATTACAAAACTATGCTAACATCATATTTTAGTGACAGTGGTTCAAAATTGTCTCCAGTAGTTGATTCATTCACTATTGAATTTCATAACTTTAAAAATAAAAAAATTATAAAATTATGTCGAGATAGTGAAAATTGGGTTTATTTGGGGTTTGAAACTATTACTGGATTATGGGAATTGATTGATTTGATAAACGGTTATTTATCAGTATTACATAAACATTCGTTTGATGTATTTTACTTCGACACCATAAAAAATAATTTAAACCTACTAGAAAACCCATCTAATATATCTAATATGATCAACATGGAAACTGCTGGATTCAACGCATATACACTTATGGAGATGTTGCATTTTTTTCCTGAAAAAATTATCGTTGATCTGGAAATTGCTAATGTAATTAAATTATAGGATGTGGATGGCATATGCGGAACAACATTATCCGAAAGCTGTGGATCTACATTCAGCTATCGAGCGAATGAAGTGTACTTTATCAGATATGGCATTCGATATTCATCATGGTGCTGTATATATGAAATCAGGGTATCCAAACTTGCAGGAGGCTGAAGATATGGCAGCGAAGTATGGAGCCCAAGAGGAGACATGCGATAAATTTTTGAAAAAGTTAATTACATTGGAAACATTTTGTAGAATATTAAATAATAAAAAGTTTACCGATATTATATGTGGAATAATAGATTTTCTACCATATGGTCTTGTAATAGAAAATAAATTAGTAGAATGTATTAATGGTGAAATATAATAAAAATTATAAAAAAAGAACACGTGTGTATATTTAATGTTAAACCCATTGTAATATAAGTGATTGGGTATTACAAAAACTAATTATTAATCGTCAATATCTTAAACGAAATAGACGTGTTTGTTGTTGGTGGTGGTGGTAGTTAAAATGGATATCACACTAATTTATTTCATAGCAGCGATATGGAACAACACAATTACATTAACATGTCCTAGAAATCTAAAAAACGCCATGATTTGCATTCAATATCTGGATATTAGCGAGGAGTCTAAACAGTGTGAAAACTTCGATAAAATGTTTATTGAAATTATGCAAGGCGATCAATACGTTATCACACATCCATTAGTAATTGATAATGACAAATCAGTTATCTATTATGAGACTATTTTCGAATTTCAAGATACAAGTCAAATAAGAAACCGCGGTGAATATTTGGTGCTCAATTTGAACGAACTCAGAAACAACTACAACACTCTTCATATGAATGCAATCGTTTTCGAATTTTTATTTTTCACAAGTATTGTGTTATATATTTTAACGGTTGCATATATTAGTTTAAGAGTTAAATTGAGGCAATGTAAACTTTTCCAGTAAAACAAAATAAAAACAACAATTAAAATTTAATAAATCTTTTTTATTAATCCATATCCGAAATAAAACAAATATGTAAATAATAATACGATAGGTTAGGTATGTATTTACAACATCATCATCATGTTTGTGAGTACATACCTAACCTATCGTATTATGTAAAATAACAAAATAATTTTCAATATTTTTTTATTAAACTCACAAAATCTCGTTTTCTTTTTACAACTATTGTAATATACAAGATGGGCAAGAGAGTTTATTGTTAGCTTTCCAACAAAATTGATCTTCAGCTTTGTATCCTAGTAGTGGGATAATTTCGGGTAAATTTTCATCGGGATCGTTTAGATCTTCAACTTTTGTAGTTATATTTATGTAATTGTCTGGTATTGAATTAGGAAAAACTTTGTATATCCCACAAACATCATGTCCAGTCATGGGGCATTTTGGAGATATTTCCCCATGTTTTACTCTAGGAATATCCCCATTCTTCCAATTTCCTATAACGATTGCACAAAACGCACACCGAACAATATCACCATTCCCTATGCTGTAAAATCCTGAATTTGCTAATTCGTTAGGGTCTATAAAGGTATAACCCCAATTTTTAAACGAAATAAGTCGACCTTCTTCTGTCGCATACATTTTAATAAGCGATTCTCCTTCTATAATAAAAGGACAACTTGGAGACCATTTTTTATGTTCTTCTATAGGATTATCCCCTTTTTCCCAACTACCAATAATGATTGAACAATACGCACACCGCACATTATCGTCATTTCGTAAATTGTAAAACCCAGCTTTTGCTAACTCCTTCGAATCTACAAAGGGGTGCTTCCAATCTCTAAACGAAAAAAGGCGACCTGCTTCTTCAGCATATACCCACATGGCTATCACGCAACTGCTCTTCATGTACTAACTATAACAAACTAACCCCACAATAAAAAAAAATATATAAAAAAATCAATTTATTGATGCATAATAAAATTGTTATACAAATAAAATACATTAGTCAGTGCACAGATACAATTTGATAGCGAGTGATAAAAGCAATATGGCTCCCCTTTTGATAGTGAAGGTTGTTCATCCAATTCTATCACCGGTTTCTCAATTACTTTTTGGATGAATAATGTCTTCTCGCGTCCTTTCACATATACAACATCAACAGATGAAGTTAAATGTTTCACAATTTCATTAAATTTATGATAAGGTGTAAACCCACACCCCCATAATATACCATGGTGATTATTCATCAAATAGTTTGCTTGCTTTTGGAATTCCATAGGCAAACAATTAAATCGATAAGGTGGTTTAAAGATGTAATGAGCTGTTTTGAAACCATCATAAACAGCTAACTCCTTAGGTGAAAATTCTTTCTTGGAGGTATTAAACCCCTGCACATCCAACACTAATATATTATTATTATTATTATTATTCATATTTGTTTCACCGAATTTGTAAGTGGATTATAACTAAACATGCGATCATGTAGAATTAAACAGTATGCGGCTGTGTGTTCATATATATTATCACTATTTTCGAATTCTACTCTTACTTCTATTGGTCCTTTGCTAAGACCCTCTTTCTGACGAGTGCAATCTACTACTACCATTGGCGCATTAGCTTTAAATTCTTCAGGTGTAAACATTGGTTCGTTTTCTTTACCATAATATGTTTGTTGAAAATTTGCAAACATTTCATATAAAATTGAAAAAGAATTTTTCTTATAGTTTATATTTAAATTATCATAGGGGTAACGCTCTGAATTTAAATAAACGTTTAAATTTACCAAATTGCAAAAATCAAATTTACTCATATCTCTATCAATTTTGTTTTTTCTATTTGTTGAAAATGCTATTATTATCATTCTAGGTGTTTCTACTTGAGTGGAAGTTTTTACGGTCCATGAATGACGATTTGTTAAAGGTAGTTGCGGATATTCGTGAAGTTCCCACGACCTAAATGCTATGGGGATTTCTATGCTTTTATCGATGTACTTTGTTAAACGTAGCTGTTCCTCCAACGAAACCGTTATGTGTGGTACTTTCCAAAATAGTTTATTAATAGTAACATGAAGCTTTTCATCAGCCTTTGAAGATTCCAATGCGTTTACATCGCTGTTACTTCTTATCAATACCAATTCTTGTTTTGCATTCAATATGATTTTATTATAATCCTCACAAAAACCCAAAAGCATCTTTAATGGTATGCAAGCATTAAAATGCCCATCCAAACCTTCATTTAGTACCATTTCTTTATTTGCTTTTGGATTCCACCCAGCGTTTTTTAATTTTAAGCATTCGTTTTTGGAGTATGATGTATATGATTTCATCGTAGAGGTAATGCCGGGGTTTCTAGAGGAATCCATTACAACTCCGTTTAACTCATATCTAACTTCGCTGAATAAAAAAGCTACACCATTGTTAATGAAATGGGCTGTCTGTGAAGTAATTCCACCATCTGTTTTTAGCGAGCCTTCAATATAAAGATAGCTAAGACTAGGTGCTGTATATGCATCCAGCTGTTGAATAGGGATTCGAATTTCATCGTTATTAGCAAATGATGTGGAAGCATATGGTTGATGTGTATGAAATTCTGCATTTGTAATCGAATTATCTTCTATAATTGTTTCTGCAATATCCAAAATCCCCATCTTTACACAAGCACTTTATAACCTAAAGCTTTCAAAAACGCTCTATTAATTGGTGTTATCAAACCTGTTGAAGGTTTTCGACTGATGCTTTTTATGTTAGACAGATGCTTATATTGTTGACGTGTATTTCTAGAATATTGGATTACCATCTTTAGAGTTTTTTTAAATGAAACCTTATTGATATTTCTTCCCCGTTAAAATCTATAACCTGATCGTTCTGATCTATTATTCTAACTGAAATATTTGTTATAAATTGAGTGGTTATAGGTAAATAAATGACATTAGATGGGGTTTCAACTATTTTATATCCACGTGGAACTAATGGAAAAAACTCATGTACTACATGACTCAGCTTTCCATTTCTATAAGAACCGGTCGTAATATTACACTCAATACAGATAGTGTTAGCTGATAAAATATTGACACCATGATCAGATACTACTGGAGTATTTTTACCGATGTATTTCTTATCAAAACCCAATAATGGTCCTATACTATCAGGTTTCTTAAAATTAATACGTTCAGTACATTTAATATTCACTTTTGAAGTATTAGCATTTACTGTGAGTTCTAGGGTGGTATTGGTGATGCTTAACTGTGTTTGTAAATATGATTGAATATCACTGATTTCATAAGCCCCACTAGGAATTTCAATAATTTTCTCCAAATCCGTATAAAATTTATTGTAAGTTTTCAATATTTTGGTTTGCGTTTTAGATAAATTTAATACATAATCCCCATTTCCTTCTTTTATAAAACCCAAGAGTGGTTTAATATCGCCTTCAATTTCTTTGTCGTTATTGAGCGATTTTGGTAGTGATTTTAAACGCACTTCAAAATCTGTAATAATGAACTTATTAGGAACTAGTTTATCTATTTTTTTTTTTATTGATGATAGAACTTGAGTGAGTTCATAAGAGCCTAAATCAAGGTTAAAGCTAAAACTTTTTTCACTAGTATAATAAAACTGATTCACTTTTTGAGCGTTTTGGAAAATTACATCTTTTAACTCTAATGTGTATTGTTTTGATTTTATGCTTGTTGTCTTGAATGCAAGACCTTTTAATACACTATCACCTCTCTCAGAATTAGCCGAAGATGCACATTCTAAAACTATTTTATTATTATTTGTCGAAACAATGGAAATAGCATAGGGATTTTTTAAATGCGTTTGTACATTTTTAACAAACTTCTCAATACTCATGTCACCATCGGGTACCGAGAAAACAACATCATCACCATAGTAAAATTTATTACAGCCAACCCTAACATTATGTATTGTGTTATAAGTTTCAAAATTTGTTAAAGCTAGTGCATATTGTCCATCATCAGCATATATAGTCGGATTAATTTCCGAATACAATTCGGAGCTATTACCGCTTACACTGATTACATATGACATTTCGTGGGTGGTTGACTTAACACTGATGTAAATAATTAGTGGAATGTTTATATAAAAAGTCTAAACACAGATGTCCACAATTAAATGAATTATACTTTTGATATCTATCATAATTATATTTAATTTTCTTATTGCTACCGAAATATTTTATTAATTGTGGAGGTGGAGGTAGATTTCCATAACTATCGAAATATGAAATATCATTATGATGTTTAACATATGCAGTCCAATGAGAACCGGATTTAAAATCCTCCTCCAGATTAACTATACCACATTCAAGCATATATATTTTTTTCGGTAAAGTATTTTTCATAAACACACCTCTAAAATGTGGAATTTTAAATTTTTTAACAAATCGAAGTAAATCGATGTTTGTTAGTGGTTTTTTCGGTAGCGATGCTATTAGTTTTTTGAATATGGCTTTAAATATAATCCAAGTCCACTTTTATATGGTTTTAAATAAAGACCTTTGCCTATTGCAATTGCTTCCATGTTTTTATTATGTCGTTGAGCCTCTTTTAAATTTTCGCTAGCACTTTTTGAATCATTAACGGCTTTAACGATCCCTGCAGCACCACCACCCAAAGCTCCTAAAGCACTTAGAGCGGCAAATATGGGGATTAGAGGTAGGAATCCACCAGTTTTTGGTATTGGAATAACTCGTGGTTTCTTAGGTTTCCGCTTAATGGTCGAAAGAGCGATTTTCGCATTAGTTAATAAATCTGAGCTTTTACTTCGACGTAAAACGTCTGTGGTTTTTTTCAACACCTGTCTAAACGATGGTTTTTTAGATCTTTTACAACCCATCCCCATTTTTACTTTAGCTTTCATAACTCCTGTTACACCAATAGCAGCGATTTTTTCTGCAAGTGATGAATCCTTTGAAAGTATTCTATGTGTAGCTTTATCGGCTAATATTTTATCTGCTTTATGTCTTTCAGATATATCTTTAAAATTTGAATATGCTATATCGTGCTCTTTACAAGCTTCATCTAGTTGGTTAATGCCAGAATCACCTCTATCTAAACGTTGTTTTAACTTCGTACCGGGGCCGCAAAATCTTTAAAAAATACTATTAAATTCATAATTCTTAAATACTTAGAGTATATATATATTAGATACCTATAACCCGGAATATGTAATTCAAAAGGTAGTTTATTTATTATATTATTAACTAGTCCAGCACCGTGTCTACGATGTATCAGCATTGCATTACAAATGTTGACTGAAATTTATTGTTTTACATTTTTCTTTTAAAGGTATTAGAAAAGTGTTTATTACCGATATCGGTGTAGTGTAGTTACTACTGTGGTATTACGTTAAATATCGTTATATACCATCATATACCGCTATATCGCCATATACAGCCATATACCGCTGTATACTGCTGAATACAGCCATATACCGCTGTATACTGCTGTACACCGCTGTATACTGCGGTATATGGCTGTATTCAGCAGTATACAGCGGTATATGGCGGTATACTGTTGTATAAATATACGTATATACTGTATGAATTTTTCATTCAACGTAAGCACTATGCTCTGTTCAATATGTTTCGATACTGTGAAAGGTTCGATGGCAAATTTGCCTTGTCATCACAAGTTTTGTCTTAGATGTGTCCAGGCCTGGTTAAGTGTATGTGAATTAAAAACTTGTGCGGTATGTCGTACAAGGACAAAAAGATATTTAGTGATTACCGACGAGGGTGTGTTAAGTAAGATAAAACTCCCCAAGCTTGAGGTACCGCAGACCACTCAACAAATTCCATCAGCAATCCACAGCCGTCTTGTGCCCACCCAGTCCAACCAGCCTGCATTAACGGGGTTCGATGACGTCCTGCAGGCCCTGGGGGAGTTAGATGAAGATGATGATGTCGATGAAGTTGTTGAGTATTACGATGGATTTCTGAGTAGTGAATACGACAGCGACTGATATATCAAAATCATAAGTAAAAATGCGTTTAGTGAAGCAACATCATCAACTTCCCATATTAAACCATGATGTTCAAACTATTACTTTTCCCAAGCATGGTGTTTTGTTGGGGTGTGCATCAAAAATGGGTTTGATTGTTGGTTATTCTGGCTGTGGTAAAACTAACGCTCTTCTCTGTTTACTTCTTCACCCCAATGGACTTCGTTTTGAAAATATCTATTTATATTCCAAATCAATATTTCAACCAAAATACCAATTTTTGAAAGACGTTTTGAAACCTATAAAGGGGGTTGGTTATTTTGAATATGAAAGCGAGAAAGATGTGCCATCGCCGATTGATATCAAACCAAACTCGATATTTATTTTTGATGACGTGGCTTGCACCAATCAAGATATTATGAGAGATTATTTCAGTTTTGGGAGACATAAAAATATTGATTCTTTTTACTTATGTCAAACATATAGTAAAATTCCAAAACAACTAATAAGAGACAATGCAAATTTTCTAGTTTTGTTTAAACAAGATAATACAAATTTAAAGCATGTTTATGATGATCATGTGGGGGTGGATATGACTTTTAATCAATTTAAAACTTTATGCAATATTTGTTGGCAAAATAAATACGGAATGTTAGTTATTGATAAAGCTTGCGATATTAAAGGTGGTCGCTATAGACAAGGCTTTGATACATTTATAATTATATAAGAATATATATGTTATTAAAATAACTGCTAGTATTCAGGTGACCACGATGGATACACGTTTAACTCATGATCTTATTCAAGCGAGAAAATCTGTGAAATTGAAATATAAAAGTTTAAAATCGGATATGACCCAATCAAATATGGATTTATTTAAAAAGTATAAACCCATCACGGAACCTTTACAAAAAATAGTTTCGCAATTTAATCAATCGCATAACATAAAACCAGAAATAAAACAGGAAATGAAATCGGAATTTGATATATCGCACAGTCCCAAAAAAAAAAAAATTTACGGTCGCAAATCTGAGGTAGAGCCGAAAATTTATAAATCACCACCAAATTTTTTAGAGGAAGGTGCAGTTTATCAACACGAACCTGACGATGTTGATTTAAATCGAACAATTTTACATCCTATGTTTGTCGATGAAGAATATAATCGAGCTCATAATGAAACAGCTAGAGAAGTTAATGATATGATAAATTCAAATGCATTTTACGAATATTTAGAAAATTTTGCACCACTACCAAGACAATACATAGAAGACATGGTAAGAGATACGGAGGATGTTTTTGATTTTAATTATGGGGTTAAACATGACTTAGAAACTGCAAAATTTGCAATTGGTGATTCATTACTCGATTTTAATGCAGATGACATTATCATTAAAATACCGAATGCTAATAAATCTTTAAAATATAAGGGGACCCCCGGTCTTTATGAGCTCTTATTTAAAAAAAATCCGGTGGTGTATACAACAAATGATCTAGATAACTACATTGATATTGGAAATAGAACCAATTTATTTCGTAGAAATTATTCATCTACTAATCAAATTATTGGTAATGCCACATCCAAGTATAAAAGAATTATTAAACCACAATTAAAAGAAAAAGGTATAATTGGAAATAAAAAGACGGGTGGTGGTGGATTTCTAGAATCTCCACTATTTTTACAATACAACAACAAGAAAAAAGAGTTTGTGTATTTTGACGATGTAAATGAGATAATCGAACGATTAAAACTTTTAATAGCATCCCGATCTGCTGGTCACGATGGTCATGTAAACGAGATCGCATCCATAGAAGAAGAATTGCGAAAAGCTAAAATTATCAAATAAAAAATTATTGAATGATGGATATAAAGAGAGACGTTGTAAATGAATTACATAGATCTGCCCGCCAAAATTATCAGCGGAGACCAGTTTTAGTTAAAGGATTGAACGACTTATTTCAAGCAGATTTAGTAGATATAGCGCAATTATCAACTATAAACAAAGGATTCAAATTTATATTGGTCGTCATTAATGTCTTCTCCAAATATGTTTGGGCAAAACCTTTAAAGAACAAGAGCGGACGCGAGGTAACCGCTGCTATGAACGCGATTCTTAAAGAAAGTATTCCTAAAAATTTGCAAACAGATTTGGGGAAAGAATTTTACAATAAGGAGTTTCAAGAATTGATGAAGAAATATAAAATAAATCACTATAGTACATACTCCATTAAAAAAGCTTCGGTAGTAGAAAGAGTTAATCGAACTCTTAAAAATTTAATGTGGAAGGAATTTAGTTATCGTGGAAACTATCAATGGATCGATATATTAAAAAAACTGGTGGATGTATATAATTCAAGAAAACATTCAACAATAGGTTTAAAACCGATGGATGTTACTAAAAAACATGTTCCATTACTTTTAAAGACTGTGTATAATCATCCAAAAGTTGTGGATCCGAAAAAACCCAAATTTAAAATCGGAGATAGTGTTAGAATAAGCAAATATCGACATGCGTTTTCGAAAGGATACACACCAGTTTGGTCTAACGAAATATTTAAAATTTCACAAGTTAAAGTGACGCTACCAAGAACATATCTTCTTACTGATATTAACAACGAAGAAATTAAAGGCTGTTTTTATGGGCAAGAATTGCAAAAAGTTAAGCATCACGATGTTTATTTAGTTGAAAAAATTTTAAAAAGACAGAAAAAGAAAATGTTTGTTAAGTGGTTGGGATTAGATAATAGCCACAATTCTTGGATAAATAGGCGTGAAATTGTATGATGTTAGCAACTTGTTAAGATTTTTTTTTTTTTTAATAAAATATTAGAAATAATTAATTTTTTTATTTATTATAATACATTTTTAAATTTTTTAAATTTTTAACAATTCTTTCTTTTCTTGCTATCTTTCTTTTTAAATTTTCTATTTCTAAACTATAACTACTTATTTTATTTTCTATATTTTTACTTATTATTTTATTATTATTATATTTAATTTTCTCAGCTTCGAGAATGATGAAATCCGATATATCAAAATACTCATTATTCCAGTCATCCATTCTCTCAATCTCATTCATCCCAACATCATTTTCCATTCTCTCAATTTCATTCACCCCAACATCATTTTCCATTCTCACAATCTCATTAATCCCAACATCATTTTCCATTCTATCAATCTTATTCATCCCAACATCATTTTCCATTCTATCAATCTTATTCATCCCAACATCATTTTCCATTCTCTCAATCTCATTAATCCCAACATCATTTTCCATTCTATTAATCTCCATTTTATCAACCTCATTTACCCCATCAGTTTTTTTTGTTTGCTCCACCACAAATATCTTTTCCATCTCATCGTTGACATATTGCTCTAAATTAAAATTATCAGTCACCATAGCTATAATATCAAAAAATATTAGATCATATAAAATAAAATTCAACACAATATTTTAATACCTTCATCACCATCCTCCGTGATTTTAATATCTGCAACACTATCATTCTCCAATAGATTTCGTAAAATTCCACCTTTTATTTGGATGTGTTGAAGAATCTTCGCCATCTTATAACTTCTCGGGATATTATTATTATGTCTGAGTAGTAAATTTTCAATTCTATATATACAAAAATGTGTGCGCAAAAAGCAAATTTTATTTGACGTCATTTAACTCTTTAATCAGTTCATTTAACTTAATGGCTTCATTCCCCCACGCCAATGTAACATATGAATCAAACAGGATGTAGCGTTTATCATCAAAATAAGATAATGCGACTTTGTTCTTCAACTCTGTATATAGTTCGTGTAGCGTCGATTGGAATGTAGTCATCTCACATAACTTGCTTTGTTTATTTTCAACAGCGTTTTTATAATCACACATATGTAAATCTTTGACAATTACATTCTTTGAAACCCCTTTTGCTTTTTTAATTTCAATACCATCGTCTAAAATTACACAGTAGGCCTTAGAACCAGTTCCATAGAACTCTCGAATTATTTGTATCGGATATTCCAATTTCATTTTTCCTAATTGCGATGTATTTCTTGGAATATTGAAAACATTACAATTAGGAAAATTAGATGTATCAAATTTTTCTAAACTTTGTTTGATATCACAATAAACGTTCTCCGTTTTAATTTCAACAATTAAGGAATCCGTGTCGGTATATAACAACGATATGTTTTTTTTATATTTTGGTATTAGAAAATCATAATAAAAATCGTACATGACTGTTTTTGCGATTTCTAAAATGGAAAATCCAATATAAATTGGTTTATTATATGAAATTGTAGTTTTATTCATTTCTACGGCTATCAAATTTTCTGAAAAGGTACATAGATCTTTAAAATTTGGTCTAGCAATGTAAGTTTCAGCACCCCAACAATTATTATTTTCCCAATTGGATAATAATTTAATATCTCTATAGTTCTCAATATTTTCCAAAGTTTTTCCAAAAATTGAATTATTTAATAATTTAAAGAAGTCCTTTTCAAATTCTGAATTTGCATTATTTCGAAAACCAGTATTCAAATTTATGTATGGTGCCAGCCATGCTGATTGTCTGAATTTAACAACCCGATGAATTTTGCGTAAAATAAGACCGTGTTTCAAACATTGTCTTAGTGTTCTATAATGAATGATATAATTTCTTTTATTGAATAAATTTGGAATTAATTTATGCGTTTTTCCATTGGGTGGAATGATATTTTCTGGACAAAATGGAAAGTCATTATGGGAATCATGCAGTGTAATTGGATAATCTAAGTCCACTTCCAACGCGTACCCCACGCTGGAGGTGTCTGAAATGTTCATGATATTTAAATTTAAAATTTCATCAATATTTAACCAGGTGAATTCGCCACATGGTAAATATTGTTGCATGGCGTAGCCGTATAAATTAGTTGCATCTAAATACAATATGAAAGATGTTGGTTTTAAAGGATCATAATGATTTAAATAAATATTATTTGCAATAGCTTTTCGCTTAATACAGGTGGAAACACCGCCACGAATTCCTTTCTTAAAAAAGTGAATCAAATCGATATCTGTCAAAAGTTCTAATTCAATTTTTGTCATTTTAAGCATACTGACCCAACTCAGTGAAGGTAATGTAAAATATTTTGTAGCATCTAAACCGTATGACAAAAATGTTGATCGTCGAAATTTCTCGAAACAATCTGCTAAAAGCAGAACATCTGATTTTAAATATATATCGGAATAATCACCCAAAGTTTTACAATCGAATGTATTCCAAACCATGATCGCGCGTTGATAATCACCACTTGATATGTGTTCATTTGTTAATTTATTGAAAAACTGTTCAGCTGGAGGTAGCATTGTGTCATCCAATTTTGAAAAACTATCCACATATGAATATGGGAAAACACCCTTTTGTCTAATAAGATCAAATTCATAAGATGTTTTAAAAATTTTTTGAATTTCAATACAATCATTATTGTTTAAATTTTTAGCTAATTTTTCTAGTGATGTGGACATGAATTTGAATGAGTCAAGAAATCTAAGTTTTATATATTTTGAATATTTTTCATTCACACTTTTATCAACTAAAATTAGCTTACTAAAACTAATATAATTTTCTTTATTTTTTGCAATAACCTCCAACTGCTCACCATTTTGCGCTAAATTTTTTATAAACAAATGAACATCATATTTTGAAAGATTATGAAAATATATTGGAATAACATTAGAATTTTGATAATGTAAATTACAAATCGAATGTGCTGCACCTCTAAATTTACCCGTTATGTGACAGTGATCGCGAACTTTTGATTTAAAATCGGAAAAGAAATCTTGACAGATATGACAAACATTACAATTATTGTAATCATTTAATTGATCTAACGTAAGATCGTGCATTGGCTTAATTAATTTCAAATAATTTTCATATAAAAATTTCACATCGGCTTCTAGATACTTTATGAAGATATCCGCACAATCAACCCCTCGATATGATTTATAAGATGAAAGAGAATCGTCGAAGCTACATTTTATATAATAGCCAAACGCGTATGGAACGTGGTGCTCCGTCTTGACTGTATAGCAATTAGTTATATTTGGAATTGCTGTATTAATTGGTTCCAATATTGACTCGAAATCTGCGTAGATTGCAAATGGACTCGTGAGTTGATCTTGAATTTGATCAAATTTTAAAATATTTTTGGGTATATTTTCCCCAAATTTATTAATTCGAAATTCATCTGCGGTTGGTAAATTAGCTCGAATGTGTGTGCAATCATTTTCACAGTGATGATTATATTTTAATTCATTATTAAAAAATTGCAAGCAGCCATCACATAAATATTTTGGATTTTTATGCTTAGTCAATTGTTTGGATAACAGTCTGGGTAAATTTTGTATTAAGCAATAATGAAATTTACCCCATGCGTCATCAATAAGTAATAAATTCACATGATTTGTACGTTTTAATGCTGTATGATGATATGGTCCAACAATTTCATTCTTGTTTAATCCAAAAACGTTGATTGATATATTATTCATTTTTTCAAATTTATGTATATCATTTAATTTGATCGGAAAATCTATTCCAGTAAAATTTAAATTTTGAAAATAATTGTTATATGAACTTGGATTTATCGCAGCTCCAATTGGTTTATACATTGCAGCTAGTATCGCATATCGAAAACAATAATTATCATTATTTCTTATATTTAAAACAGCTCGCTTAAGTGCAATACATTTAGGGAGCTCTATGAATGTACCTTGTCCACCTCTTAGTGGATTATATTTATTGAAATTTATTTCAATGTATAAAATCTCGCGAATGGCCCATCCAGAGTCACGTTCCTGGAATTCTGATAATTTACCATCTAATATATTAAAAAACATTTCTATGGTCGAGTCCAAATCACTTGATTTTGTGACTATGATATTTTTTGTATTAAAGCTTTTTACTTCTGATACATCTAGTGTTGCTTGAATGAATGCACCAAAAAGTTGCATGTTAATTTTCAATGGATTAAAAATATCAAGTACATTTTTGATTAATACTAATAAATCATTTTTAATATCCCCAATAAAATCAATTAGATGTACCCTTTTATAGTCGCTCTGTACTCTATATGATTGAATTCGAGATTTAAATGCCGTACTAATTAATTGAATGTGATTTGTGTAATTTGTTACACATCTATTTTTATGGTGTGATGAATTAAGATGATTGAAGTGGTTTGACACATTTATATTACATATGGTGCAAACTGTAAAAAACAAAAAAAAGTTAGGTAAAATAAAAAAACTTTATTGTAACTTACAATTGATTTTTATTCTTTTTAATGCATTGGTTGGAATATCCACACTACTAGTTGAAGCAGTTGATGTAGGTGTGGTATCTATGATAATAATAATAATAATAATAATAAGTAGGTACCTATTCGAATTTTAAAAAAATCAAAAATTTATTAAATTTATAAAACTCAAGAAATTAAAAAATTACTTACCACATTCTTTTTTCATATATTTACAACTCTCTGTTTGATGTCTTTTTAAAGTGTTTCTAGCTTTAAAAGTATGCCCACAATTTTCACAAGTAAAACACGACATATTCAAAAATAATTTCTTGTAATTATGTAGTCACAATGATATGTAATTTAAACAAGTTGTCTTATGTATATATTTTTTGAATCTGATTCAATAATTATGAAACCACTCTATTTATAGGATGTATCCCGGATACAGTTGTTTATTGCGATTTCATTTAACAAGACACTTTAAACGACCTCACGTGACCCGGACACTTTAAACGACCTCATGTGACCCGGACACTTTAAACGATCTCATGTGACCCGGACACTTTAGGAGACCTCATGTGACCCGGACACTTTAAACGATCTCATGATTCCCAGACACTTTAAGAGACCTCATGTGACCCGGACACTTTAAACGATCTCATGTGTCCCAGACACTTAGTAGATCTCAGGATACAAATAATACTTTTTAATTTTTTATTTAAATATTATAAGCTATGTGAAGTCAATATATAGCAACTGTGAAGGTCAACAATAGACCTTGAGTCTGTCATCAGCCAATAACTAGAATTTGTCCTTGAGTAATAACCTTATTCGATGACCTTGGATTACCGCGGGGTGTGGATGAAGAGGGGTGTATTTTTTTTTGAGCGCTTAACCTTGAAAAGTGGGCGTGGCTATCGACCAATAAGAACTCGACCTTGAAAAGTGGGCGTGGCTATCGACCAATAAGAACTCGACCTTGAAAAGTGGGCGTGGCTATCGACCAATAAGAACTCGACCTTGAAAAGTGGGCGTGTCTAACGACCAATAAGAACTCGGCCTTGAAAAGTGGGCGTGGCTAATGGGTACATGGAGTGGGGGGTTTAGTGGAGGGGATAGAAACCTCAATTTCTATCTACTCCTATCTTCCAGAAAATTCGTTATTCGATTTCATAATTTTGAAATTGGTCAAAATAAAGTCTTTCGGTCCTGTGCCTCAGAGTGTGGCAAAGAAGAGTACACAATATGAGCAGAACGCAAGGGTAATATAAAAAGCTCTCAGATTGCTGAATTATTGATTATTGAAACTAAACCAAGCCCTTGCATCCGTCGTCTCTTCTAAAATAATAAATGTACGATATGTAACAAAATATTGTTAAATTTCGGTGCTTCCCCCACATTTCTCACAAGTCACATTTTTCTTCGTTTCGCGTGTATCTGAAGTAACGTACATTTGTGATTTCGAAGCGGCTATAAGTAAATTTAAAGTTTTGTTGGTGCAGTATGTTATATATTATCAGTAAATTATCTCTCGCAAGATGATTAATTTACTTTGTGTATGTTGGTGTATGTCAAGTGGTTCACTTGTGAAATTGCTTCCGATTTGGTTTCTGATATCGCATAAGTAAGTGGTCGTCTTTATGGCCACAAAATAGGCAACCCTCTGAGCTTACAATTTGCAAATGACTCTATAGCTCTGTTTGTTATCACAGTCCTAGTGCAACCCGAACTACACTTACTACTCTAAAAGCGTTTGGTATGCATCAGTGCAAAAAGTGCAGTTAGTACAACCCGTTTGTTATGAAAATCTTTCTAGACTTTTTACTCCAACAAAATATGTAGTGTAGCGAGTGCAGAAACAACTTGTAGGTGGAAAAACTTGAGATTAGCAATATCCTACTATTTATATGTTGACCACTTCCATATTTATAATTCTTTAAATAATAATCTTTTTGAAAATCAACTGTTTTTTCAACTTTTTATCGATTAATCATAATTATCAATCCCGCACTAAGCGTGCTAAAGACTAAAGGCGTTTGTTAACAGTTACAGATTGTTGGTTGCACCGGCGCATTAGCGAATTCTAAGTAGCTCTGGTTACACTACCTACACCGTACTCGGTGCACCGGATTTTGATAACAAACAGAGCTTATGTCTTTGGGTGAACGAAAAACATAATAACTCAAAACTACTAACTCTTCTTTTGTTTACAGCTTTACCCAATACGAGCAACGTCTCATTGGCGGCCACGAACATTGATAAAGCTCCTACGACCAGTCAATTGATGTAAAACCTCGAATGCGGAGAACGATGAAAAGGCAATAATTGAAACTAACAGAAGGATAACAATCGATCATTTTCACCTATAGATATCCAGTAGAAAATCTTTGAAAAGTTTTCTGGCAAACACTCTGGTAACAGAGCCGGTTATAAAATAGGTAAGCATTCTATCTGATCAGGTGCCAGAACCCAACTGTCTCTCCACAGTTAAGCCAGATTTGAGCGGTCAACTATGAACAAACAGATCTATCTTGAATCCCAGCAGAAAGAAGACCTCCAAAGAATCTAGATGATCTAGACCCAATGTATTATGATTTTAGAATACCTGTCGACTAACTCGGTAAAAAATATATTTTTATTGGGTTTTACAGTTAAGGATCTAAAATAATATTTTTAAATACGTTAAATAGTAATAATATAATTCTCATTTACATGTACTGAAGGATATTTTCAAATTTATATAATATGATTAATTAACGTTTCTACTACTGCAACCACAGCAGCACAACAGCACAGACGACTTGGGGGGTGATTAGTAGTTTGGACATTCAGAGTTCAAAGAACAACATTTCTAAAACCAAGTTTTCCGGTGAATCAATCGACATGAAGTTAATGTCAAAATAAAAAGAGTTAAGTTTTCATGCGTGATTTATCACTTCGCATTTATCATTTATGCTGTGATCATTCTTGAATGTAATGTTTGATGTACAGAATTTAATTAACTATGTTTTTGCGGCAATAATATTAATTATTATCAGTTTAGTCTAATTATTGAAACATTTTGAATATTTAGTGAAATTGCTTAAATTGGTTCAAATTCATCATAAATTAACTGCCACTCGAAATTATTATATTTTTACCAGGCAGGGGTGAAATGAAAACTAAAGTTTTTTTAGGCTATCCAGATATTGTTGCATTACAACTTAATATTAAAAACAAAACGTCCTTATCGCTTACGCATATTATCCTTATCACTATTTTGAATGTCACCAACCTCGATCACAAATTGTCGCTATATAAATGTAAATAAACTGAAATTAATGCAAAGAAAATAAAGCACGTAAACTAAAGCTTCGGTTTAACATCCAATTGAATTGTCAATCGAAAAGGACTTCCTGGACAGTCAAATGAACTTTTCGTTTTGATATTGAGTAAGAAAAGTAATTTTCCGTTCAAAATTCAATTATTTTCATTATTTGTTATAACAAAATTTAACATTTCTTCTAGATTTTTAAATACTTTTGTTCGGTACGCCATTAATTCTGGTCATAGTATAAAAACTGGGGTTGTCGACTTAGCAGGTCAAAATGGTTAGTAGACTTTATTTGAAGAAATAAATATTTATATAATGTTACGTGAGAAAAACACATTATTTATTAATAATTTAAAGTCCTTCCGCAAAAAAATATTAAAACTTTTGAAATGTTAGCGAACTCCCCAAGGTGAGGTAAAGTCGATACCTATTTATTAATATTTATAATTAGTAAGATTACAGAATTCTGAAGAGATAAATACGCAACATTAAAATATTTATTTATAACCCTATTGGAGAATTTGTAATTAACATTATTCAAATGCAGACTTATAGATAATTTTATGTTATTTCTTACTGAAATAAATTGTAAATATTGAATATTGTTTTAATCTGTTTAGTAATTCAAAATCTACCAAGTCCCTCTGTTTTACAAGTAATGGGTCTATTAGACGTAACGAGTACAGTGGCGAGACAGCAAATTGTCACTTGGCCGAGAGAGTAGTGTGGGCGAGTGAGTGTTTATACGTAGTATTCGACTTTTGTGGCGGGCGAGTCAGTTCATTTTCGCTATTTATTATTAGGCATTTTTATAACAATGATCACTGCGTGATATGCACGTGCTTGCATTATATTCAATTGCGATTGGATGCTCGTAAGGTTAAGACAACCCCATATATCGCCCGTACTTACAGTTTTTCATTGTAAGTAGGTGCATATAATTTTCACCAGGCTTTTCAAATTGTAAAAATACAAGGCAACCTAGATTAGTTCCTCCCTGTCAAGCTCCCCTCACGTACAAACTGCATGTATTTGTTATTGTCCGCTACATGTGCTAAATGAATGGTATGTTAAGTGGGTGCGGTGTGCATCAAGTGGTAAATACGCATCGAATGTGTGTTTAAACATGCCGAGCGGGCTAACGAGCAGGTCCGATGGGATGAAGGGGCACTCGGTCTAGTAAGTAGAAAAGGGTCCGAGTGACTGTCTCGCCATTCTACTAGGCCCAATGCTCACCCGAGCGCTCGGTAATATGTTTATACCGTTTATACCAACCGAGCCCTCGGCCGAGAACACTGTCTCGCCACTGTACTCGTTACGTGTAATTGAGGCATAAGTAAGATCTTTGGAACACTTTATTTTAAGTTAACTATGATTTTCAGTTTTAGCTGATTTCAGATGAGTGTCGCCAAAACATCTACATATTAAATAAAAACTTCTGCCAAAACTATATCAATATTTTGAAAAGTAAATCTTTTACAATTGTTTACCAAACCAGCGTAAGTTTCCAAAGGAAACGGGTTTGTAAGCAATTTTATAAATTATTTGCATTCCTATAAAACATTTTAAATGTTTACAAGGGAATGAGACCAATTATGCTGCATATAAGTGTACTGTGTACGCACATAACGATATACCTTTGAGAATTTGTTTGCTAATAAATTCATTACAATCATATTCCTGGCGAGCAATTTGCCTTTGATTTCTGAAAACTCTTGCGGTTTTTACTTATTATTAATTTGCTTATATACATTTCTACTTAATATAATATTTTGATGTATAATATGCTTTAGTAATAAGTGTTTAGAAATTATTTTAATGAGTTTCCTGCAATAAACTTTCAGGGAAAAAATATATCTATCATTTTTGAATGATAGCGCAATTTATACAAAAGCACTTTCTTTGCCTTACATTTTTTCAAGAATTAATAAATTATTTACCACGCAAAATTTCTGAACCCAAAAAATTAAATTAGAAGAGCTTTTATGGTTGCATGACGCAACACTGATTGTATCGTATTCTTTATTTGAAATAAAAATGTACCAAGTACTCCCTATACAATAATTTTATGTTAATATTATTTTTGACATTAACTCCATTAAAATTATTCTCAAAGGCAACATATTAAATTTGAAATAAATTTGCTGTAATTAATATATTGAAAATGTAATTATAAGGAAAATTAATTTTAAAACGTAAGTTAAAATTTTCTCATGTACGACATTAATTGAAACGAGCTGACTTATAGGATTGATTGTATTCTGCCATCTGAGAAGTAGTTTAGACTATCAGGAGGTCCTTGGTTTAGTGATTGATGACCCTCTTGACAGTTATATTGAAATATTTGAATACTAAGTCTAGATAAATGCGAATGGGTGCGAAATTCGCCATCTAACTTATGAATTCTTGCAAATCTTAATGGAAATATGGATTCTATTTCAGCACGAGAGAAATGAATAGTATTTGCAAAGAAAAATGTCTTGTGTGGATTAATAATAAATAAAATACGTTTATTTTATGAAAATTTCATTTAATTCCGAGAAGTCGTATTTAATTTGATATTTCAGAAAATATATACGTAAGTTTTAAACAAATAGTATCATAAAAGTTGATTATACGAATGGATCCAAAAAGTTGATTTTCAAAAAAGTTCAATTTTGCAAAGAGACAAAGAAGATGTAAAGCTTTCTCCAACTATACTATAGTCTTTAATTTCAAACTTTATCTTTTACAATCTGTAAACGTACCGATTCCACAACAAGACCGTCAAAACGTGTTCAATGTAGTGCTGCTGAACATGTAACTTGGGAAGTTTTCTCGCTTCTTTTCTCTAAATTTCTTATGTTTTTAGTTGCACAACAGGCGGCCTTTCCAATATTAGAAACGATCTTTTTATTGTTGTCAGAGTTTGTTATTCAACTACGTACGGTTATCGTTTTTGCATGTCATGACTGGGTTTATTTTGAATTCCCACTATTACTGTTTTTATAAATATTTAAATTTACATGGATTTATATAACCTCGCTTTCTACAGATTGATCCCAAATAACTGCCAATTTGGAATGCAAATTTCAGTTTAAAATTTCTCGTTCGATAAATCGCTTACCTTGTAAAGCAGCCTGAGTATCTTGTTCTTCAGTTTCCGGCTCTAAATTGTTAAGACCACAACGGCTTAGAAATAAGAGGCTGATTAGACTAAGTGAACATATCAGTAGTAGGAGTCGTGTCAATAAACGCATTCCCAATAATCGAACCATTCCTAAACGACGTTTCCTGGAACAAAACAAAACAAACAATATTAGATGATGCCCTAATAGCAAAAAATTTAATGCGATTAATGGACGATTAATTTAATCGAATAATTCAGTATAGTACAATAATATTTAAAATATTGAAACATTCCATATTGGCAATACCGGCAAACAAATATAAATAAAATGAATCGATCATGCCATCATCGTCGACTATAATATAACAATTTGTAACCTAACTATGCGCCAGTATAACAAAAGTGTCGAGTCTGCAATGCAAGTAGGATTGATATTTTTCTGTCCTGAGGGAAATAAACTTGCCATTGCAAAATTCCAGGCTTTGAGGTTTGAAAATATATTATGTGCCTCTGACAGCATAATAAAGTGAAAAAAATTGACATCTATAACAATTATTATTATGGTAGAGTGACCGAACCGCAATAAAACTTTAAAAATTATTTTCGTCGGATACTCGGAGTTACAAAATGGAAATTACTCTGAATTGAACCTCGTGTCGAATGGATTCATAACCCATAACAGAAAAGCACTATTATTAAAAAAACACGATAATGTCATCATCCGAGGAAAATGTTTCCATGTAACATTTTTTTAAATTATTTTAAATAATTTACTTATGGCGCTTATAAGAAATTAAATCTTGGTTTAAATCTAATAGAAATTTAATTAAAATTATGACGGTATACTTTATTTCCAAAATGGAAATGGATGAGATTATTTTAGTTTTTCAATAATATGGCATTGTTCCTATTCCAATTATTTACTTCTTTTGAAAATAAGCCTTAATTCTATGTAATTTTCATCTATTAACTCGCAGATTCCGTCCAAGTCACAGTATTAGCAAAGTTCGGGAATAATTTTCAAAAAAACATCGTGCTCCAGAATACTTCAAAAAGCGATTAAACAAACATGCATTTATTGTCTTTCACTTCACTAAGTATATTCAACACTATAACTTTGCAGGATATTCACACTCACGTTTCTTATATGCAAATTTTTAAAAGTAGTACATATATCGTATCTCCAGATAAGGCACTTCGTTATAATTTTAAAATTTATTCCGTTTGAATTTTAGTACGTAGCTTTTCCTTAAGTTACTGTTAAGCGCCTAATAAACTGGCACCAATAATAATGTCATCGTTGTGGGTCATAAAAGAAGGAAGATCTAGTGTAGAAATAAAACAAAAATTCACTATTATTACATTCCTTGCATGAAACGCGAAACCATCTTAAAAATATTTTTAAAATGTTTCAGAAATTCTAAATTATGTTGCTTTGTTGAGAAAAAAATTGACATATAGAGTATAATAATGGTAATAAAATAAAGAACAAGAAGTTTAGAATAAACTTAATTTATGAGTACCTAATCTATGTTTTATTTAGAATAGCTTGTATAAAAATTACTAGTATTTGCAATAATATTTTGCATATCATAAAAAATTCTTTATTTTATTTTATGAGAAATTCGGTCTCATTGCTGCGAGTCATGAATGGATTAACGAGATTTTCGGTTGACAGAACTTTACCTGTAGGGTTTTAATTAAACTATTCTATTTCGATTAGGAATTGAGAGGATTATTAGGGGGTCAATATAAATAAAATAATATAATCTCCTTGCACTAAAATATTTCTTTTACACGTGACGCGTTTCAACGTCACATTACATACACATTTATCAATTATAATATATTATACTAGCAGAGTGCAAAGAGATTATATTATTTTATTCTCTCTTCAGTGGCATTATCGTATGTAGATTACTTTTTTAACCTCCGGAAATTAGTTATATAAGTAAATAATAATTAAAGCAAATTTTACTTTTTTTAATGCTTCTGCAATTTAATACGATTTTAACTTCAGTAAATGACAGTATTCGCAAGAATTTTATTTATATACATATATAACCAAATCTTGAGATTAAATTATTCTTTAATTTAAATCATGAAAAAAGGGGGGTGCTGGCAATTGGAAGTACCTACAATAATGTTGTTAGTTATACCTAAATTTTGTTTAAAGACAGGCATCTAAGACAAAGATTAAGAAGAATAACTTAATGTGTTGTTTTTTAATTTTCCTGTTCCGATTATTGTTCTATTCCACAAAGAATATTAACGAAGAAATAACAATTTAAGAATATTATAAGAAATAAAAAGAGACTGAAAATGAAACAGAAATTATAAAGTAGGAAAGTAGGAAAGAAATAAAATGTCAAATTTTGATTATAAAATAAAACAAAAAATTCAAAATTACAATAAAATTATTCGAATTAAATTAAAATTGTAATTGATAGCATGGAATGGTAAAACATTTAAGGGGAGCAATCCATTTAGATGCCCGGAAATAAGAGCCATTTTTTGGTATTTTTTTTACTTATGAGAAAATAATCACATCATTTTGAAGTTTCAACATCATTTTATTATAGTATTAAAGTGTAGAAAAAATAGTGTAGAAAAACTGCTCGTGATGTAACTCAAAAAGTTATTGATCGATCTGGCTCAAATTTTAGGAGGCTTCAGTATAAATTATTATCGGAAGGATGAACCTAAATTTTTTAAGATATCCAGTAAATAAATAGTTTTTTTGGAGTAAAAACTGTCGAAAAAATAGTCGAAAATTTGAATATTTAGTTAAACAGCCTACTTAGTTTTTGATTTTATACTTATTTATAATTTTTTTAGGTTATCCTTTTCCTGAACATGTCAATAATCGAAAAAAAATTTGTTTCTATATTTCAGATTAATAGAAATGAAATGATAGATGCAGCACTTTTCGATGCTGTGCACAAAGCGCCTGAAAGAACACTTTGCGGAACCACCATTTTATTAAAAAATATTTAAAAACAAAATTTTTTTTCTATACTTTAATACTAGACTAATATGATGTTGAAACTTTAAAATGATGTGATTATTTTTTCATCAGTAAAAAAATCCCCAAAAATTGACTTATTTCCGGGCATCTAAATGGATTGCTCCCCTTAAGGTATCTAATACTATAGTGGGATGATAAGCAAAGGTATATTTATTTCTTTGAATTTTTGTGTTCGTTTTTTTTTTATTTCAAATGGTAACTATAGTTTCCCTTTAAGGTTTTGGTCAGTTATCAAAAATATTTCAATAATTTTTAATATAAAAGCATACAGTCACATGTAAGCAACACTTCACATTTAAAATCCTATTTGTAATGAACGTTTCTGTCCTTGTTTCTGACTAATAAAAATAAAAATACAAACATAATATAACCAGGCAATTAATACAGAAAAACAACAATAAAATTGAAAATTTACTCAAAAATTTGAATATCCCAATTTTGGACAAAATTTACATACAGTACAGCCTCGCTACATGACCTTCGTTTTCCTCCATCATCCACCGCTATCGGGGGATGCTTCCCCCCTATCTATTTTATTTTTTTTAACAATTATTTTAGCCTTTACATTTTTTCTGATAAACTAGAAAGGTGAAAAGTTAATATTTATAGCAAGAAAGTTGATTTGGGAGTAGATCTGTCCCCCGAAATTGTAAAAAAATCATTAAAGATGATCGAATTTTCCGTTTTTCTGCTTAATTTTTTCACTCATTTTTTCTGTTTATTTCAGCAAAAATAAAGCAATCACACAGAACATGTACATATATGCAAGTTTTCAGTTTTTACCACTGGGGGGGGTCTGGGGAGTGTGGAACACCCTCCAGTATACCTGTAAGTGTGTTAAAAAACACAAATAGCAAACAGATTTCGATTCCAGTTTTAAAGTTGTGATTCCACTGGGCATTACTGGATCTAAGTTACAAACAACATTTGGAAAAATCTATATAAAGCCAGATTCTGGGACCAATTTTGTTTAGGTGTAATGGAGGGTGTTCCACACCCCCCAGACCCCCCGGTTTCAAAAACTGAAAACTTGTGTATGTCTTCTGTCAAACTTTCAAAAACAAAATCCCTAACTTTTCCAGGTCTTCCCCTAGATCAAGCGTCGGCAACCTGCGGCTCTTTTGATGTCGAGATGCAGCTCTCCAGGTCCACGCTCAAATATTACCTAATAATTTTATTATTTAATTTTCGAAACTCATAAAAACTATTATTCTGCAAAAAAAAAACTTTAAACAGGGTAAAAACACAGGATAAAAACAAGATAAAATACCATAATATTGAAATAAAAATGTTAGTGGCTCTTTAAAAACTGGGAAATTTTGTAAATTGTAAGTTTTGGCTCTTCCGTTTCAATAGGTTGCCGACCTATTTAATATACTAATTTTTCAAATTTTAAAAATTGTAAATTTTTTATTTGTCGAATTTTCCAAGAAAGTAAATTCCTTTACTTTTGTAAGTGAAAATCCTGCTTAAACATTTGCCCTACTTTTTAATTTTTCGCCCCCCCGCCTGCCCCTTAATATGACAAACTACAAGTCGCTGCTTAATCCATATTGCGATCAGGGGCAGTTCCAGAATTTTTTCTGGAAGGAGCAAAAAGATCAGACGGGCAAAAAGTGTTTTCAGATTTGGGATTGTTCCCTTTCCTATTTTTAAACATCTGAGGGAAGGGTGCCCCCCCCCCATAAATCCGCCTAAGCTCGCGATTGATATCTGGCAGTTTATTTAATATCTTTCATATTCTTATCTTGTACTTCGAAACCATGCAATAATTGTGATAAATTTGTTTTTCAATTATCAGTGACAATAAATAAAATTGGCAATTCATGCTTACGGTACATTGACAATTTGCCTAGTTGACACTGACAATATTGTCAGTTTGTTTACAATCGGAGGTTAAGCCAGTTCTTCAATTATTATAAAAAGGTACTAAAAATTTTCTATCGGAAACTTAATTTATTCAACATTAATAGGAATTACGTTAAACCTTTCATGATTTAGGAAGGAAGTTAGATACTTCCGAAGACCTTAATTTGATTCGATACCCAGGTCAAATAGGAATTTTATGAAATAAATTTAAAAAAAAAAATATATAAGACATTAACACTATGAACAAAAAATGTGAATATCTACTGTATTGTTAGGAATTAATTTTTAAGGATTCTGTTTGTTTCATTAAAAGAATTGAATTCAGCATTTTAATTTAGAAAAATAACAGAAAGTTTCACTTTTATCTGATGAAAATATGTCCCAAGCTTCAAAATTTTGTGGTCGAGTAAAATTTCCTAGAATTTGCAAACTAATTGGAAATAATATCATTTGCAACAAATACCACAAAATGGAGAGCAAACATGCAACTGAATATTATGCTATGGTATTCTTGACGCCAAATTTTCTCGATATTCAGATTCAGCAAAAAAAATAATCCTCTACGTTAATGGCTTAAAAATTAATGGTTTCTTGCAAAAACAGATAAATGCATTAAAATTGCAATGATAAATGCAAATATAAATTGCATTATTTAGAATTTCATGTTTTCTTTCTTTTTTTTAGTTTGAACTATTAACTTTTTGTTTTAATAAATTATATAAAAAAAAAGCTTTCATGTTTTTCGTAATAGTTTAGCAAGTAAAACCACAGAAAAAATCAAATAAACAACTTTACAGTAAGATAAATATGATTTACTATATTATTCAATGACGAATCTATCACTAATTTAATATTGAAAGTATATAAAGCAATGCTGTTTATAGAAAATATTCTTAAACATTGTGAACAATTTTATTAATAATGAAATTAACGCAATGAAATTATCTTACCTATACTGCAATTTTAACTGGCTTGCAGTATTTAACGCATCGGAAATATTATTTTTGAATATTTCCACGTTTATTTGTATGCTAAGGTTTATTTTTTGATTTCTAATTTCAGTTCTAATTTAATTATTATTACGAAAATCCCAACATAATGATTTTGAACTAGTACTTTAAATATTAAAAAGAAAGGATTCAAAATTGAAATCACTTAAATCGACGCAACGGCCTTAGAAAATAAATTACTATTACTAAAAGGTAAATTGTTATTGTTACAGCATGTATCAGATGCATTACGAATTTTTCCTTATCTTTTTTTCTTTCATAAACCGCTTAAGCGCTTTTATTTTATACTGAAAATTTTCTTATAAAGGACAATCGTTTGACTTACAATTTATTTGTTTAAATTATTGTCAAATTATTCATTAACATGAATTTTTTATCTAAACAGCTTGAAGATTTAAAAAATGTTGGTATAATTTTTATGATGGTCGGTATACGAAGTCAATTACAAAAAAAATATTAAAATAATTTAAATTATCTTTCGCTTTATGACGGAATGAAAGAAATGTAAAACTGCAACGCCACATACACAATTTTAATTTTAAACTTTAATCAAACAGGCTCGAAATTTTAATTGACGTTTCGTTCAATTTACTGATGTCCACAGCACCGTGACAGGATCAACGTCAGCAATTTGAAAATTTTCAGTAACGTCAGTTCCAGCTCGAAAATTGACGTCCAACTTAATAAACCTGTATTTTTTGACAAGCAACCAAATGGTTTGTTTTAAAAACACAAAATTATACATAGAGAAACTGAATAGGTACATTTATTCTAAATGTAAATGAGTTTAAGTGACTGTTGATTAGCTAAATGATTTTAGAGGAAAAATTTCAATTATTCCATTCAACAAAACCGACACTATCGACACTGACAGCTAATGAATTGCGATTGTTCAACCACAGCTATTAATCTATATGCGAGTCCACCATGTCCACGCTCTGGAATTATTGGAACATTTCCTGAATTTGTGAGCATCAAATTTAATTGTAACCCAAATTGTCATTTTACAAACACATAGGAGGCAATACAGAGAGACTCACTTATGTTATTAAAATGAAAAGTATGTTGTTGGGGTTATTCCATCAAATCTTACTTCTTTACTGTCATCTCTTAAATGGGTCCCTTCAATTGTCGAACCTTCTATCCACAATCTCATTTTGTTATGCAAGCTTTTCGTATTGGTTCAGTCACTTCGATATGCGATTTATCAATCTTTTTAACACCAATCTCGAACTGGTAAGAAATACCCTTACTTTATAATAGATCTGAGAAGCAAGGATGAAATATTTCTTATATAAATCTTAAAATAGCGACGTAACCGATAATCGATGTTTTCAACTTTAACAAGTTTTACAATTTAAGAAAACTTTTTTTAAGTACTTATGAAAACTTATTAAAAGCTTTCACTATATTTCACAAACTTTATCCGAAAAACTACTTATTGAATAATTTTTGACTCAAAAAACTTTTACGGATTACCTAATTACACGCTTAGAGAGCATTTCTGATTTCTTATTGGCAAAAAACTTTTCGCGAAAATGAAATAGTTTTCTTTATACGACGTAGTCTATATGTGAAGAAAAATTTCAGCAATTTTCTAATAACTCGCAGTTCTGTTTTCAAAAAATTAAATTTCTCTTGAGTAAATGCTTTTTTTTATTTAAAAGAAAACTTTTAATTTAATTAGAAATTTCGGTGTAAAGAATCTTACAATAATATTGTGATTGTGAAGATTAATACGCAATTTTGAAATTTTAAATAAGCGTCTGCTCTCGATTTTTTTAACGTTTGACCCAAAATGCTGGGTTTTATAAGTTTTACACGTACATAGTTTATGTGTCGGTCTGCCAGTGCCAATGTGCCTGTCTATAACTTCGTAACTTGTCAACGAAAGTTACGACGGTCGGACTTTGATAAGGTATTTTTTTTAAATGACCCTCAAGAATTTTGTTTAGAAGGTTTTAAACTATTTCTAACAACTGATATCGCACATCCTTCCTAAGTGTAACCACCCAATCTGTAGCGCGCCTGAATAGATTAACGAGACTTCGATTTAAGATAGAAGACTTGATGTTAAAAAAATGAAGTGGAAAACTAACTTATAAATTATAAATAAAATAAATTGTCTAAATTCAGATAACCATAAACGAAATTAAATTTAAATGTCTTATAAACCTAAAAGAAGCAAGGCAATGTTTTATTTAAGGTAATTCATTTTTAACTGCAAAGACTACAAACATGCATAATTCTTTTTATTCACACTTGCGTACTAAATACTATTCTGCTCGAAAATTCTGTTTGAATGGATTTCAAATACTTTATTTAACCTACAACTTCTGTTCTTTCCTTAACAAAAATTTTAATTTCGACGGATATTACAAATTTTCTTGAAACATGCTTATAGAAATTGCTTTACGACATCTAATTTTAATTAATTAATTAATATGTATTAAACTGTTTTGAACATTAATTAATATTTTATAAATTTTAATCGTTTAATATAAATTCAACGTTAAAAGCTGATAATTTTCTTATTAAATTCTTATTAAAATTATAATGTTTAACTGGAAAAACTGGAAAATTATTATTATTTTCGGCCAGTGGCCGAAATGTATGCCTATAAGCCGTTGTGGATTTTGCATTATGATAAAAACGCGTTTGGGAATACTACTTTTCAATCTTTTTTTATAATATTGTAATATAAATTTAGAAATTGTTCAGGAAACTTTTAGGAAGGATAGAAAGAAAATTAATTTTTATATTATCTAATTTTTGTAACAAAAGCAATAATTTCTCATTGGCAGGTACTAAATTTGTTCTAAATCCTTATAAAAAGCATTAAGTTTGTTACGGCATGTCAATATATCACATAGGTACGTAGGACTAAAGAAGAGACAAACTTTTTTAAATTTGTTCTCTAAAGAAACAATCACAGAAACATTTCAAAAAAGATAAAACGCTTCTTTATTGAAAACCGCCGACTCCATACAAATTACGTTTTCCTCAAAAGGTTAATAATTCATAGCCTTTCCGGCGAAATTTATTTTTTAATTGCATATTTCAGTTTTCTACTCTGTTAAGGTAAAATGTTTTATGTTTTATTTTGATTACAGAGGATTTAAAAGTTTTAAGATAATCATACCTATAAGGTGTTTCACATAGATGTTCCGTCATAGGAAGTTCTTTGTTTAGAAGTGGTCCCCTCCTGAAATAATAGTTTAACTATGAGCAAAAGTGAGATCAATTTTATGTATAGGTATGCAAATGATCTCGTTTTCACAATGTACTTCTTGAGCTTAGCGAAAATTTCCATTTACAAACAAATTGTGCTAAACTAAAGTAGAAAACAGGAATTAAAAAGCCGAGGCTAAATTAGATAATAAATTATACAGAATGAAATGTGAGATGTAGTTGGTTGTGGTGAAACGACAGTGTTGCAGGTGCTGTAATATTCAACTTGAAAACGATTTTCTGATCCAAGTTCAAACGTATACGCTTCGAACTTGGCTCTACAGCTAAACCATAAACTTTATTTAAAATTCTTAATCAACTAATGATTTTATTCTATTAAAATAAATTATGTTTCTGTTTCATATTTCAACTTAAAAATGTATACAACTTTGACTAATTAAATAATGAGAAAATTGTACCTATGTTTCTTTATAATATGTATAGTTATAACATTTGCTTTAATTTCTTTAAAAGTTTTCGTAACCGTTTTTGAATCTGATAAAATAGCGAAGCTAAAAATTCTAACCACGTACTTTAAGCTTCTAGCATTCTTCCCTACAGCAGGAGATTTTGTGGATTCAACTGTCAGATGTCACATTTACCTTTACTGTACTTTCATTATTTATATAACCATTTTAACATTGAATTCTACTATCGTACATGCAACTGATTTAAATTGCAAAGAAAATTATTCTCCTCTACTTAAAATTCAAATTTCTGTTGGCAAAAATAGAGTTTTATAGTAATCCAGTCAATATTGTTTTTGTCCAATTACAATGAGGCACCTGGCCAAGATGGATTGCACAAAAATAGTATATTGAATATCCGGTTGAAAAACCACTTTTACCGGGCGAGTAGGCTACTACTACTGCAAATCCAGTAAAGTGATTGTTCAAATGTAATTCGTAAGCTATATTTTCTCCAACTAAAAGTAATTATTCAAATATAAAATAATAAATAGCTTTCAAATCTGGCTTTGAATCATTTACCGAGCTAATTCTATAAATATTTTCCAATCGACTGTATTATTATATAAAGAAGAATCATTTACTAAAACATAAATTGGAAAGAAGCTTACGTTTAGATTAGTTGGAGAAAAAACATTTAGTTAAAGAAATATAAAGGTAAAAGAAATATTATATTTTCATTTAAATCAAAAATTCTATTGATGTCGTTTAGATCTTATAGGAAGCTTATTGTGATCTCTGGAGCTCAATAACCATATAAATAGTAAAACTGTCTACCGCTGAAGTTTATATAAAATTTATAAAGTAATACTGTAGATTCTATCATACAGGTAACGAAAATCAAAGATTCATTTTCTGATAGCTGATTAACTTTTCCATTACACAATCTAATAATTTTATGAAATGTATAATAGGTAATGAAAATCAAAAATTTATTTTCTGATAGTTGATTAAATTTTCCATTAGAGAATCTAATAATTTTATTAAATGTATTTTCAAATACCAATGAAATTACATTTAGGTTTTATCAAAAGCTGAAAGTATAATAGAATCTTTCGACACATCTAACAATGTTATAATACATACGCTAATTTATTTTTAATCTATGTACTTATCTCTATTATAGCATGTGAGCAATTTTTGACTTGAAAATATAGCATAATATACGTACCTACTAATATATTTTATAATAATTTGCATATATTTTTTAAATTATTTAAAATAAACAATATCAATAATTTCTTTATGGTTTACGCTAATGTAGAGCATGATAAGTTAACCGATTCAAAATTTGGAAAGTTAAGTGCAAAATTATGCTTATGGATATCTAATAAACTGCTTTAGTAATTTGAACATTAATTTAGCTTAGTTATACTTGCAATGCAATGAATTCGTTCCGAATGAATGAAGATGTTCCGATAGTACAAAAACAAATTTATTCTAAAAACGAATTTAAAGATCCAGCTACTCCGAAAAACTACGAAAATAATGTTTTAAATTTAGATGCTGCAAACTTATTGAAAGATTCCCAGAATGTTAATGAAATATTATTAATGTGTAAGTGAGGATATGTAATAAACCAATTTGTCCAAAATGGCAACAGATGCCGGTGAAAAACATCAGCATAATACAACGAATCGAAAAGTACATTTGAGAATAAGTTCAAACAAAAAGACCCTAATCTACTAGAATATTCAACAGGTTGGCAATAAGAAAAAAAAACACAATTAGAAAAATGCAAAGAATTCAATTAGCTAAATCAAAACTCCTAATTTGTACTCATTTGATTACAATACACAAAAATAAAGAAATTAATGTTTTTATTTAAAAAGAATTTGAAATAAACAATGAAAAATTAAGAAACATCGCAAAGGAGAAACGCCCATACATCGCTAACAAATAATATTCAATTTTTTCGAACGTAGCGCTTCGAGCATCCGTGATTGGGATTATAAACCTAGTCGTAAAATTTAGGAAAATGGAAACCAAGATGGCATAAATTTAAAAATAAAAGCATATAAGCACAAAAATGCAACTAATTAATTATATAAAATAAAATATAAAACAACCTGCGGTAACTAATCAATACAATTAGTAAAACTTTCTAGTTCAAAACTACAAAATTGTGAATTTGTATAAATAACCACATACGTATCTTAAAAAAGGTTTAAAGATATCCCTGTTAGGAACAGGCAGTGAGATATGTTTGACATTTGATAAGAAAAGGATCGTTTGAAAAATTGAATGTGATGAAAGGAAATGTATAAGAGATCTTTACGTCGAAAATTTAAGTACAGGCATCGATTTCTAAAGTAACTATTTTTACAATTGTGGATTTCCTATCAAAAAGAATTTTTATAAGCTAAAACCGGATTATCGATTGATAATATGCCACAAAATGTACAATTTAATACTTTAATTTCAATAAGAGATTTGAATGTTTCATTAGTCAAGTTCAAATGTATAGAATTAAATAAATTTAAATTTTATTTCATTTTAATCTTATTAAAAAAGTTTGTCGTAATGAACAAACAAAAGATCCAGTGAAGCCAATTTATTTCATCTTTTAAATATCTTCAAGACTTATTCAAATTTCAAGTAAAATAATAAAACACTAGAATTTTAATTTTATGGGGCTGAGGTCTACGACGTTTCGACGTGATAATTACATAAATATTATATTTTATGGATTTTACCGGATTTTACTTTTACGTATTTATTATTACGAGCAGATCTGTCTTTTACACAATATTACTATTTAATTATTAAAATTAAAACACAGAGATCTCTGTTTTTAAGCAAAATAATTTGGCCGGAACATTGGAACTTTACTAAAATAGCATTTTGAAAATTAAAAAATATTTTTTAAAGTTGAAATTCAACTTATTATTATAATTTGGTTTCCATCAGCTGAATAACCAAATTTTGTAACAAGAGAAGAAAATAGGCCATGAAATTATTGCAATATTCACGATTTTGAATCAGTAGTTCTGCATTCGCCAATTACAACTTTTTACCGACTTCAAAAGATTTTAAAATAAATTTAAAAAATATGTATAACTTTTCCATTTTTCTGTTAATTTGCAGAAAGTTTCAAACGGCGAGCAAACTTCAACGAAGAAAATCTGTGTTTCCTCTGGTTTTCGAAGAAACTATATAAACGAAACAAACTATTTTCAATTACTCGTTCTGTTTCGACGACTTCCAACCAGGTTTCAGTAAGTAATTTCATGTCAGTAGGAAAAATATCTGTATAAGATAAAATAATGTAATTATTCCATATCGCTACAAAGACAGTTTGAATGCAAGTGAGGGATTTTTATTTATAAACAACTTGACGTTTATCATTAAATTTAAAACCTTTATTTTATGATAACAAAATCTATCTAAATCAAATCTTAGATTACCTTTTCATAGAGTATTTTCTTACTTTTTCTTACAAAACTGAAAATTAAATTATTATTATTACCAGATTCCAGGAGTATTCCATACCCCCAGACTCCCCGGTCCCAAAAACCGCAGGTTTTCGTGCATGTTGCTTGTTTGATTAAATATGGCAACCTGTTACTCTTCCACTACAAATAATATTATTGCAACAAGTTCTCTACAAGTCTTCACTAGTAAAGGGAAACTTCAAGTTTATTTTTTGGTACTTTCAATTCCTTTCTTCGACTTAACCAAGTCTCCTCTCTTGAAAAGCTTAAAAGTAGTTTAAAAGAGAATTTTTTTGATTTAATTCCTTCTTGCCTGAATATGGATAATAAAGGCAGTCAAGTAATTCAACCTTTCTGCGATTCTGCTTTTGCTACTGGTATTTTATCGTTGGGTATCAAACACCTGGTGATGCGGATTAGTTAGTAGTTCCAGCGCCTTACACATAAGAAAGACCAAAGATTTGAGAATTACAGTGAGCGAAAGACTGAATTTCAGACCATACTGGCAAACCTTCGCATAAGTCGATATCTTTCTGAGGCGAGACTGGAGAAGTAATTTGCAGTTGTCGAGAGGTGCAGTCAAGATTTTTTAGCAAATTAAAGACAGAGGCGTACGGGATAAACCTTATGTAAAAATTGCAGTTTATATAGTCGCTATCAGTATCGGAATTGCACACTATGCTATGAAATACAGAGCATTGTTGACGACAGCGGTGCAAATTTTAAAAGATTTTCTTTTCTGCACGGGATCTTAAAGCTGCTTAAGTTATTTCAGATCAGGAAAGTAATCCTTGCGACTTGATGGCTTCCGGCGGATAGGACACTGTCACCAACCGTTTTAAACGCGTTTTAATTGGGAGCCCTAAGATCTGGCAAAATCACATTTACAATTTTATTTATTTTTCAGTTTAATTAAGCCTCATAAACTTATTATGGTTGATTCCCATGTGGACCGTAACTTAAAGATTTTCACTGGGATACAAAAATTGTATCAAAATATTGTTAGAATTTTGTTGGGGTACGGTTTGTTTGTACACCTGATGATTGATTTGTGTTTGGAAAATAGCTTCCGTATTTGGTTTTCAACAGCGAACATGTGGGTGGTTGTCCGTTTGGACAAGAAGATGAGAGATTGAAAGCATCCGTGGAGTGTTCAAGTTATTTTATTAAGTGTTAACTTACCCGTATGAAGCTGATGATGTAAAATGTTTCGTGGTACTTGGCGGAAGTTCAATCGACTTCATCTTTCGTTTGGGGAGATAGACTAGTGTGGATGTTGTCGTGCCATTTGGAAAGATTTATTTGCAGTCCATTGTAATATGATTTTATTGGATGGTTTTGGTTAATCAATGCAATTTGCTATGTTGACAGATTGATTATTGAGTAATGAACTTTGTTTGATTATGTTTTGTTTTGCTTTGATGTTTTAGTGATCTTATTCAAGCCCTGTCCTTAAGCAAGAGAATAGGAAAGCGACATTCGGTTCGTGTAAAGTGGACCATGGAATCCTGTAATGAAAAGGTGCAAAGGGTAAGAAGCGAGGTAAGCCTCTGCAAATTTTTCCTAAATATCCAATAAAAAAAACCAAAATATAATGCTAGTCAACATTTAATATTGTTCATTTATCATTCCAGCAATGAAACTATGTAGACACACAAAGCATAAATAAAACAAACTGGAAGATGCTCTCTCAATCTGCCTTGATCATAAGTTCATATAGATCAGTAAGTGACCATATATACTCCATCCAACCACCCGATTCATCACAAACAAAAGTAATTAACATAAGATTCTCGAGTTGAAGTTTCGAATCACCAGGCGTTAACTCAAAAACAATACCAGGAATCTCTGAGAGAGAAACCCAACCCATGAGCTCTGTGCACCTGAATGGAACCTGTAGTGGACATTTCAGCGCTACTCGACAGCAAAACAACAATTTATTATAAATTTAATGTAAATTAATTACTTCAGATATATAATATCCTACAATGATATTAAAATGAAATTTATACCCTCTCTCCCTAAAATAAAAAGCCATTTATTTGTATCTTTTGTTTTAATTGTAATGCATCTCTGATTGGCAAAAATATTTGGAGATTGTGCCATTTAAACACTATAATTAATTAATATTAATTTTAATAAAGAATCTACATATGAAAAATGAAACCATGCATATTATATGTATAGAATGCTTAGATCAAAAGAAAAAAGGCTATATTAAATTGTCTCTTTGTACTTAACAAATTTGGAAACTAGCTCGCTTTTTTGATCTATTGTTGCCAATAGGTTTCCATTGTTACGATACATATACCACACCAGTATTTGGAATTTACACTTGCAACGATAACATAGTTTGTCGTCGTTTTTTTTTTTTCAAAAATGTACTCAAAGTACAAAGTGATGTTCTATTACGTTTCTTTGCCTTACCAAACTTCTATACATTTCCGTGATAGAACTACACGGATTGTTTATTGCACTATTCAGTTACGAAGTGTTAGATATGTACTCATTTGTCGGCCGAGTATGAAACATAGAGAAGGTTTCCACTTATCAATCCAATCCAAAGCAGTTTTCATCAAATAAACCACACCGCATATTCCTGATTGATTCCTCGTTGATTTGGTTTAGAAAAACTTTGTTTAACTTTGTTTTTTTCTGATAAATTTCGATCAACCCTGGTATATAAAAGTAACGATGGAAAAACTTTCTATATTGTAAGAATAATGACAAAACATAAATTTTTATGCTTTTAGAACGAGTTTTATAGCCATGTTAGAACGTAAAGAGAAAAGTTGTATTCTTCCTCAGACACACTATTCGGTTGATTAAAAATAGAGCAAAACTTTCCGTACACCTAATATCTCATTTTGTCAATTGTCCAAATATAAATACAACCGTAAGTTTTCCTTGCATACAAATTTACACTTTGCAATAATAAAATTTGCAAACTTAAGACAATGAAAAGTTGGGTTTTCCATTTACTTTAGAAGTTTCTTTTAATAACTCAAGTTTCAAGGTACGGCTGGAGTTAAATGAAATGAAAACCGAAATTTAACGCCAATAGTTACTACTTTTTACTTTTTTAAATTGAAAAAGCTCGAAACTGTTATAAATTTTAAAGCTTCCTATAGCTTATTATAAATTCCTGCCAGCTTTACGATATTTACGTTATTGAACTGTGTCTTTCTAATATTTCCTTTAATAAAAAAGCAAATAATTTTTTCGACTATTAAGAAGCAGTACAAGTAAGTCGGGCGTTACGACGTAGAGACTATAAAACCCTTGAAAGGTTTGCATAATTTCCCGCTACAATAAAGCATAAGGAAAACCGTACATTGTATAGTTGTCACAGTAAAATACTTTGTGTATAATAAACGCATTTCTTTCTTTTACTATTTAAATGTATTTGTTTCCTTTTTGCGAATTGATAAAAATTATAATTTTTAAAAAACAAACAAACAAAATTTGAATGGCACTTTATAAAACGCTTTATACATAATATAAAGCATCATATAAATAAAAAAATAAATAATAAAAACGATTTGTTTGTTTTCAGAAATATAAAAGAACACATAATGCTTTTCAAAAAATATTGTTTTCAAAAAGTGGTTAGGAATTTACATATCGTATGTATATGTATGCTTTTTAAGTTTACTTTTACAAATGCCATGTTTGTTTTTGAGTGTTATGCATTTTCTCCTCACGAAAATAGCACTCGAATAAGGCAGCACCTTCGAAGTGCGTTATTTGTTTGTATACTTTGTTGATTAAAAAAATGAAAAGAAATGAAAGAAAGGTTAACGACTTAAAAATATAAATATTGTATTCCCTTACTTAATTAAAATTGTAAGGAAAAGACGCTCAATAAAAAAAATTGCGGCAAAACCTTCACCCTCACATTTTACAAAAAAGTTTCATCTACCATATAAACTTTTACAGCCACATAAAAAGAAACAAATCTTCTATTTAATGGTGCTTTGAATAGTGAGACCGCAGTTCAAAAAACATGCTAATGATATCACGGCTAAAAAAAAGTTGTTCTCCAAAACATCAAGTTTTTGTCTTGTGTATGCGATTTCGGTATTTTTCTTTGTTACTTTGTTGTACTAGTAAAATATTAAAACTGTTGTGTTATATGTTTTTGCTTTTGAAGAGTTCATCCAATTTGAAATAATTAAATTACTTCATTAACAAAGAGACGAGTTTTTATATAGATTATGAAACAATAATCAAAGCAAAATCACAAAGGTCAATAATCCATGCACGTTTTGAAATTTCTAAACGGAAATTGAAACTGTCAAAAGCAATATTATTTTATGTATATCAAATTGTAGACTACAATGGATAACTTTCCGATTCGTGTATAAATAGCAACATCAATTTTAAAAATGATGTTGTTCGCGTAACACGTTCGTATAAATGTATCAAAATTTTGAAATAATATCAGCTGGCTGGCACGAAGAATAATGAAATCTTTCAGAAAAGAAAATCCTTAATAACAATTCGTACGTCCTAACATTCCAAATTTGTTTGTTAATGTCGCCTAAGAACTCGAGAACTATGCAGAAGCTTTGCCAAGATATGCAATACATACTTGGTTTGTTATTATTTAATAAGCAAACCTAAGGAGTGCGTCGGCTGAATCCTTGGAATGTTATTATTGTACTGGAGAATACAATTTTTGTGGTAGAATAATTCACAAATGTTAGAATTTATCTCTTACTACACTAATAACATTAATATTCCACACAAATATCTGCAATTTAATATCATGTGACCCAATATGAGATAAAGCAATTTTTCATATTATATCAAGAAAATTGCAACATTTATATCAAGGAAATTGATTGCCACAAAAAATCCAAAAATATTTCCTAAATTAAGAAACCGTCAAACTAAACTCATAAATATAAAACAACATATAAATTGAAACTCGTCTTAAAACAATAAATTTCGATACTCCCTAAAAAATTATAAATACATACTTGTGATATTTTAATGGCGAAGGGTATAATAAAAGTATGATAATTAAGCTTGATATTGTTAAATTTACATATAATACATAATTTTGTGCTAATTAATTTTACGTAGGTGTAAATTGAGCTTGATTTATTTTTGATCACGCAAAGCCTGCTATAAGCTTACGAAACGACATTTTTTTGTGTTCCACCGCTGTACATAGTGTTCTCTGTTTTCCTTTGACAAACACGAACACGCAACTGGGTAGTTTACATAAATTTGGTTCGAGAAAAAAGCTAGAATATTAAATTTATTTCCATAAAAATGTCAACATTTAAACAGAATTCCTACAAAAATTTGAACTTTTATGTTCAAATAACTGATATAATTAAGATTAATGAGAAAATAATTGAATTTGATAATCTAAACCAGTAAGAAATTTTAAATTTATTTATTTATTTGACTGACAAATTGAAAATTTAAGCCAGAATTTCTTGTTTTGCATTGACAAAATTTTAATGCTTTTTAATTTCAATAGAAGATTGTACGTTAAGTTGATGGAACCCATTAAGAGATTGCTGGGTTAGCTAAATGTTAAATTCATCAAAGAAAGTGCTTTATGCTTTATCTACGAAATTAAATTTAGTATGTACTCAAAAAATATACAATAGTAACATATAACATTATCGACCTATTTGAATTTAAATTTATCACATTTATAGCAATGCATTAATTAGAAAAAATCCAAAACTTTTAATTGCTTTATTTTAAACAAAAACAATATTCTATCTTTCTTCGGTAAGATTACCTTTAGTGATATAGTTATAATGATCTTTAGAATTATTATTTTCAATATTGCAAAACTTTTTATTTTCACAACTTTTCCCCGTATTTTTAAATGTACTTTTCGGTTACAATGTCAATAAGTTGTTGTAAAAAAGTAAAAAGATTGATGTATGTCAAACGCCGACGCAGCTCCAAACGGCGTCGATTCAAGTTGAAACATGATTTACTTAGAAACGTTGGTGTGCTTTACCAAACTTTCTACAGCAAACTTTACAACAATTATAACATGTAGAGATTTAAAATATATTCAATAAGTATATAGGTACTATTCATATTTACCCCACAGTGTAACAAATTTCAGTAATTTGTTTTATATTGTGGGTACACCTATGCCTAGAATCAGATTTGGAGAACTGGTTTAGGTTTTGATGGCCAGGGGACTGAATTTTGAATGTGAGTTCAAAAAGTGAGTGTGGTAGTTTTCGTCTCGTCAAAAGATTTTGGTAAGTTTTGCTTTTTTAAATGTGATAACTTGTGAGAGACATTTTACTTACATTACCGTATTTCTATCTTTTGTATTTTTTTTGTCTTTGAAAAAATGTATTCGCCTTCGATTTAATAGTTTTATTAATAGCGAGCCATTTTTATCTATAAGAATTTTATCTTTGCTCGCGAATTCCACAACGTTGAATTTTAAAACAAGTAAATATTTAATTTTAATAATGGAATTATTTTTCTACATTTGGTGTAGACTAATTGTCGTTTTTATGTTTCTCCACTAGGATAACATTAAGGCAAGTAGCTACGATTTATTATTTTTTACATCTCTGTTGTGGCTGTCGGTTTGTTGGCAGCAAACTTTCTGCAGTTTTTGCTTTTTCGCTATCGACTCATATACAGCTGGTCGTAGCACCTCGGGCTTTCTACACAAGTATTAAGCTGGTTTATCTTCTCCAGAGTGTAGAAAAAAATTCTGTTGCACATCCAAGAAAAACAAAAATTATAATTAAAAAGGGTGCATAGAATAGGTGATAATGGAATTAAATTCTATTCCAATATTTTGAATAATCTACTTGATAATCGTAGGGTTAATTCGTCGTTTGTGTACCACAGAACTTCATAAATCAGCTCTTTGACGAGTGCAATGTTTTCGTCGGTACTTGCATACGCAGGTCGTTCTTCATTGTGCAACTGATGTGGACCATTTACGAATTACATATTGCTACCATTTCAAGGCTCATACACTATTAACCGGATCGCTACACAGTTCTTGTATCCACCACACGGCTATGGTTATATCCTTCTCTTCCTATTCCTAATATATAAAATGTTGGTATCCTTTTACCAAACGAAAAAGTAACAATCTGATTGGTTGACTTTTTGTACTAGCTAGCTACTCGTCTGCAGACGGGCTTTCCAGCTAGTTATCTTACATTATCTAAGAGTGTGGTAAGGATGAACTAAAAAGTAGTCAATGGGTCAATTAGATAGCTCAAGTTGCCTGCGAGTTTATGTTTGCTTTCTTTTGTAAATCAAAAAATGGCAAGATCTTATCAATTCATTATTAAATTACAGTGTAAGCTCTTAGCATACTTTAATCCTATATCACGTATCCTATTATATAACTTAGGAACCCAGCTAAGTAAATATTAAAAGGAGCTTGCTAGTGGTGTTGGTTAACCTAATTCATTGAATCGATGACAAAGTTTTAGCGAAGACTTGGTATTGGAGGATTTATTAGACAATAATAAATAATATCATAATTTAAAAATAACTAAAGAACAAAATATCAAGTGTTGGGTATCTTTATCTCTTATATATTTTTAAATTGATACCTTTTTTTATTCTCATAGATTATAACAGAAAACAGGAATTCAAAAGAAATTAATTTCCTAAGTTATTTCCCTATGATCGTGTGCGACGTCGGTGTCTCGGTATGTATTTTATTGTGGTTCTGTGTATGCAAAAATAATTACTTCTTGTTATTCTATTTATAGTTATCCAATAGTGTATTGTTTTATAAGGAGCAAAAGTGGAAGATTTCGTAGAGGGTTTGTAATTTCTAATCACAGACGAGCCATTAAGAACCACTTTTTCTCCAAAGAAAACAAATGCTATATTTACATACTTACATAAAAAGTAATAATTAAGTAATTAAAAATATTGTTTATGGTAACCCTATATAAGTTAATCCACATAATGTAAAAGAACTCACTCATCTTCTTCAATTAAATACTCAGTTCTTAAAAATTAATTAATTAATTATGATGTATAAAATATTATTGACATAATTGATAATAATAAAAATAACGAAAATAACAAAAATAATGGGATGTAAAGATAAAAGGTGAAAAAATTGTTCTGTAAAAAATAATTGACTAGAATAATTAAATATAGGATCTACTATATAAGGGAAAGTGATTCGTTTAAATTAATTATTAATATATTTCTAACTACAAGAAGAATTCGAATTTTAAAAAAACAACGTTAATTAGTAGATATTAACCTTATTATTTATAAGTTCTTAATTATATTATAATACGTCAAAGTTTTATATAATACCTCGTATTATACCCAAAATATTTCAACGTTTTCTCGTGCAAAGGTATTGGCCTTTATAGTTTTTGGAATAGAACAAACCTTATTGATCAGTGTAAGTAAACATAATTTATATAATATGATAAATTAATACTATATTATTTGTACTTGTCAAATTATAATATACACAGCAGTACTTACTATGTAAATTATCATGTTGACAAATAAAAATATTAGAAGAAGCAAAGAGTAAACAAATGTTAAAAGATCATAAAAGTACAATCATAAAATATCATAAATCAAAAAATTCTTAAATAAAGCAGAACTCTGTTTAGTACTTACTTGGTTTTTAATTTACAGATACAATAATAATAATTGAACCAATCAAACTAAAAAAAATGAACAGATCTTGGTTTTCGAAAAAGTTTCTTCTTCTTTATAATTTTAATTTATTGATATGATATTATGTATGTAGAATCCGAAATATTACAAATCTATAATGTAATAATCTGACCCTTCAAAAACAGACAGAATGTCAGAACTCAAGTAAATCCTCAAAACAGTTCTAGAGGGAATAGTAAGTTTTAATGTAGGTAGATCCTTAGATCTCGCCCGAAAGGTTTCTAATGAATCTCTAGATGTAAACTCATATTAACAATAATGAACAGCATTTGAAATTTTAGCACACGTAACCACCTAAGTACTAGAATTGTTTTATAATGTAGAGCGATAGTTTCAAAGAAAAATTTTCTACTTATTTTATAGAAATTTGTAGAAGACTTTGTGCTCTACATAATTAATTTATTAAAGCAATGAAGACTGCACATATGAAAAACTGTATATTTAATATAATGAAATATTAGTAGTTGAATATCATAATATTATAATATTAGATTACCTATAACTAATAAACTAATAATTAACTTGGATAAGGGAGGATCTACGGGCGTCCATTGTTAAATTTGACTTGGAATGCTGAAACCCTTGTTATTATTATAGAAAGGTCATATTCAAATCTCAAAATAAAACATTGAAGTCTGAAAGTTGAAAAAAAAACTAGTATATCGAAGCAATTCTTTTGTCGATATACTGGAAGCCCATCCCCGCCTAAATAGGTAATACCTACATTAAGAACAGAACATTATGTATATTCAATATTGTTTATCAGTATACAAGTTGTACATATGTATATCTATTTATCATACACAACTAAAACAAGTTTATAATATATCATATTTATGTATGTTTGTAATAGCATTGATTATACTATAAAAGATACCATAATTATAATACCTATGTACATTAAATCTTAACTATACAATAATAAACTATTCAATCAATGTATCAATATCTATAAAATATAAAATACATACTAGATACTAAAATATAATCAATCAACGTAAATAATAAAATATACAACAAGTAGTTATTTTAATAAAAATAAACTGCTTTATATCAAACCAAATCGAATTGTTTTGTAGTGTAAACTCGATGGTGAGATATGAACGAAAGATAGATTATTTAGGTATTTAGAATAAATGATTTTCTGTAAACTTCGGATATTAGTTTTTGCACCAGTTAATACTAATGGTTCATTAATGGAGTTTTTAATATTTTAATTATAACTGTGTTAATTAATTAAACCTCCGTATTTATAATTTTCCTTCCTCAGATTTCCTACAACTTCCAAATCGTCTTAATGTGGTTGTTCACATTTCTATAGAATATTTAAACATTTGCCAAACCACTTTAATACAAATTATGTTAGCAACACATTGGAAATTGATTAGTGAATTAAACGTAATGAGCTTGTGTTCTACCTTTCCTGATTGCTTCATGTAAATTTCATAATCTTGAATGTGTAGGCGTAAGTAGGTACTCCAAAAAGCCCGCTATCAAAATCTCAATACATTTAGCCATGTTTAACAATTTCAGTTTTTTCGGTCAATTTTGTTTCAAATTTTCCATTAAAATTCACGCAGGCATAATTGAAATTGACGTATTTTTAAGTGGAAATTTATAAAACGACGAGAATTATCTGTAGCCTCATCCATTTGTAACTTCAATTTCTCTAACATTACAACAGCTAGAATAATTAATTTTACGTCTGTTCCAATTTTGGTTTAACAATTTTGTCGATTAACAAAGCTGAGCAAGTAACACTCAACATGTTCATTCAATAAATGCTGCAGGGTTGACTAATTTTATGCAATTATTGCCGTTACGTTTTCTAACTTGGAAACACAACAACTTTTTATTGTCGGAAAAATAAATTTTTAGCTTGATTCGAAATCTTAATTAAAGCATTACTTTTTCCTACCAAACTTTCGAAATTAATTAAACTTGAAACTAAGTTACTAATTCCTTTGTTTGCAAATCTGTTACTCATCAAATTATAAATAATTAAATTTTTACAGAAATCATTTCACCGTTGCTTAAGGAAGTTGCTTGTGGCAAAAATCATGATAATGTTTTTTAAAATATTACAGCTGTTCCAACTTTCAGTATAAATTTCAATGTTTTTTTTCAATTTCACCACCTGCATCAATAATTTATTGCAAGATTAAAATTGAGTTTTCTTTGTCATTATTTATAACTTAGAATTAAATTGGCTTCAAGCATAACATAGAGGAAATCAAAAACAGTTTTGAAACCACTTCCGTTACACTTTTTAATTTTAACTAAAAATATCGGATTCGACGTTATTTCGACTTTTCCGAAACATTTTAATAAAATTTGCTTACCTAATGATGTGAGAAGCCACAATTTGTAACTTTAACTTATCCAGTTTTGATCATGATGCTGTTTAGAAAACCTCTTCATTTTGTAGGGGCTCTGCAACAAACAAACGAGAATATTAAATCTGCTTTTAATCAAAATTAAGTGTTTCATAATTTTACAAACTAAACCGCCGAGTTCACACGTAAACTCCACATAACTTAGCAAAAATATTTCCGTCACACCGACTATAAATTCGCCAAGCTAAAATACTGAAGAGAAAAATATAGCAACCTTAAATTATTAAATGAACAAGCCCGTTTAACCAATAAAATCCTTCCTCCTCGGGATAATACAATATTTGTCTACTTCAAACTACTTTGTTACTATTATTTAACAAAATTTAAAATAGTTGATTCTTCGAAACTGAAGTAGCATAAATTTTAAATAGAAAATGTTTATATTAAATAACTTGGAAAATTTTGAAAATGCTCTACACGTATGGTGTCACTGGAGACGTAATAGATACCGTTTTCCTTCTTCCTGCTACTTTAAACTGAAAAGGATTTCAGAAAACCGACACCGTCGTTTGCCATTTTCTATCTTAAGGAGCACATAAGAAAGTGCAATTCATTAAATTTTCGAGCTCAATGTAGTGCTGAAATTTCTCGTAAAATAACAATGTTACAAAGCCGCAAAATTTAGAATTTAGTTTATGATGCCGAACAACTAATCGTTTAGGATAATCTGAAATCTAACCCAAGTTACGAAGCGTAACTCTACCGCCGCGCTCCGTAATCAAAACTTTTAAAATCAAAATGGTCTGATTTCTATACTTAATAACTTTTTTCAACTTCCATTTTTTTCAGGCCAAAAAACATTTCGGGATTAATTCGACATGTTGCAGAACTCTCATAAATTGAGTTAGCTAAGTTTGTAAATTGACCTTAAAGTTTATTATATTGCATGACAAATTAACCAAGTTATGGTAGCTTTGTGCATCAAAGAGCTTTGGGAAAGCTCACATATAGTTGAGTTGAGTTGAATTAAAAATTTAAATTAATCTTAAAATTAAACAGTTAAATAGTTGCAAAATTTAACTTTTGTTTTACGATTTTCTCTTGATTAAATCTCCTATTTGAACTCGTTTAAAACTTTGAAATAGTTGATAATAAAACTAAAATTCTGCTGTAACGAAATAAATGGTACAAAAGTACCCAAGTACTTAATATTTTCAATTACACCATAATGATGCTACATACAATTAAACTTTCCTCATTACAAACTCGAAAGAGAAATTGCATTTGATCTCTCTATAAGCCGCTTTTATATCATACAGTAGTTTTACAAAATGCTAAAGCAGAAAAGAAGCTTGCAGTGTGCTTTAATAAACCAGACTAACAATCCAATTGAACTACCTATCAAGTCAATGAGGTAATTTTTGAAATTGCCATAGAACTAGCATCGTTACTAATACGTGACCAGGTTATTTACAATGGGAATCAACAATTTAAGTCGTATTATGTGCAAAAAATGTATAAAACAATCGATTTCGAATCTATTTGTTTTATTAGCTCCCAAATTCACTCGTTACTGCAAAATAATAAATTATAACTTTATGAATTTTTTTAAGTTTTAAACTTTATTTAGACGAAAAAGTCAAGCGACAAGTTAGAGAATTAGATCTTGAAAAATAAAAATTTTGGTCAAAAAGGATTTTTACATTAGAAGCAAGAATAACATAGGCATAATAAACGATTCTTACATTTAAAAGGTTTTTTTTATATTCAAAATAAATCACTTTTACGCACTAGTACGGAAAATGATCTATACTTTTAAGTCAGATTATTTTATTAATTAAGTATGATATGAAAAACGTTAATTAAAATAAAAATCGACAATTTTTAAAAAATGCAGTGGAAGATAGAATTTTGGATGATACACGTTACATGCGTTTGATAATTACTTTCTTTCTACCCCGATCGTATAGACTAGTATTAAAATACGTAAAAGTAGACTTCAAAGTACTATTACAGTTTCATTTCCATATTTCTATGTGATCGTTTCAAAAATGATTACAGTGTAGGGTTTCGTTTGAAGTAATTCCTTATTATAGAAATAACATAATATACTATGTATGCATAATTTAAAACTATCGCGTAGTGGAAATCTGAAAACACATTTTATGTGTTCAATACTTGAATTAATTTTAGTACCTAGCACTAAAATTTGTAATGATGTATGAAATGCTCCAATTCACTTTATATATCAATAAATAAATTAAGGAACAACACTCTTTTTTATTGCTTATAAATAGATAGGTAAATATTATTATATATTTATTAGTAAATTGTTTAAAAACAATCCATTATTATTATTGAAATTTCGTTGCAAACAAATCCGAGTAATTTTCACTTGAAATTTAAAATATACACACGAAACTAAATTACAAATCAGTGGAATCGAATGTATTTTTTCATAATAGTGTAATTAGTTTTACGTGTAATTCGAACCACGGCGTAAATATCGCCAACTTTGTTATCTTTGTGAGGCTTACCATAGCCTGATAAAATATAAACAACAATTTGCGCTGCTTTCTCCTTCCTTCTCATCTAGTGCAGATAGAATTTGAAAAATTCAGCAAAGCTTAAAATATAGAATTTCCTGTTTACTTCACTGAAAACATTTGCATTTGTGAAAGTTTTTAAAATTACCGTATCTATTTCGAAAGATGTAATATTAGAATTGCAGGGTGCCGAAAATGGTATTATACAATTCAACAATACCAAATCAGAAAAAGGTTTTGGGATTTCTGCTTAAAAATAAAGTTAAAGATATTTGATATCCTACTTTCTATCTGGTTATAATAATCGCAATTTATTTTAAAATGTTTTAAAGAAGCGAATTTTCCTTCTTTATGTCTACCATCGGGCTTATCTGGTTTAGTTTAAACTAGCCAATCTTTACTTCAATCGGTTTCTTTCTTTAATACCGATATTTCGGCATGTGATCTCATCCAGTATTTAGTATAATTTAGTTTTACATAGAAACTGCGTTTAATAATTATGTAAACTTAAATTAAGCGCAATTTAAATGTATATTTAAATATAATTAAATGAGCCGAATGGCGCGTAGTATTATTTTGCCATTTGAGAAGAAAATTATTTTAACTAAAACTTTGCTTCTGAAAATTTTAACAATAATTCATTAAACTCGCAAGATAAATTTAAAATTATTTATTGCTTTAAAAATTTATAAATCAACTCGAGTAATTCTTATACTTTATATTTATATATTTAAGAGCATTCGAAAGTTTTAACTTTTATTTTGTTAGTTATAAATAAAACTATAATTTTTAATATAAATTAAATAATCCGGATAAAAGAATTTTAGATTGCGTAAGCTCTACATATTTTATTCGGGTTTAGTTTTGGTTTCACGCATATTTATACACGGGAACCCAACGTAGTTTCACAATCCCTTTCAATACATTTTAACACACCTGCTTTTATCAGATCGGAACTTTGTCGATTAAATTATACTTTTAAATTATAGGTATTCGACCGATATTTTACTGTACAAGTGTGTTCGTTCCGAATTCATTTTCCGGAGTTTTTGCTTCCTCCGTTGCTATAGAAGTTGGCTTAGCAGAATGAGTTATAGATTCAACTTTTAATATCCGGAAATTGACCAAAATGAAACAACTGCATCCATTTCAATTTTTTGTATCGTTTATTTCGCATATATTTGTATAAAAAGCACTGCCTATGTTTCTAAAGAAAATATGTTAAATTTTGCACAAGGAATATTCGAGTTTCAGACTTTTTATAAAACGGTTATTACTTTTAACTTTAAAAACAAATTTACATACTTCCTCCATATTTCCTTTGCAACGGCATTATTGTATATATTTTTTCTAATTAGATGAAAGCTTCTGCGATGAGTGGAAAATAATTTTGTGTTAATGTAAACTCGGAGGAAAAAATTACTTTAGTCTTGGGAAAGGGTTTTTTTTAATTATTTTGTCGTTCTTGTGTATGATGGAAAGTACAGAAACTTTACAATTTACAAGTCTCACATCATCAAATTCGGGAAATCTTCAAATTTAATTGATTTAAGCGCATAACAATTTTAAATTAGATAAATACGCGTTTGACAAAATCGCTCGCGCTTTGCTTTCACGGTTTTTTCCATATTCTCGATTCTTGAATTACTTAATACCGGGATAACGAAACCTTTGTGTAAAGGCGAACTGATCTGATAACAATTCCACTGCTTGTATATTTGCACCGATAAAAGCTTATAAATTAACTAAAATAATTCCTTATAAAACTTTTAATTAAAAAGAAGCAAAAGCAACAAACTCGCTATAAAAAATTCGCTTAAATTTATGATTCAATGAGCAACTGTTAAAATGGAAAATAAATATCAAAAACCAGCAATTAAATTAATTTTGTGAACTGCATAGTTAAGTTGAAAACTTTTCAAAATTATTAGAATAGCAAAGAAATTAAGTTTTCAACTGTTTCAAAATTAACATTTACAAAACAGAAATTCTAAAAATAAAACTTTACTATATTTACCTTTAAAATTCAGAAACTTTGTTAAAATATTATAAATTTTGATAACAAAAGTTTTCCACCTATAAATAACATTTTTTTTAGCAAACGTAGGCATTAACCAGTAACGCTGTTCGACATGTAGATAAACTACCGAAAAAAAAAACGAATGAAATTTACTTTTTGCATCAGGAATTACATCATAAGCAATTAAACTAATTAAACAGACATCGCTGTAAAGTACCATGCCTCTTAAAGATATTAAATAATTTAGCTTTATATAAATGATAATTCTTGTAAATATTTAAAATCATTTAAAAACGTTAGGTTGGATACCTTCGTAAAGGCCACTGTGTGTCTTTAACAACTGTAAAATTAATGTAAGAACATGACGTCGCCTATGTTATACAAATACGCTAACGCAAACTGCGATTTTATCATAAAATTCATTAATTTTTCAAAATGTTTACCTTTTAAAAATGTAATAAGAAACCCTTTTGTAAAATTTTTACAATTTATCATATTATTCTAAGTTTTTTAAAAATAGATTTATATTTTCAGTTGTTGTGACGTAGCATACATATTTTAGTGTTTCTAAAACAATTTTGCATATACATTTTGCGAGATAATAAAGTAACTTGACAAATCATGCCCAGTTTTTTCAGTTAGCAAAGACATATTTTAAATTACTTTAAAAGCACAAATTTAATAAAAAGAGAAGTGGGAAATGATAAAATATTATGTTGTTACGTTTTAGTCTCAAATTTATGAATCGTTCAAAATAGCAGGTACCATTTACGCTCTAAGTGAAATTAATGCTTCAGAAATTATATGAAAAGTAAATTTAAAGAAAAATATACAAAACAATTTTTTGATTAAATACCTACGTAATTTTGATAACATTATATTTGACTGGATATATTGATTGTAATTATAATTTTAATCTCGGAAGCTGCTTCTACAGTTGTGTGGTTTTCTGTCGGCTTGTCAAGAGGTAGATAGGATTTCGAATTTGGTCTAATTAGAGCACTAATTTATATAAATTTACTAGCAAGGTTTAGAAACATGGGTTAAAATCATGAAACGTAGGTAAAAATATTTATAATTTTATGACAAAACATATACTACTCTTGCTCTATTCAAATTAGAGTTTAGAACTTCAGAATCCTCCTAATGAGTATAAAGGGAAAATGTAAACTGCTTGTTTGTAGTGACGCTAGAAATCTACAAATTATTTCAGTCACAACGCATTTAGAGATACTTAATTGATTTTTAAACCAAATCTACACTATCGCTCATAGCAACGTCAAGTTATTACTTTTTTTCGAGATTTCAATTCTGTAGTTTTCTTTAAATGGATTCGTGAATTTTTTTGAATTCAATTTCTATGAAGGATAACTCTTGTCGGTTACCTCAAATTTTAATATACTCACCATACATGCCAACTGTCAAAACCTATTGTTATTGTATCTCTTGATTTTATTCTTACAGTCAATAAAATACAGAATAAACTTTTTTCATTTTTAACCAATAAAGCAAATATTACCCATTCAATATTTTTATATTAAATTTTTTACGATGAAGAGTTCTCTCGTTATTTTCAAGTTGTACGCTTCCATAATTAAATTATTTTTGTAATATTATAAGAAAACATCTTTAATATTATATTCAGTAAGTAATTTAATGCTCAAGATGCCTATATATTGCCGCATATATTGAAAATTTTAGATTTAAAATATCTAGATTAAAAGCACTCGATATATAAAAGGCGAAATAAATTACTTTCGGTAAACCGCACTGCACTTTCCTAATACTATTAAATAATTGAAAATTTTGCATTATAATAATAAATTGATAACGGCATGTTAAGTTTTGAAATAAAATATTTGTTTGTTGGGAAAAGCTTTGTATTTCTAGACGAGTAAAAATAAACATAAATCGGAAGAATAGAATTATTTGCTATTTTAAACAAAAATCAAAAACAGTTCATTGTTTCTACTTTTACAACTTTTATTTTAAGTCGATGGTAATATAAAGCTAGCTTTGCTTTGTGTTGTACAGAAAGCACAAAGAGCATCGCAAATTTACTTAGATGTAATGGGGTATTCTCTAATTTTAACAAAGTACGGAATCATTTGTTAACACAAATAAAATAAAAGATTTTTAAATGGCTTTGGATATTTAAAATTACTTTCGAATATGAAATTTAAAATTATAATTATTAAGTTTATTACAATAAATTGTATAAAACATTTTATAATCGAAATAAACCCGCATGGCTTTAAGATTAACGAGGAAATCAAACCATCATGGCACAAATAACTTGGTATGACTCTAATGAAGATTGAGAAATTGATACCAAATACTTTGCTTTTCCATATAAAATAAAATAAATATTATATTTTAAAATAAATTTTATTTCTTTAATAATTGTGATTTACCAAAAATACTGAGTTTAAAAATCTTTTCAGCGCTGAAAATACATATAAATTCAGACGTGCCGATGATTGCTGTGTATGAAAATTGTAAACAAAATTGCTTTTCTGTTTTATAGTTTATCTTTTATTAGATTTATGTTTATTTTGCAATTTTACTTTAAAATTGTTTATTTTAAAACCCTCAGTTGTATTTGAATTCATGTTGATTTATTACTGCAGATAATTCTAAACTACGGCAATTTTTTTAAGTTCATTTGGTGTGCCATGTATTTATCGCTTCCGTATAAATCGGAAATAAATTAATGAGTGTAAAATATTTTTTTTCTAAATCAGCTTTTTAGTATAATTATAAAAGAAATAAATAAATACTGTAATAATAAAGTTAACCATTTGTATTTGCTAAAGTTGAACAATTTTTGTAATGATAGCAGCATAAATACATTTTATTACATAAAAAAAATGGGAAATATGTCTTAAAAAAGTACTAAAAAAGCTATAACCATAAAGATGAACCTAAAAACCATATATTTTATCAGATCAGTAATTGAAAGACCATAAAACAATGCAACAGTTAATTGAACGAATCGGCCTCAAGTTGAGGTCGAACTAGATAAAATTTGTGAGACTCGGGTGTTTACTTTAAAATTTCGAGAACTTTACACTAAACATCTGATTTATCCATTTATAATTTTAAAAAAATAAAATTCCTTATAAAATAAATCTCGTATAATACCTACCCGTGGTTGTTAATTACTCAAAATCGTAATTGACAAAATGAGGTTGATACAATGTAATTGTATTTACTAAATAATCCAACTGTAGACGTTATTGTTACGTTATATCAACGGCAAATTAAACACTTCATAAAATGCAATTGAGTTGACGTTATCAATATTTCCGAACTATATGACTCTAACGTCGTGTATTCATATTAATAGAATACGACACTATTATGAAGTCAAAAGAACATCAAACATCATTTATATAATATTTAATTGTCTGTTCAAAATAAAATCATTTCATTTGGCGCACAGCGTGAGTTTAGGCTAAAATGGCAACTAACCATAGAAGCTGAAAAGCAGCTTAGATTAAATCTATCAAATCAATTAGACCCACAAAAGACATCCAAACCCAACCCAACTCAATTCATAAATCAAGAACCAGAATTCCAGATTGTTGACGGTTAAATGTTAACAATGTCAAAGGTTGCCAAGTTCGAACTAATCGAGAAGTTAAAATTAATAGAGAAATAAATAAATTTAATAATTTAATAATTAATATTCTTGAATACTAGCAGGTAATTTCGGCATTTGACCGCGATACAGTGAAACTCGATTAATGTGGAACTCGCTTGGTTGAGAACAAAATTGATGTACAACTCGATTAATATAGAACTCGACCAATGTGCAACTTGATTGGTTGGAAACTTGATTGACGTGCAACGATGTGCAAGATAAATAGATAGAATTTTTTCACTGGTAGTTTGATATATTTTTTGGTGGTTAAAAACGTCGACGAATCAGGGTATTTTTTTGGTTCGTTTGATCCGTTGCAAAAAGCACACAATGCTTTTTATAATTTTATTATTAATTATTATCATCAAATTAATGTTTACAAAAAATTTTTTTATAACTTTGAAATATTAGATATGATGCTGCAAAAAATATAAATAGCTTACGAGTAAACCATAAATTAGAAATTTTCTAAATAGAATCGACAAGAAAGTAAACAAATGTAATTTAAGGTCAAATTTACCAGGCGCTTTTACGTTTGTGTATTTTTGATAGCATGCGTACATTTATTTTACAATTAATTACAAAATAATTATACAAATACAAATTATTATTTACAAATAATTATTTGAAGTCTGCCAAAATTTACCTTAGAAATATCATTACAGCTTCGTTGATTTCAAATTGCCCACATTAGTTATTGAAATTATTTACAATTACAGCTCAATAGGTTATTGAGATTAATAGGTTTTTACCTACATATAGGTTTTATATAATTTATTGTCACCTTAGGTAACAACTAGCTTGTACTGTTGTGGAAGTGATGACGCAGATCCCTCCTGTAAGTAATTATACTCTTTCGAGCAATAAAACCCTTTTTGCCTTTTAAATTTTATGATATGATAGTAAGGATTTTCTAAATGCAAACACTTGTAAAGTTTTTAAACAATCGTAAATGGTAATACAGTGGTCTCATATCCATTAAAACCTAGGTGTATAAATTTAAACACAAATGCAAACAGAATAAGTTAGAAAATAAAAATTATCTCACTAGGGAGCTATTCAGAAGCTTACATCAATCGCTTTATCCAAACTATCCCAACCGATATCTATAAATTAAATAAAAATAATTGATAGAAAAATAATACACCGGACTACCAACTTGTCTTAAAACTCCAACACTCCACTAAATTTAAAAAAATGTTAAAGGCATAATAAAAATTTTCTCGATAATTTTTGTGTAATTTAAATTTTTGAAAGCATGAAACAGCTCTTATCTACTCAATTAATGGCTGTTCTATGGTTTTTTCTTATCATATAATATCTAATATGCAGATACAACCAGTCTAACGCTTTAGGCAAAGCAAAATCAGAACCACTCGTCTTTCGATTAAATGGTTTCTCACTAGTTGGAATTTTTATTTTGAAATCAAACTACTTATACGTACAAACCATATCTTTCTGTTTATCATTTTTTCCGTAACGGACCTCTTATTGATTATTTTAAAGTTACCAACCTAAAAAGTAAACATATACTTATATATTTAATTTTTAAATAAATCAGATAATCATTAGTATTTTAAGTAATAAAATTTAATTAATATTATTTTATTTAATTTATTTAATTAATAAATTTAAAAAATTAATATCGAATATAAAGTACTCGTATAAAAACCAAGTTCAAGAAATGGTAAATAAATATTAAATTTAAACTTAAAATTTAAATATTGAATCGATATTTTAGTATAATATCGTCCTTTCTGTAACCATAAAATTAGAAAATCAACAATTACGTTTACTTATAACCAAACACAAAATAAATAAAATAATTATAATGTATACTACGAAATTATTCTTATTATTCAAAAAGTTGTATTCAGAATTGTTATTTTTCAAATGGTTTTTTCCTGTTGGGTGAATTTTGAAACCAAAAAAACATACGTTCACAAAATTTATGTATACATAATATAATTTTTCAAAATGTCACGAAAGAAAACATAAGTCAAGATAAAAAGAATTCATTAAAAATGTAAACGGTATGTGAAATGAAACAATTACGTTCCATTTGAAATAGTAATGTTGGCTTAGCATACTTTCATACATATTTTTAATTCGCACTTATTAAAGTTTTAGAACCGGTAAAACAGAAGTGATATTACACGAAAATACAAAATTTATCTTTTGTGATTCTAAATAGGTCAAATTTTGAATAAAATATTTCAAATTAAATCGAAAATAAGACGTCCGTCATTTTATTTACCTTAAGGCCAAGGAAGAAAAGCCATCAGTCACTATTCCAAGATTCGAATATGCATTATAGTTTTATTTTTTTAAATAATTCAATAGTTCAAACAAATAAAAGAGAATTCTTTTTGTAAATAAAAAAATCGCATGATTTCGTTATTGCATGCATTTATAAAATTAATTTAATTCTATAGTATTCGAGTGTAGTGGCATAGTGGAAAACATAAGCAGCTATAAATAAGTAGTTGTGGGTTAATTCCACGACGCCGACGACGACGGTCAGTTGGTTGTTAAAAAACTTAATTAAATAATAAAAAAATCCGTAGTAAACAATTTCGTTTCAAGTTATGAAGGATAATTTTTCTTTTTCGCTGCAAAACGCAGTTTTTTCTTCACATTCCGTTTTATTTGTCTATCATTAAACGAAGGCATCCTACCCAGGTGTATACTTAATCTACAATTTCAACAGTCCATTAATTGTAGCATGCCACACGCCATTGTTTATTTAAAAATTTCCTTAAAATACAAAGATGCTACTCAGAGAAATTTTCTGCATACATTACTTATGTATTATAATATTAAACAAACAAAAGTACATCGCAGTGTTTGCAACCAAAATACATCAATTAGGTTTATTACAAATTGTACAGGGTGAAAGCATTCTGTAAACTTTGAGAATCTAAATTTATTAATAAATTACAGCAGTGAATGTTTATTAAAATAGTAACTTCATAGTATAGTTTATTTCGTATTCAGTTTGTTAATTACTAATTTAGCTATTATGTAGCCTAACTAACCTGTGTATGTAGGTATAGTGTTATGTATGATAAAATGAAAGTCGTATCACTAAACTAGGTGTTATCATAATAAATGAACAATGCTTTTGGAATACTTCAAAGCCCAAGGAAACCCACTAGGAGTAGGTACATTATACGTAATTGAGTCTTGTTATGTATAAATTATTAAACTTTATAGAAACTTCTGAATTATCTTCCTTGGTCCGGTACAACCTGTATACTAACATAAATTCTATACTAGGTATTCCCTAGTCTAAACAGCACAATATTGTCTGCAAACGCCTATAACAATTTCGTATAGCATTAATCTTACATAAATTAGAATCAAATAAGCATTTCATTATAAATCAAGAAAATATTTCGTATTATTGTCAAAAGTACAACAAAAAATAGTATGTATAGTCACAAACATAATACATAATGTATATAGTATGTTTAATTCCACTTCAACTAATGGACCTCCAATTAAACATAAATGTTTCTTGGTAACTGAATGACACACACTTGAGGTTTAAGATTAACTCACGCTCTTAAAAATTGATTTAATACCTAGCTGCTAGAAGATCCAAATGACATAAAATTATGTGAGCGGTAGTTGTCGACAACAATTTCTTAAACTGAAAGAAGTATACTCAGAAAATCGATAGCTTGAAGCTTTGCAATGCTATAGATTCTTACGTGCTCGAGTGTCGTTAAAATATTAATTAAGTCATATTGTGAATTTTTAAATACTTTTATTTTAATTTAGACTTGACCTTTATCTGTTTGTTTACATCGTCAACTTTTAAGGTTTGTTTTAACAAGTGACATAACTTAAAAGATTGGGCCTTGGGGCTAAAATAGTATATTGTTCCATTAGAAGTAAAAATATCAACAACAATATACTAAAGATTACAATAAATTATGTTATAAACAATAATAAAGTAAATACAATTAAATTATTGAATAGCTGGTGTCCGCCAAATGTTCTGATATAGCATGCAGGAACGATATTGGACAATTATTTCTGCGAGAAAATTTCTAAATCTGTTTATTTTCTTTCGTTATTATTTATTACTGTAGAAAAATAGTATTATTTGCATTCTCAATACTTACGAAAGCTCTAGAATTTTATTATGAATAACAATTCGTCCAGTTATACTTATAACAGGTATCTATGAGAAATGTATTTCAGATTTTTTCTGTTGTAATTTGACTGATTTGATCAATTTTTAGAAGTGAATTTAAAAAAAGTAGGATTGAAGTAGTCGTGTAAATTGCATAGGCTGTCAACAGATTGGAATTAAGTCCCCCGCATACTTTAAACAAATAGACTGAATGTTGAATGAAAAACCGAAGCTGTAATATCGATTGTTTTCTAAATTAATCAATATTTGAAGTTCATAATAGTATAAATACTCTATTTTAGTGTTAGCTATCATATTCCGTCGCATTTTCTTTTAAATATCTATAAATTTTTAATTTTTTAAAATATAATAATAGTGATTTTGTACTTAAACATTATTCAAACTCATATATAATGTCTAATGGGTAGTTCTCACCAAATCCCGAAATTCTTGTCCTTTCAGCTTTTACAGAAACCTAACCGACGTTTAACGGTAACTATTTTTTTTTGCGAAGAACATTACTGTGGCAAATAGTGTCGGTTATAACTTCTGATTTATATGTGTCACTTTAAATAATAAAACATATAAAATGCCCCGATAATCGTTCCCTCACTATGTCCCAAACTACAGATTTTAATACTTTTGAATTTTTCAATCAACAATTTCTCAAATAAAACTGATTGCAAGTTTGACTAATCAATTAAAAAAACAACAAATTTTCGAAAATCTTCTGAATTTGGAATAAAAAGTGAAGAACAAGTCTTCCATTTTTTTTTTACCTGTGTCCAATAAAAAACATCATTATTCCCTCACACCTTTGCTGACAGTTGATTTACGAAAGCATTTTCAGTTATTCATGAACGCTCTCATCAGTTTTTGATAATTGGCAGTACTATCAATGTTCCAAAATAGCGAATTCACCTTCTCAAGTTTCTGTTATAAAATAGTTTCATTAAAATTATGTAAAGTTTACATTTTTAGCAGTCATTACCTCACATCAAAGAAAGAGAAGAAGTAATTACTTAAACTAAATATTAATTATACAGTGAAGTGGGTTTTTCGGGGTAGTAAACTTTCACAAAAATTCAAATCTAAGGTAAACTTATGTTGCGAGATTTTTTGGGTTAACCTTTATTTCGTCATTCCCTCACTAGAAATTGGAATGAGGGAATGACAATTTTGGAGGGATTGATTTTTTGACTAGTCCAACTTGGCTTTTTTGTTTCCTTGCTTAGGTTAATCTTGAATTTACCGCTGCCTCCTATTTTTACGGCCAAATAATGACAAGAAAAAGAAGTTGACTGAAGCAGAAGTTAAATTTAAAAAAAAATGGAGTATAATTGGGAGCGTAGGGAAAAAAATACAAACCGATCCTGAAAGTTTAAAAAGCTGTAGGAAAATAAATGCTTAACGGGTAAAAATTAAAAAAAAAACGTTACAGATTTTTTGGAGAAAGATGAAAATTCCAGGATGTGTCAAGAAAAAAAGGATTTTATCAGGTCGAAGGTATAAGTAGAACAAAAACCTTTTCCTAAGTGACACTATAAAAAATGTATGCAAAAAATTAATGAAAACAGTCGTATACAAAGTGGGCTTAGCAACCATCTGCAGATTCCGACCTTTTCAGGTGACTTGGGCGAACGTAGAAGATCGAAACACTTATAAATGTGTGATCCATGCAAATGTTCAACTGATGATTCTGAAGTTGCACGATTTATTTTTTATAAAATTTTAATACCTATCTATTTTCATTATTATCTATTTTTTCTATTTTCATTTTTTCTATAAAAAATAAACCATTTTTTATTGAGGAAGTTTTGTGAATTGCTTGTAGAAGTCACTCTCTCACCTCAGTCGTCATTCCCTCACTTTCAGGTTTTTATAATATCCTCATAATTCGCTTAAAACACGTTAATTCTGGGGACCACTATATCATTAAAATTTAGTAACATAATTACTACGAAATTCACAGAAAAAAAATTCAAATTATAACAATATTTTTTTGAAATTAATCTTGATTGAATTTCGGAATTTCATGAGAACTACCCCTATATTATTGTATTATGTATTATATATTGTATGTAGATTAAGTTAACATTGAAGTTATAATGTCTTCAAATGCCATACTTCCACATACCAATTCGTACATCACGCACTTGTGTGTAAACCACATTAAACTTTTACAAAATGTAATGCTAGAATTAAGCAATTTTGAACTATTTACCATTTACCGCTTAAATAGAATTGGTTTTTCATTAAGAAGTTAAAAAATTTCCACTGGTCATCCAATAGTATAATTTACTTTTTACTATTATTTTTTGTAATTTACAAAAACACTTCAGAAAAGTTAAAAGTATTCCCACTCGTGTGGAAAACATTTTAAAATTGTACAAATTTGGTCGGTGAAAGTCAGAGAAATTAAAATTTTGGATCAGGGAAAACCCTTTGAAACTCGAAAACATAAAAAATTTATAAATAAATTAGGTTTTTAATTTATTCAAATAATAAATACTCTAAACCGAAATTGAGATTTATTATTGTTGAAAAATGAAGTTCGTAAATGTTGGTTGATAATTTCTATCTGGTAAGTGCTTAAGACACAAATTAAAAGAAAAAGAAAAGAATTACTCGTAAATCATACCTACTATAATATGTAAATTAAATTCTGAGTTGATGGAAAATAAGACAAGGTTTGAGTTAATGGAATGGATTAAGATACGTTAACGATGACATAATATAGCATATAGATGAGCAACGCGAGACCATACCTTCTCCACAATAGTTAGCAGTTTCTAAGTGAATATAGTAGTCCCAGATGATGAAAATTCTGTGGTTTCGGAATTAATCAAAATAATCATAAAGTAACTCGAACTTATTACTTCAATATTTTTTTTACAAAACGTTGCCTTTTAGTTGCTTAAAGACTTAAACAATTATTTTAGTCCTTCTTCTGTAATTATTTATTTTAATTTTTTCGGGATATTGGTTATTGGATTTGTCTTTCAGATTTTTAATTAAGAAATATTTTTTTAAATAATGTGCAAACGTTTAATGTAATTTTAAATAAATTGTTGTAAACATTTACACTATACTTAATTACAATAATAAACCGTGAATTTAAAAAAATTTCATGTGTAAGAAAATACTTCCTCTAATATATTACTACTCGTGCTGAAAGTAAATTCCCAAAAATAATTTTGTCAAAGATTTTAATAGCAAATAATTTTATTAAAAAGTTTTCAAGTTGCAGTCATCGAACTAATTTAACAAGAAATATATTCAAATTCAATTTATACATAAACGGTGCAGATTCCGAATGTTGATTGTACATGAGCAATAATTTTACATCAAACTTTTGTGCGCCGGCTTTTATTTTTATAGAAATCGATTTTTATGCAAACTACTCTTCGATTATCACTTCACTCGCTAAGGAGTTTCTCAAATGTGATTACTGATTAGAAACCCAATACAAATTGAACTCAATTCGTTAATTGGATTTCCACTAAGAAATATTTAGAATACATTTTTATTGTAGAATTAATATCCCTTCGATTTCCCATACTAGGGTTGGTTACCTTAGATCAAAAGTAAATATAAGTAAAAAGATCAGGTATAAGGACTATTTATTTATAAAATTTTAAATTTTGAAAAATATTGTTTTTCTGTTTTTGTTTTGTTAAACATATTATTCTCGACTGCTGAAATATTATTTTCTTTATAACTCAAAAATGAAATCTTTCATTATGGAATGGTAAAATACATTTTCAATTCTTTGAATTATTCATTTTAGAAAATTAACGTAAAAAGAATTTTTGAATTTCAAGGAATTCGAAAATTTTTAAATACCTTTTTAGTTGGCCTTTAAAACTACAATTAAAAAGTGTTAGTTGAGATAGGGGTGATTTTAATTCACAAAGTAGATATATTTCAGGACAGAGATAGTTAGGGCAGTCTTGAGAATCAATGAAAAATTAGCATGAAAAAAATCATTAAATTCAAAAAAGCCTTACCCAATTACATGTTTCAATCTTATTCGCGATTTTGTAGATGAAAATTTTCCCTATTTCAACTAAAATTTCTTAATCTTAATTTCAATTTTTACTTTAGAACACACAATTTAGAACACAAAAATAGTATTTTTTTATATTTTGAATAATAATAATTTGCAAACTTTAAATATTTGACATTTTTTAATAAAAATTTATATTATTGACGATGCAAGCAAACAGTCAATTGCAAATTACAAAGTTTATTGAGTAGCTTGAAATCTAAATTTTTAAGTTTGAAATCGCAGCTGTCAACAAATGATTTAAAATACTTTCCAAGATTAAAAGTAACCACACAAAAACTAAACGCTAATAGCACATTTGAAGACTATGTTGCAAAGATTGAAAAAGTTTTTAATGAGTTTAAAAATCGCTTTCAGGATATTAAAAAATTAGAGCCAATTATAATGTTCATGTCATTTTCTTGCAAAAATCAAGACGTGAAAGAAATTTCTTCAGAAATGCCGACTAGTATGAAGTCTAGGGAATTTGGATTTAGAGAAAAGAAAATTTTAAACAAAAAATGTTTTTTCAAATTTTCCATCGAAATATTTATTACGTATAAAGCTAGTATAATATAAATATCAATTAAGTCTCATTTCAAATTCTTATATAATAATTTTGATTAAGAAAATGAGAACATATCCAGTAAGAGCATTTTGCAAAGTTGTTTGTGAAAGAGAACGTAAAGACAATAAATCTAAATTAAAATTTAGCAGAAAATAAAGCAGATTATTTTATTAATCCAAAATTCCTCAAAATAGTCAGATGTCGTCAAGTTTATTTTTCTTAAATGTAAAGACGAATTATTTTTATTGAAAAACTAATGTTTGATTCCGGCTACCAGTTCAATTCGTTTCATTAGTTAATCAAAATTCGAAAGCACAAACAAGTTTTCCAATCAGTAAATTAAATTACGATTCGTCGGACAGGGGTTGACGGCAAAAGACTAACAACAATAGTAAAACGAATAAGCAAGCAAACTGGGAAGATCCAGCAATCAGTGCAATCCACGTAGGGCGAACAAAATGAACGAGTGTTTGCAGAGTTGAAGCCCGGAAGCACTTTCAATATCCTGTGCCTATCGGAAGGAAACTTCAAGAGATTTTTAACGGTACAAAGACGCCAGGCATGCGTTCTATTTCTGCACACTTGATCGACTTTTTGTTTAAGTCAAATCTTGGCCGAAAATCGTTAAATAATATCTACGACATTCAAGTAGGTACGTACTCTCCAGCCAACATCTTTCTTATAGCTGGAAGCACTCCAGATTTTGTCTGTAAATATTTGTCAAACATTGAACCTTAAGTTGAATTAAATCAATATATAACTTTCTTCGATTCGATCCTTACATTCTTATACTTATATTCTTAACTAATTAATTGATTAAATATTTTAAAACTTCGTTAATAAACAAACATACTCGTAAAATTTATATTCCTTTCCGCTAATATTTTGTTAATGGGACCCATTAATTAGAGTACCTTATGTTTCGAATTTAAAAGTAAATATAATAAATTAATTTTACCCGGCATATAATGTACTGCTGCAAAAATATTTTGTACTATCCTTACAGATAAATATTATACTGAATTGAATCCTGTTTTTCAACAAATTGACCGATTTCAGCCACTTCAATTTATTATCTTCAAATTACGCAACACGATTTTTTTACCCATTAGTAAATTCTTAATATCAATTTATTATGTTGTATAGTTTTTCTTTGGATTCATGTTTTGTTGTTTTGTAAAAAAAAATTAATTTAAAATTTCGCTGCACAAAAGAATGAAATTAAATTTTGCTACGATGTATTTAAACTTAGTTTAAAACTGTGTTGGGTATTGCTTAATAAAAATTAAATTTGTATTGTATTTGTTTGGGTAGGTAAAACTTTAAGGTCCTAATTAACTTTATTTTGCTAAATGAGGTAGTAACTGAACATTAATTTTGTTTTATTTTATTTCATGTTGGAAGTATTTTTCACGTTAAAATAAAATTACAATTTTAACTGTAGTTTTAATGAAAACATCAAAAATATTTATTTTTATTTCCTCTAACACGATGACAATGTATCTACTAAATTATTCCAATTGGTTTCAATATTTAATTGTTTTCGTGAAAACACGTTGAAAATTCAGTTAAATTTGCAAAACAAACTAAACTTACTATTGTTGCAATTCGTAGTAAAAATTATAAATTAAACACTGGAAAAAAAATTTAATTACTTGTATGCATTGTCCCTTCTTCAACCTTGACATTTTGTAAACTGGCTAGACTTACTAACTAAATATAGAAACAATTTTTTAATTCAGTTTGCAAAGAAAATCCTGATTTTTCTTAAATTGCTTTTTTTATTTAAATAAAACAGGAAAAATATATCTAATAAAACTGAATTATTTGAATTTATAATTGAACCACTGTTTTTAATCTTGTCAGATTTTAATTTGACTTATTATATCTAGTATTGCTATTTTAGGTTAGACTAAATGCAATTTTTTAGGTTTAACTAATTAAGTAGTGTTAATTCCGTGCAGACAGATGTGCTTTCGGATATCAAAAATTATATTGTGGAAACTCACTCTTTGTCAAACTAATCTTTTATTTCTATACCTATATCCTAAAACCTATTGATGACTATAGAGCCATAGTAAATAGTGTTTCCTTAGTTTTACTCAACTAACTCAACCGTTGGACGTCTTGCATTTCTGCAGCAATGTAAATGCAACGAGATTATGCACTTACTTAAGAATGCACTTCAAAAGTATTTTCTGGATTACCACATTGTTTTCCTAACAGTTTTTTTTAAAAGCACTTCAAGTAATTAGTAACAATAACAAAAACTTTAGTGTAAAAAAGTCTTTAAATTGTACAAACAATAAACATTATTGTAGAATAATTGAAATATTTTACATTTCATTTTTTTAAATTTGTTTTTAAATGTTAAATGATAAACAAGCACTGAACGACAAGCTGATATAAAAACTTATAAATATTTTTGCCATTAATATAATATTTACAATTTACTATTCCATTCTATCTTAAAGTGTAAACTTAACTTGACTAGGAAATATAGTAGATTTTAAATTTGGTAGCGAGATGGATTTAGATTTTCTCTGGAACTAAAACTGTCTACTTATGACAAAAATTGTTATATTGCTGTCGATTTTGTTGTGAAAATGACTTTAATTTGTTATTTATTCTGACTTTGAAATGCGCAGTGTCTAGGTTTTTTGGGGATGGAAAATTCTTGATGAAGAAGTCTAGCCGAGGGAGTAAAGGCAGTCAAACCTGATTTTTGTAAGCTTCCCTTAAAAGTTATAATTTTGTTAAAAATAAATTAGAAAATTATTTATTTAAATTCTTGTTAATTTACGAGAGGTAAAGCACGGTCAAAAATTGTGTACACCAGACTACCCATTACTTCAGACTACCCGGACTACCCCAGACTTCTTCGGACTACCCCAGACTTCCCGGGACTACCTCGGACTACCCCAGACTTCCTCGGACTACCCAAGACTTCCTTGTTTTTTTTTCAGTTTAATGAGCGTTTTAAGTAAAATAGGTTTCAAACATTCTTTAAATATTTTTTATATATATTTTATATATTTTATTAAAAATATTTTTTTAAATCGCGAAAAACCGGTTTCCCAATTCGCTCAATTTTTGTAATTTAATAAAACATCAACAGATGGCGCTACATTACTTATTCTTTGAAAATCTACTAACAGGTGTCGCTACTAATGCAGCGCCATCTGTTGATGTTTTATTACATTACAAAAATAGTGCTAATTGAAAAACGGTTTTTCGGGATTTTTCATGTTAATACTTCAGTTCGTGAAAAAATATATTACAACAATATAAAACAAACCTAGAATAACCTGGAACAACTTTCAAAAATTAATTTTTTTAAATTTATATTCCGAGTTGCGAATACCCCTCGCAGACTGCAGACTTTCTATCGGCCGATAGTTTGGTCAATTTCTTAATCGGTATGAAGATGTATGCAAGTGCGCACATTATAACGATTCGATATCGGCCGATAAAAGGTTTGATGGGTTATATGATTGGTCAGTGAACTATATCGGCCGATAGAAAGTCTGCAATCTGCGACGGCTCTTATGCGGCGCTTGTTTCAAATCGGTTAATACAGGGCATAGACAATATTTTCTATAGCCGAGATTAATTTTGTAATATAAAATGGAACTTCAATACTCGCTTGAAGATAACTATATATATTTAAATTGTTGGAAAATTACAAATATGTCAGGGTGGGAATACAGAAAAAATTTTACACTTGGTTAAGTTGATTTTTGCAACCTCTTTCTTAACTCTACTACTTTTTTATGAAGAGCTACTTTTTTATGAAAATAATAAAACTCTCGTTTTGGAATGATTTATTATTAAAATTGCTATCCTAATACCTGGTTTCACAAAGGCTAGTTAAATTTTAATCTACGATTAAGAGTTTTCAACAATCAAAATTCATTGTTGCGACATTGTTGAAAATCCTTAATCATAGATTAAATTTTAACTAGCCTTTGTGAAACCGGGCATAAAACTATCTGAGAGTTTCCTAAATATTCAAAATATTTCCTGAAACTTCCCAGGACTACCTCGGACTTCCCGAGACTACCTCAGACTTCCCGGGACTAACGAAGACTACCTCGAGACTTCCCCGGACTACCTAATAGCTGTACACCAAACTACCCGGGTGCTTTACCCCTCGTTAATTAATTTAAATAATAATTAATTGTACTAGTTGAATTTAAGAAGAATTAAAGTGAAAATTAGTATTTGGAACAGTTAATTGGTAAGTATATTTAAAAATTTAATAATTGCTAGGTGGAAATCGTTGGTAGATAAAGACTGATTGTTAACCAGGTACGTTTAAGTATAAACAAACACATATTATTATTAAATTTTATTAAACATTGAAATTAGTTTTAAAATAACACAGCAATATACAATGAAAACGTACATTAACTCAATAAAATTGATACATAAATAATAAGTTCATTGTTTAAAAATTAATATTGTGTACACAGCACATTTAGATTATTTTAATTTAAAATTAAATTTTTCAAAAATTTCTCCTAATGGCACTTGGGCATTTGGTGTAATGCAAATATATTAATCTGTATATAAGGTGATTAAAACGTAGATGTCGTTTTGACCGCTGCACGTTTATCAGCAATGGCAACTGGTACAAAGATGATGGGGCGTCGCTGTTACAAAACAAAATTTTAAATTGTTATTAAGTTTTTAAATACATAATTAATATTACCAACTTTGAAAAACTGAACATGCACAAGAAGCCTCTCAGCTGTGTATGAACACAATTATTGGGATAATGAAGAGCCAGACCTTTCGGTTTCGAAGACCGCAGGTTTTGATACAAATTTTGTGATTAATTTTATTAAATAAGAACTTTTCAGTAATTTAAGGCAGTATACATTTTGGTAATGCATGGAATTTTCATATTATATTTTCACACAATTGCTAATTATTCTGAAATTCAGAAATAGAAATATGTCGAAATATATCAGATCAAATTCATCAATATATTTGGGTATATTGATATAAATATCTGGAAGACTGGGTATCTCCTCCTTTCTACATATAAATTTCAACATTTAAATGTCACTAGGACATCACGAATGTCCATTGCGCTGTTGAATGTTGAGTGGCTGCTAAGGGTCAATAAGATTGAGGGGGATAAATCAATAAATTTTGAAAAATTTAGTTATATTTATCAAATTTAGTAAATTTCGTTGGTTTTTGATAGCTCAATGAGGGAAGAGGTGGAGTTACCCCATTAACCCCCTTGTATCAGCTCTTAATAGCTGCTTATCCAAAAACTAAGCAGTGATACAAAACTTTATCTACAAAAAAATGATATTCAAAGGACTACTCTATTAATTTGTTCAAATACATTACAAGCGTACAAAAATATTACTCGTGAGATTGATATAATAAAAAATTAATTAAAGAATATTTTATATGTAAAACAAAAATAAAACGATCGTACAATAATTTTAAATTAAAGGAATAAGTACTAATTTGAGAGAAAGCGTACTAATTGAAAAGAGGAAAACAAAACATGCAATGATGCGAAACAATACAACGTAATTAGATCTCAAAATTATTTTTGTGATGGTAATTTAGAAAATTGGTATAAATTTGAAATGCATAACGAGTTGCTAATGTGCAAGCATTATAATGACCCATAAAAATATCAATTTCGTGGTTTATATCCCGCGATAAATTATAATAAAATTATTAAAACACAACTGGCCTAAGTGAGAATCACAATTATTCGCTTCCTTATAGCAAAATTTGCTTTTATGTGTTTGATGATAAAATCTAAATGAGTAGTTTAAGGGTCTCACGCAGGCTCCTCAAACTCACGCATTGCATTAATAAACCTCGTATACTTTGAATACGAGAATATGGTGCCCTAAGGAACTTTTCAAATGAATTACAGGGGTTGCTGAAGCGAAACGTTTCTTCCCACAATGACACTAAAGGATTGCATACTCCAAGTAAACTATCACATAAGAAGTAGCAATACTCTTACCATCTACCTGCATAAATCATGCAACAATAAACAAAAATTATAAAAAATAATCGATAATTGGATTTAACGTCAACTTTGAAAAATGAGCGTGCAAAATATATCTAAATTGTGGAAACTCTTTTGTGCGTAAGCAAATATACAACACAAAATTGCTAATAAAAACTTCTCATAACTGCGATTAACATGATTAATGATTTCAATGCCATATGGATTATGGGTTACAATTTGTTTAACTTACATTTAGCATCTTTTTTGTAGAATTACGTTTGTCATCTTTATCAAAGTCTTTTGGGGTTTCCATGCTATAATTCTCTGACAAGAGTTTAGATTTATGAACATCAATTTTTAGTTAGGCGCAGAACTTAAATTCAAGTATTGGAGTATTACTATAAATATGTAATAACGTTACTTAATAGAATTTTACGGCCAAGAAAAATTGTCTTCCGAAGTTTACTGAAATACATTATTTTATTATTTGACCTCATAATATTATAATAAGAATAATTCGAGAAAAACTTCTGATCAAAAAGTATAAAATTTTTATTGTATGTAGGTGCGGTTGGTGGGTATATTCGATGATATTATATTGATATATAAAAAAAACATGCAATGTTGGCAGAAATAAAAAATATTATTAGAAATAGTTACTGATGTATTTGCAATACTACCAAATACGTTCAATAATTTACAACAACGGCGTTCTATGTATGAAGTAATAACAATCGTTCCATATCATTTTTGTTCAATGAGTTTAAGCGATTTCTGCAATCCCATCGAAAAGCGGAAAGACAAAATGTTTTCGTTTTCTTCGTTTCCTAAAAGGTTTTTCAATAGTAGAAGTGTTATCTTTCGTTAAAGATCTGACGAAAAGATGCTATTTGCTTTAAACGCATTTAACGCTTACCTGAAAACATTACTTCCTTCCATAACACAAAATTTTAATCTTCAGAGTTACAATTACAGTTATAATTAGAATGACTGCTTTAATAATATTTTTTTCAGTTAATGTTTGCGAAATAAATATAAAAAATGTTAATAACTGTCTAATTTTTAAAATTATAAATATTAAACAGATAAAAAATTGTACGTTTTGTTTAACATTTCAAACGCTTCAAAATGGTTTTCCCAACTTCTTTGATGAAGTTAATGGTAACAGAAGAAACGCTGTCTGTTTAAATGAATTTTTAAGTTTTTCCGTATAATTTAAAACTGAAAATGAATTTTATTTAAAATTTCAAACTCAACAAAATAGTTTTAATGATATTTTTTGATTAGGCGAACGATAACAGAGAAAATGATTACAGTATTCTTGAAGTAAGTATACAATATCGAAATCTCTCTTCACCGTTTAATTATATGAAGCTTTGTAAATTCCTTACTTTTCGAGATGTGTATTTTGAAAACGAGAAAAGTTCAGAATTTAAAATTCTATTCAACCGTTCTGTTGACATTTTTTGATAAAGTGAATAATAACAAAGAAAGCATTTTTAAATTAATGTATCGTCAAAATATCATTTTATTGCATTATAATAGAAAGCTTCATAACTTTCTTACTTTTCACTGCATTTCAAAAAGAAAAAAAGTTTTGTATAGACTTTCGGTCTCAATAAAATTGAACTTATGACATTTTTTGAAATCCAGAATAACAAAAAACAGTTTTTTGAGTATAATTTTTGCTAATAATCTTGTGCTATGGTTGTTTTAATGTTTAAATAAAATAACCTCGTTTAAATATTTAAATATAATAAAATTTGTTTATTAAGTAGTATTGTTTGTTTATTTTTTCAAAATTTTAATAATTTTTAACGCTGAATAAGTAAAATTTATTTTAAATAAAATAAAACATTGAACAATGACATATTATAATATAGTTTTATTTTTAATTATTCAGACTGCAGATCGCATTTTTAAGAGCTTAGAAGTTTAAACGTATTTAATCAATTTCTGCTGACGGCGGCAATATACTTGATGAGCAACACGAGAAAGTACCTACATATTCAATAATGACGTACATGATCAATAAACACGTGAGATAGAACATATTAGAAATCTAACAAACAGAATAAGTACGAATCGTACATTGGATAACTACCGACTCCCAATGAAATAAAATCAAAGGCAAATGAAATAGTGTAACAGTGCAAATAAGTATAGTAGAGTTGTTATAGTGCGTGAATTGAAAACAAACAATTATTATTTTTCTAACTTTATTATAATATACAAAATATATTAAAAAAGATTATTTAACTTTTCAAGCCTTTTCTACAAGGCCAGCTATAACACTAGTTTATAGGGGGCCACTTCGAAAAAATAACCAAAATAGTAAATAATATGTAAATCCTTTAGGAATCCATTATCTGCCTACCACTGACGCGCATTAATGGATTAATGAGATATTCGTTACTATAATTCATGATTTGGCACGGAGAAGCCGGCAGTCCCCCTGGGTTGATGATTTGCCTTCATCAACATAAAAATCCAGGGTTACGAGCACATCTGAGACAAGCTCAGCAGTGGCGAATTTATAGGGGGGTAAAGGGGCGATTGCCCCCTCTCCCAAGGATGACTCGGATTATACTCCTAAAGCCCCCCCGATAAAAATGATGTTTACCCCGAAGTTTTAAAATTTAAATAACTTTAAATTATTTTTATTTATTTGTTTACTAGCTGGAAAGCCCGTCCACGGACGGGCAGCTAAACGGTGGATCTCATTTTTAGCGGTATATTATTTAAACATTTAATTTCGTTTCCTGCTACTGGGTGATTCACGCTTTTCTATATTTTCAAAGTAACACAAAAAGTTGCTGGTAAACTTGATGTGCCGTGGTGCAATTAAAAAAATTTTTATACGTAATATAAAAATAAATTCTTAAATTCTAATTTTCTTTAGCCGAACGTTTTAATTTCCCTCACTTTCGCTCAAAAACAAAAAATTTTCCAGCTTTTTCCGACGAAATTTGTATAATTATTATATCTTCTGTAGGTATTCCAGAGGAGTGGGAACTTTATTATATGCACTGGAAGGTGTTCACCCCCCTGGCCACCCGGTTTACACTTTTGACTATAATTTTGACAGTTAACTTTCAAAGTAAAAGTTGCTACTAAAGACTAAACTCAAAGCAGTAAGGTACTTAAATAAATGTTTTTCCAAGCTTTAATATTCTCTAAACTAAAAATTTTAATTTTCCTCATATTTGCTTAAAAGCTCAAATTTCTCGATTTTTCCTAGCGAAACTTGTCAAATTATATATCCCCTATCTTCTCCAAGTATTCTAAAAGAGTGGCAATCTGCGATATCTACTGGAGGGTGTTCCACACCCCCCAGACCCACCGGTTTAAAATTTTTTTACTCAAATCCAAATGAATCTTTAATTATAGATATAAAAATGGAACAAAAAATTCAAAAGATAAACTGGTTCAAATGTATTTTAAAATATCAAAAATTTCACCATTCAATTATAACTTTCAAAATATCCAAATCGAAAATTATAGCTTGAAATCTCCAATTATACTTCATTAACAATTCAAAATTATTTTTCAACATTTTTCTTACTAAAAATATCCAAATTTCGTACAAAGCTTGGGAAAATATATTTACAAAATATTAAAACAACTTAACTCGAAATTCAAATCACTTTTTTTAAAAAAATTCAAAACTCAAACATTAAATTCGCAAAAAAGCAAGGAAATGCAGAACTTTTTCAAAAACCAAAATTTTAAAATATTTACAAAAATTTCAATTTACTATACAAAACAATGCTAAAATCCAATGAATATTTTGCCCAACAAATTTTTGTGAAATTTCCTATAGATGGCAGCACATATCAAAGTAAAAAATATAAGTAACATAATATTATTATGTAATAACGTATTGACTGCAAATTCGCCTCAATTTTGATTATCCCACTTCAAATCTATAATATTAGTTAGAATAAGATGTCTGTCACCACTTATGCAGAAGCGATTGAATACAACTTATATAGATTGGAAAATATATTGCAGACACCAGCCTTGTGGTTCCAATAGAAGTACTTCAAAAAAATCTCTTTGAAGTTTTGAATTATTATCATCAATACATCAACTAAGATAAGATTTATTGTCTCGTAAATGCACAAAGTGCTTTGAACAAAGTGAAAATGTTCCGTAAATTAAATCAAAAATTTTCTTATCAAATAGAAACAAGTAATTTCTATTTGTGAACTCCGGAAAACAAGTAGATGGAACATAGGTTACTTTTTAACTGATGCAATTATTATTTGCAATCTGGGCCACCTGATGCCCGGCTTTCGCACAATTCAGAATTCAGTGCATATACTCTTTAAGGACTCCCATTTTAAATTTGATATACTAAAAATGTTAAATCCAATGAGATTATGACCTTCTCATGCCAATGAAGAGCATGCATCCTGATTACAAGTTGGCAAAGCGGAAGATTCATATCCAGTACTAATCAAATCGTTTCGTGATGTATAGAACTAATAAAGTCATTAATTCTGTAAAAGCGTGGGGGGTAAAAAGCTTTCACCAGAATTCATGCAATGAAGAGATCTAAAACATTTAAAAACTTAAGAGAAGGAAAGCGGGAGAGGAGAAAATTCATTTAGAGCTACCGTCCAGCGCGATTCAATATTTTGAACAGAAAATTTAACTTTCATGGTGAATAAATAAATTTATTTATTGTTTATATCGTACAGAATTAAATTTAATATAAACGATAAATTTATTAACTATTAATAATGCGGTATTGACAGAAATTCATAATAAAACCAACCTGGTGCAGTAAATAAAAATACATAAATATATCATTTGACTTTTACCTTTGGCTGAATTTTATTTTGCTACATTTTCATTACTAAGCTTTTAAATCCACCAAAGGACTGTAATCATCGAATATTTTAGAGTTTCTTTGAAGAATCTAATCCACTACAAGCGTGGTTTACATTTTAATCAACATTTCTTGCTTTCGCATTATCAATTTTAATATAAAAGCGTGACGTTGAATGAACTTCGAATTTTAATTTGAATTTATTGGGAAAATAAAATTTCAATTAAAACTATTTGATCTGTGAAGCTTGTATTCAATAACTGCACGTATAACGTGCGAAGAAGTTTTCAGAAACATTTTCGGTACTAAATCCTGTTTATCTGCTCTTGGGCATCAGAAACCACAACAACTAAGAAATCGTATTAGCAATGATTTTCCAGTAACACGTTTACATTATAGATGGTATCGAAACCTCAGGGTTAAGTTAATAGCTCTGAGCAAATTGTGCGCAAAACCTTTTATTTTTTTATTAACTTATTTACAAATTCAACCGTTGGTCTTAATCGTTAACCTCTCAAAAATCATATTTTTAAAATTTTTTAAATTTGGTATTATAATTAATCTAAAAAATTCGGAATATAAATAACTAACTCAGCTAGAAGTTTATATTACTATGAGAAAATTGATAACAATCTCAAGGTCTTTGCATTGTTTTGATTATATAATAACAGACAATTTTATTCGGAAAGCTTGCGGTTAGCTAACCAAAAATGTATGCATAAATTTGGTGTGATTGTATAGTGCAGATTTTATGTGATAATAGATTGAATTCAATTTATTACACCTTATACACCTATGGAAAGCAAGTGGCTATGAAATCGATATAGGGAATTCGCTATTACGAACTCAGCAGTATTTCACTAAAATGAATGTCCGATCATTAAATAGCATTTGGTGCCCATTTTGATTCCAATTAGTATGTGATCATAATTACCATCTTTTAATAAATATTAATCTGAACGAGAGCAATAATAAATTTCGAAAATCAATAATGCCCGTTAATGTTAAGTGCAATTTTTTAGTGCACTCAAAGAGATCATTCCGAAATGATAAAAACTTGTCATGTGACTATTGATGCGGGAATAAAGTCGATGGACTGCTGAACAGAGCAATGGACCAATCATCCACCTCAAATCGTCTGTCACACCACGTGACGAGTTTCTCTCACTTGGAACGAGGTATACATACGATAATATAACATTTAAGCTTAAAAAATATCAGTTATAAAAGTTTTAATTAATAGAATAAAGCGGAATAAAGAACCGAAATGTAGAAAAAAAGAAATGTGACAGAAAGAAAATTTTTGTAAGAAAAATGATAATCGAATGATGCCTCATTGCTCATCTTCAGAGTAATTTACAGTGGTTTCAGAAATCCGCTTTTGTAATTCCACCTAAAATTGAACACATACAATGGCTATAAGAATAATTAAAAGGGTAATCAATTTGCCACTTAAATTCTCTCTATTAATATTTATGTGTTCACATTGAAAGAAATTAACGTTATTTAAAGACATAATGAAAATGAGCTTATCTTCAAAATACAATTTCTTAGCAGTATTTATTTTGAAACAGCGCTAGACTAACTTTGAGTTATTTGCAATATAAAACCACAAAAAAGCTACATAGACAGTTCTACAACACCCCCAGGATTTATTACCAACACGAAAACAATCTTAAGACTACAAAGTTTTTCTATTTAGTTAAGCTTCAATACCATCGAATATCCAATTGTCTCGACTTGTTGAGACTTAAATTTGCTCCCAAATTGGAGCCACTTAATTTATTCTCAAAAATTAGCATTTAATTTATCTTAAACATGGACTAAATCTGTAAACTTACCCACTTCCAAAAACGACAAGCGAAAGTGAATTTTTGATTGGAACAACACAAGATACATATATATTAAGTAAGTGTCGAGCATTTGCACAGTTTATAATTAAAAAGTTAAAAAAAGTTTACCGCTAATATAAAACACATTTTGACAGTCGGAGAAACATATTCGACTGTTCACATGCTTCAAGCACATGTTAAATATATAAATTTTGTATGTTGTAAAAATACATACATTGTTAAGTAAGAAGCTTATTAATGAAAAAGTAGGTGGCTTGAAATTATTAACATTGTGTTGATGTTTACAAGCGCTGTCAAGCTAGTAAGCGATCGTTTTACTGCACTATATTAGCGTCGGAGACGACCTCGCAATATCGTATCCACGTAGATAAATACTGAAGGAACTAAAAGTTTTGGTTGATACCAGCGTCGAAAAGCGTCATTAGAGCTTGCGCCAAATCACCTCGAGCAATTTCGCTGTATATCGGAATTCGGCGTCGCGACGCCCAACGCTATTATCAGATGTCCAGGCAGTTCACTCATATAACAGATTATCTTGGTGCGAAAGATTGCCCACCTCTTTTCGCATTACATCCAACGATAAGAATTTCTTCAAGGTCAAACGTAAATTTTTATACGGAGTGACAACTTCTAATGATAAATACTTTCTCCTTTGCAAATTTATTCGACGGCACGTCAGAAATAAATCTAATTATATCCAACTTCCAATATAATTTTTATCACAAATTTGATTAATATTTTGTAAATACGCCATCATAATTTTATTAGCTTAAATTTTGAATATAATATGGAAATTATATGCAAATTGGAATCTTGATATGACATATTTGTTAAAGACGAAGTTTAATTTGATTTACGACGTTTTGGTTAATGTCTTTTGCTATGCATTTTGTAAGTGCTGCAGTTCAAAAAAGACTTAATAAATAATTCAATTATTATGTTAGGCTCGCACGAATTTCTTCAATAACAGTTCGATTTGGTAATGGGAAATTTGAAATTTTGATTTGAATTAAATGTAGAATAATTTAAGGGGGTTGATACCGTCTTAAAGGTATTATTGCTTATCCTAAGGGTTTAAGGTAGAAGTTTCACCTTCGTTCGCTTTACGTTTGGCTAGGATTAACATAGGGAGGTTATATTAGATACAAGCTTTATTAGCTATACTCACGGGGGAGTACGATGTAATTCATGTAATTACTTGGTTTACACAACAGATACGCTTTATATGCTTTATAAGTACCTATGAATAACAATTTGTTGATTATTAAACAGTTAAACCGCATCCCCACTGTTTTGTTTTATTAAGTTACCAACCAGTTTCTCTCATTTTACTGCCTCTAATACGTACTATATTTGAATATAAATTCAAAGCCCAAATTTAAAATTACTTTTATTTAAATTATTTTAGCCTACTACATTAATTACCTTAACATATTTATTGCAATTAAATAGTTCTATCTATCGATCGATTCGTTTTGTTACTTTGAATTATTGCAAAGATCGTGCAACGTCAACACCGCGCTTACGATTAGACAGAAATCATTAATGCTATACTAAAATAATAAATGCTGTTGTGCCACTGTCCTGTTATCTTGTTAACTGTCAATTTAAAAGGGGTAAATAAATAAAAGCAGGCACTCGAATTTCTAATAACACAGTATTAACTATTTTCTATGATAATTCACCATTATATGAATAATAATTATAACTGAGCATATTAAAACAATCAAAAATCAGGTTAAGGTAGTAGTCTGGTAACTTTTCTTTCTTTATATAGGAAAATGAAATTGAATGGTTTTGATTCTTTAGTATGTTATTATGGGTAGATCTAAAGGATACAAACAAAAATTTTCTTCACTTAATTTTACCACGTTTTATTATTATTGGTCAAAGTAGGCGTCTCAAATAAAAGGTAAGTAACTGGCCAGGGTGATTTCGGCTCTTGAGGACATCGGAATTAAAAAAATCAAAAAGATTATTAATCTATAGACTTATCGTTATCGCTGTAACTAGAATTATTAAATTTTATCAGAAATTAACAAAATGGTCGACTTCTAAAATAAAATTGATTCTTTTCAGGCACAAATCGGGCTGTTAAATGAAAAGTTAGGGATAGAAAAAAAAGATCCTAGTTCCAGCGATAACGCCAAGTCTATAGATTAATCCTTTCTTGGATTTTTTTATTTCCGAAGTCTTCAAGAACCGAAATCGTCCGGGCCAGTTACGTACCTTCTTTTTACTTTGACCAATAATAATAATAATAAAACATTGTAAAATTAAGTAACAAAAAATTTTTTTTGTATCCTGTAGATGTCAATAATAACATACTAAAAAACCAAAAGCATTGAATTTTATTTACCCATACAAAAAGCATTCCCAATAAAGACGTAGAAACATCTGCAAGTTACCAGACTACTACCTTAAAATTAAACTAAAGCTGCATTTTTACACATTACAAAAAAAAATTTACCGGAAAATGTGCACTTTTCCTAATAAATGTGCACTTATACCAACATTTATGGTAAAGTGAATAAAATATACTTTCCTTAGGTTCGCTTTTACAATAGTCGGTTAATTTTTATTTATCCGGGTTGTAACATTATACGGATGTTTATTAGTTTATTGTTTAGTGTGTTTATTGTTGATTGGTTCATAGCTATAGGTTAGTTATACTCATACTTAACCGACTATTGTAAAAGCGGACCTTGAATTATTGTGGTATTAGGGATTTGTAATTTATTATTTTATTTTACTATAAACAGTAATTTATAGATTACACAGTGTTAACAATTTTTAAAAGTTTTAAAGTGAAATAGGCATGTTGATTTCAAAAATGTAGTTAGTTTTCTTCTATCACGTCAAGTTTTTTCTCTACAGCTTTTCATAATATGGCCACTCTCCGCTGCTTCGAGCCTAGATCATAGGAAGCACTATAGTCTATTTCTTTTAAGAACCAAGTAAAAATTTGTACTAAACCGATTACCTCGAAATATCAACCAATTAAATTGGTTTGAAATTAGGTGATTTCACGCTAGCGAAATTTACGTGTTGTTGACAGATAACATTTAATTCTTTGTATTATATTAAATAGTTCCTATGCAGTATTTCTTTATTTCTTTTATCAAAATTACATTAAAATTGAAATAAATTTGTGAAAATACGATTTGTAAACTTACGATGTAACATTCTAGATTAGGCAACACACGTAACACAATATATAAATGACGTTTCCTTTTGTAAATGTGGTTTGGCATTCGATTTGTAACTACATTTTTAGTATCGTGGATCGACTATAGTGCTCTCCAATTATTGGTGAAGTAAAGCTCCTTCGATTGGGGAGGGTAAATTACACCGTAGGAGATCAGCGCCTGGTTCTTAATTGTCTACAGCGTTACCAATGTGCTAGTAATTCCTCAAAATGTGATAATAAGAAAAAATAAGAATAGTGATATATTATGTAACATATTATGATGGCTGACTATTGTTGAAGCATCAGACGAGATTGTCCACAGATTGAAAACTCCAGGAAAAGCTATATAAATAAGCAAAAGTTCTTACAGCTTGAAGTTATAAGACCACTGGTGGTGGTCTTTACTTAACATAATTTCGGTGGTGATAGTGGCTATAGAATTAATAAAACAATAATTTTTCAATTAAAAATAAAAATTTTGTTAATTTAATTTTTTGTTTAAAAAGAAATTAATAGTTGAGATATTGGTCATAAAAATCTACAAAGTAGATGAAAAATTCTAAATAAACAAAATCGTAGCGAGACATCGGCAGACAGGGCCGTCTTAGGAATCAATGACGAATGAAAAACTAGCAAGAAAAAATTCAATTAAATTCAAAAAAAGCCTTAACGAATTACAGGTTTCGATTTTATTCGCGGTGTTATCCGCGACATGGCCCTGTCTGCCGATGTCTTGCTACGATTTTGTTTATTTCGAATTTTTCATCTACTTTGTAGATTTTTATGACCAATATCTTAACTATTAATTTCTTTTTAAATTGTAGTTTCTAAGGGTCAACTAAAATGGTTTTTAAAATTTTTTAAATTTTTCAAATTCAAATATTTTTTTTACCGTTGGTATTTTTTAATTTTTTGTTTTTTAATCATATCAATATTTTAGAGAATCCAAAAAATGCACTAAATACTTTTCAGAACTAAAATGGTTTAAAGTTATCACATAAATTCTATATAACTAATTCATCGCCTGATGATGGCATAGTATGGTGAAAACGTTTGCGAATTTATACTTACAATGTATTTTACAAGTGATAAGTTAAAACATTTTAGTTCTGAAAAGTATTTAATGCATTTTTTGGGTTTTCTAAAATATTGATATGATTAATATCGAATTACACTACTTGAACCACGTATCAATCGATTATTTTGTTTTTTAGCTTCTTTTCTTAATATTTTCTGATTTTCTGTAAAGATAGATGGGTTTTTCAAAAAAATTTACTACACAGAAGTTATACTCCGTTAAATTTCCTATCCGGAATGAGGCGTCAGATTTTTTGTAAAATATATCTTTTAATAGATACACGGTTTTGAAAAAAAAAACAAAACAAATTCGAAAGTTTCAACATCTTTTTTACTTACTTATTTATAACTCGAAATCCATTGATTTTAGACAATAAATGAAATGAAATCTAGTTTGTAGATTATTTCACACTCTTTAAAAAGGCACTTTTATATATTTTTACTGGTTCAAATCAATATATTGACGTGATAGATATAGTCGATCCACGATACTAAAAATGTTGGTGGTGCATTAAATGCAAAACCACATTTACAAAAGGAAACGTCATTAATATATCTTGTTACGTGTGTTGCCTAATCTAGAATGTTTCAAAGTTCACATTATAAATTTACAAATCGTATTTTCACAAATTTATTTCAATTTTTATGTAATTTTGATAAAATAAATAAAGAAATACTGCATAGGAACTATTTAATATAATACAAAAAATTAAATGTTTCTGTCACCAACACGTAAATTTCGCTAGCGTAAAACCACCTAATTTCAAACCAATTTCAATGGTTAATATTTCGAGGTCATCGGTTTAGTACAAATTCTTACTTGGTTCTTAAAAGAAATGGACTATAGATAGGTAAACTGGGGTAATTTTTGGATTCAGATGCCAAAAGTTAGTCAAAAACATGTGTCAGATCAAAAAACGAAATGTGTGTTCCCCAGTGTTATTATTGTCTTCTTCAAATATTCTAATTTGTAATTTTAATTATATTGACAAAACCTTTAGGAAAATTTTTAATTATATTATTGCTTCGTTTTCTAATTTTAAAAATTTTATATTTATTTGGAGAAATAATAATTTGGATAATTATATTCGTTTAAATTATTACACTTGATTTGGAATTTATGTTTACCCAATAAAATTGGTTTAGTGATTTAGTCTATTCACGTCTACTAACTTTGTGGATGCTAAAATGTAGATTTACCGGTAATAGTAAGAATAATGCTTTTCTCTTAAATAACTAACGCATTCTTACCAACTACAATGGAACTACATTTACCGGTAAATGTCCACATTTTCCGGTTACTATATGGTAACATGTACATAATATGTAGATGTAGGGAAGAAGCTTGCAGGTTGCCACTGCTTGCAGGTTGCCACCCCTGCCGGATTTTGACATTCTAACATTGTCATCCCCTAAATTTCGACGGACATCGAATACAAACGAGTAGTTGTCGCTTTTAATGTAATTGTGATGCACTCAAACACAATAACAGGGTGTTTGGTAAACAAAATGTAAAATTTTATTTGTAAAAAAATGAAAAATTAAAATTGTGTTTTTCTTCTGTGCCCATAAATTGAACATTTTCAACGAAAATTTAAAGGAAATATTTTTGCTGTGTTGCTTTTTCATTCAATTTTTATTATTCTTAAATAATTCTAAACATATCATGAGATGGAAGTTTTTTTTCCTGTATATTCTAAAGTGGTGTAAAAATGCAGGTTGCCACCTTTTTTGGCTTGCAGGTTGCCACCCCTCTTATTTTACATTGTGACGTATACTACAGTGACTGTTTAGGGACAGTGGCAACATAAGCCCCTAAATCGGCCCAGGACAGGTTCCCGCGCAAAGGGGGGGAGGTTTAACCCCCCCATTGCATATTTTATATACCTATCGACGATAACGCTTCTTAAATATTTCAAAAATTAATATAAATAATTATTTACTAATAATTGATGCATTTTTTTTGAGAAGATCCGTAGGTCGCCCCAGAAAGAGATGGCGAGATCAATTTTGAGTGACGTAACGGACCGCGGTCTTATACGTGTAGTTGATGATGATGATGATGCATTTTTTAATTATTTTTAGATTTAAATGAAAAAAAAAATTAAATTTTTTTTTCAATTTTAACTTTTTTTTTTCTTGTCAATTTACTATCTTTTTTTTTGTTCACAGCCACTAAGTGTAATTAATATAAATCATATGTTTTTACTTGAGTTTTTCTACATTTTCAACAATTTTTCAAGGGGTGGCAACCTGCAAGCCGAAATTTCAAGGTGTCGATTTTAGATACTTTTGTAAATTTGCTGTAAATTTTTAGTTTTTGAGAATTAAAATGATTTTTTGCGCAGGATCGTGGCTTTATACTTCCCCTTTCGTGTATATGTTATTATATCAACAATACGTTGATTGTATGACGAGTTATGACCAAAAAAGCTATGGGGTGGCAACCTGCAAACCTTTCCCCTAATATATTTATATGTGGCAACAATTTAAAAATAAAATAAATAATTTTAAATATTATTATTATAACCAAGTTTGAATATAATATCTATTTTTTAATATGAAGAAGAATAATAAGAATTGAGACGGTCATTAGCTTAGTAGGTTAGCCGAACAACTGCTGACTCTAAGGTACTCGGTTCGAATCCGGAGAGAGTTTAAAACTTTCATATGACTGTCTCCGTGCTTCGGCGGTCCCCCTGAATTGATGATTGCCTCTATCAACTATTAAAAACAGGCATTCCCCAATCCGGATTAAGCAACCGTGGAGTCTAAATGCAGAGAAAGAGGCTAATTGTCATTTAGTAGGCAGAAAAGACTAATAGAGAATAAGAATTAGACTTTGACTACATAATATAATGTGAAGTAGTATAGCTTCGATAATAATCGTAGGTAACAGTCCCGGGAAGGAGGGAAAATACCCCGACTACAGCTCGGTACTGTTTACTCGAGAACATCACTCGCGTGTTGCTCGGAGGGATTTGTCCCGCACGCTATTAAAAAACGAACCTCTCGCGATGTGCTCGTGATGTTCTCGGGTAAACATACCTGCGATTTTTCGGGAAAAGTCCCAAGGGACTTTTCCCTCAACGCAGGTATGTTACCTACGAGTATGGCACCAAAAGGCTCAGGATGGCAAAAAAAGTGAGATTATGCTCTTAAAAACTTGTTCTCGCAATTACAAGAGTAAAGTGATGCTTTTAAATATACTTATAAAAAAATAGTTATAATATAATACTTTTTTTTGCGTCATTATCGCGCGCTATTGATCTGAAATTTTGCATATGGCTTCTTACGACAAATTGCTGAAGGTTCACTGTAACAGGGGTAAATTTTTTGCTCAGTTTTTCGATATCTAGCGCCGTTTTCGAGTTATTGCAATTTCAAAATCTCAAATTTAGTTTTAATATTTATGTTGCTATGAAAAATATCCAGCGGGTAAATTTATGTCAAAAAATAATCACTTTCTAAAATTGTTTCTAACATTATCAAACATTCTTAGACAAACTAACAAAAAATTACGTCAAAATGTCACGTTTTGCAAATAAATCTCTCCAACATAATATTGAATCTGCAAAGTTATTACAATTTTAAAATCAAGGAAAATACTCGTTAATCCATTCATGAGCGTCAATGTGGGAAAATATTAGTCCCCATTCTTAAGTGCAATACTCGGGACATACAAAAATCGTCTAATTACGTGACTCATAATAAGCATAATATTAAGCTTAGTACGAGTATTACCTATGCATAATAAGCATATAAACAAAATCCAATAATTTTCTGAATAAGCATCGAAATGCTTTACGTTTGCGTTTTATTTGACAGTTTTATCAGTTTGTTAACGCTAGTGAAGCTGTTCTCAAGATATTCTTTCATTGAGAAGATTGAAAGAAAATGCCAGCACACTTTTTTTTGAAAATATCGAACGGGATAAAATTAGTGATTATGTAAAATAAAAGTATTCCAGTGTGAATACCTATAAAATTTATTGTATATTTCTAAAAATATGTTATACTACATGGATAAAATTTTGTTAAATTTCATTAAAAAGGTTTTATTTAAAAGACATTTAAATATCTGGACAATTCGGAAAATTTTATCTGTCCCGATTAGTGAAGCTATACGTAGTATAAAATTTAAATCGATAGGCTACTGAGCGAAAAATCGTAGCTCAATGCTTGGTCGTATCAGGAAACCAAACGCAAGTTTAATCTATAGACTATTCGTCTAGCAAAGTTAGCACCCTACTAGAAAATCTATTGTATCTATCTATTGTATTCCATACAATTACTAGGGTACCGAGGGAAAAGTGGTATTCAAAACTCCTCAGACTTCGAATAATAGTTATATTATTTATTCTGCTATAATTAAACGATGCAAACTCAATCACAGAATATGTACACAAACTTTAAGATTTTAAACTAGAGGAGTTTGCCTCCCCGGGTTATTCCTGTGCTTGTATAAATAAAACCTCTTATCATGATGAATAATAGAAAGTATTGTTCTTAATTGAAAATAATAATAATAATTTAATACTGTCTTGTGTCTATTTACGTATTATAATAAGTAAAATTTTGTCAATCTTTTTTGAAAAACACTCATCGACCTTTTTTATAAATCAATGCAGTCACATTTTCTCACAGTTTGATTAAGCATATAAAATATTTACTTAGTTAACTATAGAAGCATTGGTTCCTATTCTACAAAAATTGTTCAAATAAGTTATTATGGAGAATTACTGAATTAAGCAAACAACATAATTATTGAGATTCCCTCAACAAGTTTCGACATTTACCTAAAATAAATCAGCAATTACTTGACACTGGGGTTACCCAGGCTAGTATTTTTGCCCTGTCATTCAAGTAACAAATTTAGATTTTGAATGTTTTAAAAAATCATAGCGATGTAAGATTTTGACAATAAACCACGCGCATTGAACTTTTAAAAGCAAGAATTGCTTACCTATTATTCGTAATTCTCGTCTTGACTGGTTTTTGACTCATCTCGGTCAAACCATTAGGCTTTTCTTTTTAAATCTTCTTAATTTTCCGCACAACTACAAAGTCTACATCTTTGACCATAACATAGACATATTGCTAGGTTATTTTGTAACAAAGTTTATTAAATGATTGGTTTACAATTTGGCATCATTTTTAAATACTATGATTACTCGGACTAATCTAAACAATTTTGAGGCTTTTTAATAACTGATTTATAAAATTACAAAAATTACTTTATATTATCATACAGATAATTTTAAATTAAAAAAATAGGCAAGTGTCATTTTTACTCGTATATAATGGTTTTCACTACTTCTACAATTTGTTTAAAACGATAGTGTCAACATTTAATTGTCGTTGATAACTAAACCGTTTCAACGTGATTCTTAATATATAATTGACTATCCGATTAGAAGACCAAACGATTGTCTCGAAATCTTCAACAGAAACAAATTTCCTCAACGGCAAATATACAATTAAAATTATTAAATTAAAGTCCACTTACCTTTACTTATGATATGCTTTGTGAAATTGTGGTTCCATAAAACATCCATTTATTGGTCGGGTGTAAAGAAAAATATAAAAGTAACATTAACCGCTTCAATAAATTGTTGATGATTTATGTAATGTTGACTTATATACCTACTAAATGAACAGGTAATTATACTAAATAAGATGAAGTAACACATGTAAATATTTTAAACGTTTCTTTATTTTTTACCTCCAATCAAAAAAAAAATTTTTTTTGGAGGTAAGGTAATCGAAAAAAAAATTCAAAAAATTTTTTTTTACGTTTTCGAGATCACCTTGTTTAGAAACGTAAAGATTTGCAAAAAATAAAAAAAAAATTTCTGTGTCGGTCTGTCTGTTGTCAAATTTTGTCTCTCGCTTTATTCCTAAACCGTTCAACCAATCACGACCAAATTTGGTATGGTAGTAGGGTTCACGGTAGAAAGGTGTAAATAAGGTTTCCGTCGCGATCTGTCAATCAGGAGCGCCACTACAAGAAAACAACACAAGATTTTTAAAAACGATTTTGTCTTGCGATAGGTTATTTTAAAGTCCTCGAAAAGCTTTATCCAGAATAGGTAAAATTAACTTTCTATCTGTCATCTGTCAAAAATTACAAGCTGTCAAAGTTGAAACTTCAAGAGTGAATAACTCATCAAATACTAAAGGGATCTTAACCAAATTTTGTATGTAGGATCATTGACACCCTAGGACTTGGCAGCATATAAAACTATTTGTTAGAAATCAGGAATTCAACATAAAAAAAAAAGATTACGTTTTTTTGCGAAATCTTGAAAAAAGTCCTTGTCCCTCGATTTTCTTCGGCATTTTTGCGTCGATAGCAATCAAACTTTTTCGACGTATGTCTGGTGAGCTCTAGTGGTGAAAATAAGGTTTTGGCAGAGAAATATTTGCCAGGGCTACCACAATAAAATAAATTTAAAAACATGAAAATGTCATCGCATCTCCGGAAATGTTCAACTGATTTTCTTCAAATTTTGTGTACTAATAAAGCTATTAAATTGCAAGTATTGGTGAGAAGATAATTGAGCTAAATGTAAAAGTATGAAAATTACATAAAATATTAACTGAAATCTTAATTTATCTATTTTTTGTGAAAATTTGTTAGATGGCTTGAAGAAAATCACAAAAAATGTAAAACAATACAGATTCCGTTAAAATTTGGTGTACCTTTGATTGGAGGTATAGCGGCAGAAGTGACGACATTTTTTAGCCTAGATTTTGATTTCAGTACATGCTGCTTCAATTAACAAAGCATCTAACGATTGCTTGCTTCTTATATCTGTTAGCCGTCAGAGATCTCAAATTTACACAAAAACTAAATTTTCCTAGTTTACTTATTCAAATTTTTTTCTTTATTTAAACTGAAACACTTCATCATCTTGATGTCTTTCGGAATAAGGTAAATAATTTTAAATTTAAATAAGGTAACCATTGCCTATATTGTCCTAAATTTTTTAAACTTTCCCCAATGACTTTTCCACGTGATTTCTTATTCTCCCTTATTTATAAACTAAACATGATATAAATTATAATATTTGCTCTCAATTGGTGTTTTGATCAACTTGAGATATTCAAATAAGGTAAGTAATTATATGAATAATATAAAAGATCTAATATTTATAAAGAGTAGAGTAATAATATTTTCTGCAATTTTTATGCAATTAATAAATGATTTTAATGTAAACTCAATAATATTGCAACGGTTATTAATTTACCTATGCTTAATATTTATATAATTCAGTATGCATATGTATGATGTATGTATACTGTACATTTATATTAATGTTTTGTTAAGAACAAAAGCAAATATACAGTATAATATATTTGCTTTTACATAATTTTGCTAGATTAGTTTAGTTGTTGAAATATACCTACAATTTTTTTAATGTTCTTTTTAATTAACAATTTTATTGATCATCAGTTTGCCTTCTTAATAAATTTATTTTAACAAGCACAGTTTTAATTGAAAATTTTTAGTGTTTTATTCTAAAAGTAAAACTACTACATTATATTTGCTTCCACTCAAAGGCATAAAATAATTATCTTTGTACCACCTCGCCAAACAACATAAGTTATCTGGAAAGACAGCTCCATCCCCAGTTATCCCACCATCAGTGTGAGTAAAACTGTAATGAGATTTAAAAGCACTAAACAGTTTTTTGTAATTGTTCTAAAATGTTATTAAAAATATGAATCAGTTGGAATTTTATGTAATATAGCTATAGAATATAGAATAGGGTTTAAAGAGAGACATTTATGATCTAAATGAATACAAGAATCATGGAAGGTTTTAATCGACAGTACTTAATTTTTTAATTTAACTTGGTACTAAGATAAAATAGAAAATTTTACTATAATAATGTATAATGTAGAACTTGAAAAAGTTCAAGCTTTCTAACAAGCTTCGTCCTAATATCTTCGGCAGGTTTTCGTGGCTCTGGTAAACTCCTAATCAAATTATTTTTCTTTTTTTTTAATTCCTTTTAAACTAACCTTTTTGAATCCTAGAGAGATGACATTTGGTACACCGTTTTCAACAGAGAATTAGAATATTTTAATAAATTAAATTTACATTCAGTTAAATTTAACTCACCCGTAAAAAATGTCTGTGTTAGTTTTAACGGTTTGTTAAAACCTTTATAAAATTGTGCATAAATTTTATTTATTACAGGAAAGTTTGTTTGTAGAAAGTTAAGATCTGCTCACTCGAATCACCTATAAACAAAAAAAGACACCGAAGATATAGGGAAAGTATATTTTTAAGATGCTCTACAAATCTGAAAACAAAAATGCGATATAAATAAATTTTAAGGTCGAGTTGGTAAGATATATTGAGATGATTGTTTTATATCTTTGGTTCCTTCCTCTTTAAGCTCAAATCACATGATAATAGCAATTTTAACATTACATAAGGCAGTTAAAGCACTTACATTAAGTGCATGCTGCAATTTATTTGTTACATTCGAGCGTTACCTACCCACCAGTTAGAGAAATAACATTTCGCTAGTGTTGTATAACAATAAAATGCCACAAAATTTAGTACATTTTCCGATTTGTTTTTTACCTTTTAAGGTTTATTGGCTACAATTTATAGCTTCACAACTCTTGACATTCCTATTATTAATCTTAAACATTTTATTACTACCACAGACAAAGCGTATAAAAATTACAATGTTAAGTTAATAAAAAATGTATGAAAGGGAAAAGTTTCACAGCTTACAAAGTTAAGATGAGCGTGGTTAGTAACACTACAATCTTTTGACTTGCCAATCATTTTACTTCAAAGATTATTGTGTCGCTTCTGATAGCACAACTTGGTAAACTTTCTGTATTCCTTTTAAGATAGCACAATTATTTTGTTCTTCAACATGTACTTTGCTAATGTTGTTCGGTAAGATAGACATTCAATTTTGATAGTTTGTTCTGATGACGACAAACGCCAGCTAAATTTAAGCTCTTCAAGGTAGTTAAATCTTAAACCTTCGTGCATTTGTTATATCATCAATAGCAATATTTTATAAACCGCAATATTCAAGTTTATGCTTTCCTAACTGATAAGTACGTTCGTTATAAGGAATTACAATTTCCTCGATTTTACGTTTATACTATTATATTAACGCGGAAGGGTTTACATTTGACGTTAACTTATAGTTGACAATTTTCGATTGACACAAACAAAGGATATAAAGCAAAATTAACGTCTGCGAGCTAATTTGACTGTGAATATTTGATTAATCTGCGGTGAACCAGCCTCCGATCCTTTTAAAACATCCTAAATTAGGACACTTTATTTCTGTTAGGAAGGCATAAAATAATAAAATTATTACAAACTTTTTACAAAACAAACACGTTTCGGAAGTCTTATAATTAAATAAGTTACAGGGTACGTACATGACAAGATAAAAATTTTATTTTATTCTCACTTATTTTCATTATTTTCATTCTAAATAAATAATAGAAAAAAATTGCTCTGTCTTTTTTTACCAACTTATACGTATAATAACGTCAATATTTAATAAAGATATAACACGAATTTATATGTTCTTAAACTAAAAGTTGATTAATAATTTAAAATATGTTTCGTAGGACATGTTTACCTGGCAGATTCAAGAATCCAGGAAGCTCTCGAGAGACATTCGGGATCTCACCACACATTCGTTTCGAGTGACTGCGTCCAATTTGTCCCATCAACTCAGACACCGCGATGCTGGAGATAGTAGACACCAGAACACGTTTATTTTGCCTTAACGACGACGACGCCCTAGCACCTCGAGCTACCGTTGACTCTTTCATCGAATTTTAGTCCCTCTATGTCAATTTGTTAACTTCGTTCTTTTTACTTCTTTAAATGAAGCATATTTGTATCAACTCATGTACGCATCACTTGCCATACAAATGTACATCAAAATTTTGTCTAACTAAGCTTTTTTTTTATAATTCCATTTTCAGCTGTAAAAGAAATTTAAGTATTACTTTTAAAATAACTTTCTAATTAATAATTTAAATTATTTTGAAATAGTTTCACTTCAGTTTTTCAGGGTATTCACGGTCTAATATAGTTTGAAGTATTTAAATTAAAAATTTAATATAATTTGTAAATTTAGAAAAATATTTTCTACCCTTACGGACGTCTGCCAATAATAAATTGATGGGTCGAATGAAAATCCTGTCAAAAGTTTCTTAAAACAAAGAATAAATTTGTACATATAAAGAGACTACTGCCTGGTGTTGCATTGCCGCCCGCAGAAACTCTTTTGGAAGAATTTTTCAATCATATTGAATAATTTTTGTTATCTTTTTGGTCAAGATTTTGTTTATTAAAATTAAACTAATATACTAAAATATAACTAATTACTAAGAATTTTTAACTTTTTTTTTAAATATGAATGTGGTCAAATCGATCGTGTGAGGTTGAATAAATTTTGAAAATTAAATAAATAAAACTATATTAGATTTTCGTTAATTTTAATTGAAACAAAAGTGTTGAATTTGTTTGAATATTTTGTTCATAAATTATATGTATGGCATTTTCATTTTTTTCATTCATTTCGTTCCATTTCCCATTTCCATTTGAATTTCTTAAGCTACTATTATTACACTAATAATAACTGTTTTGTGAATCTTACCGGAACAAACTGCACAAATCAATTGACGGTAAAATTGTTTATTAAAAAATTTTTTTAAATAAAACATTTTTAATTTACGTCAGATTTTGACTGAATTTTTGAAGGTATTAACAGTTTACACTAGAAAACAAGTATGAAAATGTAAAAATAAAGTAATGTATGATAAATTTTTGTCAAATAATAATTCACTAATTTATTAACTGAAAAATTTTTGGTGTAATACTAGCTTTGCTGTTATTACTCATATAATTAGGTATGCGACCGATCACATTTTTTTATCGAATGGCTCAAGTATCATCGACTATGGAATTTGTTCCATTTAAAATTCCAATTTAATTGATCATAAAATAATAATTATACCCAACTAATTGAACCTTAAATTTGCATTGATTTTTTTAGTAATATTGGGGTAAATTAAAATTTAAATTACTTTAGTTTATTTGTTTAATTTCATCCATTTCCAGCAAATTTTCTATAAATTGCACTTGGTATTCGTTGATAATTAAGATATATAATATTTGATTATATCTATTTCTTGTTGAGAATTGGCCTGCCATGAGAATTCCTGTAAAGCAATTGGGAAATTTTATTTTTTCTTTACATGTATGGAAACATTTCCACAACATTTTTCACAATTTTCAATTTTACTATTAGTATGATATAACTTATTTTAAGTTTGGCTCTGTGTGCGTCAACTGCTAAGCCGAAATCACCGGTTCGATCTCGAGCGGAGTAAAAACTGTATTCTGACCGTCTTCCCATGGTAGGCAATGGCAAACCACCGAGGTATCTGCCTAAAGAACCCTTGTAAAGAAATAGAAGTGGTCACTATGTTCTTACGTAGAGCTAAGGAATCTGAGAGAGAGAGAGAGAGAGATGATATGAACTTAAACTTTATCAAAATTAAATTAAAAATAAGTGCTTGTTCACAATGTACGTAAAACGTGAGACGAACATAAGACTTAAAAATATAAACATAATAAAAGTTTAATGGAGTATTGAATAATATTAAAATATTAAAGTACACGAACTAGAATGTTATTTAGCATAATAACAAAATAATTCCAGTACTATTCAATATTCGATTAAGGTCTAATTTGTAATTATAACTCTTACATTTTATGTATTTCTTATGTCTTATGTACATTGTGAACAAGCACTAAGGAAAAACTAATTAATGATCCCGCTCAGATAGAAGTTTCCACGTCATGTATGCACTATTATAAAAAACAGAGTTTGTATCTATTTATGTACTTGTGTCTTTTTTCTTTTCTTCTGTATTGTTAACTATTTTTACTAACTTAAAATTATGTAGAATCGATTTCCACGACAGTCAAGTTCTACTGTGGCCACTTGCTAGGAGGTCAAGGCGACCGACAGGCCCTCTGATCTGCTATAATATAAACATAAATTCAATATCAAAATATGTTTGAATTATCGTCGTTTTCTTAAACTTCTCATTTTGTTAATTTTAAGACTTTCTTCGACAAACTTAAATATATCTTCTGATCCGAGGCTATAATACAGATCTCTACATTATTATTGTAGAGCTGATGCTCTACAAAAATAAAAAAATAAGAAGTTTAAGTAAAACAAGTTGCATTTCTACTTATTTTTAAGAGTACCTAATAATTGGACTACTAGGGGTTTCAGATTCGTATCCTAGTAGTTGTGAAAAAAATAGATTTCAAATATTAAGGTTTCTAAATATTTTATTATTATATAAAAATAAAATACTCCCAAATGCTATTTACTATAGTTTATTAAATTCGTCTATTAGAAATTAAACTAATTATAACTAATAAGCAATTAAAAATTTTGTGGGTATTATACCCTAAAATAATCAATATGTATATTTTAGCTACGATTAATATTCGGGAAACTTCCAAGTTTGAATAGAAATTACGCAAAATGGAATTTTCATTCTCATAACAAACAATTAACAATCTTATTTGATTCTTCTAGTTTTTTTGCTAATAGCATTGACTTTATAATAAAAATGTTTCATAATATTCAACAAAACTAAACAAATACACAAAATGTTATAAAAAATTTTATTTTAACGTTTTGTTTAGTTTTGTTGAATATTATATTGCTACGAAGCATATATAAATACTGGTTAATTGTACTTGATGACTCATGTATGATGACTCATCCGTGATGACTCATACATGATAACCTTTGTAGTTGTTATTAGAAATCTGGTGACGACCCTGCTGACTTGCAGCTTTGATTGTTTGCAAAAGTTTCTAGAGAGTTCTTTCTAAAAATATTCTTTTACAATTTTTGTTACAAAATTTACTAATTTACTTATAATTATTCTAAATATTAAATAAACTACTTGACTAACTTTACTACTTACAGGACCTTAGCTCTTACCTTTAAAAAATTTATATATTGCACTAAATATTTTAAATTGCAAGGACTTTTATTATTTCTTTATTATAAAGTAACGTTGAGATTTTCTAAACAATGTGATCTGATAAATTTGCCTTCACGGTCATCGGCAATTCATCAGATGACTTTCCACAAAGTAAAAAATAATTTTTGCGTTTTTCCTAGCAATGCAATTGGCAAACACGCTGGTCATCTAAAAAATTTATTCCATTCTTGTTTGCTATAGATACATTTGTTTATTTTTAACTTACGTAGGGAAGCTTTTACACCCTTTAAAAAATTAATGACACTGGTGTTAGTATCAGGCATACAAATTTTAATAAAATCGTTCGTTCGTTCGGTTGGTCACTTTTAACTTGTATTTCATCCCTTATTCAAATGCGTGATATAAAAGACTCTTTACATAACTTGGTAAAAAATTTAAATCGAAGCTATTGGAGTCATTTTCAAATGTCCTCTAACCCTCATGTGAAGGATTGTAAAAAAAATTAGAAAATCCTGCTAGGACAAGCTATAAAGGATACTTCACATAAAATAGTGAAAATCGTTAATCAATTTTTGAGAGAATCGCACTTTTTCATTTTATTTTTTGCTGACGGCGCGACGCAATGAATGTATAGAAGTTTAAGAAAAACAAACAAAATTTCTAAAATTTAGCTTAAAATGATCTATGCAGTTAATGCAATGGTAACCTGTGTCATCTGGTAAACTGCATTGGTGAGGATGTGGTAATTTTAATTAGTAGTAATAAATAAAACTCCATTAGACATTTAAAAAATTGTTATTAATGCATTATCACCGTTTTTTAATTTGAAACGGGTGAGTAGTGTGAGAGATTTTGTGATTAACGCGAAAATTCATATTTCACTCTAAAAAGCTTTTAGGTTTCTGAAATTTTCAATTTCAAGACATTTTATTACTGTCGCATGCGGAAATAGCTACCTTTTATGACAGTATTAAATAGATTTTCGCAAAATGAATGCTAACCGCTCATTTACTTCTGGATGGTTTCATTTCCCTAGTAGTGATTACATATGCAAACAGTGCAGTCATTTCGAATGGATATACAAAGCATTTAATCTTCCTTTGGACATTGTCATTTTTCATAAAAAAAAACAAATTACAAGATGAAAAGAACATTGAATGATATGAATAGGAGATGTACGTTATTGATGTTTCTCAGTGTTAATATGTTTCGATATAAACGACCGTAGTCATTAATCTACATAGGGTTGAATATATATTTATCGCGTCAATATTTGAGGCATGTTCACGTAATTATTTGAGAATGTATGAGCTTTTGTAGCATCAATTAATGTCAATAATAGCGCTCCGCCATGAACGAATTTTATAATAATTATCAGACGCATGACTTTCAAAAATAAAATTTCACTTCAAATTTTTAGGGTTCTAACTTTTACTATAACGAAAATGATTGTAATGGCTCCTAAAAGCACGCTTCGTAAACTTTTTTAGCAATTTGAACCTTTGTAGGTCAATAAAGACTTTCAGTTCATAAAGCTAGCTACCTTTTATATTTATTTAAAGAATATAAACCTAAATTGTTACCTTTTAAAAAACATTAACAGAAAACTATTAGCGAATTATATATATTTCATTTATTTTCTCACATATAGTTAATATAAGTTGCACAATTTAGCTAATATAACTTTTCTTAATAATATCCTATTAAAAATTCGAAATAAACTGCTAAAATTATGATAAAAAAGCGTCATAAAGTCTATAATAAACCTTGTTCAAAAATTGTTACCAGAAATGGCCAATTCTATACTGAATAATTCGTGTTTTATGTTATTTATTTCCAGAATGTTAAAAAAATTTAAATATACGCTAGAATACCATAATATTACAACATCTTTATGTAAACACGAAATAATAAATTGATTTACTCATTTGAATATCTCCTAAAATAAAAACTAAGATTTCAATAAACCAATTTCTTTATTTCATTTACGGAAAGATTTTTTTTAATTATGGGAAACTTGCGATTCTTTAAATTTTTGTAACGTCCTAAAAATTAATTAGATACAACGTAAAATTGATCAATTATCACTGGTGTGAATGACTGAAGTGTTAGCTGATAGCGGGAATTGTCACTTCAGTAAGTACTCATTCATATACATTGCGTTTTGGCAGGTACATCTTGGCGAGAAGACTGTCTAATCTGTAATCTACCACAGATTTACAACGTGTTGTGGTCTTTTCTAAATGCTAAAACGCATTGTATACACCATCACTATAAGCTACAAAGCATTAATTGGTGTATAATTGTAAGATTAAGCAGAAATGCATAGTAAGTCATGAATTTGTAGCCTTTGCATTTCAATACGTGGTTTATACAAAATCTTATCTCGTACTGCCGAACATTTTTAAATGTCATTTAATTGTTACACTTCAAGTTTCATTTTTTGTTTGTCAAAGCATTTTTTTGGCATTTTAGTGCCGAGAATACCCGGCCCGGCTTTAAAGTACTATTTTGATGCCGTATAGTATTGTCAATTGTAAGTAAGTTGCCATGATGATCGTCATCATCAGAACACAGCTTCAATTTATAAAATTATATAAATACATCTTTTCTTAAATAAAAATTCTGAAACGAAACAAACCATAGTTTTTTAATTTCATCCTGTGCTCTAAGGGTGAACTAATAAACCAAAGCCATAATTTAACTTGACATTCTTTTTGCCTTTAAATAAATTTTAACATATTTCTCTTCAAATGAACCTAATTCGAACCTCTCCGCTCCGCCTGTCCGTCAATCTTTTACACTCACCACAAAAATTCCAGTATTTTCTCCTAATAAAGCAATTTATATGCTATTTTTTCCAAATGTCAAAAACACATAGGTAAGTTTATGTCATTCAATTTTAAAACTTAATTATTCACTTTTTGTTGAAGCACTACATATTACTACATACTGTTGTGTTCTGATAAAGAAATGAAAAGTGAGTTGTGTAATTTAGAAATAAAGAACTGACTTTGCAACCTGAGGAACAATAAAAGCAGGACTCGGAGTTTGTTTTTCAAATTGTTTTTATTAAGGTTGGTTTATGCAAAACGTCGACGTACGCAACGCACGCACCGCACGCCTCCAAATAAAGTTGAAGCATAGAATTTCAGTAGGAGCGTTTATGCAGTTAGTTTACACTCTTGATTTTTGACGGCGTGTGCACCATAAATCCTCCTACTGAAATTCTATGCTTCAACTTTATTTGGACGTGCGTCGACGTTTTGCATAAACCACCTTTTGTGTTAAGTTTGTTCGTTAGTTAAGTTGTATTGTTTAATTTAAGTTTGTTGTTTCAGTAATTTAGTTCATTGTTGTTTAAATTTTAATTTTTGTATTTTTAATTTTTGTTGTTTAGCGACTCACACGAATGCAGCTGAGCGGTACGCGAACAAGCAAGCAGCAGGACAAAAATAAAAATTATTTTCTTGATTTTATTTAAAAAAAAAAGAAAAATATAAGGACCAATGAAATGAGAGCACGAGAATAAAACCAAAGAAATAAAGAATATAAATAAAAGGAAGAACGGTCAGTCAAAAATTGAGAGCCCGAGAAGCAAGTCGTGGTGGTTAGTCTAAAATTGAGAGCCCGACAGGCAAGTCGTATTAGTTAATCTTAAATTGTGAACCCGAGAAGCAAGTCGGGTGTAGAGTTATAATTTGAGAGCCCGAGGGGCAAGTCGTATAAAGGTATAAATTGAGAGCCCAAGTGGCAAGTTGTGTCGACAAATAATTGTTGAAAGTTGAAGTGAAGGGTTTGGTGTTGAAGAGTTCAATCAAAAATAAAATTTATTGGGATTAAAAATGCAGAAACCATTATTGAAGAATTTGATTATGCATTAATTAGTCACGAATTGGAACAAATCGAGTATCCGAGGAAGGAGGTGGATCCAGGACCAGATATCCAAAGAAAGTTCTCCGAATTACGTGCTCAGCTAATTCCGTGTGAGTCCTGTTTTTATAAATTGTTTCTTGTGTTCAGGTTAAAAATAAATTATTCTATTATTCGTCAGTTTTTTATTGTCTTCATGTAACCATTTTCGAGAACCAACGACCATTCTAATAAGAGAGTTGAGCAAGAGCACTGCAATACCTACATATTATGCTATATATTAGTTATTTTATACAAGAAATTTAATATAATAACATATTTTATGCGGTGTGAAACTGAACTCAACCAAAATCAACCCTACAGACTCACCACGGAAAGTTCTATTTTTACTGTTTTATGTTTTCTTTGTAATTATTTTATAATTAATATTTCTATTAATTAATAAAAAGTTAATAGAAAATGTATGTCAACCTCTCGGAAATTAAGTCGAGCGACTGTAAAGCACTGTTCAAGACTATTTTTTTTACAATTAATTAAAATTATGTTTACTTATACCCGTATTCACCAACGAGGTTAGGCTAGGCAGAAGTGATTAGAAAAGAGCATACGGCAGCACGCAAGTGCTCTCTTAATCTCCTACAACTGATGACGATGAAATGGCATGGGCAATTTGTTAGGTGGGAAATTACTAAACCCTGGAAGTGGCATAGGAGCCTGACTGATTCAAAAAGTGTATTTTGAGTGGAGGTTAGTGGGACTTTGGTTGAGGGAGGATTTTCTTTTCTTGACGGAGAGGAGGGGGGGTTGTTGGGTGTAGGAGTAAAAATAAAACAAAATACAAAGATGAAAGATATATTTAATAATATATATGAAGATGTCTGAAGGTTGATCATTAGCCAAAGGGAACGTTGTTCAGTAGTGCACGCCTGGAGGGCTGAGAGCGATGAGGGTGTGGCTGAGTGCCGGAACTGAGAGTGATAAAAGTAAAGAGGCAGGAGGAGAGTTGAGAGAGCTATGAGAGTAATAGTCGAAAGGAGAGCAATCTGGTTGAAGTGAGAAATGCGCAAATTGAAAAATTTGAAAATTCTGAGAATCTGAGATAGAAAAACCTGAAGAAAAATTTTTGAGAATTGAGAAGTTCTTAAAAATTAGAGTGTTTGAAAAAATTTGATAAGAGAAGTTTTGTGGTCGGGTACAGTCCGGGTATGACTGGGTGTATTTGAATAAGTACAGACTAGTGAGGTGAAAAGCGAGTACAGACCGGATAGCAGAGATGAAGAGGGGACGGTCAGTCGTGCCGTTTTGTATCTACTTACCGACCTGATGCTGGCCGCAAGGGATACCTTGAAGTGGTCTCGAGCAGGAGTCTCCGAACTACGGCCCGCGGGCCAAATCCGGCCCGCCAGCACCACCAATACGGCCCGCGAAAGCGGGCCTGATGTGGCTGGTATCCGGCCCGCCCTTTAATTTAGTTTGATTAATCAAATCAAATAAAGCAATCATACAAAATAATAGTCAGATATTTTATTTGCCGACTAAAAATAGTTGTCAAAACACAACAAAAGTTGTGCAATCTTAATCTAATGAGGTATAGCTGTAGAGACCAACGAAAATATACGAACGCTCCTGTGTTAACAATGTAAATTGTACATTTTGAAACCGTTTTTTGACATATAAAAATCGCATTTACAGCAAAACTTTTTAGACATTTTTTATTAACAATTTTATTGTTTTCAATATTGTATCTAAACATTTTTCAAATTTGCAGCCCCGTTTTTGACTGATAGCAGCTTAAACAAAACTCCGGAAAACACAAAAATATTGCCATTTATAAATCGGACACGGTGCGACGAAATGAAAAACTGAATAGGCATTTTTTCTTGAAAACGTGATTCTGTACATTTATGTTCATAAGCATTTTTCTATTTTGTTGCACCGATTCCGAAATATAGATGACGATATTTTTTGTGTTTTGCAGAGTCCTGTTTAAGTCGCTGCCAGTCAAAAACGGGGCAACAAAATTGAAAAATGTATAGGTACAAAATTGAAGACAATAAAATTTATAACAAAAAAAATGTTTAAAAAGAAGCTTTGCTGTAAATACGATTTTTATATGTCAAAAAAGGTTTCAAAATGTGCAATTTACATTGTTAACATAGGGTGATTCGAATATTTTTGTAGGCCACTGTAGCTAGATATTGGCCCTCGGGGCTTTGGGGAGCAATCAGTCTGGCCCTTAGACTAAAAAGTTTGGAGACCTCTGGTCTTGAGGAACGGTACGAGCAGGGAGCTGAGACTTGAGAGTTGGTCAATCACTACGAGCGGGGCATTTGGCCGCAACCAAGTACTTATCCCACACGAAAACACCTATGTGGGCCAGGAGGTTCCTCCAGTAACGGCTTAAAGGCGGGACCACCTGGATTCCTGCAAACAAACGGTTAGCAATTCGAAGAAAACAAGATAAACTTAGAGTCCTGACATCAGGAGGGAGATGCTTGGCTAGGAATCTGTAAGAGAGAAGGATTAGAAGAAGCTAATAAAATTTATGATACACCAACGGCAAATAACTTTATTCTACGATTAAAAATTGAACTGACCAATAGAAAACGCCCACAAGTACCAACAAACGTTTTCTATTGGCCAGTTCAATTTTTAATCATAGAATAAAGTTATTTGTCGTTGGTGAATACGGGCATTAATTAAAAAAAATTAACATTTAAAAATACTGATTGTAATTATAAAATAAAGAAAAAAACTGAAAATTCTTAGAAAATCCAGTTTTTATTTTTTTTTGTATGGCGCACCACTTCAAATGAATTGAAAAAAATATGTTATATAAAAGGGTATGAGGCTTCTAAAAAAAATTATTTTTTAATTTTGCCCAAATCACAACAAAGTTTAAAAAAATATTTTTAAATAAAAAATTTTTTTTCACTGGATAATAAAATCCAATAAGGCTGTTATTTTGTCCTGAGGTTACCTTTATATACCCCTTTAATATCCTAAAATTTCATCAAAATTGATTAAGCCATTCTGGAGTAAAAATTTGTTTTCTATTTTTCAGTATTTTTTGATTTTCTTGAAACCCCCTTGAGTTAGAGATCTAAAAATTTCAGGATCTTAGTATTTTATTAGTACTAACATATGCCCAAAGTGGAGATTAAATATTCCCCGGGGGCAGTTTCACCATGCTTATCCTCCTATGCCCTTTAGATTTAATATTAAAAAAAGAACGAATATGATTTTCGCTCTACACAATTTGGAGACTCAACGGTATTGCAGGTTTAAATGCAATTAAATTGTTTGATTGAAGTTCTTAAATTAAATTAGTAATTTAAAATTGCTATTTTCAAACTTTGTAATTTTATATATAAAATTAAATTGTATTCAATCATTTTATTTAGCTAATTTAATTTAGCAGTATTACAAAATAACTATGAAATTATTAGAAAGGTTTATTTAAAAAAACAATATTTTAAAAGTAAAAACTACCATAATGCTTTAATAACAATTTTCTATATGAGTTTTGCATATTATAAAATTCAAGTGTGGTCATGTGCCACCATCTAACGGTCATTATCATACCACCAGAAAACGTTTAGAAAGACCACACAAAAAATAAAATTTACATAACTTTTTACCAAAATAGCCCTATCATACTTGAGTTTTTCTCATCTTGTTTACAACATGTCATTTAACATTTATGTCCAATCTCTCGAGGAGCATTTGTTATACCACAATTTTAATTATAATTTGCATCTTACTCTTAATTAAGTTATAATTTATGGACTTATATAACAACTAACTCAAACTTGTAAGCTGTTAAACACAGAAGAAAATTTTCACATCTGATTTTCAATTTGAATTGTTACAAATTCTTTTGCACTAACGACGTCATCAATCTTATGTAATTTTTTATAAAAATTTATTTTAGTTCTTAATAACACATAATTTAATTAGTTTTAAAGTATCTGCAAAAATGCGTGCGTGTGTGACATAAAAAATAGCTTTTTTCGTCCTTATATCAGATTAAACCTTGATTAGGATTCGGAGCGCGTAAAATCAAGGTAATTTATCTTCATCTCGTGTCCAAAAATTATTCTTTAGATGCATGCGTTATAGATTTTTAAATTATTAAATTAATTGTCGACTTCGTGTGTGAAAATAAATTACTTTTGCTAATCCGCATTTTCGGTTAGGTAAGGCAATTAAATAAATATAATATATTCAAAATTTTCAATAGATGATTTTGTTACTCTTAATAATTTATGAATATAATTTCTTTTTAAATAAACAAATTTTGCTTTGAAGATAATAATATTGTAATAAAAGCAATTAATTACAATAGCAATAATGCATTAGGTACCTAAAAGTTTTTCATACAGATAGGTACATTGAATTAAAAAGCCATTATTAAAACAAAACTCCCTTTGATGTTATGTATTATATTAAATTGTACTAAATTCGTTCAGTTTTTAAAATGTTTTATAAACTTTTAAAATTTAATAATCTGCAATAATAATTTAACTAAACGCATACTGGTATGTATAAATTAAATTTGAAACTCGACTCGTAAATCATACATATACGTAAGTATAATAATGCAGCTAATCTGTAATTTTCAACTTGGTAAAGCTAAAAAAGAAAATTTGCTAACCATATGGCAACAAATGAAGGAAACTAATTATGAGTAATGATCTCATAAATTTTACTTGTTAGTAAGTAAAATCTATAACGATTGGTTTGAAGTCAGCATTGTCTCGAACACATAGGGTGAATAGACCAGAGGCTACATTCAGCATTTATCGTGTAACCATCAGCATCACCGCAGTATTTCTGTGTTTATCCTAACTGAATATGCAACCGCATATACGCAAATGACATTAATGACTTAATCTGACTTTAAATCATATATGTCCAATTAATAATAAAAATCTAATATAAATCACTATTTTACGAGTATGCAATTGCATTATATTCCATAAAATGGGACGAAGTTGACCTAATTTCAACTTTCGAGTGTGAGTATCTGTGTGAAGGAAATAAAAGATAAAATTTCGGATATAGAATATAGATATTACGTATTATTGAATTTACCCATAGGATATTTTAAACAAATTTTGAAATGTGTATAATATGCAGCTTAAAATTACTAGATTGATATAAAATTATCTCGAACGCAGCAGTTTTTTTTCAAATCTACAAAAAAATTTACAAAGCAATAAAAAATTTTGCATAATCCAAAAAAAATTAAATCAAAATACAATAAATGTAATTTATACATTTCTGTTTAATTTAAGTGCAATTAAAAAAAAACCTGCTTGCTAAATTGAAAAATATCTTTCACGAGCGACCTAATTTTTTTTTAAATTTCCAAATTATTTAATTGAATTTTGTGTGCCTATTTTACCCGCTGTTTCCATTAATAAATTAGTTTACAGGCTCGGCCCCAATATCACCTCAAAATCGCCGCTTTCATTTTTTATATAGGAAGTGGCTTAAAACTTCCTGATATTGCATTTTAGGGTGTTGCTTCTGGTGACCTGTCTTGTGTGTTGGTAAACACAAATCGGAGTTTTTACTTTTGCACGTTGGCAATGGTAACAGTGACGCCTAACATTTGCTATGAATAAAACACTTTGACCTGCATATATTTGTAAACTTTTTACAGAAAAGTCTTTTATCTTCCAGTTATTATTCCTGTTGTTGGCATACCTTCAGTGGCGTAGCTTTACGAGGCTTGCGGGGGTGGAAGCTCAAACGTTCTTTATACGTCACCCACCTCATAAACTCTAGCCACAAAGAGAACTTACTGCTTGAAGTGGGCTCCGAACGACGGAAATATGATATATTTCACTTTGATTTACAAGGCAGATTACACTTCGGTGGTTTGCCATTGCCTTTCAAAGGTAGAAAATCAGAAATGCAGTTTCTACTTTGACTATTACATTGGTCACTCAATTAATTACGATGCTATTCATCATCGCAAAAAAGTGAGTCAACCATTTTCATGCACATAATATAAAGAAAGTAGAAATAGCATCCCCAACTAAAGGTCTTATACCACAAGCGGATAAATATAACAATAGCTTTTAATTTCACTGTTATCTTATACACATAGTATCTTCCATATCTTAATGTGTAGTAATTAATGGCTGTTTTTTGGTAATTTTTAGCTTTGTATATGAGTCATCATACATGAGTCATCAAATACAATTAATCTGTATTGTTTCGTGACAGTATGTACATCGCACACATTATACATTACACACCATTAGGTGTGTGTTTCATAGTTATACGATTGTATAAACATTTTAAATATCTGTGAGTGCTATTACAATATTACAATAATGTCTTTTCTCGAGAATATGCATCTACTTACAAATAAATCTACGTAGAATAATATGCAAGCTATTTCAAGCATTATTATGGAGAAAATACATTACAGTATTTCATCATTAGGTACATTTAACTTCAACATTTTCTTAAATTACGTCGAAGTTCCTATGTCTTAATCAACAAAGCAAGAGTTTACTAAACTCAGAATCAGCCTAAAGTTTCATATTTGAATAACCTTAACTGACACAATATTATAATATGCAACTTTTCACATTTATTCACAAAAAAATTGTACCTAATATAAGAGTTCAAAAGAACTAAGTTTGTTTAACATGTAAGCATTTTATGGTAATTTGAATTAAACAGTCGCCACCCTTAAAAGGATAAGCCTTACAAAAATACCGCTGAAAAGAAAATGTGAAATAAAATAATATTGCAATATTATTTATATAAAAGGAAAAGATCTACACGAGAACTATTATTCCCCAATATTTCATTAATGCAGTAAAAATTTCTCCTGTGATTTCACACACAGCTGAAACACTCTTAACTTTTCTCTACAACTTATCCTTATTCAGTTGTCGTTATATAATAGCTTCTATTACTCTTTTCAGTCAGTTCTTTGGTAATTACACTTTCATAAAGACCTTTCTTGCATTATCTGAAGTTTTTACACATTTGTTTCTACAATTTTTTCTACAATGTTTTTCACTAGGTACAATTTTTTGTACTATTAATTTGAAAAGCTTACCTCACGTAAAACAAACAGACATGCGAAATTTACGGGGTCACCTGACAATTCATAAAGTTTTTTTTGTTGAAAATATTATTAAGTTATAACAATAGGGTCCTAATGTATCTCCAATTATACTGCAATTTAAATTAAAATTATTTTACTTTTATATTTAATTTAATTATATTCTCAATTTAACTTTTATTTAGCATTCAATGCATAATTATTAAAACAATTGCATAAAATGGAGTGTTCATCAAAATTTAATTGCAGTTGTATTATTATTAAAGGAAAAGAAATTTACGTTTCAGTTTTAGATTATAACTGTTATTTTCTGCGAGAGTAGATTAAAACAAGTTTCAATAATTTTAAAAGATTTTAAGAACAAATTTCAGATAAGACCTGATTTATCCAGAGAATTTTTTCAGCAAAAGTTAAGTTCTTATTAGTTTTTATAAAGCTTATAAATTGAAATTAAATGGAAAATACGAAAAGCGTAATATTTAAGTCATGTTTACTGTAAGTTAAAAAAATTTCAATAGTAGCAGGAGAGGGCAAAATATATAGCAATGTGAATTTTTAAAATACAAAAGAACAGAATTTGACTTACAAGAAATTACAATATTTTAATTTTAACCAATGAAAATCAAGATTATTTTTAAATTTTTCATGTTTCTGATTGGTTAAAAATTGCTATTTTAATCATGTATTATTTATATTTGCGTATTTGTTACTGCGACAGATGGGCAGGATTATCTGTAATGGACTTTTTAGCTGATATCAAACTTATTAATAAATCAACATACAAGAAACTAGCTTAAAATTACTGTTATAACAAGGAGTACAAATTTTGTACCGATTAAACTAAATTTCTTGTTTAACTTGATTTAATGGAAAAGCTCGAATGCTTGGAAAAAAGTGAATATGTAAATTATGACAATTCAAATTTGCATGTCTAATGAAACTATATCTTTATCGGCGAATAAAATTTTTGTCAAACTGTTGATTTTATGAAAACCAATAACAAAAATCGCTGCATGTAAAATCTTCATTTAGATAAATAGAACTAGGACGGTTAAAATTCAATATTAGTACTCTTTCTCGGCGCAGGCGTTGTAATTTCAAACTACATATAAGAAATTAATAACTGAATGACTTTTGCACTCTCTGTTCAAAACTTTATTCGTGATTTTTTTGTAATAATAATTTTGTATGTGCATATAGAATTTTGAATTGAACAAATTATGGTTATGACAGATCGCTTATATGACAGGCGGGAAGTATCTTTGACTGCTCGGATTTGAGAAATTTTAATTTTGCACATTTCTCTAGTATATTATATCGAAGTATTTTCACTATACTGTCAGAATAGTTTAATTTGACATCTTACGAAGTCAGAAGTTTTTAGATTTTTAAAATTGCTGTTGATTAGTTATTCTTTTGTTAGTTTTATTTCGGGGCCTTCTTAGACCGGCGCCCTGTGCACTGTTCAGTTTGGTTGTCAGTCAAATTAATAATTTGCAATGTTATATTATTATAATTAATATAATTTTTTTTGATTATGCTACGAAAATATCAAATTAATTGTATTATGACTGTATTGTATGATAATATTGTACTTAGCAAAATAATAATGTATAATAGTACCTACATATAGTACAGATGTAGGTACCTACATTGTATGTTAATTCTATATTATTAGTAAAAGTAGAAAATATATGGATGTTGTTAATAATAAGTTAAAGTATTTTTGAAATGCTGGCTTAAATCAATTTCCTTAACAGTTTCTGTAAATTAAAATTTATAATTTAATAATTATTATTAATATAATAAATTAATATTTTTAATGTAGTATAGGTATACATAAGCTTCAAACTTAGATTATTACATAATATATAATATGTGATTTGTGCAGATGATTGTATATTTTATTTATTTACTCAAATACCTATTCAAATTAGTATATTATCATAGCTTAATTCTTCTATTGTTGAAGCAAAGGTTGAAGTTATATAGAATAAATTTATTACGATTGAAAATTTATAAACTCTTTGCTTTTACTTTAAAATACATAGCTAATAAACAGTTCTATTTTATTTGACCATTTTTTGGGTTTGTTCTTGAAACAATCGTGAATGGAGTGTACTTTATGTGGTCAATGAATTTACATTTACGTAAATTACGAGCAACAATGTATCCTAATGGTTTTTCTTTCTGTTCTTTACAGTTGGACCACTTTATGAGATTAATATCGGCCAAAGAAATGGACAGTGCATTTGGCGTCACTTCTAAAACTTCCACTTATCTCAAGAGTCGTAATCTATCAAACTTGTAATGAAAGATACTCCAAAACATTGACCTTAAAGTTGCTTGCCATCAAAAGCATAAGTCACAGTTGGAAACACTTCTATCTATAGTAATCATAAATTATCTTTTGTCAATTTTTTAACCATTTTGGAGTAACCACTTTTTTATTATTGCATTAATCAAAATAAACGAAAAATATAATATAACTTCATTCATCTTAAAGTTTGTAAGCAGAAAAAAGATATTTTTTAATTTGATGAACAAAATATGAGGTCATCGAACCAACACACATTTCATTTTTTTATAATAATAAATCATTGTTGTTTAATTGTTTTGTATTGTTTGGTAGGCAATAATACTACATTTGCCAAACACAACCAGCGACATCTGGATTACTAAATAAAAAATAATTCAAGAAAATAATGTAGGTGAAGGACGTTGGTTGATTAAATAGTTTTTGTTATCAATTCGTATTTCAATATGTTGGAATATTTATTTTGATTAAAAATAATTATTTTTTATTTATTAGTAAAATTTTAAATTTCTAGTATTATAATACTATTTTGCATTCGACAAATTACAATAATGATGCATGGAATTATGTACTACATTGATTATTCTCATTAATATGCAGAAATTATAAAAGCAACTAATTTTAACTATGTACGTTGCTCTTGATTAACGATACAGTACAACTCGGAAAATAATTTGTTGTGTGATTTTACTAATTAGAATTAACTAGATCACCATTTCGGGGTAACTTGTAACATGCTTCGTGATATTCACTAGTTTCGTACAGTGAAACAGTGATACCACGCTTATCTATTTTTACTTTCTTGATACAGACTCGCCTACGTTGCCCAACACAGAGTTCGCCTTGATTGGTGGAGCTCCCTAGCGGATTCTTTAAACTACATTTTCCCAAATAGATTTCTTCGCAGACGTAAATTTTAACAGTATCAGAAATTCTTTTTTGTATTTTCCAAATCTATAGCATAATCGTAATTTGAAATAATTACGATTTTGCTTTAATTTCAAAATTTTTAATATTCCTACATTTCAAAAATGAATTACTTGATCCAATTTTAAATTGGTTTTATTACCCATTACCTATTTTTTCTGTTACATTTTTTTTTATCTAATATCAAGTAAAAGTTACGATGACAATAGAAAGTTCTCTCATTTATTTCCGAGGTAGATACTACATATTATTTGTTATAGTATGTTTCGTGATTTGTTTCATTATTTGCGATTTTTATGTTTTCAAAAATAAAATTCATAAATACAATGATATTTTCAATTTAATATTTATGGTTTTAATAGAAATTTTGAATTTATCAACATACGGGTGTCCTCTCTGTGTCCTGCCAACAACTTTTCCGCCCATGCTTTCACTACGGTTCCACGCTCGCTTTACTTTCGAAAGATCTCTTCTATATATTTTCATTTGTATATTTTTATTTATTTATATATGTTTGAAATAAAATATCACAATTAATTAGTAATTGAAAAAAATTAAAAAAATATGTAATTTTGTATGAGTAGGTATTGTTTCAACTGGTATTTTATTATAATTACATACTTACATACTAAATATTATATACTTATGTACCTATTTGATTACATTTTTTTAAATGCATTCTAAAGTATGATATACCTGTAATATTATATTTATTCAGTAAAATTAATATTTTTCACTTTGATATAAAAACGTCAACATAATAAAAATATGTATCTTAGATGTCATACAAATACAATAAAATATTAATTTTATTATTATTAAGGTCTGAAGATCTTCAAACAACGTTTAAAAAATTGTTTTTGCCTGTTGACATTAAAAAAAAATTGATTGATATAAAAAAGGAAAACGGTAAAACCTTGCAATTATTTGTTGTGAGTTTGTTGTGAGAGAATTTGTTGTGATAACTTAACTATTGATTATAATTATTTCAAAAATTTATTATTTATTTAAAAACTTGTAGATACGAAAATAGTTTCAATACACATTGATAAATTTTGAACTTCGTCTTCTTTCGCACTACCCGAATGAAATTGAAAAGGTTAAGTAAAACAATTTTTCTTTTAGGAGCAAAATAATCTTCATTGGGTTATTTTTCTTCCATATTTATGTTGTAGAACCATTTCGCTGTTATGGTATTACAATTATTATGGTAATCTAATTCTAATCGTCAAGTTAGCTCTTTGGCCTCCATTTCTATAAATTCATGGAGTAATAATAAATCAATTGAAAAGATTCAGAAAGCTTGCACCAAAATTGCTATGCAGACCACTGTCTTAAAATTCATATTGGAGCATAAATTAATAACGAAATTGCTCTTTGTGAGAGGCTATTTAAATTTTCCAAAGAGAGGGATCGATCAATAATCGTGTAGTACAACGTATGAAAGTTTGGTATTACATTATATCCTCAACTCTAGGAATACAAATAGATTTACTTCGTGGAAGAAAAATTATAGATTATCAATCTATCAAAGTTTCTTTTTCCAATTTGTGCAGTAAAAAAATTGAATTGATTGTTATACAATTTTTATACTATGATTTTTAAATTTATAAATTAGTTAAAGCAATTTTATTGGTAAATAATATATTAACAACAGAGATCCTAAATGTAAACCTTAAGGAACTCCATTTGCGGTTAATAATCATTGCTATTGGCCTATTAAGTTTATTGGTATATGGACTACATAGGTACTTAGTTCAGATTTTCCGAAAAATAATACAAAAGTAACTAGACTATTTTACGTATGAGTGAAACGGCGCTTATTCACTGTGCAAAAAGAATTTTGATAAAAATATACATATTATTCTACGTCATTAATGATATTTGATAATGCGGCATTGTTTTGTAGGTATAGTATATAATATTCATAATTTTTGTTTATCGTTTTCCAATATACAAATAAATTTTGTGTTCAAAAGAAATTAATCAATACATCCTTACGCGATAGCCGCTGTTCTATTATACATCCCCCATACAATTCAGTTATGTATCCCAAATGTTCCACATTAAAATTTTTTTATTATTTTTAAAATCAAAATAAATTTAGATATTAAAGTTATAAACATCAATAGAGTAAAAATGTGGTTGGATGCATTGCATAACTAGAATTTTAGTGTCAAACGGTTTTGTTCTGGTTTTGCCTAAGAAAATTATGGACGACATCCAATGCAAAACAAAAACATTGTTTTTCAGATTTTTTTCGAGCTAGATTAAGAACTTTGCAGAGTACTGGTCCAATAACTGAGAGTCGACAAAAATCAATACAAAATGTGGAATACGCAAGTACAGGAAAGAAAACGCAATAATTTTTTTCTCCAACACACTCACACTTTTCTCAAAATTTTTAACTAAATCTTATGGTATTATTTTAATAGGATTTACGATCTATACAGTTATAATACATTAAGAAAATTTGAATTTTCAATCTGAAAAACTGAAATTATAATTTTTTGTAATCTCCAAAATTAAAAATGTTCAAATAATTACTATTTTTATTAAATAATTTGCATAAAACATTCTTTACATAACAATAATTAATGTATGATATTATACAATAGGTATTCCATTTAACATATCAACAAATATATACTAACATTTAAATTATTTTTTGTTGTATTAGAATATTGCAAGTAATATTAAAATTTTATTGTAAATTAAACCTTATTTCATAAACGTAATGAAAATATAATTTTGTAATATATTTAATAAATTTTGTGTAAAATGGTATGTTTGTATTGATTCATAATACAACCACGGTCAAGTTAAATTTCCCGCCCTTAAAATTGTTAGCTCATGTCATGAGAACTATCGAACGGCACCGAACGTTGTCGTAGCTTAGTGGCATTTGTGTTGGAGTGAAGCCATTCTATACAACAAAAACAATTTAATGTTATTATTTATTAATGTTGTATCGTCAAATGTGAAAGTGAAATTATCAATTAATCAAAATGTATCATCGACCAAGAATGTGTCGTACATGTTTGCAAATGTCAAGAGGTGATTTTAAGTTTGTTAGTCTCGATGCAGGCGATCCACTTTGGGAGTCAAATTCGCCTAACCTAAAAGAGCAGCTTTTAACGTTAGTCCCCGAAATGGTAATAATTTATTATTGTTAATAGAATTTGTACATGAAGTTTCGTTACATGTTATATATTTTATAGGTTAATTTGTATATCTCGTTTGTGGGGGTTGTATGTTAATTTGTATTCTTTTCATATTTTGTCGATATATTTCAATGTATTTTCTACTTCCTTCTTTGACATTCTTACTGGTATCACCTGTTTATTTCTTTTCGGTTTTACATTATCTTTTACTTGTGATTGAGTTACGAGACTTCCTTTCGTATAGTTAAATTATTACATTTCTCACTATCGAACAATGCATGTACTATTCAGATTGTATTCTAAATGTGGTGTGATGGAGCTGCATCGATTGGAATAGATAATTAAAAATTTGTAACTGTATCGACTAACACTATCGAACGTTGATTTATATCACCCAACCAAGTCGAATAATATGCTTTCGTAGTTGAAAAGTTGGTGCAAGTTCTTTTATGGTGGTCTTTACATTCAAATCTATTTGTACTGTATTTATGTACATATATTTTAAAAATTATAATAATGTATGTTGCTATTGCATGATGTTTTCTATAATATTATCTGTTTTCTAACTAAGATGAATTTTTCAATGATTTTTTCGTTATTTAATATTTATACATGGAGAAGCCTTAAGATTTTGAAATATTATTTTTGAAAATTAAATAAATTATATAGTTCAGCAACTGTTACATAATACCCAATATAAAAAGTAGTCATTGAAATTATACAAATTAAATATCATTATTTATTTTTTTAAGATTTTCCTTAATTTTTGCTCAAAATTAAACGTTTCAAACCGAAAAATTCCTGAATATTTTTATCGTCGATAATGGAATAGGCCGGCAGCCATTTTGATGACTCTGTACAGCACCAACGAAACGCCTCGCTGATCTATAAACAGATTGCATTAGTTTTTCCAAAAACCTATTCGTTTCTGATTTTTCTCGCAACTTTTTGAAAATATTGCAATATTTTAAAGTTTTGCATTTATAATTTTTTCGCAATATCCCAATTTTAATTTTCGCATTACGAAGCGATACAACGCGAAAATATTTCTTTTTTTATATTTCAAATAGTCGTTAAAATTGTTTGATTTTTCCAAACATCTAACGGAAGAAGATAATATAATTGCTTGCATACTTGTCAATAATAGAACGGTAGGCCGCCATGTTGATGACTAGCCTGCCGCACGACCACATTCTCTTGTGGGTAAACTAAGCTTTCTAAATGGAATTCAATTTCCTTCATTTTTTGACATGCAAGATTATTTTTATTCGATTACCCTATAATATGCATTTATTTTCTTGAAAAATTATTTTTCTGTAATATTTAAATTATTTTTTGCTACCCCATATTTTGCTAAAGAAATCAAAATATTTAAAGAAAACGTTTATTTTCTTTACTTGAACGCTGGCAATATTAATATACGACGAGATATGTATTCATTTAACATTACAGTTGTAAACCTGAAATATATTATCAATAAGATCATGACCTTGGATATTCGTTTTGTAATATTTATAACTATGGTCTACAACTACTATACCTACATATAACGTGTATATATTATGTTCGTACGACTACTTATAAATCAACATAGAGGTATCTATAGTATAGTTAACAGTTTCTGCAATTAAGGAAAAGCAAAAAAGAAAATGGTTTGCATTTCAAGTTTTGCCCTATTTACTTATTAATTATAAACATTAATATTTTTATAATAACAAAAAAAATTTATGAGCAACGATAATATTACTAAACCCAAAATCAATGTTTAAAAAATTTCGATGTCTCTCGCGTTGAGCGGTAATAACTTGGGAACCGAGGTTTTTGACCTCGAAAGTCACGTGGAACTGCACTGCTTAGATATGCCTAAATAGGCATTATTATAGTTGTTTTCCTAAGATAACTTTGAAAATACAATACGTAATTATTTGTAAATTATATGTATGCAATATATTGCACAAGTTTAAAGATGTTTAATTTATTGCTAAATATAAAACAAAATATTAATTATGCAAAACGTACCATTGCGCGAAAACTGTTTAATTGAATCAAATATAATATTATGTACTTAATGTAAAATCAACGATTTTGAACATATTTTCTTATTCGTGATCATCTCGACAAACAATACTAATAAACATAATACAATAACAATGTAATTATATTTATTGAATTATTAAATCACAAATGTATACATTTAAATATAGTTTATTTATTATAAAATATATTCTACAAATGTATCATAGATATTATTTACTCGAACACAGAAAGGTATTTACGGAGATCGCGTAATATCGTAATTAGGCAAATGTCAATAGCTATAGATACTTTTATAGTATAATACACAATAGCAAATATAATATTATTGTATGGGGTGCCTCACAAATAGTAGATACTATTTTTCACTTTCATTATTTTAATATTGTTAAATTAATTCTGTCTATTGACGAATCAACCATTGCTGCTAAATTGATTATCGTGTTACTTTTTCTGACGTCACCATCGCCGCTGCCTTCATTAAATCATTTCAAATACTTTCAAGATATGTATATAAAATAATATTATTTAGAAAATATTTATTTAATCGCCTATTAACAATACATTATATTATGATGTATATACAGAGTCTTTCAAAATAAAATTGTAATATTAATATTTTTCAATTATTTTCAATTCAATTCTGTACTAAAGCAATTTTATTATTATTTTAATATGCTTCTTTATTTTTAAATACTAAAATTTGTTATCTTCAGATAATTTGTGATTGGAGTTCAACCTTTCCACTTTGATTTTGTTTAATAAAACTGTTATTTAGTTTATATTTATAATATTATGATACCTGATTTAAAAATGGCTCTTTCAGAAATTTTCTAATTAGTGTTATTATAATTTTACCCTGTTTAATACTACATCATGTAAGATTCCAATAATTACTACACCAGATTCTAAGCTAAGATTTTTTTTGTAAATAATATATTATACATTCAAGATATCCTAACTTCAGAATAAATAATTTAAAATTTACTCAAAACTACATCATTACAGTAACAATAAATTAAGTAATTCTTCCAGTATAAAATCAAACACCAGCACAAGATAATATACATAAAATAAAACAAAAGCATACATTCAATTTTTGAAATTTTTACCAAACCTTTATTTTTCCTTCTTTTGTCGTTTTCTACAATTTTCATCTTTCACCACATCATCACATTACTAGCTTTGGCAACATTGCACTCAACATATGTGTGCATTATATTGAAAAATAACTTTTTTTCTTGTTGATACAAGATGAATTTCTTTCCAAGGGTAACCTTCAAATAGCAATAATGTAATAGTGTTAATTAACCCCCCCCCCCTAAATCATAATTGATCATCACTTAAATTATAAAGAGTTTTTTTTCAATCAATTTTCTTCTTCCTCTCCTAGAACCCTCGCTCTTAGTAAATTCTTAATGAATTGAACTCAGTTGAACAGCTATATTTTTTTACTATGGCTAATGGTAGGAACTCCACTCACTACCACCAGTAAATTTTTAGAAGTGGGCATGATCAAAAATGTAAGCATTATTTTTACTTTCCAAACTCCTTAAGTAAGCCAAAATTTTAGTCATAAAAATTCTCCCCCCCCCCCTTATTTTCATTCAAAATATGTAAATTCTCTTGAAGTCATTTTTTTTCAGTATTTCAATATGCCGATTTGAGATCATTTTGGTACAACAAAAAGTCAAATTAATGAAATAACTATTAAATTGATTTTTATCAGAAATCGGTAATATCTCACCATTGTTAAAAACTAAAAGCAATTAAAATATGAAAAGTTAGGACAGTTGCCTCTGCCGACAATATCGACTTTTGTGTTGGCTCTACGACAATTATTAATCTTATTTTTTGTTATCCTCGCGGCAATAAATTAGCTTCCATAACAATTTGATCTTGACGGCTATTGACCTCACGACTGAGACCTTGGAAACTATGTTTTAGTGAATAGGTTCTTGGGATGCTGCAACTAATAATTTTTATTTTATTAATACCTAATAATAAAAATTGGATAGTGAATGTTTTTAACCAGTATTCTGGTTAAACATTAGGGTGGTCCCTAGTGTTATGGGTAAATTTTCTTTTTTTAATTCCATGCTCCCAGCTACTAAAATTATTCCTTTTAGTGTTTCAGCATATCAGAAAAAAAAATAGAAGCAATCCAGCAATGTTTGATGGTCGCCCAAGACATTGAAACTTTTGTGTTGTAATGTTTTTTAACTTCTCAAAAGTTTTAATGTATTGGGCGACCATGAAACATTGCTGAATTCCTTCTTTTTTTTCTGATATGATGACACACCAAAAGGAATAATTTTAGTGGGTGGGAGTATCGAATTGCAAAAAAAAAAATTTTGCCATAACACTAAGGACCACCCTATTAAACATGTTATAATTATAATTAGTTTTTGTGCATCCACGTGTGGATTCATGACTATCAAACTTTTACAAAACAAATATTAAAAAGTTTTTTTTTGTAAAAGTTTTCGTAAACTAAATTCATAATTCGAGTAAGTACTATAATACAAAATTTTGTTTTAGAAACTATTACTTTTGAGGTTGGCACTTTCTGGAAATGGTAATTTTCAGCTTATGGAACCTCAAAACGTCGAAATTCATCGAGATCTACTTTTTTGTCTGCACAATTTCAATACTTTTCCATGCTGCATAATATGATAGAATAAAATCAACTGAAAATATTCAACATCATTATTCAGAATTTAAAAATCGACTTTTGCCCGATTTTTTCACCTTCAGTCGAAGTTTCAGATAACTATTAGTTGAGGTTTAAGAAAATTGAATTTTTTGATTTTTCCGTTAATGTAACTTCTTCGTTTCTAAACACACTTCTTATGCAGATGAAAGTAGGACATTGGAAACTAACCCTTAAACTTAAATTTGTTGTTTTTTATCACTTTCCCAATTTCCTAACTTTTTTTTTGCTTCACACCTCTCTTCTTTTGAAGAATTTTTCGCAAGCCGGTTTATACAAATGATTTTTTTTGAAATTTTCCATTTCTTTTTTAAAAGAATGCTATTGCTTAGTAACAATATGAGTGATTTGTGAAAACTGACGGTTATGCCAGCTGTTCAGTGGATTTACCAACTTTTGCTAATTGCGGGGTTTTCTTCCTTCATGAATTCGTCCGGATGTCCAGATGTCAAGTTAAAACGAGATAAAAATAGATAATATACATATTACGAAGAAAAACACATATTGTACAATTTCAAATGAAACATTTGGTTTTACCAGGTTTAATTGGGGGGGGGGGGCAACAAAAAGACTTCCTAGTTTTGATTGGTTTTTTAAACTTTTTTGGGTAACATGGAGACACCTCAACGAATAAACATCCGATATTCTACATGCTCCCCCCCCCCCTGGTAACACACATGGAAGAATATATTATAGCCGGAGGCGTCATACATTATGTTGAAAATAAGACTTTCGTTAAATCAATGGATAACATGAAAAGCTTTATTTTGTAATTTTTTTAAATATTAGATACACTATTGACGACTTTCTTTAGTCCTATCCCGTTAGTACCGTTAGTTGCAACTTTTATTGCAATATAATTGTTCTTCCACGGGAAGCGACAATGTCAACTTCTTTGATATCTTAATTAATCACCACTTTTTTTTAACAGCGAAATCTAACCTGGAGAACCTACTATTTTAACGTCGTTTCTGGGTATTTAATGTTAGAGAGAATGCGGGCTGATAGAATAAATTAGTAAATAGTAGTTGACTAGTTGTAAAAGCCTGTTGACACTATAAAATTTTGTTTAAAATTTTGCTTAAAATTTTTGTTAAAATTTCTTTAATATTCCTTAAAATTTGTAGATTTGCAAATTTGTGTTTACACCTTAAAATTAGCCTTGAAATTATTTTACGGAAATAATAATGAAATATCAAATTTTCTCAAGTCATTCGCTGTAAAAATTCCATATTGAGTAAATTCATCATTATTAAATAATAATAATTGAATAAATACAGTAGAGCGTCGATAATCCGGACGTCAAAAATCCGGACTGTCGATAATCCGGATTCAATTTCGGTGAAAAAAAAATTGAAAACAAAGAAATACATACACATTTCTCAAACAAATGTCGAAAAAAACTTACCGATACAAAAAAATATAATTATGTATATTCTTTCATTAAAATACATGATAAGTTCATAATAATTAATAGTTTTATTTATCTACTCCAATTATTTAACCACTAAAGTGAATTATTAACGGTTTTACCAAGTTTTCTTTTTTTTATGAATTAAACGACCTTTTTTGGTTCTTTTTGATAATCCGGACAGGGTCCGGTCACAATTAATCCGGATTATCGACGTTCTACTGTAAATATTTAATAATACACAAAATTTTTGTTAACATCTAACGATGTTCGATTCATCTAACTTTCAAATTTTGCTTTTATTTTATATACTTTTATATAAAAAATATAAGAATACATAATAAAAATACGTTAATTATAATAATAACAATGTACCTACTATCAACAGAAAGCAGTAATACAACCTGATATCACCAAACACACCATAAAACTTACTATATTTTACGTAAAATTTTAAGGAAATAGGTCCCGCCCTATTCCTTAAAATTTGTTAAAATTTCTCTTAAAAATTCTTTTAAGGAAAATTTTAAGGTGTAAACAGTGAAATTTTTGTCTTATAAAAATTTTATAATGTAAACAGGCTTTAAGCCTGCAAACATATCAAAAAATTAACAAATAAAAGTTCACTTGAACCCAAAGGACATTAAAAGTAGCACTACCGAATTAACTGTCATTTGTCATTATGATATCATTAGAATCCTCAATAGTCATTATACTGCGATATAATCGTATTAATATCTACTATTATAATTTATCAATCTCCAGTTACAAATTACCAAAGAATAATTGCCATAGAAATTATAATTGTTATGAAAATCTTCTTTCAGTTAGAACCAGAGATTGATAGATTGGGCTTCAATAAAATTCATGAAAACTGCATCGCAAATTATTTTTAAATTTTTTAAAAAATTCAGTCAAGTGGATCATTCCAAATTTGCCGTTACAACTGTTAAAATTATATTTTCATTTTCAAAACATTATTATCAATGGATGTAATGTAATATTGTAGTTTAACAAATAGTTATCGTTCAACCAAATTTATGTGACAGTGAAAAGTATAATAAGTAATAAAAAAAATATTTTAATATTTTGTGGTTCCTCTTTTTGCCTTGATGACCTCAAAAACTCGTGACGGCATGGATAAATAATTAAATTTTGAATAATTTCGTTTGAAATTTCCTCAGACCATGCGTTTTTGATAGCTTCTTTCAATTCGTTTGCCGTCTGAGGCTTTAGTGGTCGGATTTTGCTTCCAAGAATGGCCCACAAATTTTCAATGGGATTTAAATCGGGGCTATTACCTGGCCCCGGCAACCACACAATCCCTTTTCTTTGTTTAAAATCTATTAGTTATCTAAAGAAAATATTTGTAAATTTAACATGTTTTTGGTTAAATTATAAATGATATTTATATGAACAAAAACAAAAAATGATAAATTACTCTTTTGGCTCGATGGCATGGATCAAAATCGTCTTGGAAAATGCACTTCAAATTCTTTTTTTTTATATGTTTTTTGATTGATGGTAGCAAATTATTTTGTAAAATCATTTCGTATTCTGCAGCTTTCACGGTCCCCTCTACAAAATGTAAATTCTACAATCCATTATAAGAAAAGCTTTCCCATATCATCTGACCACCTCGTTTCTTCGTTTTTTTGGTCATTCGTCTTTGTATCGTTCACCAACTCTCCATCTTACGTAGGGGATACCATCAGAGCCCCACAGAGTAGGGGCAAAGTACTTTTTCTTTGGGGGCCAGTACTTTTCTTGCAATCCGTGGTGTTAGTTTTCTGATATTTTTTCAAAAACCGTGCTACAGTCGATTGGTTGCAGCACACTTATTCGGGACTAAAAGCTTTTTATTTGTATACTGCACATTATAATAAGAATAAAAAACCTTTCTTACTTCAAGATCTACAATATGTGCCTTATCGGAAACAAAATGATTGCAGAAGAACACGGCAAACTCATCGTTAATTTCATAAAATAATATAAAACAAAGTTACAATAAATAAGTTCAGCTAGCTGCAATACAATCATTTACAATAATCAAACTAGAAGCTTTTTAGAGACATTTTTCGGATGTCTCTTGTGAGGGAGGCACGGTAGAAACAGTCAGTCGGGGATCGAAACTGCGACGTAGCAATCTTGCATTCTAACCCTAGCCTATGACCGCACTTACTTTAATAATTTTTAGTCGTTTATATACTTATTTAGACTCTACGGCTGCTTAACTACATTAGGGAATGTGGTTGTAATTCTGTTTTATTGTTGATGGCAATCATCAATCCCGGGGGGAGGGAACCGGGTTTACGTGCCCTCCGAAGCACAGAGACGGATATGAGAAAGCTGATCTCCTTGGATTAGAATCGGCTACTTTAATATTAATGATTAACCTGCGTTATTAAGCTATTGACCGGTTCTTTTCTATATTTTTTCTAAATTTTCTATAAAAATAAATTGATTGCAACTAATTACTGTGCCATAAAAATAAATAATAACTACAATAAAGATATAATTAAATAAATCTAACTTAGAACCTAGTTATCAGACGCAAAAATATACTAATTGCAATGAAACAAAAAACGGAGAAGACCTTCAAAAAACATTATGCAAAAAAGTATTGCTCAAAATTTGTATACGCGATCCTTAGGGTGTCTTTTGCCATTTGACATTTTTTTGCTTTATTTTTTTATGCAAGTTGGTCAAGAATTTTCTTTATTTCATGTTGACTGAAATAATAATAATAAATAAAATTGTTATCTAAGCATATTGTGATTCCAATAGAGCTAGAAAGAAATAACAATTTATAACAAACAGTTTTATAAAAAAAAAAGAAGAAAAAGTTTTCCCTTTCTTTACATCCTGGATTATGAAATCATAACAAAAGAATGTACCTTATATTGTAGGTAAGACATAAAAGATAACATAAAAAATTCTGTAATTTATTGTTTATATAAAAAGATAGCTAATTTATATAATATTATACATAATCATTTTTCAAATTTCTGTTCAAGTTGCTCCTCCCTTTTCTGGTATTGTTTTTCTTACAATATTTTTGTTATAATACTGTACAACTTTATCTGAACACTCGAGTGCACAAGCCGCTAGCAATGTTGTTGGTTAACTCACATGATCTGACGAGAACGACTGAAGTAAAAGAAAATTTATTAAAACAGTCAACATAAATATTATTAAACTAACAGAATATTATAACATTTTTAAATTTAATAATATTTTATTATTAAAATGAGCAATTAAGAAATTCAACTTTAAAATTTTTATTTCTTTATTTATACACTAACTGTACATACTAATTTAAAACTTGGTATTTTTCCATGCCTCGACTACAATGGTTGTCATCTGTATAGAAAGCTAGTTGCTGAATGTTTCAATGTTTAGAAATCTTATTTAAATATCAATCGAATAGGAATGGGGCCAAGATGGAACTCTGCGATACTCCAGCAGGCTTTGGGTTTGATGCGGAATCAAATGCAATTTCAAACCTCAGTTCTAGCTTTTGCATATTTAAACAATATACTGGCAGAAGTAACTGAAATCTTTCAATCGTAACTATCGATTGTACATGCTGAGCCATTCAATCTATAATTTATGTGGTTAACTTTCAAAATATTTAAAAAAAAATTAAGATATCAATATTTTAATGTTGATATTTGTTTATGCAAATATTAAAAAGTCATCTGATTTACTCATATGGGCATCAAGTAAAAATGAACTCAAGCAAACGTTATATTCGGGGATCTCAAAACCCCAAAATTATATTTTACAATTTTTACGTTTTATTTTAATAGTAAATTTTGTATTTTCTTTTTCAGAAACTCGATGGTAGTGGAACAGTAATGTGCACTTCTTGTTTTATTGCACTTCGTACGGCTTATGAATTTAAGAAGATGTGTCAATACACCGAACAAAGATTTCAAAATTATAACTACAAATATCGCAGACCATTTGGGGTGGGTCCTGGTAGCGCACAATTTCACGTAACACTGAACGAAACTCGGAAATCCCTCAATAACAAAAATGGTTATTATGGTTGCCAAAATATTAATTTTTTGCAAGCAGACACAAGTATCGATATAACCGAACATCACTTATACGATGCCAGCAAACCACCGCCTCGAAAAGACTTTTTAAAAGATCCCCTCATAGATCAAGTTATAAAAACTCCTATCGAATCTCTTCCATCTAGTAAAGTAGAAGATAAACCTATCGAAGTGAAGCCAGTTGAAATAAAGCCAGTTGAAGCCAAACCGATAATCGAATCAAAGCCAATTGAAGTTAAGCCATTAATTCCAGAAAAGCCAGTTGAATTGAAACCAGCAGTTCAAATAAAACTCGCCGAAGTGATCAAAGAAATAAAAGTTCCTGAATTAAAAAGACAGCAAGTTGCTAGGAAAAAAATAACTGCCTCTTTACATATAAGGAAAAAATATAAAATTGGTAGCGAAATATCCATCCTGAAATCTGAAAATAGAAGTGTAACCAAAGTCGATACAATTTCTGAAAATAAAAACGTAAACAAGTTAGATTTGATTATTAAAAGAGCTTGCGATGAAATTGAATATCTTAAGGAAAATTGTATTACACCAAAGTCTTTATTGTGCTACTCCAAAATTAACAAGCTTTCTAAGCCTGATAATTTGGAACAATTGAGTAAAGAGGCGAACTCTTATTACTTTGATGCATTAGAAGCTGAGGTTTCTTGCCAACATTGTTCAAAAACTTTCGATACAAAGTACAAGTTGAATATGCACGACATCGAAGCTCATCCCGATAAGCAAGTATTTAAATGTTCTGAATGTGTTCAAGAATTCGTTCACGAAATCAATCTAAAACAACACATAGACGATGATCATACTAAACCTGTAATACCAAATTTGGAAGAAGATAAAGTACCACTGGAGAAAGTCGTTGAAGAGACTACAGAAAATAATGATACGGATGTAGAAATGATAGAAACCGAAGAGAAATTCGAGGACGACCCGTTAGGTGAAGTTTTAGAAAATTCAAAGGATAAAACAAAAGAAAATAAGGAATCAAATATTGAACTTGAAAAGGATGCCTTATTGGTTGTATCAAAAGTGGTGGAAGATAAACTTCAATTGGATGACAGCAAGAAATGCAAACCTTCTTATGAAGATGACGATGAAGATTTCATACTTGAAGATAATGCTTTTAACATCTCCGACAGCGAAGATGAAAGCATCGATATTGAAATCAATGAATCTGAAATTAATCAGTTACTTCAAGATGATTACGAGGGTAAAATTATTAAAAATATTACAAGCAAAACAAGCGAGACAAACAACAAGAAGATTAAAGAAGAAAAAGTGCTATCAAAAGCTCCATATATTATGATTTTACCTAAACCTGCTGTTGCCGAAAGTGTAAAAATTGAGAAAACATTGTCTAATTTTGTTGTTGAAAATCAAGTTGAAAAATTATTATCTAAGAAGCAAATTGAAGAAAAGGTTAATAAATTATCCGAAATTCAATTTGTTGAAGTGAAACGTGTATTACCTAATAGACAAGCAAATACATCATCCACTGAAGAAAAAGGATTGTCTAAAACGAATTTGAACTCCAAAATTGAGAAGGAAGAAATTCAAATAATTGCACAAAAATCTCGTTTAGATGTTTCCAATTCTAAAGATAACGTTAGAAAGGAATTACCTAAAGTGACTTTGCTTTCTCAAATTAACGAAGTTATATCAATAGAAAAAGTTCAAAAAGAAGCGCTTAAGCCAGCTGAACTAACTATAACTAAAGTTGAAAAAGAAGTACCCAAAAATCAAACTGCTGTTGAAAAACTTGAAAAGTTATCCCCTAAGAAACTTGCAGATGCGTCAACCATTACAAGTAAATCGAAAGAATCATCTAAAGCAAAAATAAATGTTCAAAATGAGAAAAATAAAGTTCAAAAGGAATCGCCTAAAAAACAAGATAAACCAACCCTTGAAAAGGCAAATAAAGTTAAAGAAGCAAGTGAAGTTAAAAAGGATTCTTCCAAAAATCAAGAGAAACCAAATCTTGAAAAAGATAATAAGCAAACGGAAAAGCAAGAAAAAACAACTGTTGAAAAAGGAAATAAGCTGAAAGAATCGTCTGAAGTAAAAACTGACGTACAAAGTAAATCAGCTGAAGTAAAACTTCCTGTTCAAAAAGAAGCATCTAATAAACACCAAGAAGAAGTGCAAATTGAGATTCGACAAGAATCTTCTATAAACCAAGATGAATTGACTCTAGAAAATGAAATTGAATATCTAGAATCAGCTGAAATGGAAACTGACGTTCAGGAACAATCACTTAAAGAGCAAGATGAGTTGACTAGTAAACAAGAAAATATATTGCAGGAATCAGATGAAGTAAAAATGGTGATTGATAAGGAATCGCTCAAAAAGCAAGATAAATCGACCCCTGAAAAGGGAGATAAAGTGAAAGATTCACCTGAAGTGCAAGTTGAAGTTCAAAAGGAATCTCGAAAGAACCACGATAAATCCACTCCCAAAGAAGAAAAACTGAAAGAATCAACTAAAGATGAAAATGAATTGTCTAAAAAGCAAGATAAGTCGATCCCCGAAAAAAGAAATAAACTTAAAGAAGTGCAAACTGAGGTTCAAACGGAATCTCGGAGAATCCTAGATAGATCACCCCTTAAAAGGGGAAGTAAACTAAAAGAATCTGCTGAAGTTGAAAAGGAATTGCCCATAAAACAAAATAAGTCAACCCCGGAAAAGAAAAATAAACTTAAAGAAGTCCAAGTTGAGATTCAAACGGAATCTAGGACAAATAGATCGCCCCTTAAAAGGGGAAGTAAACTAAAAGAATCTGAAGTTGAAAAGGAAATGTGCAAAAAGCAAGATAAATCAACCCCCGAAAAGAGAAATAAACTGAAAGAATCGCCTAAAGTGGAAGCCGAGGTTCAAAAGGAGTCTCCAAAACATCAAGATAAATCGACTCCCGAAAAGAGAAATAAACTGAAAGAATCGCCTAAAGTGGAAGCCGAGGTTGAAAAGGAGTCTCCAAAACATCAAGATAAATCGACTCCCGAAAAGAGAAATAAACTGAAAGAATCCTCTTCCGTTAAAAAAGAGTTGTTTAAAAAGCAAGATAAGTCGACTCCTGAAAAGAAAAGTAAACTTAAAGAATCGCCTAAAGTGGAAGTCGAGGTTCAAAGGGAATCTCCAAAACATCAAGATAAATCGACTCCCGAAAAGAAAAACAAACAGAAAGAATCTGCTTCCATTAAAAAGGAGTTGTTTAAAAAGCAGGATAAGCCGTCCCCTAAAAAGGAAAATAAACTTAGAGAATCGCCTGTGGTTGAAAAAATATCGCCCAAAAAACAAGATCAAACGACTCCCGAAAAAGAAAGTATCTTAACAGAATCGCCTAAAGCGAAAGTGGATTCTGCACCTGAGATTCAACAAGTTTCATCTGGAAGTCAAGAAGAAATCAACAAATCAGAAGAAACGTCAAAAGTGAAGATTGATGATCATAACGAAGATATTTCAAGTCTTCAAACAGTAAACGAGGAAGAAGAATTATCTGAAATGAAAGCTGACATCCAGGCGGAAGTACCTGTAGAGTCACCCAAGAAACAAAATATTGCTGTTGTTGAAACAGTAAATAATCAGAAGGAATCGCCAGAGACGAAAATAAACGCACAAACTGAAATAGTGGAAGAGAACCCGAAGCAGCAAGATGTTACTGCTATTGAACAAAAAGAATCTGTTGAAGTAGTGCAGAAAATATCTCCCGAAAAGTCTGATATGCCAATTCTTGAAAAAGAAAATGTACCAATCGAATCATCTAAAATTATAACAAATACCCGAACTGAAGTGCAAATGGAGTCTCATAAGCAAGATATGCCGACACTTGAAAACGTCAACAAAGAATTAAATGAAGAGCTCAAAATGCATTTAGATCCGCCTGTTCTTCAAAATGAAACCAACGTAGAATTACCACAAATGCAGTTAAATGCTGAAAATAATGTTGTAGAAATGGACGTAGATATTCCGGTTCTTAAAAACGAAAGTAGTATTGAGTTACCTAATCTGCAATCAGATACTCCTGATAAGTTGACTGAAATAAATAAGGAAAAGAAAGAAGTTGAAGGTACATACGTCAAACCTTACTGGTACAGGTACATAAATTATGTTAAATGTTTTATCTGTCAAAAATTATGTCGTAACAAATTACAATTGTTACAACATTGTAAATTTGTTCACGTACCAACGACCACCGCTTCGCCAAAGATAGTTCAAGATGAACAAGTAGTGAAAATCACTGAAAATATAGCAGCAACCACCGAAATGGAAGCTATAAAACTTTACAAAAAAGATGACACACCTTATAAGTGTAATATTTGTGACAAACAAGTTTTGGCAAAGGAATACTTAGATATTCATATGCACATTCACATTCCGTATAGTTTTGTCTACGACAATGATAGAGTCGACAATTTCATATGTTACATCTGTAATAAGACTTTTCCAAAGGATAGGTTTATGAAATTGCACAATTTGCAGGTGCATCAAACCAAACATACAGTTTGTAAGATATGCAATAGGTTATTTAAGAGTGAATTTTGGTACAGCAGGCATAAGTGTCTTGTACCTCAGAATCCTCCTGCCGTTGTTGAAGAAAAGCAAGAAGTAGAAGACGATGCCCAAATTAATCCTCATATATGTAATGTTTGCGATCGAAGATTTGGAAGATTACGTTTTTTAAAGTCTCATCAACATCGTATGCATCCCGAGGCATATAAAATAAATTTTGGAGATGTTAATGCAAGCACATCCAGCACATTGTCGGAAAGTGCAACCGAAACCAGTCCAAATGTTAGTTTGAAAGATGTAAAAGAAAATGCAAAAGAAGAAATTGTAGAAAGTAAATCGGTCGCGAATATCATCGACGATGAAGTTAAATTTCTGAAATCGAGTGAAAGTAACTATAAGAGAAAAAGTACAGATAGGATGCCGAAGCTTCAGTGCGATTTTTGTGGTACAATGATATGTGAAAATTTGTATGACGGTCACATTTATGAACACAATAAAAAACGAATGCAAAAGGGACGTAAATCTGATGAAAAATTGCCCGATAGCACTACTACCGGTGCTGCTACCGAAACTCCAACAAATGTTACACCAGCAGTCAGCGTCTCGGATGAAAAAGCAGTTACCGAGACCACACCAAATCCAACTCCAGTCACCGAAAAGCTGTTTATGAAATGTGACTTTTGTTTCAGAGTTTTTCAACGTAAATATCATCTTGCCAATCATATTAAAAAACATCACGGAGATGTGTCGCCAAGTGCCGAAGTGCAATCTGGTAATGAAGAAAGCGAAACCGCCGAAGAGTGTGAGGAAGGTGAAACATCCAGAAATGAATCCATGGAAATGTTGGAATGTTGTGGACGGCAGTTCAAACTTAAAGCCCACTATGCACGACACTGCAGCACAAAACATCCGGACAAATTCTACAAATCCACTCCATCAAAACCTGCATCTCCGATTCCTACTTCTGACGTATTGGCAGTCTTATCAACCAGGCGGTCTAATACATACAAAGCAAAAGAAAATGACAACGAAAGTATTCCATCAACCACCGAAGAACCCATCAAAGAAAAACGCATCATTAAACGTAAAACCTTGGATTTGATCGAATCTACCGAATCTGTTAAAAAACCAAAAGTGATCAGCAGTGAAAGTGTAAGTACACCCGAAAGTTTAAAGCGAAAGAAATCGTTGGAATCGGACGGCGAATCGGCGCGTAAAAAGAAAGTGCCTCCTCCTCCGCCTCCCCCTCCAGTTGAAGGCGACGACCAAGATACTTCGCTCTACAAATACCAATGCTCGACATGCGCGAGAAAATTTAAACAATACAATCAATTGCGCGACCACAACAACGTCCACACCGGGGATCGCCCCTACAAGTGCTTCTTTTGTGAGCCGGTAAGAGGGTTTACGCAAACTTCTTCGCTTTATGTGCATTTTCGGCGCGTGCACGTATCAATAGTTAATAACGTTGAATGGGAACCCTATTCCAAAAACGGCGTCTGTTTAATATGTTCGAGTGTGTTTGAAAAGCATTCTGAAATGTTCCAGCACGCTAAAGAGTTTTATGTGGACGAAGGTTTTAAATGCGACGTTTGCGAACAACATTATACCATGTCGTGTCATCATCGTGTACATTCTCCCATTCCCATCCCACAAGCAGTAGTAGAAACTGATTCGAGTGATACCATAGAATCACCAACCAAATGCGATCCTTGCGATAAAGTTTTTGCGACCCAGCATATGTTCCGCCTACATAAAAAGAGTTTGGCACACATTCAACAAGTGCAAACATTAAAAAAGCAATCAAGTCGCAAGAAGAGCGACGACAGCACAACCATCGAGGGACTGGCGAATAGCGTCGGTGATATTTTAAAAACGTTGAGTGGAATGAAGAAGCACAAACATTACAAACACAAATGTTATGCTTGTGGTAAAACGTTCAATAAAAGAGTGAATTTGAAAATACACAGGCGGCAAAACCACAGGAAAAGAAGTAGAGATACTGTCGAAGATGAAGAAGATGAACAGAAAGCGTCTTCTAGTACCGACGTTCCGGTTTTAGATGAAAACGAAATATTGAAAAGTATTACCGCCAAGAGAAGACCTAGTGTGTTATCAGAAAATAGCGACGATAAAATTGACAATCAAATCGATTTGGAGGAGTGCGATGATAATGTGGATCAGTCTAGTCAGAGCAGTTGTAGTCAAGATGACGAATTTGAAAATATTAAAACTCCATTTGACGACTCGGCTGATTTTGACGCCATGAAACTAGTCGAATCTTTACAATTACCTGACGATGTAATTGACGAGGTTATAGCCAATGAAACAAGCAGCGAACTTTTATGTAGTCAAATGAAATCAGCCGTGGAAGAAATAGCTTTTAATGTGGGATATCCCAGCTCGAGTGACGATTTTCCTCAAGATATAATCGAGAGTGACGGTGTAACTTATACAAAGATGCGTGGAGTGCCGATCGACAGCCTCGAATAAACTAATTACAGCAATTTAGTCGAAATAAAAGTTAAGTGTTGACTGAAAACTATTAGTATTTGTGATTTTTTATTTATTTTCTATTTTTGAAACTAAAAGGTGTTAATTACGGAATATTAATTACAGAGCAGTTAGCGTAGGTTCCTCGAAATACTATCTATTGTGTTATATTATGTTATATAGTCATTTTTATGTTTAATTTGAATTGGTATTTTGTTTTTTCACAAAAGTAAAAGTGCTGGCTGCTAAATTAATTTTGTTACATTTGTGCAATTTGTTACCTCTAATCCAGTAATCAAATATTAGAGGACTGAAACTTCCATAGATCGGTAAAAGATTATGTAAATCGAATTAATTTTGTATTTTTTTTATTAATTTACATTTGTGTAAATGTTGACAACATAATTGAAAATGCTCACTATGTTTTGTAATTCATGTAACTTTTGGTCAAATATTTTTAAACTGTTCTTCATCTCTCGTCTCATGTTTACGTTAAGATAGAAAAAGGCTATTTTAATGGTAATTTTTTTATGTATTTGTATTAATTGTATAAGCTGTTTTTGAATTTAGTCTTTGTACATAAAATAATAATGGTTAGAAACATTTTCGTTTTGTTGCTTTATTTCAAAATTTACACAGAAATGTACAAAAAGAACATTTTCATAGAAAATATAATAATATATAAGTGTTTTAAGTAAACTTTAAATAGTGACCTAGACTTAAGTTGTTCATGTTTAATGGTATGTATTCTAGGATACCATAAACTTCATGATTATAAATAAATCATTTAAATCGACTTAATTATTTCTTTTGTTTCACACTCGATGCTCATCGGCTTTTTGCCAATAACATCAGTTTTTTGCATAATTTGTGTGTTTTCTTGGACTTCAAATAAAACTCGATCCAATACTTCGACAACTTCGTCAACATTTTTCTTGGAAAATACCATTGGAGGTTTCATTTTTATAACGTTGCAGTGTGGTCCATCGATGGTCAACAAAATGTGTTCTTCTTTCATTCGGGACACCACGTAGCTGGTGACTTCTTTAGCTGGAGCTCTTGTTTCTTTGTTCGTTACTAAATCTATCCCCACAAACAATCCTCTGCCTCTTACATCGCCAATCAGCTGATGCTTCTTTTGCAAAGCTTGCAACGAATTTAATAAGTATTCTCCCACTTCTAAAGCATGTTTGGCCAAATTTTCTTTTACCACTACGTCGATTACTGCGTTTGCGATAGCACAAGAAACTGGGTTGCCTCCATACTAAAAAAAAAGACAATGACTTATCGTTATCGTATAAAATAATTGAATCGGTGAGATTAAGAACAGTACAAGTCCAAACGTCATTGGATTATTACAGTAATAAGAATAATACAAATCCTGGACTTGTACTGTTCTTACTATCGCAATAATGTACTATACACTTTGGCAAGTCCTTTAGGATGATGATTTTAATATTGTTTTTTTAACTGTTTGATCCAGCTTCGTGTTTAAAGCAAAACTGCTATGACAGATGCAAATTTCATATTTTGGACTTGTACTGTTCTTAATCTCACCGATTCAATTAAATGGGGTTTTTAAGGGGAGGGAAAGAGAATGCTAAGTTTTCATTGCATAATGATTCATTTTTTTCCAATTTGAACTATTTAAATTATTTTTTCACATTATCTATTAAACCTTATAAACTGTAACAAAAATTAAATTCATATACAATTTTTGTATTATATTAATATGCAAGTATTCTTCTATTTTTTATAAAATATATTAGGGGGAGGTCACAAATGACCAAACATTGATAAAATGGGGTGGGAGAGAGTTGAAAATTTCAACAATTGTTAACGAAAAATTCCCAGTCCGTCTTTAAATGAACGTTTCTTAATAATTAGATACGTACGGATTTTAGGAAAAAGATATCTGAAAAATCTTACATGGGAGAAGAAGAAAAACAAAGGCACACACACGGGGGTCGGACCTAAAGCTCTTCACCCCCAAAAATGCCATTCAATAGCGTAAGTGCGGAAGACTAAAGCCATCTAGGGTAGGCAGACGTCCGAAGGAATCGGAATTTATATGCCCATGAATAGATTAACAAAATGAAGACTTTAAAATAATGTAGTTTAAATTGTAAGGGGTAAAACAGAATGAAGTGATAAAAAAAGGGGATAATCGGATAAATATAAAAAAATCGGATGTGGCCATGCCCATAACTTTATCACACTTTTAAATAGCAAAAATATAAATAAATAGGATATTTACACGATTATTAATTAATACTTTTTTATTATTATTATGAAGCAGAATATAATAAAAAATAAGAAAAAACAACTTTTTTTTATAAATTTGAAAAAAGATATTTTCAAAAATAGGATATTTACATGATTAGTGATTAATACTTTTTTAATATTATTATAGAGAAGAATTTAATAAAAACATAAAAAAGGAAAAAAATTATTTTTTTTAATTTACAAAATATTATTTTTTTTGAGTTTCCGTGTACCGATTTTAACCAAAATCTAATCAGTTCTAAGTCTCAATATATATATTCTATATACGAAATTTTATCAAACATTTTTTTGGAAATGATGATTTTCCACTTCTGGGACCCCAATACGCTTAAATTCATCAAAATCTCAATTTTTTTTTCTGCACGAAAACAATCGTATGATAAAGTAAAAAATTTATTAAGATTAATCAATTAAAAGTCTGAAACGTCAATAATAATTATAATTGAATTGTAACTACGTTTACATAAAAGGAACTAACGGTTAACCCTCAAATGTTAGGTAAAAGGAAAAAAAATGTTTAATCAGACTTTATAAATAAAATAAAAGCTAAAGTGTGTTCAAAAAATTAAGTAAAATAAGTTGTGGTCAAAAATTAAAAAATAATTTTTACGTAATAAATGGACCCTCCCTAATTCAAAACTAAGAAAAAAAGTCGAACATTTACTAGAAGAGAACCAATAATTGTTACATTCTTTGTTTTGCTCAGATTCTTGCCAAAATTAAAATTTTTGTTAAATAAACCGAATTGATACTAATGATTTACTTACCGTGTTAAAGTATCCAACACCAGTTTGTTTAAAACTGTCTGCGATTGCTTTCGTTGTTACAACAGCAGCGACTGGGTGTCCGTTTCCCATTGGTTTACCAACAGTAACAATGTCCGGAACTGCATCGCTACCCTGCAATTGGAATGCCCACCAGTGTTTTCCAACACGTCCGAAACCAACTTGCACTTCATCTGCTATACAAACACCTCCGGCAGCTCGCACATGTTTGTACACATTTTTGAGATAACCAGGAGGTAAAATAATTTGACCTCCACAACTAACAAGGCTTTCTGCTATGTAAGCGCAAACGCCTTTGCCGTCCTTCTGCACCGAATCGCATATTTCTTTTACATCTTGAGCATATAATGCTCCCAACTCTTCAGGACTGTATTTTGTGTCGCGATATTTTCCCCTGTACGAATCGGGAATGGAAGCCTGTGAAAAAATCGTCAGCTTGTTTGCTGCTGTTGAAGAAATCTTTGATACTTACAACATGAACGTGATCTTTTTTGCCAGTTCCACCTGGAAGGTCAAACTTGTAATGAGAAATATCAATCAAAGATGTCAAATGACCATGGTATGCACTAAAACAATCCCAATGCTAGGTTATACATACAAACGCAATAAAACCAATCCCACAAAAAATGAAAAGATGATCATGATTGCAAAAGGGTTAACAAAACGCATGGGATGAAGTCGATGAAGATCAAAGAAGAACAGTCGTACTGAAAAGGTAAATGATCTTTATTAATTTTGGCTTTTAGTTTTGGACCAAGCCTACTAGTTAGTTCCATGTGAATTCCTCAAGTCCTTACTAATTCAATAGCTGCAATATAAAAATAAAAAAAATGTGTTAGTGAATGTTTCTTATAAAAAAAAATTAAATTTTAAAAAATTCAAGATAATTTATGTACTAATAATTTGATAAATATTATTTGTAATCGTTTGAAATATACTATATAATATAATTATCGGGTTTATCACAGTGTTATTTTTATTATACTTTGTACATTTTTATTTAATCAAATTTTTAAATTGTGTAATTGCAATAATTAATGGTTTGATCTTTGATAATAGTCATATTTTAATAAATGGATTATTTTTTTTAACAATCAAGTCAAAATGCATTTGCTTATCAGTGGGTAGCTACAGTCCCATGAAACCGAATTAGGACCACGTGTAAAAATATTTTATTTTTCTAAGTTTTAAGGTGCTAGATCAATAGGCTCTGAACTGGTGTCAAGTTCAACTCAAAAACGAATAATCGTAGAAAGTTGAAATTTTAAGTACATACGTAAAACATAATACCACTTAACATAAGCTATTTTTTATTTTAAAAAAATTAAAAAAAAATTTTTTTTTTTTTGAGTTTTCAATAAAATACTCATTAGTTATAAATATAAAATAGATTATGTAAAGTAGTACCTACCATACTAATCAATCAAAAAAAAAAAGTAAAATTATCTTTCTTGGTTTGACTTGCAAACTTGACACAAGAATTCGAGCAATTTACGCGAAATTTCAAATTGGTGCCATGACGTTAACCAATCAGAGAAAACGTTGCAGTTCAAGCATTTTCAAAAAGATGTCGGCACTTAAATTTAAAGCAAAGACACAAACCTACTTCTGTACTTTGTACTTATTGGTTACCGCCCAGAGGTACCGTACCGTAACTTACTATAAGCTGTCCTTTACCTGGTTCTGATCCTTTATCCAATTTTGTATTTATATACTGTAAATTGTATCAGGTATAAACTTTTAAATTTAATTTACCAAGAATTTTGAAAAATAAAATATACGAAGTAGATAAATTTCTAAATAAACAAAATCGCAATATGACATCGGCAATCAGGGCCGTCTTTTGAATAAATAAAACATAATAATAGTTGAGATCGTTGAGATATTGGTTATAAAATCTACAAAGTAGATGAATTTCTAAATAAAGAAAATCACAGTAAGACATCGGCAATCAGGGCAGTCTTTAGAATCAATGACGTATAAAAAAATAGCAAGAAAAAAAATTATTATATTAAAAAAAGTCTTTTGGAACCCCTCAACAAATTAATGTCACAAAAGCTAGTCATCCCCCTATAAACAATTTGTTCTGATTAACATTAGCATAGAAAATTTATAATTTAAAATATTTATTACTGTGATAATATAAATTTATATGCAAAATAACAAAAATCATAAAAATATCATTCAACAATCTTTTTATTTATTGATGCCCAAAATTTTTTTAAATGCTCAGAAATATGAAAAAAATTAAAATAAAATTGAAGAACTGTGTACGTCACGTTTTCTTAACCCCCCCCCCTTTCCCTTGTTACACTTCGTCACATTCTCTTCCCCCCCCCTTGTATGCAAACGTTATGAATTTGATTGAAAAATGCATTTTATGAATTTAATAATTTTTACATGTTTTGATCTGTCGAAATGTATATGCAGATCAAAACATGTAATTAAGATAAGTTTTTTTTTGATTTAATAATTATTTTTCTTGCTATTCTTTCATTCGTCATTGATTCTAAATACGGCCCTGATTGTCGTCTTACTCTTACTCTTCCTTCCCAAATTGATAACATTTTATCACGATTGTATATTGGAAGAAATCGCCAGGAGAAGATATCTCAGAAATATGAAGTGTTACGATCCCCCGTGGATCCAGCTAGCTATCTCAGAAAAATTAGAAAAAAAAGCAACTCTAGTAGTACAAAAAAAAAACAAAAACTAGCAGAATAAATTTGCTACGCGACATTTGGGAATATATAGTTTAGTAGATTTTAGAAATAAAGCTTTAATTCAATTACTTTCAACAGTTTGGTTTTTAATTTATTATTGGGATGTATACATAATGTATCTGCTCCCCCTAATCTTTATTTAGCAAAAAAATTAATTAATTAAAAATTCGACTCTTTATTGGTGTTATGTATTTATAGTAATTATTTTTTTATTAATATTATATTTTTTTGACCCTTTTGTCCTGTAAAAATTTATTTAGTAACGTCATTTCTGTCAATATTTCGATGAAAATAATGATCGTGTGCCAACAGTCTTAAAAATTACTCTGCAAACTACCCAAAAAATGCAGCTTTTAAAAGTCCTGCTTAGTAAATTTCAAAAAATTTAGTTAAAGCGTGATGAATGCATGATTTATGAAAAATTGTAATTGCAGGTACTTCTCTAGCTATGTAAGCATGAACCTTCCAGTTAGGTCATAGCAGGTATAAAATTACTGTAGGTAAATTTATTTGAAATTATTTTTCAAATTTCAAATGTCAAATATATATATTATACCTGTTTAAAAGGTGTGCATCTTGAATAAAATAATATATCATATAGCAACTAGTGACATCTGTTAGATTTTATGATCTATTCCTATTGATCTACGACCTTAAGTTACAAATTTTATCTGACTACCTAAATTTTTACTATATAGTAAGTCAGGAATGCATAGTAAAGTACCTCCAGACTTGAACTCCACGGTATTGTACCCCTACTACCCTACCATCAACCCTTGAAGACAAATACAAAAATAATGCTTAATCCAACAAATTATTTACTTGTGTTGGAATTAGTCTTGCTGTAATTTTTTTAAAGTAAACCAAAGCGAAATTAGATTTGATGTGAAGAATAAAATTTAAGATACTATTTGGGAAAATAAAGATGAGATAAACCTAATGCCAAAAATGGTACCCGCTGTGATTAAAGCAATGGGTGGAAACACAAAATATGAATGACAATGTGTAAAAGTAATTAAAGTTGAAGCTGAAGTTTGTTTGTGTCTTTTAATTTTACGTAAAAATCGAAATAACATATATTTTCAGTGGTCCTAATTCAGTTGCATGCGACTGTAATACTTTAAAATATTTTATTTTTTGTATTTATTTACATAATATTATTAACGAAGTGAGCTTATATTATATAATTTTACATGAATAAGTTAGTTATCTATAAATGACTGATTCGTTAATAAATATTCATTACGTAAACATGAAATAAATTATTCTACTTACTGTTCTAAAGCGATAACGTCTTTGTTTCCTGTATGTATCTGGGCTAAGCGCAATGCTAAATCGTTTGCTTCTGAACCGGAATTGACAAAAAAGCAAACCGATAATTCTTCGGGCATGGTATTAACCAACTTTTCAGCATATGTTCCAATATTATCGTGCAGGAAGCGATTGTTTGTGCTCAAAAGACTCATTTGCTCAACTCCAGCTTTTACAACATCGGGATGGCAATGACCAACTGAAATAATAAATTTTGAGTACCTATATAGGAATATAATATTATTGAAGTCCTTCGGAACAGGCTCAAGAGCCAGCCCCTGAAGTTCCTCTCGAAAAAATATAATTTTTAATAATAGTAATTTGCGAAGTAGTTAATCCCGTTAACATTATCAGTCTATTTGTAATTGCAGATTACTCTTATCATTTCATTTATATAAATATAATTATTATTAAAATAGTAAAAAAGAACAAATTGTGAAATAGTTTATTAAATTAGTTAAATATTTGAGTTTAACTTTTTATAAATTAAATTTATATATGCCATTGTTAAGTTAAATGTATTTAAATGATATACTACTGTTCTTGTTTACCTTCGCAATTGCTACTATAAACTTACAACAATAATAATCAATCGGCATTCAATATTGATACTTTTAAACTTTTAAATCAATTTCAATCTATTTTATTGTTTGTAATTTAATTGCAATCTAAACAAAATACTAGATACACAGATCGACTTGACAATTAATTCTATTGCGTTGGTTAGGTTTGATTTATTTTTAAAAGTGTTTAATAATAGAAATTGGAGAGAGAAAAGACAAAATTTGTATTTATTGCCAGTTGCATTTTCATTCTTTAAAAAATATTCTACAATATTTAATCATATTTACCATGTGCCACATTATTAATGCAATCCAAATAAGCGACTCCTCTTTCGTCGTACATGTATTGATCTTTAGCTCTCACAATTTTGAGCGGATTTTGGGCAAAAAATAATTGGCAAGGTGATCTAAAAGCCATTTAAATAAATAAGTTTAATAGGTATGTATGTTGAAATGTATTGAACTTTTAAACTTACCCAATATATTTTTGGCGAAGCGCGATAGTTTTTTCTTTCGGAAGCATTTCCATTGTATTTCTTATCAAAAAGTTTTACAACTAAACTTAATAGATAAACAATGTCACAACTTACTTGTTCGATACTTTTTACTATAATGTAGAAGCTCGTTTATAAACGTAGCTATATAATCACTCGAAAATTTACGTCACAAATTGATGATGGTGAAGAGAAACTGAAAGTTATACCTAATCATAAAAATATTGTTGCTATTGGTATTCAGTATATTTAATGAATACCATTTTTTATTTTATCTCTTCAAGTACATAAGAACCTATAAAAAAGTACATATTATCTTACCAAAATTTTAAAAACTATTGGATGGTAATTCTTACCTGATTTCAAATATCCAATGATTACTACTTTATCTTATGAGCTCAATTTAAAATAATTATTGGATTTAAAAGTCAATTTATTTGCTTAATATTTTTGTTAATAATAAATTATGAATTAACGTCTTTGTATAGGGTTGGTCGAATATCGGTTACTTGACTACCTTGTTCAAATCAATGCCGTATTTTACAGTGAGCAAAATTTGTTTAATTTATTAAAACATCAACAGATGGCGCTACCAAATTTGAATACTTTTGGAGATTATAGACTGGAAAAATGTGACGTCAAAAAATGATTTGCGACCATAATATGATGGGTACACACATTGATTTGTTTATACTTCTTATTTTCCATAAGATTTACAAGCTGAGCCCCTACTTTTCTGCCCCTTATAGTTACGCCACTGATCAAAAGTAAATGATAGTTAAAATATTAAACTTTTTTTACTTGAGTGGGAATAATAAGATTATTCCCGATAGAATAATACTACAATTGGATAAAATTTAATCAATTAAATACATAGCAATCTAATTATTATTTGCTATTATATTTTGTGGACATTTTAAAATTCTGTTTAGTACCTATCATCAAAAATGTACTGAAAAGTGAAAAAGAAAAAATAAAATATATTTTTAAATAATATAAAGTTTATTTAAATAAAATTAAATCTAATGAAAAAAATAGAAATTCAACTAGGTGTAAGTGTGATCAAATCATTATATCTAGTATTATAACTATTTTCAGTAGTTTCAAATTAGTTTTTAAGACTTTCCACATATATTTAACAATGCAAATAATAATAAAATGAATAAATAAAAATAATATAAAATTCGATTCAATCATTCAGAAACAATAATTGTTTCTGTATAATTCTCAATTATACATTGTTATTATTAATTCTGAATAATTTTGCAATTAACTGCCAACTCAAATTCTCTAAGGGCCTGTATTTCAGTTGTGGTTTTAACTACGATCAGAGTTTAAACTCAATATCTGACAAATCAGGTAGCCATAGACGTAGTTTAAACCTTGAATTTAGTTTAACTAGCAACTGAAATACTGGACCTAAGTAAGATATATTCCATATAATGGTGACGATCATATCGCAGAATTTAACGACTTTAGTAGCGTAATCGTTATAAGATCCTTAACTCATTGATGAGATATTGTAACGTAACTTAGCGTAACTTAACATAATGACGCTATCGCTATCTACAAATGACACCTCAAACTTGAAACGTAATCTTCAGAATTATGTGTTTTCCTTACTTAAAAATCGTCTATGAACTGAACTTTTTCACAAATAATTTACACTGTAGGAAATCAACAAATCGTTAGAATTCCTTTACAAAAAAGTGAAAAAGCTAAAAAAAAAAATTAACAGTCTGCAGACGACTGCCCCCTCCCCCCCAAGAAACTTTGACGTTGAAACTTTGAAATATTGATTGCTTTTTTTATATTTGATTGGTGTTAAAAACATCTTTTTAACTGTTAGTTTACCTTTTTTTATCGGACTGATAAATATATAGGTAATCTAAATACCTTTGAAACCAAGGTAAATAATAAATATTCTATTTACCTTGTTTGCGAACACGTGATATAGTTAGCAAGGTTGTCAACAGATGACCTAATAATTAAAAGTCGTTACAGGCACAATGGTGACTGTGATGAGGACATTACATTACCACTTATTCGGAGCGATAAGGTAAACTCAGTCAAGAAGTAATATTTTTTATACCGTTTCCAATACCAATTAAATATATTAATAGATCAATGTGCACTGTTTGTGCACTCACAATCTGTTGACAATCTTTTGAAGTAGGTACCTTAAGTAATTTTAAAAACAATAATGGCATCAATTAAATTGACCTCACCATTTTCAAAGACACTAAATGCTTGTTTTCACCAAGATTCTTTTAAGAATTCCCTAAAGAAGAATTCACTAAAAAGTCACTAGATAGCTCTATTAGTCATAAGTCATAATAGCTCTAACCACCTCTTGCTCATAGATTGCAATATAAGCTATCTGTTGTAGAAATATCGTTCAAAGCTCCAGTGGTGGTCCAAGATCTAGACTAGATTCAGAATCCCAAAATCTACATTCGAGAAACATTCATTAGACATGGATCACAGACAAGGGAGAAATGAGATTTTCTATAATAATATCATATAAGAGGTGTACGGATTTTACCGTAAAATTATGCTAAAATTTATCACAAATAATACCGTCTTCTCTTTTTGCTATTTTAGTGACATTTTTAAATGAGTGCCATCGAACGTCGCAACGCCTCGCCGTCTAACTGCTAGACCCGTATTTTACTAATAATCTCATTCAACTTGAATATTTCTAACGTCAAAAAAAATTACTTTGACATTTGAAAAAATGTTATATTTTCAATATAACCATAAAAATTTAATTTTTTTTGACAATGAATTGACATTTGAAAAATGACAAGTTAATTTTCTTTGACGTTTTTATTTTTTTTAAATTTTTTACAAATTCACGAGCGCAGCTGACGCGTAACCCCTCCTCCGCGATGCAGCTGACTATTTATTTTAAAATCATTATGATGTGAACTATTAGTAAAATAAGTTTCAGTCGGCATACTATCACAAATTTTTTTCTTTTTTTTTTGCCACTTTTTTTGTTTCCCACACCCACACCCATTGCGGGTGCGTCAGCTGACGCGCAGTTTACTTATTAGAAATACTAAATCTATCGAAATGGACAACAATTAATCGGCGTAAAATGACTGCCCAAAATATAACGCTGCCTCCCGGACTATTATTTTACGGTTATTTCTGATCTTCAGTCGTATATAATGAATAAATTGAAAAATAAGAAAAAATTTAAACTAAGCCAAAATTCATAATTTCTCTTAATTTCAAATATTTTTAATCTTGACCTGTTATGTGATATTTATGTCTTTTTTAATTTTTTGAATTATTGATTTTTTACGTATAGTATTATTCGTATATTTTTTTTAATTTATAATATTTTGGTTTGAAGAGGGCCATCGGAGATCGCCCCCGTGCATTCAACCTCAGCAAATATAAATATCAAACAGCATAAAATCGTACCCCAAAATGTTCACTGATGGTTCCTAAACTACTGGAAGATGGCTATGATACTTCTTGGCAATAACTCTTGTTGCGAAGAAATATAATTATTTAAGTCGCTAAGTAGAAAATTGATTTCTGAAATTGCATTAATTTGATTTCACAATTTTCTTCTTTTAGTTGTCGAAGAGATTCTTGGTAGTCTAAATCTAGATTTTTGAGAATTTCCTTCTGTCGCACCAGCCATTCATTATATTGAATTTCAGGACGAATTGGTTTTTAATAAGTAAATTCACTTATTTTCAACTTTTGATTTAAAATGGTCACTCATAATAACCAAACATAAAGGAAATTTAGTTCTCTATAACTTTGGCCAGAATCAGTTTTCGTCTACAAATGATATTGATTCAGTGTGACTTGAAAAATGGAGCAAAATTAAATTAAAGTATAAAATAATATTGGATTATATTGGAAATTTCCTACAACTTTGACATTTACAAGTTTTCGTCTATATACGATCAATATTTTCGACTTTAACCAGAAAAATTAAATGAAACTATTGCATTATCTCGTTTATTTTAAACTTTGTGTATAAATACCTAATCATTAACAAACTTGTAGGCAATAAATTTTTCCACAATTTTTACCTTAATATTTTTTGACTACAAATCGATATTTTTTCATGAATAATTAAAAAAAATTAAATACAAATTTGTTAATGATTATTTATGCATTCAAATTTAAAATAAACGAAATACCATAATTTAATTTAATTTGGTTCCATTTTTTTGGTTCAAATTGAAAAATGGTGAAAATCAAAGTTGTAGGGAATTTTATTGCTTATTAGTTTGTAAATGATTTTTTATGGTCACTTTTATAAATAAATAAACCAGATGTAATCTAAATTTTTACTGATATTATGATTATTTATGGACTAAACTGTTACATATGTCACAAAATCATGTTATAAAATTATGACGTAATTATGACGAGGGAGGGGGTCGAGCCGAATCTCACTCAATCTCACGTAGGGAGAAGGGGAGTCCTGGAAAATATCACGTCATTTTTTGTCTTAACTAGTCTTAATTAAAAATAATTAAGAAATTATATTTTTTTAAATAAATCCAACGCAATCAAGCACAGAAAAACGTATTTACACTAAAAATGCGCTTTTTGAAAAATTTCACGTGAGATTAAGAGGGGGGGGGGGGAGTCGAACCAAATCTCACGACATCTCACCAAGGGGGGTGGGGGGATCTAAAAATCGCTAAAATCACCTCAAGTAATTAATGGACGCCCCCTAATGCAAGATCACTTCACTACTACTCACAAGCTTATATATAATCACCATCAGTACCTTAAGAACATTAGAACTATGTAGTACTCAAGTTATTAGTTCAAATAAATACATAATAAATAATGTATAGTTTTATTTGTCTAACAACACAACAATAAACACTAAAGTTTAAAATAAAAAAGGCAATGCAATATTTAATATAATTTAATTTTGCTCGATTTTTTTAAGTTAAACTCGATTAATATCAATTGTAGACAAAAATGGTAATGACTAAAGTTATGAAGAATTAAATAGGTATTCTATATGTTTGGATATGATCGTTTTTAGTGAAAAGTTGAAAATAAGCGAATTATTTAATAAAAACCAATTCTATCTGAAATTCAAGATGGTGACTCAGGGTTGCGCCGTCCCTAAGGGCGAGGGTGGGCGGCGCTCATCGCACCGGTGCAACACTGCTTAAACGCTGTACCTACATTTTTTGAAATTATTATTAGTGCACTTTAAAATATGTACTCAATAAAAAATGTTTCAATATATGGTATAAATCTTAACTTATGAGAATTAATAATATTAAAACCTTCAATATAACAAAGGTAACTCAAATAATAAAATAGAAATTATATTTGAGCTTTCAGCGATGGTTATCGCTTTCGTCAGAAATTTATTTATAAACAAAATAACGAAAGCGATAACCGCCGCTGAAAGCTCGAATATAATTTCTGTTATATTATTTGAATTTAACTTGAATCATTGTGAGGGGGGGAAGAATGAGAATGACTTGCCCAAAGGCCCAGAAAGGCTTGGCGAGGCTCTAGTGAAACATGAAATTCCCGAAAATCTGAATTTAGATCAGAGACGTGCCAAACCAACTTTTATGAGGGGGGAGCAGTCGTAAAATTACCAACGATTTTGTTTCCTTGTAGTATAAGAATGAGCTTTTTTTTTAGCTTTTTCGCGTTTTATTCAAGGGAATGCCATGTTTTATGCCATTTGAACCAACTGGTAGTTTTGCCAACTTTCAATGAAAATTACCAACTTTGCCAACTTTCTTGCAACGTTGAGGGCGGAGGGGAAAGCTCCCCCCATCCCCCCCTTAGGCACGTTCCTGATTTAGATTTCCAATGACTCTCCTCAATGATTACAAAAAGAAAATTGTGGAATTGAATTAATGCAATTGTAAATGTACATAGCGACTGAACTAATATATATGTATACGAAGTAATAAAAAATATTCGCTCATACTGTTATCAGTTTTTTTATAGTCAACATAACTTTTTTATTAACGCTATTACTTTATTTAAATTTTAAGCGGTTGTATAATAATTGCTTTACTTGTTTATAAAAGAATTTAAAACACATAGTTCCTACTATTCATAAAACAAATTTTTAATTTACAAACATTAAATTATAATTTATTCTAAGTATGATTACAGGAGAATTTAAAATAATGTAATAAATTCTACCGAAAATCGTGATTAAAACAACACTTCCCTGCTTATATACGCGCAGGGAAATTGAATTTTAATGACTAGTTCGGTAATAATTAGTAATTGTAATAAAATAAAAGAGACGTCGTTCTTTTCGTTATTACTTTTATTGTTTTGACAGTAACCATCTATGGTAAAGTCAACAAATTGACAAACTTGATTTTTGTACATTTTAAAAATGTTGTTTAACAATGTTTTAAAATTTCGATTTTTTACCATTTTCGGTAAAATTTAATACCATACACTGTATAAAATAATTATGCTAAAATGTCAAAATGCGAATAGATAAACGAAACGGTGTTAATTTAACACAGAAAAAAAAAGATGAATTACCTTATATCTCATAATCTCAATTATGCTAAATTAGAAGATAGACAATTTTACTTCTTTTGTCTAAATTATTAGACAGAGCAAAAGTTTGTCTACAAAAGCAGAAGCATTAACATTTTGGAGAAAAAAAACCCTCCATGTGTTTGCAACCTTGTCGTGGTGAGGGGGCTTGCGTGTTTTGATAAAGCTACAAGCGTACACTCCAGGACGAGCAAAAGGGAAACCCCCTTTTCGTTCGGACGGGAGTCGGATCAGGGCCGGCCGGGACTTAAAAACTCTTTGGGCCGGACTTGGCCGTCTTCTTAAGGTTACGACGGTTGTCGGTGAAAAACCAGACCAATTGGCAAACACAAAAGATCATACCGCAATCGGCTTGTGGGCTGCAACGACTCTTCTTAGGAACTTGTTCCGGGAAGATAGTAGTGACAAGGGGCGCGGGGGCCTTGGCTTAATCGCCCGGGCTAAGTGGATAAGGTACCACCATAAAAACCTTCCTATTCCCACGGTAGGTGTATGCCAAAAGGATGCAAGGCCGAGGGGAAGCTCGGTCGCTAATCACCAAACCTCGAAGCGCTGGCTACCCTCGTTGTATCTGCTACCCGTCACCGCATGGGGCGCTGTGGGACGGGGTCTTATTGTTTCCCCTTCACTCGTGGGAACAATTATGGGACCAAAGAAAAACAATGTAGTAAAGAAGGAGGAGGGTGGAGACTCCGCAAGGAGGGTTCCACCAAGAGTTAAACTCTCCGGGGCTGCCAGGAGGCGTTTGCAAAAGCAACGCCGAGAGGCAACCGAGGATAAACATAGTGCAGGGGCTTCAGGGAAACCTGCACCTATGACATCGAGTAAAGCAGGGGGGGAGGCTCTTCGACCGGGAGCAAAAGCGCAACCGGTCAGAAGGAAGCACTCCAACCGGCGTTCAGAGACCTAGTAAGGAGTGGGGAGGGGTAAGGAACCTACCCTATATCCGGATAGCCATTAGGCCTGAAGAGTATCCGGGTGTGGTCCTTAGCACTGAGCAAAGCGACCTCATTAGAGGGATGCTGATCAGGGCGATGGATGACATCGAAATAGGCGGACCATCTCGGAGGTTCTCGGAGATGAGATTAAAAGGTGGCCTTCTGGTTGCCTCCTGTACCGACCAGGCCACTAAGGACTGGGTGGTGCGAGTGGTAGCCGAAGGAACACCGTGGGAGGGGGCGAAACTTGAAGTGATAGACTCCAAGGACATCCCCAAACCCATTAGAACCTTGACGTGGATACCGGGACCCAGTGAGGAACCGGACAAAGTCATAAAAAGGCTTGCGGTCCAAAACCCAGGGGTTATTACTAGCACCTGGAATGTAGTGAGCCGAAAACAAGATCCTAAGGGATAGCAACTGACCATCCTGATGGATGAGGCTTCTTGGAAGCAATTACAGGAGCTAGATTACCAACCATTCCTGAACTTCTCTACGGTAATTTTCAAAGCCCTGGAAAAGAAGAAGGAAGGGGAAGACCAGGCGATGGAAGTGGATACAGCAGTGGGGGAGCAGACGCACTCCGTAACTGAACCACCCATCGAAATAGTATCTCCGGGTGTTCCCAGCAGCACGGAGAAGGTAACTCAGGGGGGGTAATCGCAGAATCCCCTTCAGATTTGTACACATAAATTTGCACCATTGCAGGGAAGCTTCAGCTGCCCTGAATTAATTCATAAATACCTAATCAAAGTTGCAATGTAATGTTATACTAATTTGTTTATTACGGTGGCAAGTTGTGTTTCAAAAACGGCGTGAATACAACAATGCGTAAAACTGGTTCATTATGTAACTCAAATCAGTGTATAAAATTCATTATTACTTACCGGTAATACGAGGGTAGTTTAATATCAAAGTTTAACGCTCGTATTACACTACCAAAAAAAGGCAAAAACATAAAAACAAGGTGATTTTTGAAATCTACAGACAATTTTAGTTCTTTTCCACGTAATCTCTAAATCTTTCGAGACATTTGTCATAGCAAACAATCAACTTATCGATACCGAGTCGGTAGTCAGTGGCAGTGCAAAAGTAGCTAGGGCCCGTAAGCAAATATAAAAAACGGGCCCCTAAAAAAAAAATTGTATTAATTTTGAATTGCATATATTATTTAAAAATCTCCTTTTTGGGATTTACTACTTACTTAATGTATGTCCCAAGCCCCTAAGCTTTGCTTATACATTCGCTTATTGATACACTGTTAAAAATGTATGGAAAACTACAATGATTTTTATTGTAAAATTAACGTTGAAAATCTATGTAAATAAATAATTACGGTAACGTTTATGTAAAATTAAAAAATTTGTGTAAAAATAATAGACCAATGTAAATTTACTGGTTTAGATAATGTAAAATTAATTTCTGTTCTGTAAATTTACAAAAATTTTGTGAAATCACAATGATATAACTAGTATTTTTACAGTTCCCATATGAGTACACACCTATACCTCAGAAGCATAACACTGTATGTATGTCAAAAATTATAATTTTACAAAACAAGCTCAATTGTCTTAGAAAATGATTACTTTCATTATCAAAGTAATGAAACTGTTAGCCAAGGGCTTTTTCTACTAAATCTCATAAGTATGATAATGTATGTACCTAGGTACTTATTTTCTAAGACAAATTGAGCTTGTTCTGTAAGCATGATTTTCCACATACAGATATTACTTGGGTATGTAAAATTACATCCTTATGTATATTTACATAGATTATCATAGGTCACAAAGTTGCCAATGATTTTCTATGTAAATTTACATAAATTTTTTTTACAGTGTATCACCGTCACTGCAATGAGCCCGATTTAGTGGCCTAAGTGCGCGTAGGAACATCTCCCTGCCCTTCTACCTAAAATCCAAAATCCAGAAGAGTGGACTGGGGGTATTTACCCCCCAGACCCCCCGGATTACACCAATTGTTTTGTGACTTAAATAATATGTTTAAAGCTTTAGAATCGGAAAAAACTGGTTTCCTTGCTAAGTCCAAAAGTAATTTTAATTTTGCTCATCAGGGAGTAAAAGTCGAAACATATTATTTAAGTCACAAAATAATTTGTGTAATTCAGGGGATATGGGGGGGTATGTGCATTCCTCTGAATTTTGGATTTTAGGTAGAAGGGCAGGGAGATATCTCTACGCCAAAATTAGATAGGCCTCCAAAAAGATAATGAATTAATTTTGAATTTCGGATATTATTTAAAAATCTCTTTTTTAGGATTTACTACCCTTTATGGTCCCGGGCCCCTAAGCATTGCTTACACTCTCTTATTGATATCACCGCCACTGTCGGTAGTGCGATGCGTCCAATTTTTTTAAATAATCAGTTTTCAAAAATCAGATTTCCTCTGTTGACTACATTCTTCTCTACTTGGTAATCGTGTGGTTAATTCTATTGTGGACGACGGATCTTCATAAATCAGATCTTTGACGAGCGCAGCGCAGGTCGCTCTTCATCGTGCAACTGATCTGGACTGTTTACGAATTATATCGCGCTACCATTTCAGGCTCATACACTGTTAACCGTATATATTACACAGTTCTTGATGAATTTCCGTAGCCGTTTTATTTTTTCGAAAAACGAATCATATTACGAATTTCAGATTTGGACGCAACTTTCAATGGCAGTTCCATGGAAAAACGTTATAAAACAGTTAAACTTCAGTCGATTTGAATTCTACTCAAACGAACATGTTCACAATCGATGAGAGACTAACCTGTAAAAATTTCATCTCTCAACCGTTTTACTGAGCGGAAAGCTAGGATCGTTAAACTTTGAAATTAAACGACCCTCGTAGTTAAAATACAATCCATACAAATAAAATAATATTAAATTATATTTATGTAATATAAATTTAAATGTCGGTCAAGATAAAGCGCAAAGTGAATTGCTCGTATTTATTGCAATTTGAATATAATATGTTGTAGAATAAAGAAGGGAAGTAGTACGAAGTTAAATTAATAATTAGGTCTACGAAGTATCTAATAACTCGTCGTAATTGATCATAGGATAAATTTTAAATTTCTCTACTGATAATATGAATATTTTAGATTTATATAGATAGAACCAAGAGCATTCAACTCTTGTTTAATCTTATCGGAACATGTACATCTCGAGATATTACATATAGGTACTACATAATATTTTATATTATATGTACATATCAAGTGAAATCTGTGGATTCCTATGTGTTGTAGGTACTTACTTTGTTCAAATATACCCATGAGTGTATAATGTGAACGACTTTGATACTTGACTTTTATTTAAAACATTTGGTGTGTAAAATAAAATATTAAAAATATTCTCAAGAGGGGGAGGATCGGGGTACATATATTATCCTTTATATTCAACGAAACCAAGATCTTACAAACATCATTTTTAGTAATTTTACGTTACAAAAATAGGCAGTAATGTTATGTAGGGATAGGGAGATCACCAAAACTCTTTGTCTCTCCAAATGATGATAATTTCAGACAGACTTTATATATCAACTATCGCACTTCTCAAGAATAACGATCAAACCCATCTTATAGGTAAACAGGATCTAATTTGTTAGTACGAATATCCTGTGGTGTTCTGTAGACTGCTTCAAATTCTTGCTTATATTATGTGTCATCGAAATTTCATTCTAAGATAACGCTTTAGCTTCCAGTGGTCTGTCCACTTCCCTTCTGGATATTTCACACGGGTTTCCTTTGGACTATTCAGAATACATAGTTTTAACTAAGGTTTTAACGATAATGTCGTTGTTGTAAGTCCATTTATCAATGAAATTTATCAATCCAGGTCAGTTTTATATACTTAAAATTAACATAACTAAATTTTTAATATGATAATAAATAATAACTTGTGTTATATTTTTTGTCGATTAAATAACATTAGATATTATTAATATATCCACCTACTCACATCTACCTACCTACTCTAATACGATTTATCAATTTGATAAGTTCATGAGTAGGTACCTACCTATATCTAAATAAAGAAGTTAATTAATGCAATAACATAATAACAAATTATAAATGAACTTTAAGTAGATGCATAATTTTATTTCCAATAAAAACATGACGAAAACGATTTAAAAAAAACAAAATGTATGTAAGAAATTTGCAAAAATACAATCCCTGTGGTTGTCTTTATAATCAGGGTCGCGTTTCATAATAGTATTACCTACTAATACTAGGTATTAGTTGGAAAGTTCAAGTTGAATATTATTAGTTATTACTATTGAAAAATAATGGAGAATGATTTTTAGCTATTCCTTTAGAATAGGCTATTTCATTAATTGTACCAAAAACCACGCATCAGCTAGCTGTTCAGGTTAACGATTTGAAGAGTATTAAAAGTTACTTGTAACATTAGTAAATTTTTATTATGAAACAGGGCCCAGAATTGTTTTATTTACATTTTTATTGAAGTAATAAAGTTGGAATAATTATAAAATTAATAAACTATTTTTGCACAACTTGCATGATTACCTTTTTATCATAAAATTAATATTATAAAAAGTACAAAATAATATAATAGAAAGTTTTCTACCGTACAATCGAAAAACCTACACATCTAAAACATCTTTCTTTTAGGAAACCAAAAGTCTAAAGCAAAGATTACTGAATAATATAGATTATTTATTTATTTATATCGAAAACCCTACAAACAGGCATAAGCCTAATTACATGTAGATAGTACAATACAAAAGTTTATTTGTTTTACAAATTGCAAATATTGAATCAGTCAGAGGAGGAGGACGCGCACGACAGCCCAGAGTCCTTACTGGTTTCCTTACTGGTTTTTCTAAATTGAGCGAGTCCGATGTCAAAATCCACATTAGTGTTAAAAGTAGGTTGTTGACACTTCGGCACATGGTAAAGTGGTGCATGTGTCATATACAAGGTCCTAGCTGGAGGGACTTGCAGCGCACTGGGTATTCAAGCGTTACATGATCTAGGCACCCTTAGTTTTATCATATTAACAATATCAGAGCAATCAGACATTCCCTTCATTAATTTAAACAAAAAAAGAGAAGACAATAGATCTCGCCTAGCGCGCAATTCTGTGATTTTAAATTTATTTTTAAAGTCCTTACTATGTGTACTATATGTTGGGTATGGGCCAGTTTCTAAGTATTGTAAGTATCTAGATAATCTATTTTGTACCCGTTCCAACCCTAACTCATCGATTGCGTGTGACGAGCTCCAAATCAAGCTACAATACTCTAGGCTAGGACCAACAATGGAATTAAATAGGCAAACTATAACTGAGGTGTTCTTAAATGTTTTGGTATTCCTAATGATGAAACCTAACAATTTTGTGGCTTTGGATATCATACCCAGAATATGAGCACGAAATGGGAGCTCCGGTACAAATATTATACCCAAGTCTCTTATCGTTTCCGGTCTACAAAGAATTGTATCTTTCATTTTATACTCATATCTCAGTTTTTCTGTTCTTTCTAACTAAAAGCATTGCATTTTGATATGCTGAATTCGAGTTTATTTATTTGGCTCCATCTAATTATATTATCAATATCAGTTTGCAGTAGTTCACACTCTCTACTTGATTTAATTCTTAAATATAACTTTAAATCGTCTGCATATAACAAGTAGTTTGCATTTACAACATAATAACCTATATCATTTATAAATAATAGAAAAAGCAACGGCCTCAAGTTACTGCCCTGCGGTACACCAGAACTTGCTCTAAAATAGTTAGATGTATATCCATTAAATGGCACCCTAAATATCCTTCCTTTAAGGTATGCAGTAAAAAGTTTCTTGCAAAATTAACAACAAATTTTTGTTCCAGGAGGTCTACTACGAATTTTTAGTAAAATTAGCTAATATTTAATCAAATTAACAAATTACGTAAAAGTAACTATAGAATAATTTAAACTTGTAACTCTTTCGAAAAATAGATGCAGAATTTATAAATCAATGTTGTTAGAATAAAATTTATGAATTTAATTATATTGGTATAAACTTTTTTAAGAACTTTCACAAATAAATCTGAAAAATATCTGTAAATGTATTCACCGCAGTGGAATACATCAATTTGAATTCCAAGTCAATCTGAAAATAATTATGTCACAAAATAATTATATAAATACTATATTAATAATAAATATACCAATCTGTTCGTGTCCAGGAACCTTTGAAACTGTCCAATGGTATCCTTTCTATTAGCATTTCTCCAAGTAAAAGTATCTTTGGGTTTTTCGAAAATTAGATCGCGCTGATCACTGGTAGCCAATTTTTAAACATCAATGTTGACATTAATATTTTCATTATCAACTTGTTTGACCGTCGATGGTTCAGGGGAAATATAATTGAAGTTCTCTAGTCAAATTTTTCAATCTTGTTGAGAGCCACCCTTTTTAGTAAGAGGATCATAGCAGACTTCCTGAAAAAATAATTAAGTAGATAGTAAAATATTAATAATTTTGAATTGTAATTCAAAAAGTTGACGTGAGATTTTCATTGACCCCCTCCCCTTAAATGAGATTTGGTGAGATTTTGCCGGACCCCCCCCCCCCCCAATTTTGACCTCACGTAATTAATGGACGTCCCCTAGTGATCCTTTGTCAAATGATTCATATATGTACTGCGTAAATAAAAACAAATTAGTTGCCGTTGACCTACCCGGTAAGAAACCGTGTTGGTTTGCGTCTAATGATATCTTAACATGATTATAAATACGGTTATATACCTATAATCTGTTCAAGCAGCTTGCTGGGAGCCGCTATGATGGATATTGGTCGGTAGTTGTTATCAAACCTAGTATTATCACCGCATTTTAAGACCGGGCACACCCTTGATACTTTCCATAATTCCATAATTGATGAATAATAACAATATTTCTTTGAAATTCCAGGGAAGAGAGCCAAAGAGGCTTCCGCCCCCTCAAACGCTCCACAATTTCATTAATTTATAATCTTGAAGGAAGTTTCAGCCCTATATTAAAACTTTTTGTCACTTCATTGGTAACACAGTTTTTATATAATATTATAATAATTATAATAGTAAACGATAAGAAAAGAATAAATGCGGCCAATATTAATTAGGTATGTGTTTGACGGTTTTGCTGAAAAATAGCTTTTCCTACCTTTCTTCCCTCTTGTTCCTGGTAATCGCCGCCAGCCGCGTTACGGCATGTGAGTACCCTAGACATATTTTTTTTGCCGCCCCTTATAATAAAAAATTGAAATTATTGTTACAGCATAGTATATTTATTATCAACTCTGAGAGTTAAGGATTTACCTGCTTGAATTTTTATTTATGTTACATTTTTTATTAGAATCAATTAGAATTTTTGCCGCCCCTAAAAGACTGCCGCCCTAAGTAGCTGCCTTGTTTGCCTAATGGATAAATCGGCCCTGCCAGCAGGTCTAGTTTAAAGATGGAACGAGATATAGATATACCACCTTGTTTTGATTAGTAACGTGAACTTGCGATAAATAGGAGGGCGTAGGGAAAACAAGCAAGAAAACACCAAAATTAAGCAATCAAAAATATTAAACTTAGATGTATTGAAAGTAAAGTAAAAATATATGGATTATTCAATACAAAAAAAAAGAATCTTAAATTTATGTTCAATTACAGAGAGTAAAAAAAGACGCAACAATTAAAATAATTTTAAAAAAACATAGATTTCACAAATAGATTTCTTACTTGTGTAGTATTTGCAGCTCTTCTTGTAAGGGTTTGAGAAATGTCGCCATGATTAATTAATTGAAGAATTTGATATTATGTTTAAAATATAAATATGATAAAATTGAAGAAAAATACTACACGAAACTGATTTAAAAAAATATATAAAATAATTAAATTGAAACACTTAATGTAAATTAATTTGAAATGACGATTTAACTGATTTAATTTACTAATTTAATTTACACAGGGTTTCGTAGTCGCGACCGTCTTGCGAAATCTTCTTACGAAGACTGTCTTTCGATGACTGTTTTTTTTAAACTGCCTAAAAAATATAATTTAAATTTTGTCTCAAGTTTCATTTCCATGAACTTGTACTTATGAGCAATTATTTTGGGGATTTATAACTAAAAAATGTATTTAGGTCATATGGATAATTGCACACTTGAGATGGTATCATCTTACGCTAAGGATTGAACTTAAATTAGGAGGTTTAAATTTCAAGTAACAAACATTTCTTATTTTTACAAATAATGGTAGTATTAAATATTTAATTGATTTTCATTAGTGAAATTCACTTAACAGAAATTAGTCGCATAAATAACTTAAATTATTGCAGTTTGATTAATTATAGTTCTTATAATATTAGGAATAACTTTTATTTAGAATATTCGATTAACTAATTGAAATTACCTATTGCAACTAAGAGTTAATTTATATTTTAAATAGCAAATTTAACTAATGAATAAAATAATGTAAATTTAAAATATGTCTGCAATTGTTAAAGGGGCGAGTACTACACCTCAATAATAAATTTGCTTATAAAAAATAGAATATTTTATTTTCGTTAAATTTAATAAATACATTAAAAAGTCTAAAACAGAAACGAAGATACAATTTATTTAAGTGAAATAAATTACCGATATTGTCCATTCGTTTATTACTCACCTGCTCTTATGCTGTGAGGCAAACAACAAATTGTTAACTTCTGGTATAATATAATAAGTAAATAACGTGCTAAGTTTTAATTTTTATTATAACTTACTTGCACAAATAAAATAATTACATCAATGTAGCTATACAATTGTTATTACTTAAAAGTATCTTAATTTGCCTATTAGTATTACCGAGATGGATGTAATATAATTTTATGATAAAGTATTTCGTAAATAAAAACATTTTCCTATTGTATGAATTTTTATACAAATTTTGATAAAGGATTGTGTAAAAATATGTTATAAATGTACAATCAATGTCTTTTTAAACATATTATTATTATGATACAATGTTTAATAATAAATAGTCAATTCGCTTTAATAATATAATAATTATGTATGTAAATAGATTATATTATATATTTATATATAATATATATTATAATGTCTGTATTAAATTGCTAAAGTGATACATATGGGATTGTGCTTATACTTTTTAAACCTTTTCTCGTGACACAATATATTATAATAAATTGTGCTAATTCTGTATTATACCTAGCACTCAGTAAATAAGTATTTAAAATAGAACAGAGTTAATATTTAATTTTCTTTATTAATAAGTTCTATTAACATAAACTACCACTAGGTATACACATACATACGTACGTACACGACATAATACAACGACAAAGTACAAAAACGATGGCGATGCTATGTTGATTCAGGCACTATTAAACTTTTAATATTATGTCATGAATAATATCAACTTTACATAAAACCTTACATCAAAAATCTGAATTAATTTGATTGATATGTTAGTCCAACAAAAACTTCTTGCCGTTAAGACGTCTCGCGTAGTATCATCTATTGGGTTACATTTAAAAAAAATAACATTGATTGGGATTCCATTCAAAATTTTACACAACATAATTTTAAAAGCAAAATATAAGTTGCCTCAAATATCTTTTAAAAATAGCTTATTTTATAATATATACAAAGTGTTTTTAAAGATGGAAACAAAATATATTTCAAGATGATATATTACAGTCAACCTCGTCGTTTATATTTCACAAATCAACACAGAAAAATTAAACCAAAACGTGGTTAATAGAGTACATAATTATTAAGTTTAAAAGGGCTTCACTGAAATATATATCGATTACATCGATTTTATCTTTGTTTCAAAAGCTTTGGAGCTAAACATGAAACTTAATGCAGTAGAGCCTGTATCAATTATTTTGAACTGAACCGACGAATAAAAATCGTCAGTTAGTACCAACTAATTTTTATGTAATACTAATTTCATGTCCATACCTCCAAATCGAAAAGGATATGGCGGTGTGGTTTAAAAAGTCACTTACTCCAAAGCTTTGACTGTATTTTTTACATTTAGAATAAAATTTAAATATAATACACAATGTTTATTTGGTACAAGTAATTTTTCTTTTTCTAATGCTACTTTTTATAATATTCATGCATTTAAGTTCCTGAGACAAAATTGTAAATAATTATAAATATTCCAAGAGAGACCAGTATAATCTACCGCTAGCAAATCTCATCATCATGGTTGAGCTACAATTGTTTGTTTTTAATAGATTGTTTAAAATCCTTTCATCGAATCACGTGGAGCTTATATTATAGTATAATACTTTGAATACCAGCCCCAAATGAAATCACATGTTATACATAGAAACAGAAACTTAGATCAGCGCCAGCACTGAATCGTTAAATCATGACTTTTGTCATACTTGTAACTTTCCTAATAGTAAATCTCCAAAGTTAAAACTAAATAATTTTCAATTTTAGCTCCCCGATGGCTAGGGTAGGCCGTCAGCTACACAGATAAATATTGGAAAATTAAATCTAGCCCCCGAAAATATACTTTCAATATAATTTTTTCATCAACTTTGTCACAGGATGTATCATAAACAATAATGATAAAGTACTTCGAGTGAAATCTTTTAATCAAGTTGAAACTAAGCAGTTAGATTTTCAAAGCTACATTGATTTATTAATCTTCAATAAATCTAAAGATTTAACGTAATTTTCAATTTGTTTAACAAATTAACCCACACTTGCAGTTTTTAATTTATAGATGTAATGGCGCCCCAAAAAAAGTCCTCATTATTTAGAACCTTATGTATTCAAGATGCTGTGTTTTAGTGGTTCAACTATAGGAATCCAGATTATTATAAGAGGTAGAGAGATCTAGTTAACTGGGATGCATTTTCTGCAGTAAAAACATGAGTAAATTAATGCTAAGAAATATATCTGGTTCAGGAATCAAACAAAAAACAAAATTTTTTTTCTTCGAGTCAAAAAAAACTTTGTTTTATGTTTTGTTTTTTTGAGAGCAGTGTTTTATTTTACTCTCCATAAAAGTGTTGTTTAATAAATACAGTAGTCTTGAAGCAGTGAACAGCAACAATCATGTTTGTTTTTAAATATCAATTCCGGATTTATTTCTTTTTACTTCCTTGTAAAACAAGGAAGTATTGTGATACCGATTTTTTTCGATTTCCAGATTTTGACGGAAATATCCGTTTTGACCTTCCCTGAATCCATTTTGACTATTTTCGTTGTGACGTCTGTACGTACGTACGTATGTACGGACGTCTGTATGTCGCATAACTCAAATACGGTAGGTCGTAGAAAGTTGAAATTTTGGATTTGAGACACTTATAGCATCTAGTTGTGCACCTCCTATTTTTGGTTGCGATTGTCCGTGCCAAAAGTAGTAATTAATGACGCGCATGAATAGATTAACGAGAATCCTGTCCAATTATTATAAAAATTACAAGGAAGTTATGTGGTGTCCACATCAGATTTTTTTTTTATGTATTATGAACATAAAAAATCTTTTTTCTTCATTCTCTTTTATGCTATAAAAAAGAAAAATTCAGATTTAATATTAAAATCATAAATATGATTTTTACTGTTCACGGTTTCGAGACTCTATTCTATAATAATTTTTTACGTTTGAAACTCCTATGTTTTATTCCAACTCGGCTTCTCACTCCTTGAAATTATAAAACAATATACAATTTTTGCTCACAACTTTTTAATTTAATATCCAAATTAAAATCCAAAGTCAACTTTTAATAAAATATTAAATTTTCTCGCTTCCGGTTCTTACTTCAAAATTACTACATCTAGAAATTTGTAGCTACCTGTTCCAATACTGCCTTCTATTGCATTCTGTTTAATCTCCTATATCCAATCAATATATAGTTTTGTTTTGTCGTTTTCTTGAATATCTTGGTTACATCAATCCGAAATAAGGGTGAGTTTAGTTTACTTGGTTATCATACTGTTTTGAATGAAAGGTCCCAGTGATTATTCTTTTTGCAGATTTTCATCTAACTTTTGTATATTCCAGTTTTTCTATCAATTGGTTTGCTCTAGTATAAAATTAGTAGCTTCATTTAAAATTGTAATTTCCAAATTTTTTTCACTCAAATTACTGCATCAGACTACTGGCTTTTTATTGCAAAAGTTATTCCCACTTAACCATCTCTTATAATAAGCAAAACGTCCACTTAAATAATGCACCTCAATATATATATGAAAGCAACACTTTTTAAGAATTCAGAGAACTTTCGTTTGGCGCCTTTAGAAACAAGCATGGGTCTGTCTAATCCAACACTTCACTGCATTTTTCGTTTTTTACCTTATGGTACATTTCAAATTTTTTTTCAAATTACTTTTCCTGGAAAGTCGGGGCTAAAAATAAATTTTTATTCTTAAATATTAACATAAAATTTCATTCAAGTGAACTTTCCAATTATCAAACTATTTCAGTATTTTGTAATAAAATATAAAATTGTTAGTTAAAAAGAATGGTTAAAATAAAAAGAAAAATGTATAATGTTGAAATTAAACGTTTAATTGTTAGCTAACTGTAATGTTCATTTTTTTATATATTTTACAAATCAGCCCTTATTCTCTCGTATCTTTACACCTAATTGAAATGTGATTTACACATAACGTTCTTCAGATAAAATAAAAACTTTAAATATAAAAACAAATTTTTAATCGTGTTTAGAACACGATTTGCGAGTTTCACTCATTAAAAATAACAAGAAATTTTCTTACAATCAAAAATTGAATTAAATCACATTTCGCACAAATCGAAATAGTTTTAATTTATTATTACGCTACTTAACTTAAAAAATACTAAAAATGTATATGAAAAAATTATTTAACAAAAAATGCTACTTAAAAAATTAAATTATAAAAAAACGAGACCATCGGGACAATTGGACAAATTAAGTTTAGTTATTTTATGTATTCGAAAGAAAGTCTGCAGAATCAAAATAAACTGTTTACTTTGTTTTCCAAGGCACAGATTTAATTTCCCAAATGTAAATTTTTTTATAACTAAACTTAATTCGATTCATGATTGTAAACAAAAATGAGTCGATTGAGATCACTTTTCGGTTGGGGGCCATTTTTTAATGTACACTTAATTCTACGAACATTAAATTACTGTAAGAAAAGTAGTTAATATATACTTTACAAATACATCTGTCAAAAATACATTTACACTGATGCTTTCGTGATGATCACAAAAACTAAACAATCGTTTTAAAAAATGGAGAATAAAAAACGATAACTACATTTTAAGCCACTCGAATAAGTTCTCTTCTAATTAGTCACCTCTTTTTTCCCATTTGTACTCGAAAGGCAAAACAGTATTCGTAAATTATAATCCAGGCTGTATTTATTTAAAATTTACATTTTACGTACAGAAAATATACATTTGAATTAAATGTTTTACTTCCACCTGCGGATCAAGTGACTTAAACATACTAAATCAATTTTTAAATTAAATTTAAAAACTCTATGGAATAAATACCAACAAATGAACGATTCATGGGCACGGAAATGATGAATTAAAAACAACTGTGATGTGTTTATGAAATCGGACATTCAAAACATGCGCACGCTTGAAAGACCACCTACACAAACGTACCTACATTAGTTAATAAAATAACAAGTTTGTGAATAAATTAACTACTAATTGCTATAAATATTTTGAGTATAATAAAAAGGCAGATGATTGAAACCTGAGCTTGCCAACTTGGCTTGCGTGAGCTATATGCTTTTTTTACAGACAAATTAACAAAATCAAATTAATTTAAAATGTGTGCTACTTGCACTCAACTATTGTGTTCGAAATGTTGTTGTTCGTTGATGTGGGAATAAATCCTGGCATCTACATTAATGCTAGCTGTAACACGCACCTCAAAATTGTGTTCCTGTTGAACCGAAAACTGTCCTGCATAATTCAAATTCCTATCTAATTGTTCCGAATTTACAACAGCAACTGTAGCTGGAAGACCTGTATTAATAAATATTGGGTATGGACAAACGTTTGGCGGCGGTACGGAAATCTGATAACCTTCAGAAGGTAACTGCAAATCTGATTCCTCCACTTGATCTTGAAAAACTCTGTGAAAACTTGTACTACACTGACCACCTACAACTGACCTTTGTCATTTGCTGTTTGCCTGTAGAGCGGTATTTATTTGTGTCCATAAATCTTTTTTACACGATTTTGACCTACAACAAAATTTATCATTAATTCCCTCACATCAATAAGTCAAATTTTTTAAGAATACAGAATGAAATTATTGTACTAAACCAATAAACTAAACACTTTTTGTGTAATAATAGTTATTTACCTAACCTACGCTACTCTGCCTCGTGCTAACAAATCACATAAGTTGAACAATAATAATATGTCTTATTTCATTGTGTGTTAGATACAAAACTTTATCGAATTATGAAACAATATTTACCTCTATTCACATTTGCTCTAAAACAATTATGAAAGAAAGAAGTTAAATCTTTATGTACTATTGAGCAATTGAATGCCTGGTGAAACAATAATTATTAGAAATAAAACCTTAAAACCTAAAAGTGGTTCAAACGGATTCTGCCCATACTCATTCTATTAGATTACAGTTTACCTTGTAAAACATCGTATATTTTAAATAAAAATTTAAGGGTTTAAAAACGTCAAGACTCACCTTCTAATCGACTGCAACCATTCCTTAAACTGACCACTACCTTCAGGCGTTATATGAAATGCGGCCCTAGCTGTACACACAATACTAACAAAATCTTCATAATCTGCCGGCGTCAAATGGTACAATTTCTGATGCATGCACTGAATATACATTTGCTGACATTTTGCAACCAACGATCCTAAATTCGCTCGCAAATGTTGCATAACCAAAGCGGGATTATTGCGAGCAAGAAATTGAGCAGCTTCGATTGCCACATCATGCAATACAAACGGACTCACAATGGAACCAACAACGCACACGCAAAATTGATGAAGATATTGACTACCTATAAAAGATATTCGGTTACTTCAAAAACATAATATTAGTAAATTAAGAATGTTTACCTAAATGTTTTGAAATGCGTAACAACCATTTGACATCTTCTCCGTATGGAGGATTACGAGCATATTTTGCTTGGGGCCGATCGTCGTGCACTCTTCTTGCCAAAGTTTCTAATGCCAACATTCCCACCCGATACGCTGCTAAAAGATATCTGAGCTGCGCTTGACTGAACTCGTGAGATTGTTGTCTGTGAGGTGGAGGTCTCGCCGAGATTGTTTGCGGTCCATTATTACCAGGCACATTTGTAGCGATTGCGATGGGAAATATGTGACCAGACGGTACTGGACCGGGGCGAAGATTTGTAGGCTGGGCAATTGTGACAGCTGTTCCATAATATTGAATGTTAGATTGCATTTGAGTGGCGGCATTAGGTGACATGTTGGTGTAAGATGAAGCTTGATTTGCAGCGTAAGTTGCTTGAACTGGCGGAGGAAGTTGATATTGAGAGGGGGCACTTGACTGAACCGGATAGCCGCCCTGCTGTGGAGGTGTCATGTTAGGATACGGAGGTTGCTGTCCGTTGGGGAACTGTTGATTGTTAGTATGAGGTGGATATTGAAACTGTGGAGGCGGCAAGTACATTTGCATATGAGGGGGAGATGGTTGATGTAATTGTACAGCATGAGGGTGTATAGGGCCCCCATAACTTATTTGCCGATGTGGATGAATACCTTGAACTGCAAAACTGTACGGCGACACGGCATACGGCACCGTCATCCCTAATGGAGCCAAAGTTGTAATGTTAGAAGGATGTTGGAAATGTGGTGGTGGAGCTGTTGTAACAACGACAGGTCCATTATTACTCATAACTGGCCCTTGATTTGGTGGTGGCAATCCTGGAGGTCCTTGCGGTTGATGATCGACTCCAGAATTTGGATCCACGAGTCCAACTAAAGGATCAGTCAAAGGATCTTGTGAAACCACATCGTTTTCTATAACTAATAATTCTCCCGGAGGCGTATGTCTAACATACAATTCGTACCAATACTTTGCAACTTGAAAGAGAACTTCTGGATATACGCCACCTCCTTTGGCTGCCGATTCTACTGTATGACAAGCATGCTCTAGCATTGCATCACTTTGCTCTTTGCATTGCAATATTGCTCTTTGTATCTCGTTTGGATTAAGAGCATGCGAATATGGTAAGCACGAAAGAGCCAACTCGGCTGCAGAACGTACTAAATTGGGATCGCATCCTCTCGATGCACGATCCGCTATACTTGCAGCTTCTGGAGGTGTTAAATGACCCTCCCATGTTTCAATGAGAAATGAAATCGCCGATACTCCAATTTCCATTGCTTGACCTAAAAAAAAAAGAGGTCACAATATGTTACTAATTGACTTGAATGAATTAATTAAAAAAATATTTTTTTTAAAATCAATATACTTTACCAGTAATCCACGATACATGCGACGAATATGTTCTACTCAACCAATTTGGACTAACACAATTATGCAATCCTAAAGCATAAAGCCCCAATTGGAAGGCACATATATGTAATGCTCGATTAGGACCGTGATGGTTTTGGCTAGTAGAAGCTTGAGTAAATAACGATGTACTGGTATTTCCACCAGCTTTGACCAAAACTGTCTTTGCCAATTCAAACATAAAATGCGCTCCTGCTTCAGACGGTTGGTTAGGAATAGATGGATATGCTCTCTTTTTATATCGAAACTCCTTTGTTCTGGTTGTTGTCTGAGAAGATGAACCTTGAGATGGTACTACTGATAACGATGGTCCCAATATTAAATTTGATATACCAGATTCAATTTCCGCACTAGTTGTGCTGTGAGGCCGGCTACTGGGATCTGAAAAAAATTTCATCAGTAAAATTTAAAATAATAATTATTTCTTAAAACTTACTCATGTCACAAGGCAGCATCTCAGACGGTGGCATAAAAGCTAATGAAGAATTAATTTTTTCAGCCTCATCTCGCTTATACAAAGAAAATCCTTTGATGGGTGGATTGTTGGAATAATACGAACTGACTATTGGAGATTTGAGAAGTAAATGAATTTCTCTATCCAACAATCGATCCATAATTCTTGCCACCTTCCAAGTGTCGTCTTTATAGAACACTAATAAACTAATTGCAAGATCTCCTCGTTGCCTTCGAGTGCCTTCACACAAAAGCGGATGATCTGCTTCCGATACGTTAGCTTTCAATCCCAAAGCAGCCACAGCAGCTTCGAAACCTAGCACTTCATCTGACGGTAATCTAACCATAAAAACTTTTCCGCGATCTCGTCCCACCACGTTTGGCATTACCAAAGCATCGAATACAAAACTAGCCAACATAATTGGTAACAACGCCTCTCCTCTAGATTTTAAAGTTCCTTCTTTTAGTTGTTCCGCTTTTTCTCTAAGAATTTTTAATTCCTTGTGGCTTAATGGTATCTTTTTTAAAAGATTCACCAAATCAGATTCCTGATTGGCAAGTTTTACTTCCAGCGGTTTAGTGCTTGCCGGGGGCCTCGCCATTTCCAGACCAAACATACCAACTTTAAATGCTAAATGAAAATATTCTTGATTTTCGGCTAAAACGCTACACAAAAATGCGCATTTCGCAAGAGTGGCAGACGCTAAGCAACTCAGTTGATGAGATGCGGGATTAACTTGCTGCTTTTTGCCTTTACGTTTTGGAAGTGGCGGTATTTCTATCATAAGATTAGGTGGATTTGCCAATAATTCCTCGGCCAACTTTACTCCCAACATACAGGTCTCCCTAATGTGACCGTGGGCGTGTAATCCTTCAGCTCGAGCGAATAAGACATCCCATGGATCATCGGCGGGTTTAATATTGGCAAACACCGATGTTTTGTTATCCACATCTTCGCCACATGGTTTGGACGAATCTTTATTAACATCATTTCCAGAAGTGGATGGATCTTTTGTGTTATAGAAATAAACATTGTAATCGTCAGCGGATGGAGGAGAATCTGAATTTGATGACAACGAAGATGATGAATCACCTTTGGAAGGTCTTCTAGTAGACGAACTTTCGCCGTGAATTGGCCAATCCAAATCGGACTTCTTGGAAGTAGATTGTAAATTTGCGTTGTTATCTTGCACGGCTTTTTTATTTAAATCGCCTTCGTCGCTACTAGCCGATTGTCGAGTTGATGGGGCTGTCAATTCGGCACTGCTACTGTTACTAGATGAATCGCTACCGCCACCTTCTTGAGAATCAGAATCCAGTGACTTAAACGCAACTGGCATTAGTCTTCTGTTTTCTTTTATTATGCTAACATCGTCGTCACAAAATCCCTCACTGCTGATGCTCGATCTCGTTCCGTCTCTTGAATATTCAAGTTGAGGATGCGCGATGTATTCTAGAGGATTAACACCCATAACGGTGATATGAAATCTTGTGATTCTACAACGAGGACCGTGATGAGCGGGATGATGATGCTGATGATGATGACCATGTAAATGATGACTGCTTGCATGAGGATGTTCGTTATTTAAAACAGCTTGACTCGAATTTACTTGAGCAACAATTTCGGAACGATTATCGCTTCCGTGTCGAAATCCAGCAAAAGGACAATGATACATTGGGTTTGCATCGTGGGTGAAGGTGATTCCTGGCATTGGATAATCGTCCCAATCCAAGTAACAAGCCTCAATTGCCGGTTTAAATCCAGTGAAAACTTCTAAATCCAATTTAAATCCGCCGCTCTTATTTAAATTTGATTGATTGGACGAACCCAATCTGCTCTTGCTAACCTTTTCCATTATTTTCATGTGCCAAGTTGTAAATTGATTATGTAACATATCGCGTTCTTGAGGAGCTAAGGCTGGATTTAGAGCGGCCAATCTCCAAAGAATCACAATTTCGTCGCATAATGAAGAACATGCATGTTGGGACGCGTGACTGTTGCTATTTACATTGTTGTGTTTACCACCGCCACTTCCGCCATGACCGGAACCGCCATTCAAAAGAGCAACTTTAGTATTAAACCACCACACCAAAATCTAAAAGCAATTATAAAAATTAAGTTATGTAAGCTTGCATTCAAAAATCGCTAAACACCTGTTCGCAAGCCAAACACTCTTCCGTTATTATTTCCAAAAGCGGAATTGCATTTCGATCGTTCCTCTTAAACATCTCCCTAACTATGCTCAACAAATTCCACATGCCTTCTGGTTCTCTTCCTCTTAATGGTCGTAATAAAGAGGTCCATTCTGCAGCAGCTGGAGGTGCGGTTGTACTCAAATAATTAACATCGCTAAAATGATCACGATTTAGTTAAAACATCGACCCTTGGGAAAAAATTTTAAACCTGAAGACTATGGGTGCGGGCACACAAAATTTGATCAGAATTTTTTTAATGTTATCATGCAAAGCCTTCTCGTCTAAACACCACGATGTTTGCTCGCTTAAAGATGCTCCAGCTGTTGGATCGGGCGCTCCCGATAAGTTGTTGATGTCATTTGAATGACAACTCAACAGTTCATCGAGGATTCTTTGAGCAGTCGGTAAGATTTGTTGAGGTAATTCGCTGATTAAATATTGAGCAAACTTTTGAAGCTGATCTCGCTGTAAACGAGCCAATGATTCCGATACCGGAGCTCTTAACGTTACAAGATGTGACTAAAAATGAAAAATTGCATAAGATTTTGGAAGATCTGTTTGTTTTGTTTTTTCCTAGGGATAAAACGAGGCCATGTGTAAACGCAGCTAAAAATAAATAATACAACCAATATTAAGGTGACTGACCCAATGAATCCGCGTAAGGCAGACGGCGACGACGTGCGAACACCAGTAGGCGGTGGAGTTGCAGGTGCAATTACAGGACGAGATGCGACGACGGTCGAAGGTCACGGCTACGTTATGGATACCCCGCGGTGACTGGTGCACGCTGGCAGACAAATGGAATCCTGAAAATAAACAAAATATTGACTCCCGCTGTATAGCCACCCCAAAAAGTCGAAGACTTGAGGCCAAACGAGTTTACAAAATGAAACATCATTTTTGTACCTGGGCTTGTTTACAAAACAAAGCATCCGCCAATATTTGATGTAGGATTATAAAGTGGTAGTGCAAAATACATTTTTGTTTTTTGAATCTCTCCCATCGCCCGCCCGCCCGCCAATGATAATGTAATAATAAACCAATGATCTAACTAATGAACTAAATTAGAATTAATCCAGAAAATAAATTTAGTAACATTGCATGCTAATGCGTTGCAAATAGATTTATGGTCAGTTCAAATTTGTATCGTTAGCAATCAATGACTAACGAAATTATTTCGGTTCGGTTCGTGACTAAAATTTAAATTAAAACTCACCTATTTGTAAAGGATCTTTGACACTGTGAGATCGGTATAAGCTTTCTCCGCGGGCAAATTCGTCTGCCGATCCATTTGCCAGACAAGAATAAAGTCGTATGTCTTCTTCGTTGTCCGGAAAACTCCAAAATGCAATTCTCAACTGCAGTTCCTCTGGCATTGGAGGAAACACTCGTTCCACCAATTCGAAAGGAATATGAGACGCGACACATCTTGCTGATAGCTCCAGTAACGATAGCACGTCTACCGACTTTTCTGCAAATAGAGAAAATTTGACTATTAATTAGGATTCTTGTTATTGTTTAACAAGTCGAGAAACTTGATTAGGCGACATGCATGCATTATATTGTGAATTGAAACGGCGTTGTGTTGACAGTAATCGATTTAATGAAGACATGCACTCGTAGTTAGTAACAATGTTAATGGCTGAATAATTAATAGCAAGTTAAAATCGGAAATAATTACAAGAAGAGAAAAGGGTTCATCAACATGACTGCATGGTATGTGGATGTAATTGCTAATTAATAGACAAGCGCTAGATGCAACAACAATTACCATACAAAATTAGATGATCGAAACCTTCGGTGTCGAAAAGGAAAAACAGAAAATCTTTACTGGCAAAACATTTTACATTTCATATTCGTAACTCATAAAAGATATAGTAAAATTAAGACTAAATTAGTTACAACCCGTTAAACGCTTCCGTCAAAATTTAAGTATGGAAAATGATGATAAAAGGTTTTAAAATAAGACACCGCGTTAAATACCTAATGAAAAATGCATTAGAACCAAGGTTACGTTAAATAGATTAATATGGCTCAAAGTTATCAACCTCTGAAATACCTGAAATATTAATCCTCCCAACAAAATCAATACCGACATACTATATTGTTCAGTTTCCATCACAAAAAAAAAATGAAATTGGAAAATCGAAATAAAAACCAAAATACGCAATATCGCAAATTTTGCAATAAAAAGATCCGTTACGTGACCTTGTTAAAATTTAAATTAAAATCTATGACTTCTTAATTGGATACGATATGAAAAAAAAGGAGAGGAAAAAACTCGACGAATTAAGACTAAGCATAATTTAGTGCATAAAAACGTTGAATGTACTCTTACAATACAAAACATCGGCGATAACCAATATATTAATCGCACACCCTACACATACTAGCAACCCCCATGTAGGTATTGCCGCCGTTTTCAACCATAGCATAGGGGGAAAAGAAAACCTTTTCAATATTTTATAATTAAATTTCTACTAATTCTTAAATAAAAGAAATTCTTATATATTCAAATTGGCAAATCAATGCATTCAGAAGTAAATTTGATTATAATACGAGAAAACTTCAAAATATTTTCAGACCCTGACATACAAATTGACGAGAAAGCTGTTTTACGCATAAAAAATAAAACGAAAAACCGACTGTAACGTAAATAATTATGGCTTTATTTGTCTGCAATTTACTGCTTTTCAACCCTTTCTTCCGATATGTAATTAGAATACACAGAATACTCTAATATATCATTACAATGTAAAAACGAACTGCTGGTATTTTGCATTATCTCTGAACAAAGAGGATACTACCAATATTTCTATAAATAACGCACATTAATAAATTATTGCAGCTGTTGATTTTTAAATTTTTCTACTACTTCTACATTATTTGTATATTACAATGTCCTACCACCCGTTCATATGGCACCCTTAATTAATTTCACCACAACTCCTTCACAAATTCCAATATAGGAACGCTGGTACCAGCACAATTTACATTTCAATAAGCGTACTTTAAAATTTAAAAGCAAATTAATTATGCATTAGTAAATTAATAATTCAAAACTCAAAAGTTGTCCCAATATAATTACAGGAAAGAATCGTTCTAGTGAGTAAAACATTTTCGGGTAGGTATTGTAAAAATTATTTAAGTTGTTAACTGTTGCGTGAAATAATTAAACCCACCATTAACATTTAAAAAATAATATTTTACCAAACAATTAGGTATCTGACAAGCAATGGAGTAATAATTTTTCCAACAAAAGTAATGACGATTAAATCACTTTTTCATTGAAACGCCAAAGGAAATGATAATAAACAATGGATGAAACCTGTTGTTTAAGTAACCAAAATTAACGGATCGTCAAGTAAAATTAAAGCACATTTTATTATGAGAAATAAAATAATAAAAATAACAAATTTAAAAAAAAAGAATTCAACAAAATGGTAACATAATTATGTTATCCGTGTACAAAGTAAGTAATTGTAGAACGCGAGTTTGACTTGCAATACTCAGCGTCAACCGAATTTTCGTAATCAAATTTGCATATTTTATTTGACAAGTAATATCAACAAACGTCAGTTTCTTCAATAATTAAGAAAAATAGAAGCACGGCAAATTTACTTTCAACACCGGCGTTAAAAGTAAATCACTTTCCGCACTAGTGCGTGAAAGTGACTCATTATTAGGTAACTTGAAACAGTTTAGAAAGTGAGCTATACACTGGTGGAAATTAGGATAGATCCACTTCTTAAATTGTATGCAACCGTGGAAACACAAACCAGTCGAATATTTTTGGTAGTGGGTTATTGTTAGCGTTTACTTTACTCGTGTTTTAAGTGGTTTCGGAGCTCCAATAGTTATTCTAATAGTTTAATTAAATTTATTAATAAAATTTTAACAATAATTAAGTGGAAATAGGGATAGTTCCATTTACTAACAATTAATTTATAAAAGTTTTAAAAAAGTTTATATCTTTCAAATATTAAAGGTAAGTCATTGCTAGTCTTAAAAAATTATTTCTGTATAATAAAACAAATTTTAACCCTTGCAGTCAATATGGGCCGAAGAAAGTAATTAACGGTAGAAGAAATTGCTTCAGTGAAGGCTTATAAAGATGCTGGTTTGTCAAATCGGCAAATTGGAAAGAAAATTGGTAGATCACATAAAGTGATCAATTCTTACATGAAATTACAAGAAAATTATGGAAGAAATTACAAAACCGGGGCAAAACCCAAACTTAGTAGGCGCCAGAAACGTGCTATTTTCAAAAAAGCGGTCACTGAAAGTATGTCGTCATCACAAATACGAGCGGATTTACAGTTACCGGTGACCAGCCGACGTGTACGATAAGTTTTGCAATCGCACCCTCATGCCGAATACCGGAAGCGGGTAGGTAAACCCCGTCTTACTGAGGCGCATAAGATAGCCCGACTGGAATTTGCCAGAAAACACATGGCGTGGACGGACGAGTGGAAGAATGTGCTGTTTTCTGACGAAAAGAAGTTTAATTTGGATGGTCCGGATGGTTGGCAATATTACTGGCACGATTTACGCAAAGAAACGGAGGTTCATGTTAGTCGAAATTTCGGAGGCGGAACCGTAATGATATGGGGTGGTTTTTCTTTCCATGGAACGATTCCGCTGGCGTGGATTTCTACTAAAATGAACTCTGAGAAGTACATAGAAATGTTAGAAGTAAGTTTGCGGGAAAATACCGAAGCTCTTTTTGGTGAAAATTATATTTTCCAACAAGATAACGCGGCAATCCATAACTCCAGGGCCACCAGGGAATGGTTTAACTCCAAAAATATTAAAGTTTTGCAGTGGCCAGCCTGCAGTCCGGATTTGAACCCCATAGAAAACCTATGGGGTATTATTTCTAGACAAGTATACTTGAATGGCAAGCAATTTACTTCGGCAGAAGAGCTTAAAAATAGGATCCGAGAAGTATGGCGTGAAATATCCCCGGAGATCTTAAAAAATTTAATATTATCTATGCCTGATCGATTATTTAGTGTTATAAGAAAGCAAGGTGGTCATACAAACTATTGATATATTTTTTTAAATGCAAAATTTCAAAAAATTGTTGGTGGAACTATTCCAATTTCCACCTTATTTATTTAAATTATTATAATAATTAATTAAAATAATGTAGTTTTTTAAATAAATAATTATTAAAATGCTATGGGTCTATGTGTTTTCATTACAATTGATAAAAAAAAATTATGAAGGTGAAAAGATTATAATAAGATTGATGTTTTTTAAAAAACATAAGTGGATCTATCCTAACTTCCACCAGTGTATTAACTAACAGTAGTAAATAAATTTAGTTTTATCTACCATTTGACTTCGATTTTGAAGCATTTAATGTTAAAAAATTACTGCAGGTGTTTACAAAACGCACGTCACGGTTCAAATGTTAAAATTCATTCTTTAAATTTTCAAGAACTAAATTGCACGACTACGCAGGCTTCATGTCTTTTCACATTAAATTCTATTACAAAGTCAAACTTTTTCAATGAATTTTGTAGCAAATACATCACTTCTATTAAATAAAAATACCAAAATTATTTACATGTTATTGATTATGAATCTATCACTCAATAATTTGGCAGCTACAGCTAGTTTTTAGGTTACTTAATGTTTTAGTGTTACTCCTTGGAAACAAAAATGTACTGCAAGAGACATGCACGATCATTTTAAGACCCTACTTCGGTAGGTGCTATTTAATTAAATATTAAAAAACTCTTCCACTACAATACCCCATTACGTTAAAGCCCTTTCAGACGGAGTGGGTGCTGTTCTCATGTAAGTACAAACTCTTGGGATTTGACTTTCACGCAAGATACCCGAAACAAGGTTCTACCTGCATACAGAATGAATTTTTATCCATATACTTCAATTTTTTTTTGAAAACATCAAAAAAAAATTACTTTATGTCATCCAATAAATTATCCAACTTCAAGTTTCACTTGAGAGTTGTTCGTTATTCATAATAATAGGATAAATTCTGTATCATTTTTGCGTTATCAAGTTATCATAACCAGATGTTAAATGGTTTCTCGCAAGTTTGGTATTTAAACTTAAATCTCAGTCAAGATCAACTAAAATGTAGCTTCTAAAAAGTATAAACCAAAGAGATGCTAGAATAACTCGCCACGAAACATTTCAAGTTGATTCCCAATAAAACAATATACTATTTTGGTAACGGAAATTTCACAACAAAAACAATTTACAATGCAAATAGAAAAATATAACTTATTAGATTAGTGACCGCTTCAAGAACGTTCTGTTGTACTGACCTCCTGCAAGTTGAGGGTCGAGCATTAGGCTAGTTACAGTAATCCATAAAGAAACGCTTTCTAAAAACCCTACTTCGTAATTTGAGTATCGGAAGACGGCGTAGAACGTTATAAAGGGTGTCCCAAGAACTTGCATTTTTGCTAGTTTGGAAAGCAAAACTAGCAGCTGACTACCCTATTTGGATTTTTTCCTCTGAAGTTTTTTTGAAAAATCAGGTCTATGTCAAGCACCTTGAGACGATTCAACAACTCAAGGAAGAAATCAAACATCACATTCATGAAATTCGGTTGTCTTTATCCCAAAAAGTGTTTCAAAATTATGCCGACAGGGTACACTGTGAACAAACCAGTAAATGCAAGTTCTTGTCGGAACACCCTTTATTCCGGGTGACCGACCGTTCATCTGAACATAGGGATATAACATGGGAATTTAATTTTTTTTAAATTATAACGGATAAGAATGAGAAAGATATCAATTTAAAAAGATTTCTTTTTCCACGTCTAAAAATACCCAACACTTGATATTTTGTTCTTTAATTATTGTTCAAAACTCAATAATAAAATGAGTATACTCTATATTTTCAACACTATATTTTCATTTTATTATTGAGTTTTGAACAATAATTAAAAAACAAAATATCAAGTGTGGGGTACCTTTAGATGCGGAATAAAAATCTCCTTAAATTGATACTTTTCTCATTTTTATCAGTTATAATAATGGAAACAGGAATTTAGAAAAAATCAATTTTCCATGTTATTTCCCTATGTTCGGATGAACAGTTGGTCACCCGGTATATCCCATATACATTTAGATCATTCTTTCGCATTTCTTTTGGTTTCTGCAATGTTTGCAGTGTAAACTTGCGGTATTTTTTATAAAGTAAACGCAATTGAGTATACGTATGAGTAGGTAGGTACTTACAAGTTGTAGGTAGGTACTTACTTTGTTTATGCTGTCATGTTTAATATTGATTGAGTTTTTAATTTAGATAGGTACATATTGCTGTTTTCAAAAATCTGTTTGGATAGATTAGTCAATTTCATGGAGTTTATTCAGTTCAAGTTCACGAAGGAAATAAAATATTATACTAATATTTTACTATAAAAATTAAGGTATATTTTTCAAATTTTAGATATGTAGTGCATTTTACCGTTTTTAGTTGGTTTTTCAAGATTCATCAGGATTATACCCAATAACCACCCTTGACTTATGTACGTTTAGCCTAAAATTAGTCACAGCGCTATTACTATAATGTATACCTTATGCTAAATATAAGTTGGCGCTTGCAATTATTAGATTATCACCCTCTAGTAATGTAACTTTTGCGAGTCAAAGCCAAGTGCTGAGCTTGTACGAGGACAAGTCTCACGAGGCATTCCCCGACATTGGAAAAGTCTCGCGAGACATTCCCCGGCGAAGATTCCCGAAAGAAGGACCTATTTACTCGCACTCCCATTGATGCAGTTGATGTGACGTCAAGCTGCACCCTTCCTAAATCTCACAATTTAATGTGACATAATAATTATTAGTCCGCTTATCCCTCAAAACGTTACAACAGCATTTTGGTACATGTAAGATATTTAAGGTCAATATGGCCATGCTAAGGTTTATAATTTTTTCCTGTAATGATATACTTCTGATGCAAAAGTGTTCGTTAATTCTGACGACGGATCTTTAAATATCGGAGTTCCTCGGGGGTTTGATACTAGAGTCGATCCTTTTTAATATTTCTGCCAATCACGTAATGCGAATAATAATTGTTAATGCTATTGTAAGCTTGTGGTCTGATTTGTCAGTAAAATTTCAGAATTTTGTCCATAACTTTCACATTTCCTATAGTCGTCATCACGAATAATAAAGCTTACGTCACAAGCATCTGAATCCAGCATCAACTGCCCTCCCAAATTTTTAATCAACAACACTAGTGCAACAAAGACAGTTATATGAATGTGTCGTAATTACGACTATATCTAGCTTATATGCTAGCTGTCCATCGCTTAAGTTTAAAAATTTTGGCTTCTTTTTCAAAATTCTGATTGCTATGTGAAAGTGTCATTGCACCCACAAGATGCAATACAATTACTTTATTTAAGGGTACTCTCCCATACCTCATTGAGCGATCGCCAAATTCCTGCGAAATCACTCTAAATAACCAGAAAAGCGAAATTTTCATTTACTTCCACATTTTTTCATTTCAATAAAAATATAAAATAAAATTAACCGCTTTTCATCCGTTGGATCTTTTGTGCCACCCTGTATTTGGAAATGAATAATATTAATATATTATAGATACCGAAGAAATTAAATTGACATGAATGTGATGTTGCACGAATTCGTTTAAAGATTCTACTTTGGGATTATTTAATTAATTAAATATTAAAAATGTCTTCCACTGGAATACCCCATTGAGTTTAGTCCCACAAATCTTAAGATGTTTAATCTCGTCTATTCTTATTTGTGTTGTAACGTGCGAATTTAACTGCTTAAAAGCGTCTTGCAAATATACAAAGTAAGTATAATTTCCTCATTTTCTTTCCCCCTCTTTTTCGTCCCTCATTAAGCTCATTTCTCTCAAGATTTGGCGGTTTTATGTTACTTTTCAATGTACAAGAAATATTATTTTACTTAGCGCAAATTAACAACACACAAGAAAATTGTTCCTTGGTTTTCACTTCGTCCTATTAAACGGTTGAGTAATTTTCCTCTTGCGCTTTGCTAAACTGCATAGCATGAAAAATAAAGGAGAAAAAAGTTAAGGACGTGGTGTTATTTAATTTAAAAGATTTTAACGTTCAGCGAAGGTAAAATTTGTGAATGCTCTTTTGAATGCATTAATTATTACTGTCTACATACTTAAAATTTAGCTCATCTTCATTTTCCAAGCTTTTCGTAACTAAGGAAACCTTAGTAAAAGTGGATGCCTACATACTATTAAAGGAAATTCATTTATAAAAATACCGATAGCAAAGTAAATCAACAATCAACTCGACATTACATTTTTTTACACAATTGATGGCGTTAAGATTCTTATGTAAGCCAATACATCACTTGGAAAGAAAATCGATAATAATTAAGGTATTTTTTCAATACTCGATGGTTCAACAGAAATTCAAATGTAATTTTTAATGGATTAACGACGACGATTTTGTGTTAAATCTATAGGGGAGTTTTAAATGAAAACATCAGAATCGTTTTAGAGAGTTGTAGAAAAAATAACTCACAATATCATTCTAAAAAGCCCATCCAAAAAGACGCCATTCCCCCGAAGCTTTTTTCGATAATTTAGGGTCCGATGTTAGATTTTAAATAAAAATGATTTCTATAATTTTTCTACCTCTCTAGAGAAAACCATTTATTCGAAGAAAATTTAAAAAATATGGCACTCTTTAGACCAAATAAGCAAAGAAGTATCTAAAGAGAATTTACGCGTTTACTTTTTGCAATAAATTGCAGAGGCTGCTATTGGTTATTCGATTAATTTTTAATTCCTTGTATATGTAGTCAGCATCCACCTGAGTATTTACGAACGATTTGAATCATGAAAATGATTCAAATTTTTACGGCAAAATTTTATACTATGATTAATTGTAATTGGAGATTAAAGCTTATTAAATTCGTGAGTAGGTAAATTGATGAATAATGAAGTTTCACGACCATTCCCGTCGGTCATCCTTCATTAAAGAAGCAAAACGCCTATAATATCATCATAATAATTTACGGCGTTGCTTGCTCTAACTTTTTTCTTGTTTCAACTAATTTTCCAGATTTATTAAGGTTTAAGCTGTAAAAATGGTTGCTTGATTAAACATTTTTTCAGAGAATAGAAAAAAAGTAATTTCCTTTTTATTTCGAATATCTCGCATTTAGAATTTTTGTTCATTATAATATCGTTACAAAAAAAATGCGACCTTCCACAATTACATTAAAACTCAATAATTATTATCGTTAACGTAAATGCTACTTTATATACATAAAAGAAACGTTAATGATGACTGTGAAATTGAAATGAAATACTTATGTTAATAAAATTCCTACCAACAATTTTTACGCAAGGATTATTAGAAACAAAGAAATTACATATTCTACCATTGAAATGTAAGCAAGCTCAATATAGCTATCACGATTCTATGTTGGTTTTATGAGTGTATGTGCAATGAATGTGTATGCAAATATACTTGAGTCAATAACACAGCCAACGTATCCAATGCATCGAGTATCGAAATTAAATTTCCTCAATAATTGCAAAAATTCTTTAACCTACATGCATACCAAGTGTTGCAATAATTGGTAAGAAAGACATACATACACGCACACGCCATTTTTATGCAACAGTTGTGTAAGGGAAAATGTATGGCAATAAAGAAACATCCTCCCTCGTTTTCTAGCATTCGGTGAAGCAATATAAAGAGCAAAGAAATAAAACTTATAATAAACATACAACAGCTGATGCAGTAAAGGCCAGTAACTTCTTGAAGCAGCGGATTTGCAAGAGCAGTTTCCATTTGCCCTGAGCAATGCAGACGAAGAAAGAAGTAAAAAATAGAATAACCAGAAGAATCACGTCTACCTTGCATCGAAGGTGAACAGGGATCGAGTCGATTTCGCTATAAGCTGCAACATAAATTAAACCCCCATAGAAACAAAGGAGACAACCAAATAAATGCAGTCTGACCCATTCTGTGATAGCTTGGAACAAAGAATTATTTTTTAGCCGAATACAAAGCGCATTAGTCACGCAAACAGTTATTTTTGCCGCAATATGAACAAAAAATAATGTAAGCTGCAATTTAGAAATATTTTATTCGACGCTTCATCCAATGCAGGGGTCTCAAACTCGGGGTCCTTTAGTATGCATTTCGTGCGATCCGCAAATTGATTTTATATTGCACATAAAGTTCGACCAGTCTCATAAGTTTTCAACTGCCAAATTTTGTGTTACGAAAAGAAATAAAAGTATTAATGGTCACAAAATAAAAATCTTCCCGAATTGAATTATAGCGCTTTTCCTGCTTTCTTAATATTCCAGTTTACTCGGGAGTACTATCTATGGACCTGGAAGGAGTTCTTCCAGAATATTGTGAACATCGAAGATTTTTTAATTAATTTTTCGTTCGGTGTTTTTCATTAGTAAAATGCTATGCAATTGGTTTGTATACAACTGTAGTTTGGGACTGCTGAACTAAATATGATCGATTAATCATGCAACATCACATATGTATGTACAAAACCTAAGACAAACAGGTTGTTTTGAGTTGCTGAACTTGAAGTATCCCCAAGGCGACGCTACAAAATTTGCAAATAAGTAAATTTGTTAGCCATATAAGACGATATAATATGTAATAGAATTAGAATTTCCTGTTTATTAAAAATTCGAAATAACCACGCATTTGCTTGTCGAAATTGTAACATCGAACTAAATTGGCCGAAATTATATTCAAATGTATGTAGTATACTATTTTCTATTACTTATTAATATAATGCATTTATTCTCATTAAGTGTAGGTAAGGAAAAAAATTGGATTTCCTAAGAGAAGACTAAAATAATGAAATCGACGTGAGTACGATATTAATATCGATTTCCCCTTTCTACACGTCATAATGGAAATTATGATTATTTATGAAATCTAAGCAATTCAAACATTGAATTTTATCGCTAACCAATAAAAAAAAAGTTTTAAAATAAACAAAAGTAACACTAACAGAACAAATAAACAAATTACAATGTCGAAAATATGCAACTCCTTTATGAAAACTTAACACAAAATTGTCTCTAATATCAAAAAATATGAGGAAAGTTAAGCAAAAGAAAAATGAAAAAAGTTGAGAAAATTAAACTTTGTAAAAGAAATCTCTCAGCTACATAATTTTAATATGATTTACCCATCGCTTTGCTATAATACAGGGTGTTAAAAAACGTAATTATTAAATTCGTTCATTGAAACTTTAATATTGAACGAAAATTAAGATTTTTGTTGCTGACCCGGAAAATTGAAAACGTCATTTGCAAAGTTAAAATTATTCTTAAACCTCCAGCTATATGTGTAAGTTATGAATTTTTAAATGCTTTCTTTTAATCAAAGTTTTATTGAGCGCCTATCGATAAAACTTAACAACCACTGTTGATTGTTTTTCTAAAAAATGTTTTAATCGCAAAGCGAAACAAAAACGAAGAAAATAGTTTTTAAATTTGATAATAAAGACATGTTTATAAAATTCTAACATAATAAAAACAAATTTATGCATTAAGATTTATTATTGTTATAAAGAGCTGCATAGTGTACATTGCGAGAAGTTAGTAGTCTGTTTTTATTTAATTTATTACAATCGAAATTAAAACTTTTGTTGTTGAATGCTTTGTACCTAATAATAGTATATTGGGTACCAGGGCATTAAAGCAAGTCATTAATCGCGACTGTGGTTATCGCGAGACGTTAAATCGGGAATGATCAGTGTACTCCCAAATTATGTGTTGGTATATTATCTTACTATATTATGTTTCTGATAGATTGCTTATTGGATTATGTAAAAAAATATTAAAATTAAAATATTAATATTGATTTATCAAAATAATCTATAATAAACATTATAAGATAACAGCTCTCAATAAGCTTGTAAGATGACATATAGATGGCGCCACTATTAAGAAATCCCTATGATTTTTAGATAGTACCAACTTTCAAACGATATATCGTCGGTGTCGCAGAAATACCACGTAAGTCGAACCCTCTCAGATCGTCGTGGTTCTCCCACCCCAAGCGTAATTTCTAAAATTTCAATGTCAAAACTTCAAATCACCAGACGAAGAAGATTAAAGTGCCCCGGCACTACACGCTTCGCAAATCACTCCGCTACGCTACGCTACCACGTAAGTCGAAATTGTTCGAAAATCAGATTGTAGTTGAAATTGATAGACTGTAGACGATATGTTGATTTTTAGTAAAGACGAAAAAGAACATAAAGAACAATGTTCATTCATAAAGAACAATGTTCATTATGTTCTTTTTCGTCTTTACTAAAAATCAACATATCGTCTACAGTCTATCAATTTCAACTACAATCTGATTTTCGTACAATTTCGACTTACGTGGTATTGCTGCGACACCGACGATATGCTCAAGTTTCATAGAATTCCGACAATTAAAACAATGGAAAAATCTGAATATCTGAAAAATTACACAATTAGCGCTACTATAATTTATGGAACTAATGGTCGGAATTCATGCAATGATGTTAGACAGTGACTCAAAGAACTTCGTACAGATGTCACTAAAAGTATGTAAGAAATTTGTTAAATATTTAATTTTTGGTTGAAGAAAAAATAGTATGTCTAATTCGGATTAAATGTAGCTTTGTTATACCATATACTATTTTGGCATAAACGACCATTAGATTCCAGGCAAAAATTATTACTTAGTTTTGAAGTATTATCCAGTACCTACATAATGTAATCTCAGAATAGGTCCCATAGCATAGTTAGCTTTTGGCCACAAAAAACTGGATCAGTCAATATTTCTACTATATAAATTACATCATACCAATACAAAACGAATATTTCTTATTTTTAAACTTTGTCTTGGTGCAATCCCCGAAAATGTAATTTAGTCATAGACGGAAATAGAGGAAAATGACAAATTCCCCTCCCCCAAAAGCAACGTATATTTTATCATATTTTATATTATATTTCTGCACGTTAGCCCTCCCCCCCCCACCCCAACTAAGATCTGTTTCCGTCTATAAATTTGAATAGTCAAATCATTTTAAAGGCGTTGTCCAGTGAATAACTAATGTTTAATGTCATTTACTCATAGAGTTGTCGAAAAATTATAAATAATCGCCAGTTCCAACAATCTTAAAATATCTATTTATGCAAACTCAAAAAAAAATTTAATTTGGCAATCCCAGAATTTTAGTTTTCAGTTTACGCAATGCTTTTATGGGCACCTAAGAGTGCGTATGACCAACTAGAAAAATGTAACATTTTGAAAATAAATGACAAAATACTTTAGAATTTCATCTACTGATTGAGAAGACAAGTGAGACACAGACACAACAAAGAGCTAGTAGTTTTAGGTTAAATAAATAAAAGAATAAAAATGTATCCGTTGCGAGCCTACGAGCCTGATGTGGGGAATAAATTGCATTAGCTATCTGAAACCAGTAGAGAAAAAGATACAATTTTTTTATATTTCAAAAGGAAATATGAAAATTTCTTCTAATCTTATTCTTCTGATTTTGTTCGCTTTTTACGGAAACCCTTTTCCCCTTCCTACAAAGCCTATATCGCCTACTCTAATCTAAATTTTGACGTATTGTTAAAACATTAAAGATGGTGTTATGGGTTTAATATCACCTTATTCGTTTATTGGAGATAAAATGTGGACAGTTTATAAGAATGTGATATGAAAAGAAGCCTATTTTTACCATGGGGAAACTCCATTAACTTCAAAACGGGTGTTCATCGGAAAAAGGTTATGCTATGTTCTTGATGGGACCGCAAAAGCGTGGTGTACTATGAACTGCTGAAACAAAATAAAACTGTTAATGCTGATCATTATTGTGTGCACCTTGGCATTTTCTCTGCACAAAAGAACAGGTGTAATCACGAAAACACTAGAACACATGTTGTGATAAACAACCTTCTAAAAATTGGGTACAATAAGTTGGGAAATTCTACCTCGAACTCCAAATCTTTACCAATATTTTTAATAGAATTAAATACTTAAATTTCAAGAATTCAAAACGGCAGTAGGTGAATTTTTCACCCTCTAAATATAAAACTTTTTCCAATGCATTGAATAATCTGCCCGACGACAGTTCCATCTATTCTACCTAAATTATATTTTGGATAAAATTTTAAATAAACTAATAAGAGAATTGCGTTATAATGTAAGATTTAATCAGGAAGTTTCTAATTTGTTGTCAGTTTGAAATTTAGTTTCAGAAATTATATTTCAATTTACAGGGTGAAATGATGATTCGATGAGTTCCTACAATATGATTCGAATGTATGGCTCGACATCTTTCATCTACTTGATTTAATTTCTAAAATGTTGTAATAAAATTTCTAAATAATAATGATCTATCTGAGCAAATTCACTACAAAAGTCACTTTTGCTCCGAATAAAATCCGAATAAAAAAATAAAATCTCCGAAGTTAGCCTTTAAATCGTATATTGTTTTATTGAGAGCAAATCTTTTTTGAAAACATAAAAAAATAATAATCATTAACTTTAATTTAACTTCCGGTGACGGCCGTCACTAAAGTAGTACTTTGGCACCGCCCATCGCCACAGAACTCAAGTAAAACAATTATTGCTTTCACAAAAAGTAAATGTTTCAGTCGGATAATTAAATGACAAAAGTTATAAATTTCTGGCGCTTTCGGAATAAGCAATTTTTGTGGTTTCGCATCAGGACCGTGGCGAGCTAGGCGCCACCACATACAACCACACATTTCACCACGTCTGCTTTCTACGTGAGCCTTATAAATATTTAGGATGCATTGACGTCATCTTACAATTATATACCTATTTGGTGACCTTAAGATTATATCTGGAAGTGCAACATAGTCCCAATACAAAAGCACTATGATCCAATTACAACTAGCTTGATCTCAAATTTAGCGATGTTGAATGGCTATAGTTTATGTAAACATAATTGCAATCCACGTCATAAGATTCAAATTTGATTACTACTACCCAGTGGCGTATTTACCCAAGGGCCAAGAGGGCCATGGCCCGGGGCGGAAGGCTTCGAGGGGCGGCGCAAGGCGTCTCTCGCGCCTGAATATCTTGGGGCGCATTTTATAATCGTTACATACACTGAGAGAACAAATAAAAATTAATTTTTGTTTTTTATAATTAATTTATAGAGTGGCAAACCTTATGGGCCCAGGGCGCCAAATTTTAAAATACGTCACTGCTACTACCACTACATAAAAATTAAATTCCAATTTATCGTTACTATTATATTAATGATTTTAATTTTTATAAGTTCGTTACGTCAATGTATTGCATGTTTTGATGACAGTTCAGTATGTTGAACCGTTATAGATGTACAGTGCTTAAAATTTTGAAAACGCTGATGACGTGTATTGAAATAAGATTTGGAAATATTACATTTTGGTAAAACACAAACTCATTGCTTTTGCTACACTGACATTATGAAATTTGCAGATAACATTCGAAAGTACCAATTCCATTTCGTCCAACTTGATGAAGTCGGCACCTCTAATATCTTCCTCGCCTCATTACCAATGTTGATCCTTTCAATTTTTCGTGCAATACAGCATCCAAAAAAAAATAGAAATACAGAAAATCGCTGCCGATTTTTCCAATATGCCGCCGTGGATAAACAGGGATTGTTTTTGGTATTTAACTATTTCTGTACAAAGCAAGCTTTCGTCTGAGATTCAAAAACGATTCCGGAGTTAGGAAGAATTTGAAACCTTTTACAGGTTTATTATTCACTTTTTAAATGAAGACACCCGCCTAATTAAGAGAAAAGGTCAACTGTTCGTGTTTTCCATAAAAACTTAAGGTCAGTCAGCAAATAAAAATAATAACCTGAAAGCTATTCCGATCCTATTACTTTATTTATTTCTCTATCGAACATTTCAATATTATTATTATTCTTTGTGGTGAGCGTTTTGAATAAAATTTCAACTGCCACAATGCAATTAATTGAGATTGTCAAATTCTAGTTTCCGCACGGATACAGCACAATGTTATCAGTTGACTTGGTAAGTTCAAAACTACATAATGTTATTAATATTTAAACCGTGGTTCTGTATTATTTCAACTTGAATATTACGTCATTAAAACTTTCACGACTTAATTAAATGTAATTTAACATTATCGATATTATTAAATCTATCGTCGTTCGAGTCAAAATCATCAACGTAGCTTACTAAAAAAATTGTTTCGATAAAACATACACAACATTATTTTATTCGTGTCCTACTACGAATTGATAACCTTGTAAACGAAGTACTATCTCGCTTTCCCATTACAATGAAGAATAATGCTATCCAAATATTGATCGATTATTTTTCAATTTACGCACCTTGAAAACTACCGGGCTGCAATAAGCATGATAAGAAAAATTGCACGAGGATTATCAGTTTTTAATATCGGTGGCATTTTTTAAATTAATTAGAACCAGATGGGGCAATTTATAGGAGCAGATGTTTACGAAAAAATATTGTTTAATAAAAGCTGGCACGAGGAAATTTGGCGGAAGCGCTTAAAAAAATTTTTTGGTGCATGTACGAATGCATGCAACTAGCGCTGATAAAATATAAGAATCTGAATCTTTTACTGTTCGATTTCATATTTATATACCCATCTAAATAATTATAAAAATGTAGGTACGTTAATGCATTCAATTCATTTCAATAATTTTTGCATAATCAAGGAATGAGCAATAAACCGTGTTTCTGACTTATTAGCCGTTCTCGGTACCCCATACACGTCTGGTTAATAATTCAGAAACATGGTATCTATCGCTCGTTCCTTAAATACTTATGCAAAAGTTATTTATATAAATATTTAAAGTCAATTTCAGATTACGGTAAGAAATGATTTGTTTGTAACACTAAATAATTTTTTTCTGCTGAATGAAACCACACGTGTAGTACCAAGCTACAAAGTAGAACAGGTACTACAATTCTTTAATTAAATCAGATGATGTATTACAGAAAACAGTAGTATCAAATAATTTCATCATATCCTACAACGGTACCGAAAGTATTGTGAAAGTTTTCAGGGTATCTCATGATATTATACGAAATTTACTCTACTTCTAGATCCTAAAAACATTATCGTAATAATTATAAAATAGATATTGTGTACGCCTCAACGCTACATGTTGCGCAGCAAAGCTGTCTCCCAAGTTGAATCCAAGTTACTCCTAATCCCTCCCTCCATCCTACTCCTAACCCTCCAACTAGGCACAAAAATTACGAGAGGCTCGGTCGTTAAATCACCCAGGTTTCCATATGAACTACGCATGTGCCAATTTTAAATTACACTCGTGAAAGCACTCGGGTCAATCACTCACTGACTGAAAAAATTATTTGGTTAAATTTTATTGCAATTAATTACCAGTTTATTATGAATAAATATGTAAATAAATAATTTCCTATTTCCATAAGGACATAACTCAAAAATTATCAAAAAAGTTATGTTGGCTTGAAAATTTATATTGCACAAAACTCGAAAACCTACAAATTCTGAAAAACCACAAGCAGTCTATCTTCAATTTGTTAACATCTCTAAGAAATAGGCTAACAACCTGTAGTTTTTAAATTTCCCAAGTGTACTTTATGCGACAATAAATTAATCTTGAATTGGAATTTACTTAAAACTTCACTGCAAGTTGGTTCCGTGGTTTTTCGCATATAGAAATAATTCAGCGTGTGCGCAGTTTGCCTGGAATCCTGGGTAATGTAACCTCTGATCAAAAATGACACTACAACTATTTTTTAAAAGGGGGGGAGATAATTTCCATTATATGAAGATATCAAGTAGATTCTATTATTTAATTGGATATTGTTTGATCAACAATCTAGAGTCTAGACCAGTGGTTTTCAAAGTGGGGGCGCAGAGACCTGCAAAGGGGGCGCCGGCCACTTGTGTAGTTTTTTTAGTGACACTCACAGGTTTAAGACGAATCGATTGAAAAAAAAAATCATCAAAATCGGTCCACGCGTTTCGGCTCTAGAGTGCCACAAAGGAACAAACAAACAAACATACATACATATATAGCCTGATAAACGCATAACCCTCCTTTGCGTCGCGCAGTCGGGTAAAAATATAAGGAATTTCTTTTAATATAATAGATACTATGGTACAGAACTCCAAAATTCGCAAAATTTCATTTAGAACTAACATTTTGTCAAGGCTCAAGGGAAGGTATTTTTCATATAAATTTCACAACAGCAATTGGTAGTAGGTACATTTAATTTTTTATTTGGAAGATACAATTATCAATACTTTTCGGCGGTCTTTGTATAAACAAATGAAAACCTAAATAAAAAAACATTTCTAAAATTTACATCTGCAGCCCTATTGCGATTATAAAAACGCCTATAAAGCCCGAAAATAATTTAAATTTTGTGATCCCTGCTTTAAACAAAATTTACAAACTTTTTTCAATTTGAATTACTTATGCTCTTTGCTTCTCATTTAAAAGAAAATAGAGTACAATAATAAACTCGCCAAATAAAACTCCACTGTTATGGATAATTTGGAAGATAAAAAATATCTGAATATGCTCAACAATTTCTTGATTCGTAAATTATTATATTTATTACTCCTATATAGTATCTATGATGTATATATTTTGCTTTTTCTATTTTTGGTGTCACAACAGGAACTTCATAATGAAGTTATTTTTGTTCCAAACTCTTATCTACCTTGCTTCAAAACAGTCATTCATTAACATTTTGCATAATATACTTCGCTGTAAATAACAAAAAGAAAGAACTGAATTAACCAGACACGACCTCAAATTTTAAATAAACAGCACCAAAGCAAGAAAATCGATATTAAAATTTCTACCATTCGGCATATACAATTAAGCAATCCGTGTAAATAATGCATGATAAAAAAAGCCAAATTGTCAAGAGAGAAAAATTCTTCCAAGTTGTATTCCTATACTTGTATATCGAATTAAATATAAAGTGCCGATCGATGTTTGTTTTTATCTTGGGGCCAAATATTAGATAAAAAATCTTCGTCACAACTGTAATCGTGTCAGAAAAAGTTAGGCTTTATCAATTTTTTAGAACATCAGATTAAGTAGATAGGAAAGAGTGCGTATTAGCGGTCATAGTGCGGGCAGACGAGCCCAGAGGCGAGAGGCTAATGGCCTCCAATGCAAGCAGCATCATAACAAAACATCGTCCTCTGAATACTTGGGAAACAATCGCTAAAAATAATTTCAAAAAAATCTTGTAAGCCTAAATCAAGAAAGTATATAAGACTTAACTAGAACTGCTTTCTCCTATGACAAATGACTTTCTAAATCCTCTTCAATTGGCGTAAAGTAGGTCTTGAAAGCAAATACATTTCACTTAAAAAGATTTATTAAAATTGTGTAATTCTGCACACGTTAACAATTTTAATAAACATGAAAAGCACAAATTCAAGTGACAATAATTGAAAATATAACAAATTATCAAGCCAGGAACATTTTATCAGGTACACGTAGGTATCGATTTTTGCCTTTAAACTACATTATGTAGGTATTTATTGCTAGTTTTATTTATAAATTATGTATTTTAATTCGTGTTCCACTTTTCGTTATTTTAATAAAAACAGATTTTAAATTGAACCGGAAAATCGAAACTATTTTTATTAAACACTGTCGATTGCATGAGAAAAATGAAAAACTAAAGGTAAGCTAGATCATCGTCAAGTTGTAAATAAAGATGAGCTAAAAAAATCTTGAGAATAAAGTTCACTGGTTATTTAAAGTTTCCTCTAGCTCAGAACTGCGGAGACAATTTTAGTGTTTTTGACGAATATGTTAACATAGCCGTTGTTGCTATGGAAGAGAGGGTTATTATTTTTTTATTTTATAGTAAGGGTAGATCTCGACAGATAGTTCAAATTAGATACAGCTCCCGCAAGTTGGCTTCGTCCTGGAGATTAATATGCACAGCAATAATAATATATTATTTAATAATATTAAATATCGTCCAATGTTATTATATTAGATAGAAATCTTGGGATTAAGAACGCAAAATAAAAACAAATTAACTATATGTCAACGTTTCCGCTCATTTACTGAAGCCATCTTCAAAGACATTAATATAAGAAACATATTGGTAAATACAAATGATAACATAATAGTTTTGATTTCACACTCACCTAATAGTAGGATGGAAAATGTTTTGCGTAAATAAATAAAATATGGGGAGACAATAAAGAAACAGTTAACGTAAATAATATTAAATAAATATAAATTTATAAAATGAAATAATAAAATCAATTTTAAATAAAATGACGATTAATAAATAAATTTTGAATTGTGACAAATGACAAAATCAAATAACAAAAAACTTTTTGAAATAAATCAAATCAAAACACAGTAACTAGTCTTAAATCATCCCCATTTAAATCATTAAATATATTATTTAATTTTTATAAATACTTTTTCAATTTAGACCCCCCCCCCCCTCTCCAACATATTTAAGTGGAATTTTTGAATTTTAATAAAAAAAAGCTGAACATTTCCTTTCAATATTTTTTATTTATATAAAACAATCGTTAACATCAACTTATAATCAGACAAGTGCTAGAAACATAGAACATCAATTTATTACGGATCCATTAAAAAATAAACAAAGTATTTCTGTGCTATCGATTTTGTTTTGCCGTAAAAGTAGCTTGGCTTATAATATAAGAGACAAATAAATAGTATATTTATTTATTGATTATTAATAATCCTCATTTATCTTTAACATTATCATTATCGATGTAATCTACTTCAGCCATCGGGAACGAGACTGCAATATTCAAGATTTTAGAGTTTAGTCCTATAGCAATTTTCTTACTATATTCTAACAGACGTTCCCCAGTATCGTGTAAATGTGAAAATGATAAATCAAAACAAATGCCTTTTTATTTGTATGCAACGACTTTGTACACAGTTCTTTTGAAGTCAACTAGAATTTACAATTGTTTTGTTCTCACGATTCCCTTCAAGAGAAGAAATAATCTAAAATATTAGAATAATATACTACTTCAAAGACTCCATAACACTTCCAATACTTGATGGAAAAAAGTCATACCATATAAATGTTTAAAGTGGTTTTTTGCGAGATTAGAATATACATATTTCGCATGCAGTCCCGTTTCATAAATTCAAAATCAAAATATCTATGGTGTTGAGATATTTGGAAGTGATAGATTTTTATTTTTTTACATAATACTTTTTTATCGTAAATAAATACAATACCATTTAAATTATGTTCGGGTCGATTTCAATCTTGTAATCTAACCTTAATTGTAATTTAATTCTTGATTCTGATAGAATTTCAAGATAACGTCCAAACAAGCGAGTATCTAAATATGGAATTAATGTATCAACAACAAAAGAAGTTGAAAATTGTATATTCTATTTTCAACTTCTTGACAGATAGGGGTAGTACGAAGCCAGTTTATTTTTACGATGAAGGCAATAAAATTATCAACCAAAATCATCTATATTAATTATTTCATTGAGTAACCTCATCTTTTCAACATCCAAATTTCTGTTATAATTTATTTCGACTCTTCGTCCTTTTTCAAAATATAAGTCAACCTAATTCGGGAGATCGCCGGTTTATCAGACTGAAGTCAAAGCACTATTTAGAAACCGTCACAAATTAGACTGATAATGTCGAGTCAGAGTCTCTGTTTCTCCTCGGATGGCAAACCGCCAAGGGTAATCTGACAATGCGGCTTGCTGGGGTAGGGAAACAACATAAATACACAATAATATAATTTATTTCTTTACTAGAGAAAATCTAGAGCGTACATCCTGTTTTAGAGACAAGCAATGTCTTAACAGATATAAATGTTTGGAAGATGTAGGAGATATTTGGTGTAGATGTTGAGGAACATGAGTATGATATTGTAGAATGTATGGGATATAACGAAATGTCCAAAAGTTTGGGAAGATTCTTAAAAAAATGAGATGTGGTATGCATATTTTTGCCTCGTGTTTACCCCTTGGTTTAAACGATTTAAACATTCTTAAGATGAACCTCCTCTTAGATAATTAGAGGATATTACAACAGATTAAGATTTTCACGTTAGGGCAAGAACGCTGAAGATTGTTAAATTCTTTTTTCTAATTAGGCACCAACAAACTGTTTCTCTTTTCTAAAGTAAAACATGAAAAGCTTCTCTTACTCTCAGGTCAGCCTTAATTATCGTCAACTACTACACATTGCCTCCATTGGTGGATCTCTAGTTTGTCCGTTCATAACAATAAAAAATGTTTCGGATTTAAACCTGGCAGTTGCTTACACAGGTTTGGGGAGCTTTTTCACCAGAAATCAAACCTTATATTGTCACTAAAAGTTTTAAGACCAACTAGACCAGGGATGGACAAACTTTTCTCATTAGGGGCCAGAAAAACGCAATAAGCAATTTCACGGGGGGTCAGAATTTCACAAAAAATGCATTTTGTTTTTAAATCTTTCAATTTTAATTATTAATGATACATTTATTATCTTTTTTAGAACTATTTGTGTCGACAAAGCTTTCAAAATATATTTCCGAGGGCCATACACTCCTACTTTAGAAGAGACGTTGGGGGGCCGGATTTGCCCACCCCTGAACTAGACAATACCTGTACTTCGTTCGCCAATTTACTCAGTTGCTTGTTACAAGCAGTATAGATATAAACTTAATTTCTTTTTCTTCATTAGTCATACATCCAATGATCTACAAATGATCTCTTTTGCTACCACATACTCTCCTTGGTGATAAGGTTCAGTGTGCAGAATAATTTACATTTTAAAGTCGATTTCAAACGACACTAATCTAACAAAAAGTTTTTAACATTTAGGTTCCCCAAGGCTGCCTACATCAGTTAGGAAATTCTGTGTGGTTGGTTGCAGGATTGATTTTCATTTTGCTGCCAAGTCCACAAAACTGTCGATTGTAAATTACAGGTTTATTTTAATAAAAAGTTTATAATGCAAAGAGAGACTGGCCACAGATAAATTTACCAATTCTCGACCATCTTCCACTTATCTTTATAACAAGAAAACATGGTGAAATTGCAAACTTCGCGATTTATGACTTTTAAAGTTCGACTCTGAAAGGTAGTCAATGATAAATCGGTTCTAAAAGAAAATAGATTGTTGAAAAGTTAAAATGTAAAATAACTCTTGTCGGGAGTAGGCTTACCACCCCCTATCCAGTCCTGATTTTTTTCAAAGAATCACCTGTGGAGCTTTGACCAGCAGACTTGTTTTATAAATATCACACTGGAATTAACTTTCGAGTCAGCTGTAAAATAAATTCACCCTCCCATGTAACTTAATTTTAGCACTTGGTCCTATCAAAGTATTTTTTTCTATGTGAATTATCAAATAATAGCAGTCCTACATCTAAAAATATTACCTACTATCAAATTATGACTATAATATACCTAGATAAACAAAAAATACAGCTAATGTTAGGTAAACTCAAGTATATTTTAACAAATCCGACTGTTAAGGTCGTTGACTTCTGCAAAAAGTCGAGATACGTATTAATTTATTATTTATGTATGTACCCAGGAAAATGTCGAAAATATAAGATCACAAAAGGTAAAAATAAACAATTTATTTGTGTATTTATTACCTCCAACCTGCCATCAAAAGACTTGTGATGAAAAATAACATTTTTGTGATGAAATAACCTAATAATATTTTAATAATAATTTACAAATGAGGTCCTCCGACATTAATTTATTAACAAAAATTACAATAAATTAATTGTAACGTAAAAAAATACTTTAAACAATGAAAGTTTTCGAGTAGATAATGCAAAACCACTAGAAAATATAAAAATAGAAATACCTCGCACACAGGGATAACAAAAAAAGTTTAATTGCATTAGAAACAAAGACAAATTCAAAACAAAGACTTTTGTAACAAGTCGACTTACCATCTGGTGATTTTTTATTAGCCCCATAGGGATAAGAAGCCGATCCTGGCGGTGGTCTCTTCCATCCTCTCCAGTTGTTGCAAACGCTTTCCGGTTCCGAACTCCAACTGCATAAGGAGTCTTCCTCGAAACGATCGGAGTCCTCGAAACTATATCGGTCACCTTCCTCCCAATCCAGCATTGCGGCCACGACATCGCCACCCCCGTCGCCCCCAGATAGGTTCCCAGCACCCGCCACTTTCAAACAAAGAAAAGACGTCGGGCAATAAAACCCTACCTTGACCCACAGCCCCTGGGGTCACTCGCCTCTATGGATATCTTCACCCCCTTAAATTACTAAACTTTTTTTGACACAAAACTATTTCGCCCCTACTTCCACATATCAAACAAATTATTATCGACACATTTTAATTCACCACCAACACTGACATTAACCTATTTTATGACAAATTCAAAAACAAAAGAAGATATCCACCCGTGTCGCGGCCTCCCCCATCAACGACAACAACAAATATGGCGAGCGGATGGTAATGCACTGGGCCTTGCGCGAATCAGAAAAATTTCACTCTCGGGTAGTTTAATTATTAACACTAGATGACACCACACATATGATTAGCTGCTGCTTTAGATGACGCCACGAAATGTAAACATATCAATTATGAAATAGATTTCTGTATTCACACTATTGACCCGCATTTTTAAATTTTATTATTAATCAAACAAACCAATTTATTATGATTTAAGGGCGTAGTAACCTAATTTATATCAAAGACGCGTATATTTACTGTTTTAATGTCAAAGATTACAACTAACCAAAATAACTTTTGACAGTTCGCTCTGCGGTTCGATGTTCGATCCACCAGGACCGTACTTCGTTAGTTTAAGGTCAAGAAACTTGGAGAAAAAAATTTTAAATTTGAGTTTTAATTTTTTCTTTTTGCTTATCAGCAAGAAACTTTTGTTTGAGAAATTTGACAATAAGAATTAAAAACGGTGTATGGGTGCGCGGATGTATGTGAACTTCTTTTGAATTTATTTTTAACCGACTTTCCCGCATACTAGAAAGATTAAATTTAGAAAAACAGTTTCTACTAATGCGAACTGTTGATATAGTAATATTTTTTTATTATTTATATTTTTTGCGAAATTTGCGAAAACAAAAAACATAAATATATATATAAATATAATATAATATCAATATAAATAAATAGGGTAAGTACTACGATAACATTGTTAATTCACAAATTGTATTTCCTACAAAATAGTGATCGATAGCATACATTTTTATTGTTGCGCCGCATTTTAGTTTCTGATTATTTTAGACAATTTTTAAATCGCAGATTTTGATTAAACTATGATTAAAAACAAAAATTTTATAAATAAAAAACTTCTAAAAAAAAGTTTAAAATCAGAATTCTTAACCAATAAAATTTAGATATTATTAATTGGAATCATATTAGATAAAGCTTCGCAACTAACTACCATCCTCAAAATATCCGACTTCTGGGGACCCGTCCGTCGGCTCCGCTTTACTCAAAAAACAAAAGAAAAATACGCACAATACTTACTATACCAATATCGAAAATTTCTAAAAATCGAGTTTGATTTTACATTATTTAAGTAATATCTCCACGCTTTTAGTAATTTTGATGTTTTTAAAGCATTTTTGTAAATTTTGTATTTATATTTTTATAACTAATTCTTTTTATGTATTTATATTTTGATCTTGATTCTTGAATATACTGGCTCTGGATTATTGCTTATTTACACTCATATACAGATGGCAAGCCAACAACTGGCGGATTTTGCAATGACGGTTCTAGCATTTTTGAAATGGGTGGGCACAAATTAGGCCCAATATATTTGGGGTGTGCAGAAGCACCACACCTTTTATCAATTATCACACCTACCACACATGAAAAACCGCCAGTGCTAACACTTGAACTGCAAATTTTTACTTACTGTGCTACCGGTTTCGAGATTACTCTCTGAAACAGTAGCGTATTAAGAGATAGCATGAACATTTTTTTTTTGCTCGTGGCTTTCGACTTTTAAATGCATTGGTTCACCGGCGGCTCGTCAGAGAAAGTAAGATAGTCTAAGGGTCGTATTCTCTAACTTTTAAGGGATCTTAACGGAGAGGATCTCTTAACTAATGACAAAACCTATTCTGTAATAATAAAAGATTCTTTAGTTAGATACCGCTTCAAGATCAATCTTTACCTGGCAGAGTGGTGAGGGATCTCTTCAGGTATAAGGATTTGCGCATTCTGTAACTCGAAGGGATCCATAATCAGCGTCAAAATACACCAAGTTGATCCCTTAACTGAGAGATGGTCAGTAGGTGTCATTAAGAAAATTGAAGGGTTATTTCTATTAGTGAATGTGAACTTGAATCTTGAAAAATAAATTTATTTTCAAAATAAATATTCAATTAAATAATATTTTTGATAAATTACGCAAAAGGTATATTTTAAACGCATAATATACCTACGCAAAAATTATAGAAACGTTCTTATGAAGCGATTTCCTAACATGTCTTTTTTTAAATTAAAAATTAATAAATTGATTGTAATTATTTAGCAATGAATTACCACCCCATATTTATAACTAAAATTATTTATGCCTGCAGAATACTGCATAACATCAAGCAATTGTTGTTATAATTTCATTACTTTGAATAGGGCGCTTTATTACTGCGCATGACCGAAGAAGCCAAGTTAGTCGAGCGTAGACTCAAGAAGCGGATAGTCGTGCGAGATTATGACGATATTAGAATATAACTAAGCAAACAATATTAAATAGCAAATATACTATAAGAGTTTTTAGTGTGTTTTATTATTTTAACAATCAGAAGTGGGATATACCAAAAATAAACAATTGTGCGAAATTACGAAAGTGATCAACAAGATGGACGACAATCATGGAAGCTTACCTGTCGACCATGATGTATGTAAAAACGGTGAGGATGTGCGTGCGCATAGCCGTGAAGATAGACTTATGGAATTACTTATAAAATCTGAAGAAGGACGCGCGCAGACTGACGCTATGTTACGAACATTTCTATTAGCGAAATTAAATGAACCGAAAGAGGAAAAACGAGCAGAACAATATACACCTATGTTCAGTGTGATGCCAGATTTAAGTAAATCTATTGAAGATTTTTGGGGAGATGCAGGCGAAACAGCGGTAGAATGGCTACAAAGAATTAACAATTGCGCAATTTTACATTACTGGAGCGAGGAAATCAAATTGGAATCAGCGAGAATTCATTTGGTAGGCCCAGCGAAACAGTGGTGGCAAACTTGGGAAAACAAGATTAACGATTGGGAGAGTTTTGAAACACAATTTAAAGCGACCTTTTTCCTAAGGCAAAGTGTAGGAGACCTGTGGAAGAGATTAGTGGGAAAAGTACAGCAACCTCGCGAGAATGTGGAAGCGTACTTCCACCAAAAATATAAATTGTGCTGCGATGTAAAATTAGAGTTCAACGACGCGAAGGAACAAATTTTAGCGGGTTTATTGCGAAAGGACTTTGTGCCGGGGTTATTGGCAAATAAACACAAAGACGCGAACGAGTTATTACATGATGTGCTAGTGTTACACCGAACAATGACAACCGCGATGACACCAAGACCAAGTACTTACCAAGGAGAACCGACAAGCTCAGGCACGCGAACGAAATGTTACAATTGTGCGGAATTTGGACATTATTCAAAAGACTGCAAAAAGGCGAGAAACAGTAATTTATGTTTCTTATGTAAAAAGGGGAACCACTTAAAACGTGACTGTCCCTTAAGAGGAACGAGTGAAACAAATCGTAACGTAATGCAAGTAGATCAAAAGGCGGAGGGTACTCAAGCGATTGAAAAATTTTTAAGAAGAACTAAAATAAATAACGTCGAAATGAATTCGTTCATTGATAGTGGAAGCGCGGTATGCACAATAATAGTTAGTAGTGTAGAGAAGCTACCGGGAGTGATTAGGAAACCAACACGCGAAAAACTTTTTGGGTTTGGCAACCAAACCCCGTTAATTGTGAAAAACTATATAGAAGTGGACATCGAATTAGACAAAGCGCGACTGGAAGCGGTTAAAATGTACATAGTACCAAACACGGTACAACAGACCGAAGTAATTATAGGACGTTCGTTTACTGAAAATGAGAATATCTCGTACGCGAAAATCGGGGATAATTTAGCTTTCGGGGCAAGGACAGATTTCCCATTCGCGAAAATGGAAATTTGCGAATTGTCAGAACGAGTGAAAATACGGTCCGTAAAAAGACAACAATTGAAAGCGCTAAGTATAAATTTTGTTAACGTGGAGTGTAACGGGGATAAATTTGACGTACCGATTATAAACAATAGTGACACGGACAAATTTATAAAGGCAGGTCAGTGTGTGGGAAGGTTACATCGAGACGACCTCGATGATAACGAAGAAATGCACCGGAAGCCAGATAACGTTACTACAAGGCGTGCGCCTATTACCCTAGAAATGTTAAATGTCGATTCAAGCATTTCTGCAAATGATAAACAAGAACTCTTAAATTTGTGTCAGGAGTTTCGAACATGTTTCGCGTTTAACTTAAACGAACTTGGAGTGACAAATTTAATGAAGATGGATATTATTGACAATGGTGTGCCTGTGCGCGCAAAACCATACAGAACCAACCTAAAGGAGAGAGAAACCATTAGCAATATTATAAAAGAATGGAAAGAATGCGGAATTGTGACCGACACAAACTCCGAATACGCGAGTCCAGTTTTATTGGTAACGAAGAAAACAGGGGAACCACGCTTAGTTGTGGATTTTAGAGCGCTAAATCGAAATACCAAAAAAACAAACTTTCCAATTGCGACAGTGGAGGAACATTTAGAGAATATGAGTGGGGCGACTTTGTTTACAACCCTGGATTTAGCACACGGTTATTTACAAATGCCGTTAACCGACGAAGCGAAACCAAAAACAGCGTTCATAACACCAGACTGTACTGGGCAATTCGAAAGAACGATATTTGGATTGACAAATGCGCCAAACGAATTTACCAAATTAATGAAGTTAGCGTTAGGTTCGTTACGAAACGAAATTGCGATGTCTTATTTGGATGACTTAATCGTTCCTGCGAAAACTTGGGAAGAAATGTTGAGAAAGTTAAGATTGGTTTTCGAAGCGTTAAAAAGAGCGAATCTTACTCTGAAGTTACGAAAATGCGAGTTTGGGCGGAAAGAGGTCGAATACCTGGGGTTTGTAATTTCAGAAGGCGAACTGCGGCCAGGAAGCGGTAAAGTGCGGGCAATCCTTGAATTCCCAGCTCCGAAGAACGTTCATGAAGTTCGGCGTTTTCTAGGTCTTACTTCTTATTTCCGACGTTTTGTGGAAAATTACGCGATAAGAGCGAAACCTTTAAGTGATTTAACGCGTAAACTAACTTCTTTTCAGTGGGAGGAGAAAGAACAAGGTGCGTTTAGTGAATTAAAAACAGCGTTAACAACAGAACCTGTATTAAAACTATATAATCCGCGAGCGACCGAAACGGCATTATTCACAGACGCAAGTTCAACCGGACTTTCGGGTATCCTGATTCAAAAACAAGACGATAGCGGTGAAATGCACCCAGTTTATTATGTTAGCAAAAAGACGACCGAGGTGGAAAGTAAATACCACTCTTCAAAATTAGAGCTTATGGCCATTGTTTATTGCATAGAGCGGTTAAGAAACTTTTTAGTAGGAATACATTTTACGGTGTTTACAGATTGCCAAGCGTTGGTATATTTAAATACTCAAAAGACGGGAAATTCACAAATTGCGCGCTGGTATAACTTACTTAGTGAATACGATGTAGAATTGAAATATAGGCCGGGCATTAAAATGAGTCATGCAGATGCGTTATCACGAGCACCCGTTAATGACGCATGTGACACGATGCAAGAAATTTACGAAAACTCAACAGTAATGCAAACTTTGAATGAAGGCGAATACATTCTCTTGATCCAACGCAGTGACAAAACGTTAGTAGGGATAATCGAAATCCTCGAAAAACCAATTGAAAATCGGTCGAATTATGAAAAGTCAGTAGTGTCGGGTTACGAATTGCGGGAAGGGAAATTGTATCGTATAATAAAAAGTGACGATCGGGAAAAACTACTTTACGTAATTCCGCGTTCTTTACGAAAAAGTATTGCGATTAAATATCACGATTTAATAGGACATTTTAGCGTCGACAGAACGTGCGCAAAAATTAGAGAAACGTATTGGTTTTCGCAAATGAAAAGGTATATTAGGCAACATATTAGTATGTGCGCAGAATGTCTCATCAACAAAATACCGGGAGGTAAACTAGCGGGAGAATTGCACCCAATTCCTCCACCAGCGAGACCATTTGCGAGAATACATGTAGATCATGTTGGTCCACTTACAAAAAGCGAGTCGGGAAACGTTCACATATTAGTGTTGGTAGACGCGCTTACCAAATACGTGAAACTTTATCCAGTACCCAGTACACGAAGTGATTTTACAATTTATGCATTAGAAAATTTCATTAGTCAGTTCGGAATTCCTGAAAGAATTGTTTCGGATAGAGGAAGCAGCTTTACTTCGGGAAAATTTAGAAAGTTTATAATGAAATATGGAATTAAACATACCCTGAATAGTAGTCAATGGCCAAGAGCGAATGGTCAAGTCGAACGCGTAAATCGGACTTTAATACCGGCGGTAATGACAACAATGGAAAACGAAGACGCGTGGGACGATGTAATTCAGGTAGTGGAACGAAATTTAAACATAGCACCAAATCAAACGACAAGCAGATCTCCTTTCGAGATTCTACATGGTTATTTGCCTAAATTCCATGACGGACCATTGTCGGCAATTGCGGAAATTGATGCGACTTGGACTCCTAGTGCGGAAATTCAAGAGAAAGTGCGGAATACAATTAGAACTGAACAAGTGAAACAAAAAAGGCGCCATGACGGCAAGCGCTTCAAGGGAGTGATCTTTAATGTAGGAGACATAGTGTTTATGCGACGGGTTAAAATACAAACGGGGGACAGTACAAAAATGCAACCGAAATATCGCGGTCCGTTAGAGATCATAGAAGTACTGCCAAGTGATACCTATCGAGTGGCTTCACTGAAGGGCAGTCAAGGTAGAAGGTTTATGACTACCGCGAACGTAAGTCAGCTGAAGGTTTTCCGGACAAATGCAGAGGATACGGAATCGAGTGCGGAAAGCGAAACGGAGGGCGAGGAGGCGAAAGCAGCAGCAATGGAGCTTCGTGTGGAAATGGAACCAAGTACATCGAACCAAGTTAACTCGCGAGTTAGAGAACGGAAAAGACCGGTAAAGTTCGTTGATTATGAATTGTAATTACGTGTATATAATCTAAGTTAAAACTGTTATGTTACAAGTCAATTTAGCAATTAAGTATATTCTGTGGATGTAAATTACATCGGGCCGATGTAAATAGCAGGATGGCCGAATGTTATAATTTCATTACTTTGAATAGGGCGCTTTATTACTGCGCATGACCGAAGAAGCCAAGTTAGTCGAGCGTAGACTCAAGAAGCGGATAGTCGTGCGAGATTATGACGATATTAGAATATAACTAAGCAAACAATATTAAATAGCAAATATACTATAAGAGTTTTTAGTGTGTTTTATTATTTTAACATTGTATAATCTGGAAGTAGTTATTGTTAAAAATTTGATAATTGTTGAAAAATAATAATTACTATAAATTGTAAAATTTTAGATGATAATTTGAAAGAAATTGAAGAAGAATTGAATAACGAAGAAATAAATAATAATTTATTAGGATTATTAGGAAGACGCGCTCGTAATAATATTATTCTTTTGTTTAATAAATTTTTATTTCAACTAACTATGGTTTTTGTTAAATAGCATGTGAAAATATTTAACAAATTATTATTATTTACATGTTAGATAAATTTATAAATCATTCAACTAATTTGCATATAGTTATCCTAAAAACAGTAGTTTTTTCAATTATTAATTTAAAAAAATTTTGTTAAATATTTTAAATTGCTGTAATTTAAATTTTGACCATAAAACTATAATTTATTTTGTAAAATAAATTTTTATTTTAAATTTCCGTACTTCAAATTTTGTTCAATTATAATTTGTCGTTTATTGTTTCTTGACGTTAAACGTAAAATATTTTATAGGTTATTTTTTTAAATCGACCAATGAGAACACATTACTCTTATACACCACGTGTACTATCACGATTAAAAACATAATCCTCGTCATTAGTTAACGACAACTGCTAGGTACAAAAATTTACCTGAAGGATGAATTAGAGAATGGGTTTTTTAATGGATCCCTTCAAGTACCCTGTCCTTAACTAAGAGATCCTTAACTAAGGGATAATTTAGTGAATACGACCCTAAGCCTCCTTTGAAATTATGGACTGTTAAACTATTAAAAGTGGATTTTCGATTGTGAAATCTTTTTTTTTTAAAGATTACTTTAAAGAGATTTTTCATTACTAGACACAGATTAACTAGCAGTGACTATATGATTTGACTGAAACCTGCGCATAAATATACGCCGCTAGCTACTTAACGCGATACTGCAATATATTCAGTGCCTAAGGAGAATGCACTTCTTTATTATATCTCTATTCTCTAATGTAACTATTTTGTGAATTATGTGCCACTTCTTAGATCTGTAAATAGTATAATTTATACTTTATGATTAGCATCGACAAATGACCAAGCCACGAGCCGCTACTGCTCACTGGTCATTTGCTCGCTTGCCACCGGGATGCAAAAATAATTGTTGTCAAATACATACAAATCTTGGATACAAAATTTTGTAGTTTGGCAAAAGAAAAATAAAGAAATTATTCAACATTAAAGCAAAAATAGCATTAATGTTCCCAAATAAGCAAATAGTTTCAGTCAAATAAATATCTGGCTCAGATTAAGCAGATAATAGAAATTAAATTATAACAATAATGTAATTATTTAAAATTTTAAATTTATAATTTTATTTGAAAATAAATTATTAAATTATTTTATATTCTAGTTTGAAACAATAAATAATTAAATTATAAATGAATATTATTTATATTTTAAATAACAAATAAAAATAATCGATGGTTTGCAATATTTAAATTTAGTTACTATTATATTCGGTTACAGCGCCCTCTTTCAACAACTACACCTCTGTTGGCAACCACGTCTTTCTTTGTCGTACAGTTGACGGTGGATAGAATATTGCAAGGTGAGTTATTTTATAATTTTTTCAAACACGTGGTTAATAATTATCAAAAATAATCGTAAGTATACTTTCATCGATTAATTTTGCATTATATGAAAGTTAGCGGATTTTGTTTAAGTAAAGTTGCTTCACGATGTTTTTGGATAAAATTTCGTGTTTCATAGGTTAACCTCAAATTATCATAACATTTTAATTTTTTTAGGGCACAATGGCTCCCCGCAAAGGAAAAACTCAAAAAGAAGAAGTCCAAGTTTCTCTTGGACCTCAAGTCCGTGAAGGCGAAGTAGTTTTTGGTGTTGCTCACATCTTCGCCAGTTTCAATGACACTTTCGTACATGTTACGGATTTGTCGGGACGCGAAACCATTTCCCGGGTAACCGGTGGTATGAAAGTTAAAGCTGACAGAGATGAAGCTTCACCATACGCCGCTATGTTGGCTGCTCAAGTAAGTTTTTAAATTTTTTCAATCGTACAATTTCTGTAGCCAACAAATTTTAGGACGTTGCCGAGAAGTGCAAATCTTTGGGTATCACTGCATTACACATCAAATTGAGAGCTACTGGCGGAAACAAAACTAAAACTCCAGGTCCAGGTGCTCAAAGTGCTCTTCGTGCTTTGGCTCGTTCAAATATGAAAATTGGTCGTATCGAAGATGTTACTCCAATTCCATCAGATTCTACCCGCAGGAAGGGAGGTAGACGTGGTCGCAGATTGTAAACATTTTGTCTGAGTATGAGTTTTTTGTCATATGTAAGTTTAAAATAAAAAAAATCCAATACAAATTATGTTTTGTTACCTTTATTTAGTAAATAAATAAATTAAATAATTATATTTTGAAGATTACAAAAACTTGTTTAATAACTTCAACTGAGTTTATTTTAACGATACTGCCCTGCTAAGAAAATTTTAAAATGTTTATTCTATAAGGAAGTATTGCGGATAGAGTTTTACATTGAACCATTAATAATTATTGATCGATAGAAAACAAATTCCAACATATGATTCGCAAAAAATTTTCAAAACAATTTAGATTGGACCTTTTCATTAGCAGTGCAGAATAGTTTCAATTCCATCTGTGTTATACATTTAAAATAGATTCATGTCCGTGGTCTTATTAAATTCAGTTACATGAATGTTTTTTTATTTGATTACCGTAAGCATAAAGCAGTTTGTTATTAATCCCATTTACAATATTAAAAATTATTCTGATCCAACAAGCTTTCCTAAAGTTAAAAACACCTTAACCCTATGTTCGCATTGCTGTGGCTCCTTGTTGTCTACTGTTGTAATTGTATTGACATAGATGTGCTGCATTATAAAACTAATTACGACATCGTCTCCAATTTTTAAGTCCGCCTGTGGTGTAACGGGTAACTTGATTATTGCTTTGTTAGATTTTCTCCAAACTACAAGCCTAAAAATTAAATTAGTGATTAAAATAAAGACGAATTTATTACGAAATAGGAAGTAGTTGACACTTTGTTTATCTCATATTACTTTTCTTTTGTCTAATCTTTATATCGATTAAGTATATCGTTACCATGATATGCAGGGAAAATTGAAAAATTCCATCTTTTACAAGATAGTGGAGGTAGCTCCACAGGTACAAGCGGTCTAGGACAAAATACCGTCGGGCCATTTTTGTTAAAAGATTTCTTGTGTGAATAACATTCAACTATCGCAGTTGGATGGTGTTCTGCAATAATGAGTTAAGCCACATCGACTTGATTATGACATAATTAGCTTTTAAGTTTAGCGTTCTGTAGATTGAGATGATTTTCCATATCCAAAACTTGGGTGGACATATATTCGATAATTACCAGAAATTAATTTTGGTAAGAATAACAGTTTTGCAACACAACTATGTGCTTTCCTCAATTTTTCAAAATGTGGATTAACTCATTATTGCATAACACCATCCAGTTGATAGTATTACCAATTTAAACAAATTAAAATTTAAATGAAGGTTATTATCAACTGAGTATCCAATCGCACATTGGAGTTACAGTTTAACCCTGCGTGTGAGCTATGGGTCTTTTAAGGAACAGTGATACATGTGTTTTCCATAAGAGCATAAAACGTGACTCACACGCAGGGTTAAATCTCCATAGTTTGCATGTTGAATTACCTACACTCTATTAATGGGGAGAACTTTGTTACTCCACCAGACATTTGCTTTTCCGACTGTCTCCCTTCCCGCTCGGTAATTTTTTCTATTTCGCATCTTAATGGTCTATTCAATTAATTATCCGGTAGCGGACAGTCAACCCTTACCACGATTAGATGCCTAGATTGTAGAAGGGATCCGAGATTTGCCATGGTTGCGTTTGTCAAAACCGACCCTCCACTCTGGAGTGTTTTGACAAACACTGCCCTCGCTAAGAATATCCCCCTAGACCAGTTCTACCAGGCAAAGTGTGCTACTAGGAAGGGAGTGGATCTCGCTCGATGTGCACTCGACGTTAATTACTTAATTCCAAATAAATGATATAATCCTAAAGGATTATTAACTTGGAGTAGGTATTATTTAGTGCCCAATCTATGGCACCACAAACAGGTAAATTGAGTAGGCTTAGGTTTAAAGAAATTACCAGTCCCCAATTTAGGGTCGCCCTCGCGCGGATATCCCATTTTTCATATCATAAACCAACACTAACCTAACCATAATAAATTTTTAGTCTATGATAAAAATTAAAGTAATTTGAGTTCGTATGCTTGGTCCGGCGGGATTGTGGCCATGTTTGTCCAATCCCAGAGGTACAAGTGTTAGCCGTTACCTATTTCAATGTACATGTATACCAAGTATCGGAACTTTGGGTCCAATGTGTAGTCTCTATCTTACAGCATTTAGAATTGTGTGCAGCATAGATAAGAGAGAGATAAGTGTGCAGTTAGTTGCAGCTTTAATTTGCTGGTACACAGTGGCGGATTATCGCACAGGCGCATGAAGTACTCGCTTGGGGCCTCAAAATTTGGTTATAAAATTTAAAAAACTTAAAATTTCAAATTTCTACAAAAATTGTATCTGTTAAATATAAAACATTTATAAATTTTTTGGGAGGGGCCTCAATGAGACTTGAGCTTGTACGACACCAATAACTTAATCCGCCACTGCTGGTACATAGTTTTATCAGGAGGCAAATTTGGTACTTTAATTCAGCAGTGGATTGCTCTACAGTTGAACTAACAACACACACCAATGTCTGCTATTTGTCAATTATTTTGCTGATTTGATTAATGCTATTCACCAACTACAAATAGCACTATTTGTCGTATAAAATGACATTATTACAATGCAAAATCTTGTTTTTATTCAACAAATAGTGCTATTTGTAGTTGGCGAATACGGGTATAGAGTAGTACAGTTTTAATTCTCAAATAAATAAACCCATTGTTATTTTTAGAAACACCCATACCTGTACCAATAGTCGAAGCTTGAAATCTGATCCAAGATAGATTTTCGGATTACTGGTTGTTTATAATACGGTTTAAATTTAAGTAATTTGATTAGCATACCCTAAGCTTGATGGGTTTCCAGACTTGATCTCCGACTACTAGTAGGTACATGCATTAATGTAATTCATAAGATTTTCAACAGATAGTTCTACTAAATTGAAAGGCTATGGAGCGGGAAACCTCGAGTTAATGCTCAGCTGTGAACAAGCTTAGCAAGGTTTTATATAAATGCTCACAAAACATTAATGATAACAACAAGACCAAGTACAAAATTAAGAAGAAAGAAATGATAAAGAAACCAACAATGGGTTTATTCATCTGTATAATGATAGTTTAATTTTAAAAAACTGATTGAGGAATTCTTGGCACGGACCCGCCAATTGGTTCTCAATAGATAAGATTTTGATTAAAATTATTGAAGTAGGTTTTTGTCTTTCTTGATTCTTATTATTTGATGAGGTGTTCGATTGATATCGTATTTAAAAATTATAATATAATAATATTTTAGTATTAAAATATGGTTTTTAAATTAAAATATTTGGATCTTTTTAATAACCATGAGATTCACTCTTTCAGGCTGAATTTATTTACTTTTTTAGCGATGATATCACAGCAATATTAATCGTGATAATTGAAATTTTGATAAATATACTGTGGCAACCCTATAGTTCCACTTTTTAAAACTAAACCATATAAAATGTGTAACTTACTTTGTATCATCTTGTATATTATGAGTGTCCCCCGAATCATCATACTCAGCTGCATCATCACGTGGTGGTAAAATAAAAGTACTGGTGGGTATAGCAACATCAGCAGTTGCCTCAACAGATATTGATCGAGATTTTACAACTGTAAATGGTTGTTTCGATAAAGAAGTTTGCAATAAACTATTGGGTTGACTTCCACTTGTGGTAGACAGCTGAGATTTCTAAAATAAAATTGTAATTAAATCATGTATTCTTGCATAACATATGAACCACCAACCTCAGATTGCACTTCCTCGATTGACTCATCTCCAGTTTCGTCTACAGTCTCAGAAGTTTGATCCACAACCAGAGGTAGTATAGTAATGGTAGTCTGATGTTGAGTAGGATTTGAAAACTTGAGCAGTAGTTCGGAAGTTCTGCCAGCTCTTAAAGGTTCTACAGTTACAATGCGTATCTCTGGAACATAATAGCTAAAATTGCGTTATATGAGACCGTACACAAAAAATTAATAAACTTACTAAGCAAACAGTTGAATCTTGAATTTGATGGACACTGGATTAAACTCAGGCTTACTTACATTGTGTTCACAGTTTCTACAACGTTGAGATCTTTTAACTGATAATTGTTTATGAATTGGAAATAATTTATCAATAGTCATCGGTTGCCATTCTGGTTGTACCAGCCGTTGTTCGATAGTTGTAACTGTAAAAAAAAATTTACTTCTTGTTAAAAGACCTGTATTTTTGTTAACTTACTTTCACATAAATTCACTTCTTTTGTGAATAAATCTTTAGGAAGAACTTCAATGTCTTCTTTAGCTACAGAACTTTCAAGTTCTTTAGCTTTCATATTTAAAAGCGGATGCGATACGTCTCGTAATCCAACACGTTTACGTAACATTGATGCAGTTATTCCAGTTCGATCCTATAATCCCAAAAGTCATGACAACAAATTGCTGGATTAATCCAAAAACTTACAGTAAAACTCATGTATCTACGTTGCTTCTTCTTTTCTTTCTCTATCTTTTGCTGTTTATCTAACAAAACCATCCCTTTGTACATGTCTTGTATCTCTTGTAAGCGGTTAGCATACACATTTTCTCTTTCTGGCCAACCTCCACTAACTTAAATAATATATTAACAAACAACAAAAACTCACTTTCGGTTAACTTACCAGCTGCTTGATCAGGTATTCCTACATCTCTGGTACTCCAACGACATAACAAGCATAACAAATAGAACACTTTACGTGGTGTAGCTTTCGGATCTTCTGGATTTTTAGGCGCTACAGTTGCAGCCCGTGTAGTTAATTGTTGATGACAACCAGGACAATCGTAACAATTGCCACACCTATTCTTCTTCAGTCGCGCTTCGGAAGATGGTAAATTTTCGGCACACTTACCACAGAAATGTGAATCGACCTAACAAACAACAAAATAAAGTAAAATCATCAAGAATAAGTGAGAAAACTCACCTCATGACAAACGCAAAATCCACAACGTAACTCCAAGCAGTGACGACAAAAATATAATTTTGAAATCGGTTTTAATAACCCACAAGTACAACCATATTTAACTACATCAGGATGTATAATATAAGACATTTTTGTGTCTGCAATTAGGCGATACTCGCAATACCTAACAACTCTAAAAAGACACTGACAAGTAGGGTTAACTATTTTGACAGTAGTTGTCGAAACGTCAAAATGGTCAAAATATTTGAATATTAGAATTTTTAGGTTATTTTTTAATGTTTTGAAATGGACGACCTGAACGATTCTATATTAAAATCAGCTTTCGATGAAGAGTTTGTATCTGATTCCTCCGGTTCTTCTAATTTAAATGTGCCAGGTTATTTACACTGACTTGTTGTAAACAAATTATTAACGGTTTTTTTTGTAATTTAGGTGTCGCAAAAGAAGCTTCTACTTCTACCTCTTCTAAAGGTCCCTCATCGCAACATAGTCTTTTGGTGAATCCTAAACAAAAAGGAAATCCTCTATTAAAATCTGTTAGAAACATTACGTGGGAGTTTGCAGATATTATACCGGATTACCAAATGGGAAAAACGGTGTGTGCTTTGTTTTTATCTTTACGGTATCACAACTTAAATCCAGATTATATACACAATAGATTGAAACAATTAGAAAAAATGTACGAATTAAGAGTTCTATTAGTGGAGGTCTGTTTTTAATTTAATAAATTATTCTTCATTTCATTTCATTTGTTTTAGGTGGACATTAAAGAGCCTCATCATTTGTTAAAAAATTTAACTCGAATTTGTATTCTAGCAGATCTAACGTTAATATTAGCTTGGAGCTCCGAAGAAGCCGGTCGAATATTAGAAACTTATAAGATTTACGAAAATAAACCAGCCGATAAAATTATGGAAAAGAGTGAGACTTCGCCACACTTACAAGTGAATATTAAATATTTTTTTATTTTTTCATAAAAAAAGTTAACAATTTTTTTAGTTGGTTCAAGCTCTAACATCTATTAAGCCCATAAATAAAACAGATGCACTTACGTTAATAACGAGGTTTAAGACATTGGAAGGTATCATTCGTGCCTCTGAATATCAATTATCAGAGTGTCCGGGATTTGGGGCAAGAAAAGCAAAAAAATTGTATTCGGTTTTGCATCAGAGTTTTCTTAGATAATAAAACTTTTTATTGTTTTTAAGTTTGATATTTTTGTCAAACAAAAGATGTTGAATAAATTTAAATATATATTTTTTAATTTACGTTTTAAAAGTATTAAATTAAAATTAAAAACATGAAAAATTACGATGCTAAATAGATGGGATCTTTAAGTCCTCAAATTTTCTAAAAACATTTCCGAAGATATAAAACAATTAGATATTCTTACAAACAAAATCTAAACTTTGAAATCGATTATTTTCGAAATTCAGCTGTTGAGATGGTAAAACTTGATGAAGTTTTACCTTCAAATCCACTTAATGAAGTGAAATTCTAGCTTCTAGGTTCAATTCCCCGCAGAAACAGTTTTTTTCAGATATTTTCATACCTTGCTGAAGACTATAATAAATAAAAAACATGCTATTTTCTGATATCCTCACAACTAGCTGAACATTCTATTTTTTGTAGCTATTACATTCAAACTTTGAAACGCCATTTCCCATAAACGGTTGCTCATAGTACTTGAAAAACATTGTTAGCTTAATTTTAGGGCTTTTCAGCCTACCAAAGCTTGTCCTGATCCTAGGGTTACACTTGAGAGGCTCTCTTCGAGAGAAAATTGTAATAAATTTGTAGCATAAATATCAATCTTTTTCGGGGTTTGAGGCTAATTTTACCATGATGCATCTAGAAAAGACTTACTGTAAAAAAACATATTCTGGGTACAACATTAAAAATATTTTGAGTTTTATTGTTTAATTATTAAAAATTTATTATTATTATTGTAAACCGCGAGCTATGAAGCGGTAAACCGTGGATCAAAGTCTGGTAACGCCGACTACACTCTTATGATCTAAAGCCCAAGTTCAAGCTTTGGAATATGGGATACCACCCCAATAATTTAATTCCTTAGTTCGTCAACTTGACTTCAATAGCCAGGATGACAGCCGTACATCCGGAACGGATAGGCACTTGAAGAAGTTTAAAAAAAAGAATTCTTGTTATGTTAACATTAAAAAATTAAATTCTAACGGCAGAATTGGTTGACGGTAAAACGCTCAAATGGCGACAGATAAATGTTGTAGACGGCCTTCTATTTTTTAGTGTTTTTCGAAAATTTTACGTCATAATAACAAATACAAATAATTATCAAATTATTTACAAGGAAAACTTTGGTTGCAAACAGTAGCGTATTTAGAAAATGTATGAGGGGGAGAGTTGTAATACCCAGCCATCAAGTATAACACTCTGCTTTTGATTTCAACCCGATGGTTACGTTGATTTGAATAACGGCTGTTGATATTACTTCTGTGGATTTTCTCTTCAATTTTCCTTTGTCGGTAGCGGCCACCAGTTAATTTTTTTAATAACAAGAAATTAACAAAACTTGTGGTAACGTGGAAAATTCGGAGGTTTGTGGGAATTAAACCAATAATTCAGAATCTCTTATCTTTGCACAAAATAAAATAAAAACACTCAAGACTTCGATTATCAGTTTATTAAAAAAAAAATTAAAACAAGATATGATTATGTTGATTACACTAAAGAAAAGTTAATCCATGTGATTAATAAACGATTCATTTTTATGTTGATTATAAAATTAATTTGCCCCTTAGATTTTTTTAAGCTCCACTCGTAAACTTGGTTTGTTCCGAAGATACAAAAAAAAACACTGTAAAATAAAACAATTGCAAAAATTAAGTTTATATTACCTTTCATCGATGCTGATGCACACAGAATATTTTATTTTACGATGTGATGTGGTGAATTTAAGAAAATTAATTAAGTTGAATAAATGACCGATTAAAAAATGAAATTAAACTTTTGAAAGTAAGAAAACTTTTAAATTAAAAAAAATTTAAAGACAAATTACAATAAAAAGTTAATCCAAGAAGAAACACAACGGCTCGAGAAAAACGACTGGATTGGACTGGATGATAATTGTTCTAATCTCGCCTTTTATGTAAATTAAAATGGTCAAAGTGTAGGTTTGCGGGGTGTAAGTTTTTCTTCCCCGAGACAAACTTTTAGTTTCAACTGACTTCGACGTGTGGGTCCTATAACTTAACCCTCTTTAAAAACATCGAGGACAACTATTTATTTTAAGTTGAATTTTGTATCTTTGATTTCGTCAGAACAATTTGCATTTAATTCGTTATTATTAATTTTAATGTTCTAATTTTTACATGAATAGTTTTTATTAAATAACTTTAACCTGTCTATAATTTTTAATAATTGTATTTAATTTGGAACTGCCAATTATTGTTCGTATGGTTGATTTTTGAATATTTTCCTTTTAGAAAAAGAACCCAAAATAAAAATTTTAAGTAAATTTGTGGAATTTTTAATATGTATTTATGGTTAAATTTAAAAAAATATAAGAATAATACAATACGTAGAAAATCAAAAATTCAAAAAGGACAAAAATTAACATATAAACAGGTCTGGATTAAAAATATTTGAAATTATGAAAAATTCAAAATACGATATTACAATATAACGTTATTTCATGATTATTTCCAATCCTCAGTTGTAAATAATCGTTTAAATTTATTAAATAAGAAAAATATTCGAACTAATAAAAAGAAAAATCTATTTAAAGAGTATACTCTAGTTGGACAGCTATGGTATGGATTTTTTGCATAAATTAGGTGAGAATCTGCCATAATTGACCTGAAGATGGCTCGGCGTACGCTTTTTTGGGATATCCAACTAGCGTGTATTGGTTAGACAGCTATGGTGCCTAGGCGGTGATTTTGTGCATAAATTAGGTGAAAATATTACTTCTAATATTACTTGATTTGTTGTGGTTAAATCTTTAGAATAAAAATCGGTTAAATGTTTAAAATTTGGAAATTGATTGTTAGTATCTTAAGCAGTTAAACGAACTCAAGATATTTTTATGTTTAAAAAATCTTTCCTTTAACTGTAGGATTACTTGATCTAAAAATTCGGGGATTGCAATCCGGGTCATCCTTGAGTTTGCCCACCTCTAAAATACGCCATTGGTTACTAGTGTTATAAATCAGATGGTGTTTGATTTTAATTTAAATGAATAATAGCGTCATTAAAAATTCACAAAAGGAGAAAAGAAAATGAAAATTGTTTATCATTATGCGGTAGTAGCTTTTGCTATTGGCCAGATGCAAAAACATCAATAGCTGTGGTATAATAAGTTACAATACGTACAAATAAATGTGTTAATAATTTCAGAAATAAAATGTTAAAAATAGAAACAGAAATTAATATGAAACAGATAGTTAAGAATATTTAAGAAATCATAAATTAGACATAGAGAAAATAATAACTAAATTTTAAATATTTTTGCTTCTATTCTCTGGCGGCTTTTGTGATGCAACCAATGCAGATCAGACAGAATCCGCATTTTAACATGGTATCTGACCCACGTAATTATATTTCGGGTTAATCGTTTGCTAGCACGGTAGTGGTCATAATTGAATTTTTCCCAGAACAATCGACTTTGTTTTAGATCCAACATCTAGCTTACTATTTCAATAAATGTGATAAAATGTATCTTTACTCACTAGTCCCACAAATTACTATTGTTTGAGATCAATCAATATATATATTTTTAATTATTTTTCTTTTTTTCCTGAAAAAATCATATAAAAGCACACAAAGCGAATTATTTACAGTTTCTGATTTTTTTAAACTCGATTAAATCATCTTATATTATGCTGAATCGCTGCATATAGTGAGCCATTAAGTTCAACAAATACCTAAGTACCTACTATTATTGTTACTCGAAGAACTAGGTATTCAATGTTAAAGTTGTCTTTGTTATTAATGTATAGAAGCGACAATCGCTTGGCAATAACTTTCAATATTTATTTCTGGTTTTGCAATTTTTAATTTTAATCCATAGACTAACACAAACCGGTTAGTCGTGTGCTCAAGATAAAATAAAAAAAAAGGTATAACAAAGGCAGTTTATTTGCAATTCTTTGTTTGAATGTTCAAGTTGAACTTAAACTCTAAACGCCGGAAACTCTTTTCGGAAAGAAAATCTTTAAACAATTGTTTAAATAATTTACTCAGTTGCTCTTCTCGAATTATAATATAGTTGTGTTATAACAATTTTTGGAAAAAAAGGGAAAAAGGAAAAAGGTTAATAATAATTTTTATGTTAGAAATGATCAATACTTTTCCAAGTTTTAGAAAAAGTGTAAAATAAATTTTTATCAAAAAAGCAACTAATATGTAATTTTTAAAATAAGAAGTTTGTAATTTCTCTATTATGACTTCCTGTACATGTATCATTACATCCCATACTTTTACTATTACATGTTTACTCAAATTTAATAATAACTTTAAGAAGGTAGCAATTATCAATATTAATTACAATATTTAAGATAATAAGAACTGTAATTATTGTAACGTATCCACCTAGTTAAGTTTAAATTGCGATAAATACATATAAATATGTAAATTAATTTTTATAAAGGTACAAATACCGGAAGAATCTTCGTCGGTATGCAAATGATTCAATTATAGCTGTTTTTCTTCCATTTTTTTATTGTCATTGTCAGGACGTATCTTGTCCAACTAATAGATGCCTTTTGTTTTTTCTAGATCCTGATGGATCCTTTCAATTTTCAATGGACTTAATTTTCAAACCAAAAATTGGTACTTATTTCTTGTAAGATGTGGGTTTAAAAAATAGGTACATTGTTAGTCTACTTCATGACTAGCCAATTTCTAATCTAGTTTAGCAGTCGTGACTAAAACGAAAACGTGATTTACAAACAAAGAAGTTGTCAAGTATTTTTCTGGTTATCAAAACATTAAATTTGTAATTTTTACTAATGGAAAAAATAAGTACCTACATAGTTACCTACCTAGTGGTTACAATATTAATTCAAATGACAAAGCTTAGGCCAAACAAATAATATAAACAAAACAAAAAGAAGTTTATTCAAATTTAAAAAAATAACAACCTTGACATTTTGAGCTTAAAGATTAATTAACTATAAGCTTTAATAACCACAAGATTAATTTTTTTCTTACAATTCATCACCGTAAGTGATGATGCATGACAGATTTTAAAATGTTTTCTGTATATTAACTTTTAAAAGGCACATTAAATAATTATTCTTGAAATTCGAAATTATTTTTAAATTTGATACATCACCTTTTCTATACCACTTTTCTAAGAAATATTTTTCTAAATTACATTTTTATATTTGGCATAAGTACTTTTTTTTATTGAATGGGTAAGTCAATTGAGGTTTGAAAATTTAAATTAAACTGTTGGTGTTTAAACCACCACAAATTAACTAATAATATAATAAATAAATTCTTATTTGCTTCCTCTTGGAGTGCCAAATACCATATAATTCAAAAAAATATAAGAATAATACAATACGTAGAAAATCAAAATTCAAAAAATTTAAAAAAGAGACAATTAACACATAACAGGTCTGGATTAAGAAAATTTGAAAAAATGAAAATTTCGTAATACGATAGTACAATATAACGTTATTTCATGGTTATTGCCATTCTTCAGTTTCACGCAATCGCTTACATTGTGAAATAAGAAAAAAATTTCAAACTAAACAAAAATATCGATTAAATTGTACAAAATTGACTTACCATAACCTCCAAAGATTATCAAAACTGAACTTGTTACATGAAGTATGAAGTACGGTTAAAAAACGTGGTAAATATTTGAATTTTGAATTTTTTCAAAGTTTTTAGAAATCATATTAAGAGGGCAGTGCCTTCGGATTTCAAACTAGCAGTGCTAGGTAAACGAATTTCTTAGTTCAAATCATTTTTAAATTATTCATACTTCATGTAACAAGTTCAGTTTTGATAATCTTTGGAGGTTATGGTAAGTCAATTTTGTACAATTTAGTCGATATTTTTGTTTAGTTTGAAATTTTTTTCTTATTTCACAATGTAAGCGATTGTGTGCAACTGAAGAATGGCAATAACCATGAAATAACGTTATATTTATGCATAGTTATATTGTACTATCGTATTACGAAATTTTCATTTTTTCAAATTTTCTTAATCCAAACCTGTTATGTGTTAATTGTCTCTTTTTTAAATTTTTTGAATTTTGATTTTCTACGTATTGTATTATTCTTATATTTTTTTGAATTAAACATAAATACATACTAAAAACCACAAATTTACTTAAAAATTTTTTATTTTGAGTTCTTTTTCTAAATACCATATAGTGTGTAAGTGAAGCCAAGATGACTTACTAGAAAATATACCTAATTAACCCTGGAATCTGAGTATTCTGATCTGAGTAGGTGTGAATATTCGTAGGTGCCTATTAGTCATTAAGCGAATTACAATAATTGAAAATAAATTTTTATGGGTATCTCAGACCCCAGTGTGCAGTTTACGTATACTTTAAAATCTAACATTAATTTAATTTTATGGAATATTAGCTTTATTTGCCGTCAAATAATTACTGATTTATATCAAGGTGAGTTTTAAAGATATTATGACTTCATTATAAACATATTTTAACAAATTTTAAAATTTTAAGTTAAAAAAAATAACAAGCTGTGCTATGGATGTCAACAGCAAAGTTGAGAAGCTTGGCTAAGAGTAGGGTAGACTGGGTACGGTTGTAACAATTTTCGTTTAAATGCTCACAGCACAGCTATTCCAGCTATAAGCAGCGATTAATGCCTTTTCGATGAAAACATAGTTATTTGTCTTTAAAATAATATCAAAACCAGTAGCTCAAGTATAACAGTTTGGTAGGAATATGTCATTTTAATGAGTGCGTGCGATAGTTACAACCGACCCCATACCAGGGGCGGTTGTAACACCAATGGGGGACAGTTGTAACACTCAAAAATAATACATAAATCAAGCATTTAAAATCAATTTAATTGATTAAAAATACTGCAATGTACTTAAAGCATATATTAAAAATATTTAAGTAGTTTTTGTTAGGTAATTATTAGAACTAAACTATATAAAGCAAGTTTACAGAAATAATATTTTTTTCTTTGGAGTATATCACTCGAGTAGTTTTATAATTAGACTTGCCAAACAAAAATAATCTCTGAATAATAATTACAAAAAAATAATCAACAAAATCTAAGTTTAAATAAAATATTTTTTTCGTTTAATATATTTAATCAGACTCATTGCAGTTATGACATTATATAATATTTATTCTCATCAGTACAAGTTGCGTGAAACCATTGCTTGCAGCCCTCTTAACACTGAATCAAACCTTCTTCAGATCGACTCGCTGAATACGTCTCTAGACAAAGAAGGCAATAATATTCTTCTTTAGACGATTCGGGTGGCGTATTAGTCTTCTTTTTCTTTGCGTTGGTGTCTAGCACCAACAATACCTCTTGAAGTCTTCTTTATATACGTTTCCTAGGCATCTGCAATAAAAAATATTATAAAATTACTGTTACAACCGTCCCCATGAAAATCGTTACAACCGTTCCCAACCTCCTTTTTGGTAATAAGGCTCTCACAGATACGAAGTAACACAACCTATACAAGAAAGAATCAACGCATTAGAATCTCTAAAATACGACGATTACGTAAATACATTTTGAAATACAATAATTATATTAATATTTAAGATATATCATAAATAAATTCGCCAAAAATACTTACTTTTGGTTGACAAAACACAATAGGCCTCCTCGTAAACACACTTTCCGCGCGAAAGACGACGCAACGCTGGAGTCATGTCGGGACTTGTTGCCCGCGTCTCGCTTTTTTTTATTTCGCACCTACCATGCATAGGTACGATAATATTCGAGTTGTTACAACCGGTCCATGTTACAACCGTACCCAGTCTACCCTAGTCAGCACATTTCTTGGCAAACTAAAATTGTTTTTTGTTAAAGGTATACCTTCTCAATAACTTTGTCAATATATAATTCATTTAATAAATTTACTTTTTTTATAATAAAATGTTGAGCATAATTTCACACAATTTATCCCATTTTTCAAGTTTTTAATAATAATTTGACCAAAATGGACGAAAAATTACTATCTAATCTATCCTACGTACCAAGGCAGTATTGTTAAAGAGCACTAAACAAAAATTTTGTTTAAATTGGTTGTTTACTTTAAAATATCATAAAAGCAATATTGGGGTCTCTAAAACCCAGTGTGCAGGACACGTTACAAAAAAATAAGTGTGCAGTTCCAGGGTTAAATATATGAGCATATTTTAAAATATTTAAAAAAATTTTTAAAGCATCATTTAATAATAACTATTTTTAAAATATTTTAAATCCCTGCCCTAATAAAATTAGTGTTTGTATTATTATACTTTGGTTTTCGTCCATATTTCTTAATAAAATAGATTTTCGGGATTATTGGACAGGGGTTATAAATAAAACAACTTGTTCAAAAGGTCGACGTTTCGCCCAACTTTATTGTGGGCCTCTTCAGGACTAAAATATGCCAATTAATGGTAGACTTGTAAAATTAAAAACAATCTTACCCAATTAAACAGAAGGTTTGGATGTTACAACAAATATAGCATATCCCCGAAATTCGTCAACATGTGCTGTATGTAGCATTCGCAAATCAGTTTATAAATTAACAAACGTAAAAACAGATAGTATAAATAAAACCATTAACAGGTCAAAAAACCAGTCAATCAATATAAAATATAAAAAAATTACTAACATGAAATAAATTATTGTTGTAAACGTTCAAAATTCACCACATAATTGGCATATTTTAGTCCTGAAGAGGCCCACAATAAAGTTGGGCGAAACGTCGACCTTTTGAACAAGTTGTTTTATTTATAACCCCTGTCCAATAATCCCGAAAATCTATTTTATGTTTGTATTATATTTTCCATGACTCACAAATCAATTTTGTACTTCTATCGATCATTTAGATCATTGATTACTTAAACCAAGATTGGAACTGGGGTTTCTCTCTTTTTAGTCGGTTGATGTAAGCTTTACGCCCCGCCGTACAGATGGTAGTCTGATTATTGCTTTCAAATTCCAAAAAAGTACCTATTGCTTTTTACATATTATATAATATTATATAAAAAAATTTTTATATCATTAAATTGACAAAATTGACAAACCAACTTGAAAATAGTCAGGAGGACTGATAAATTATGCTTCATTCTAGTTCATCGCCTGATGATGATTCCATAGTATGGTGAAAACGTTTACGATAATTAATAATTATACTTACAACATATTATTATGTAGGTATTTCATTTGTGAAAATTTTGTACAATTTAGTTGTAAAAAATGTGAGCGCATTTTTTAATTTTTCTAAAATACTGAGATGGTTAATATCGAGTTTCACCCCCTTAACCACGTCTCTAAAGAGTTTTCATTTATCCAATTTAACAGCTGACAGCTGAATTAGTTTGGTTTGCCATTTTACCATGAATATGCTTTCGTAAGAACAACGCGTATCTGCTGCTCAAAAATCTTCCACTTCCAGATTGCACTTTTTTCGAGCCAAGCGGCGGCGCCCATATGCCCGGAATAATATTTAACACTAATGACATAAAATGATCTCGAATGTTACTTCATCCCCATCAACAGACGTAGGAAATTAAGGAGTGTTAACAGTTCTTATTTCGTCACTGGCGGGTGAATTCGTATACCTGAAGAAGAGAAGTCTCGTTGGAGTAATCTCGAACAGTCTAATCTTCAAACCGTCGGTAGTACGATAATACATAGAGGTCCACGCGTTGCTGGAAAACTGTCAGCTTGTGTGTTTTGGGCTGGGGATTCTGATTTTGCATCAGTATCCTCACATTACTCATTGTTAACATATTGTAAGAGGAGTATCTATCTCATGCCCGAAATTCTATTAATTTTTTTTGAAATTTTTGAATTTTTATAACTATTTTTAAAATCAAATACGATATTCCATGTAAGCTTGAATGATTTGATATGGAGACAGTTAATTAATAATTATAAAATTTCAAAAATTAATTTTGGTTTTATGGAGAACATAATAAGGTACGTATCGTAGAAGATGGATATGAAATAAAAGACTTTAGCATTTTGTAATGCATTTAATTAGCATTTTTAGAATGTATTCTAATATAATGTTCTTAGCCCTCTTAATCAGAAGAAGAACAACGAACGACTAACTTTTTACGTATTTCAAGTTTAAAGCCAACGTTTCTTAAATATTTTATTTATTAGATGGGCGACAACAATATGCCCAATTTATTCTAAGGTCAGTAAAAAGGAAATAAAAAATATAAATTTTAGTTTACTTATGGTTAAAATCATTAATGTATTAAGGATACATATTTCATATATTTAATTGACTTACAAAGAACAATTCCTTTATAAAATAAACTATTAAAAAAAAGGATTCCCTGGCTTTCTGGCAGTGTCGAAGGGCAATGGGAAGATCGTGGGGATTTTCCCCGAAGATTGCCCTCTTGCTCTACACTGCCATAATAAGACCAATGCTATGGCACTAGTTTGGTGGCCCAAGACCAAACTGGTAACAACAGCGTCCTTTCTATGTCGGCTGCAGAGATCGGTGTGCTTGGTTGTAACGGGAGTGATGCGAACGACACCGACTGTAGCCTTGGAGACTCTCCTCTGTCTTCCTCCGCTGAACTTCAGCTGGATATAAGTCTAACGCTGGGTAGTTATGCCTCCGTCTTCCAAACGGAGCTAATGGGTATACTACACTGTGCGGAAATAGTCTAGGAAAGGAATATCCAGGACAAAACAATTCAAATAATTACAGACAGCAGAGCTGCTCTTATGGCACTTGGTCGTCATAAGATCATCTCGGGCCTGGTGCTGCAATGTATCTGGGCACTGAATGTGATATCAACACGCAATGCTCTAACTCTTAGTAGGGTGAAAGGGCACAAAGGTAATGAAGGCAACGAGATGGCGGACAAGTTGGCAAGGCTGAGATCAGGTTATCCACCTTGTGGTCCCGAGCCTTTCATCACGCCGGCCGTTAAAACATTAGATGCTATCATAAAGAAAGAAACACATAAACGGCATGCGGAAAGATGGGCGAATGTGATTGGATGCCGGCAGGCGCGGGCGACAATGCGCTCTCCCTCTGGAAAACATGCAAAATACTACCTACAGTTGTCACGGGATAGCCTGCGTACTAAACACCTGCACACAATGGGACTAGTTGATAGCCCAATTTGTCGGGGGTGTAATGAAGCAGACGAAACAATTGAGCATGTGCTTTGTAACTGCCCATCTTTAGCGTCGAAAAGAGGATCCATGTTGGGGACTTCTGGCATAGCATGGCCAGTATTAGTGGCACACCGTCCTCTAAAATACTCAAGTTTATCTTAAGTGTGAGATGGCTCGAGGAATAGATGGGAAGGTGAACTGCTACAACAATCGGAGGTAGCATAATGGGCCCGTTTTGTGGCCTGAGTGCATGCGAACTTCGGTTTGCCCTTCACATCCAATCCAGCATCCAGAATCCAGAAAGGATTCCCATATAACATCATAATTTTTAGAAAAATTTAAATGCTTTTTTGAGAAAAACAACTTTTTATTTCTTCATAAAAATTGCAATATTTGTGATCTTTTTGAGTAATTTTTGGATTTTTATATTTAAAAAAACAGAAGGGCAAACTAATCAATTCAAAAGATTTTTCTTATACTATAGGGCAAGGGGGCGTCCATTAATTACGTGAGGTGATTTTAGCGATTTTTAGACTCCCCCGCCCCCTTTAGTGAGGTATCGTGAGATTTGGCTTGACCCCTTCGCCCCCCTTCTAATCTCACATGAGATTTTTTAAAATGCGTATTTTTAGTGTAAATACGTTAATCTGTGCTTCATTGCGTTGGATTTATTAAAAAAGCATAATTTGCTTAATAATTTTTATTTAAGAATAGTTAACACAAAATAATTACGTGATATTTGCCGAGACCCCCCTCTCCCCCACGTGAGATTTGGTGAGATTCGGCTCGACCTCCTCCCACCCCTAAACGCCTCACGTAATTAATGGACGTCCCCTAATTCAATAAGAGCGCAGATTTATAAATAAAATAAAAATAAAACTCACAATTTGTGGAAATGATTTTTTTTTATTTCATCGTGTTTTATAGTCTATAGGCATTTATATATGAAACACAATATCCGTCAAATGCCCACCACAACTCCTCTGGCAACACAAGATGCGCGTATCAAAATTTTCCATGACTTTTGGCATAGTTCGGGCTGTGTTTCACTTATAACGCGTATGATTTCGTTTTTCAGCTCTGGAATGGTCTCGGGCTTATTGGCATAGTCCTTACCTTTCACGTAGCTCCAGAGAAATAAGTCCAATGGTGTCAAATCGCAAGATCTCCATCGCCATTTGACAATGTCGTTTCGTGAGATCCTGTGTCCTGGGAACTTCGTTCGCAATAGGGCCATTGGTGTTTCATGCGGTGTGTGACAAGTAGCACCGTCCTGTTGAAACCACATATTTTCTAAGTTCATGTCATCTAATTTAGGCTGTAAAAAGTTTATTATCATGTCACGATAACGTTCACCGTAACAGCGCTACCGGCATTATTTTAAAAGAAGTACGGTCCGATGGCTCTACCAGCCCACAAACCGCACCAAACAGTGACTCGTTGTGGGGTGCATAGTTTAGAACACCGATCACAGGGATGTCTTATAGAGGTAGAGAAACCGAAAATTTTTTAGGTGCAAAACTCAACGAGGTGTTACGAAGAAAATGAACAAAATTATGAACTGTCCCCATTCACGCAAGTCCCTATTCACCCCATTTGACGGTATTGAAGTTTTTAATGTTTATTTATTCTCACAAGTTAAGATTTATATATTTACTACTATGTATAAATATATAACACCGAAATTTTGAAAATAATATTATATATTTCAAAATCTTAAAAGGCCGATATCGGGCGCCAGTACTTTTTTGGGGTTCAAAAAGTACGGGTGTCCCCATTTTGTACAAACTACAACATATTTTAGCAAAAATGAATTTTAAAACATAAGCTCTACTCAGCTTCCATGATTTGGAAATTGGAATAATAGATTCAGTCAAATGTATTGTATTGCAAGGTACCTATTTGTAAATTAGCAATAATTATTATTAAAAATGCTGCACTCGTCTCGCATATTATGGAATATGGGAGAAGAGTGCAGCTTGTTTAATTGTTATACAAACTTTAAAGTAATTCCGGTTTTTTCCGTCTAGTCTATTGCGTGTTAAAAATATGTTATAAACACAGAAGTACTCAAGCATAACGTAGATTCCAAAACATAAAAATACACAAATTTTACACCGTCTATTCCGGACCAGCGGAGCATCTAGGACATTATATATAATGGTTTAACATTATTTATTATTTGGGGCCAGCAAGAATATTGTAACCAAAAGCCCTTGAAAAAATTTAAAAAACAAAAAAAAATACCTATTGAAATAATAAAAATTTCAAGTCACTGTTTATTTCGCTGTATTATTTTTTTGTTTGTGGACCCATTCCCACATGGGCGGTTTCAGGGGGGAAATTCGAAAATAAGATCGTCTCGAGTTTAATAATCAACCAAGTTTCAACCATTTAAGGAATTATTCAATATTTGAATTTAAAAAAATAGATATATGTTACATGGGGGGCTTCAAAATTTTAAGGAGGCTTATTTGGGGCTTGAAAAAGGATGGAAACACTGGTCTTAAATTTTGGTATTTTTTGCAAAAGGTTAAAAAATGAGCAAATAATTTTTTTTAAGTTATTGGTAGTCACCGCTTTGATAATTATAAAAAAAATTTAACATTTATTATATTTTTTATTTTGAATTAAATCACTATTGATGATCTAATTTAAAGCGAAAAACTTATTAAGAGTCGGAAAAAATATCGCAATTGAAGCCAAATCAATTAGTTAAAATGAAATAAAAGAATATGACAGTTTTTTATATACGTTTATTCTAGATAAATAAAGTATTAGCCTAATGAATAATATTAATTTGGTAGGCTTAATTTGGAGTCTATGCTAATTTTCAGTGAGTTGCCCTTTATTTTATCTCTAAATAATTTACAACAAAGGTAGTAAAAATGTCAACTCCTTATCAGAAAAGAATTAACCGTGAAAATTGCGACATTGATTTTATCAGATTTGTACTGGCAATTGAAAATGTAAAATTAAACTTATATACCATTAATTTAAAGCTATGAAATTGCTCATGGGCATCTAACTGCCGAAAATCCATAGTCTAGACCAGGGATTCACAAACTGGGTTCCGCGGAACTTAGGGGTTCCGTAGAACAGTCGTCGGGGTTGCGCCAAAATTATTTAATATTAGCTATTAAAATTAAATAATACCACGATTACAAATATTATCCAGTTCCTCAATCGTCACCTTCAATTGTTTCTTGAAAAACATACGAAGAAGCTAAAAAAAAGGAGCTCATTGATGATACGGGGTTCCATAAAATAAAAGTTATTGGGTTAGTGTTCCGTTGTCTGTAAAGTTTAGGAACCCCTGCTCTAGACTTACAAGTTTTTATATCTCACCAAATTTAAAAACCAAACGGTAAAAAGAATTTTTTAATTTCAAGAAAATCGAACCTTTTTAAATACCTTTTGGTTTAAAACTACAATAAAAAAATTATAGTTGAGATAGGGATCATTTTAATCTACAAGGTAACTAAACATATTTCTAAATAAACAAAATCGACACTGATCGAAAGGAAACGACGCCGACAATCGAAAGAAAAGATCGAAACATGTAATTCGGTAGGTGTTCTTTAATTTAATAAATTTTTTCATTTGTTATTGATTCTAAAGAGGGTCCTGACTACCGTTGTCCTATCACAATTTTATATATTTAGAAATACATGATTATATTATAATCTAATTTGTATTTTAAAATTACCCCTATCTTAACTATAATTTCTTTATTCCCTTTCTGAATGTTAAAGCGGCTGGTATAGGCACTTACTTTTTAGCATTTTAATAATATAGGTTTTTATAAACTTCCGTTTTCAGCTTTTAGGAAGTCATACAGAAACAAAAAAGTTTTGAATTTTATGCAAATCTCATGATTTTGAGCAGGGGTGAGCAAACTTTTTTCGTTAAGGGCCAGAAAAACGTAAGAAATTTCACTGTTGACCAGAATTCCAACAAAAAATCCAAGTTACTTATTTAAAATAAACTAATTTAATTTTTTGTTGGCGGGTCGGATTCAAACCCTTCACGGGTCTGAGGTTACTTTTCGAAACAATCTTTGAAGTTCTGCCATTGAGACAAAAGTACTTACAGCTAAATAATATCACAGTGTTACAAAATTGAACTTCTGTGCCAGCTTCTTGAATGAGTGAAGGTGATTATAGATTTTTTGTGCTGAAAACGAATCTGACTTTGAAATTGCTCCATCACGTCAGGTTTTTCTGAAATTGTAGCTTAAATAGTCAAAAAATGGCTATTTTAACCATTTTCATGATTTTTTTCAGGGAACCCCAATATTTTTTTCAATTTTCCACAAATGCATCGCGTAGTACTACTACTTAGCTTTAAAATCCTTTTTTCAAAATCGTTCTACGATTTTTTCAAGTGAAGATATACCATTTTTAAGTCAAGAGGTTTAGTCATGCAAAGTTACCCGTTTTACCGCGCTGAACTTACTTTAACGTATGAGTCTAAAGTAGCTGGACAAATTTCAATTACGTCAAAACAGTAGTTATAATTTAGCAAATCTTTTGAATTTTTTTCTGTACTTTCCTTCGTATGTTTATTATCAAATTTTATTAGTTTCGTTTGAATTATCATTATGAAAGATTGCGAACAGAACAGAGGTTTAGTAAGAATATTGGCCCCGAAAATATAAAAAAAAGGAAGAAAAGCAATTCTAAAAAATCTCAGCTAAGTTGTTTGAAGAAAGCCGCTGAAAACAGAATTGAACTGAGTACTCGCATATTACCATCGAAATTTCAAGATTCGCAAACAATAATTTGCCGAAATTTGAAAAAATTTAAAGTAAAAAGGTACAACAAAAATGTTAAACCAAGATACACCGATAAACAATTAGCGGAAATACCCGGAAAATGCCTCATTTTGCGACAATAGTTTTTAACAGGCGATAGAGTAAACAATTTGGACGATGAAAAGTACTTCATTTTTGCGAACAGTTGTGACGTTGCAAATTTTATACCACCGATAAAAGTACAATTCCTGATAACGTAGAGTTCATAAGAAAATCAAAATTTGAACCAAAAGTATTGGCGTGGTGTGCAATATCAGTGAAAGGCATATCAAATTTTTTTGTACAAACTCAATCGGGTATTGCTGTTAACACAGACACTTACATTAAAAAATCTTTATCAAAACAGTGAATTTTGTGCATAAAAACCATAAAGATGATAAAATCATCTTTTGGCCGGATCTTGCACCTTGCCATTATGCAAAAAAAATATTAAATTGGCTAAATGGTCGAAAGATACGATTTGTTCCAAAATATGCAAATCTGGCAAATATCCCTGCAGCTCGTCCAATCGAAATTTTCTGGTTAATTTTTTCACAATTAGTTTACAAGAATGGTTGGGAAGCAACTTCAGTCGATCAATTAAACAATCGAATCAAGTCATGTGCCAAGAAAATGGATGTGAATATGCTCCGCCGTATGATGGAAGGTGTTAAAAGTAGAGTAAGAAAAATTGAAGAAAATGAACCACCGTGTGTTGAAATATTTTTTTTTGTGTTCCAATTGTATTGTGTTTTCTTAATAAAAAATTAATTTTAAATTTTCTATTACCAACTTTTTTGAATTAACTATAGTTTTAATTCTGTCCAGCTACTTTAGACTCATACGTTATGACAAGTTCTTTAGTATTCTGCCTACACAGTACACAGGTGTTCTTGAGGTCGCTAAATAATTAATACTAAAGAACTTGTTATAAAGTAAGTTCAGCGCGGTAAAACGGGTGACTTTGCATGACTTTTAGGCATGACTTTGCATGACTAAATCACTTGACTTAAAAGTGGTATATCTTCACTTTAAAAAATCGTAAAACGATTTTGAAGAAAGGATTTTAAAGCTAAATAGTAGTACTACACGATGCACTTGTAGAAAATTTAAAAAAAATTGAGGTTCCCTGAAAAAAATCATGAAAATGGTTAAAAGCTACAATTTCAGAAAAACCTGACGTGATGGAGCAATTTCAAAGTCAGATTCGTTTTCAGCACAAAAAAATCTATTAGAATCACCTTCACTCATTCAAGAAGCTGGCAGACGTTCAATTTTGTAACACTGTGTAATTAGATTTAAAAATATGGAATTGGACGATTCTTACATTGTCCGTTTCAGATGAGAGAAACAATTCAGCATGAATAATGCTTCCAGCAGATAAATATTTGGTGAGTAAGAAATTTTTTATTTAAAATGAAATATTTTCCATAATAAATCAATAATGTACTTAATGTACTAGATATGTAATGCAATGATTTTATGAGTTATTCGATTCGATGCTTACAAGTATAACATACCACTTGTTAGCTGCTATCGGCGGACAATTTTTGGATTTTTTCTAATACATACAATTTTTGTTTTTATGAATGGTTCAACCACTAATTTAGAGAAGAGTAGTAATAAACGCTGCTCTCGAAGCCTATAACAGTGACATACCTAGGTTTGCATGTCTGTCACTGATGCACATGATCGGATTAACAAGATTGATCGTTAAGATTACGAAATTACATTACAAATTAACAGAAATAGAGCGATGGAGATGTTATAACATAGAACCAATGCATATAAGTGCAACTCTTCAAATGTCAACGTCATAAAATTTTTCATAACAAACAAATAAATTTTATTTTATCATTCGATCCGATTTTCTGGTATTTAAAGTTGTATATTTATTTTTATTCTATTTCTTAATCTTATTTTTATTTCTTCTTATTTTAATTATTTATTTTACATTTATTACATTTCTTTCATTTATTCAGATTTTATTATTGATTGCTCTTTTTACTTCTTTTATCAATTTTGTAAAATTTGTTTCAATTTCAATCACCTTATAGTTTCAAATTAAATTTTGTTTTTTGTAATGTTATCGCAAGTTATTAAAAACAAAATTAAATATAGCACAATTCCGCCATACAATAGCAACCATTTGGGTAGGGCAGTTTACAGATGCTTACAGGTTACAGCTAATCCACTTAGGGTTCGAATCTAAATTGAAAAACATTTTTTCACATACATATACTTTTTTAAGTAAACAGGCTGTATGAAGTTTAATAACCACTGCTTTAAATTGAATACTGATGAATATATTATGTAGGTGTAGGTAATAAAATGCTACATTTGGAGTTTATGAATTAAAATTTACAATATTAACCACCATCGTATATTATAGCAATGCTAATATACTAGTTAGTCTTTTAAATTTGCAAATATCTTCAAAAGGTTTTAAATTCAAATGGGTTTCCGTTTCTACAAAGTTCATGTTTTTTCATTTGATTAATCTTCAAAGAGTTTCCAAGTTGCATTATTCCCCAATTAAGATTTACCCTTCTTTATGGTCTGCACTGTAAAATGAGTTCGATTTTTGTCTACAGTGGTATTAAATTTGCTAATTGCAACGAAATTGGATTTTGCAGCTGCTATATTTTTAGAATTCGCAGGTGTTTTTCTATCATCAGTTTATTAAAGAAGTCTCATCCGTATCTTTGGAATATCTCCCATAAATTTGTTATTATATTATAATATAAATTCTGACAATATTATTTTTCCTGTTATTTCTTCTTTTAGAAAATTGAGAAACTTTCTTGATTAGAAGAGTTATATTATTATTTACCAAAATGTTTGATATAAACTTAATGCATTATTTCACAATATGCTTTTATTGGTTTTAAATGTCGGTATAGTACTACTTCTATAATTTTAATTTTATGAGACACTTCTCTATTAAAATGATTGTAAATTGCTTTTATTGTCATTTTTCACAGATAAATTGATTACTATTAACAACGGTTTTTTTATTGTTATTCTTTAACGGATGTTGCAAAATAGGCTGACATGAGATGTTTTCGTTATTTTAATTTTTATCCGTAATTTTGGATCAAGGCAATTAATAGTGCAGTCGAAACCGGTCAATACGATCAATTACATTGTTTATTCTTCCATTACAATTTTAAAAATTTAATTACAGAGCTAAACAGATTACTTTCCACCATAATTATTTTTAAAAGTCTCGTGTGAAATAGGCAGAACTTGGAAAAAGTGTAAATAAAATATATGTATGTATTGATATCTAATTTCCGTTCTACTTTACTATTATACCGGCGATATTGGCAAGGTTTTTTATTAAAATATTTAAAAAATTAATACTACTCCTATTAAAAGTATTACGACGGAAAGTGTTCGACAATATAAAAATTATAATTTTACAACTATAAATTGTTAGAAAATTAAAATAATTTAACGCAATTATACCCTAATAGAATTTACAACAGCTAGATAATTCTAATAATTAATAAATAATATTGAAAGAAAATTAAAATTTAAAGCAGTGGTTATCACAACACACACACGCAACAAGTTTGTGAAGTGTGCGTTTACCTGTGGAACGTAAGGGGACGCGGTGGGAGTTGCTGATACCAACCGGCATCTTCTAGCATAGTCCAAGTCTTGGTGGTTCTTGTACGAACTCGGTTGTTCTTATATTTTGTCGGCGTTTGTTTACATTTTTACGCTTTTGGTTATTTTAAATCGAACTCTTATTTTCTTCGCGGGTGAAGTTTCAAAAAAATTTTGGATTAATTTAGTGATTATTCTAATTCAGAATTTAAGGATTACCTTACCCATTACTTCTCACAAGGCATATAAGTAAGTGGTCTTTTTTAAAAACGGTTGATATTTTGAAAAATTTATATTGTTAAAAAATAAATAATTGAAATATGTTAATGTTAGCATTGAATTTATGATTTATTTAAATTTATCCCAGCATCAAAAACTATGATAAATTAATATTAGTAATTATCGAGGACTTGCTCTTGGTAACCTATTTGCATAGATAATATTTCCAATACAATATTCAAAGCATCAATGCATTGGCGGGCAATGGTTGCTTTTATAAATTCATATTAACTTGATGAACGATATGTTTCGATGTAATTCACGATTTTGTCCGTGAGATGCATCGAATGAATGTTATGTTAAAAAAATTATCTATGTAAATAGATTACAATAACCGAACTCGAGATATTTGGTTGTCGATTGTCTAGATTGTGCGGCCTGAAGGCCGCACCAAATCTTTCAATTTTTTAGGTTTTTAGGTGCGTTATGAGAGGAATGATAAACAGAAAGGTATGACATTTAAAAAAAATAGTATTTTCATTTCTAATCAAGATGAAGATCAATATAATATGAAGATGATATTGCAAACTTGCGATATACTTTTTCTAATTTTAATCAAAATCAGCAGAATGCTGCACCAGAAAGAATTTCTACAGTAATTGTTACTGATTTTCACGTGACTCTGTTGTTCTCTCTGGGAAATCTTTCTTATTTCTCTAATTAATTTTTTCCAAACGGATTTAATTCTCAAATAGGTTGAAACTACAAAACTCTTTTTCAAGATAATTACCATTTTTCACCTTGTATATGTCTATTTGTATAAAAAACAAAGGCAGGTAAAATCCCTGTTTGAACAAACCAGGTGTTAATGTTGCTTTTACGTTTGCTAATAATAATCTTATTATTATTCAAACCAAGAACTGGTCTAAGGTTGTTCTAAAATAAATAACAAGATTAGGAAAAATTTCGTGCTAAACTGAGGATTTGCTGAAAGTAAAATATTCTTTTAAGCCGGATTTACTCTATAAAAATGTTGACTTGCTTTTTGAGTTTTATTGTGAACTAAAGTTTGGAATATTTCTGTTATCATTTTGCTTCTGGATATGAAAAAATGCCGATAACCAAATTATTTAACCTGGATGTTCACGTCGCTTTAAAGAATGTTTAAATATTTATTGATAATTTAATCTCTATTAATTGCTGTATTTTAAAGATAATATTGCACTTTCCATTATAGGTATAGTGCATTTTTCTGAAAACGAGAAGAAAGGTAAAGCCCAAAAGCAATAAAAAGATTAAATGCTAGAGTCGAAAAGTCATTTCGAATTTTATGTTAGCATTTTGCTATTTCCCTGAAATGAGCTAAATATTTTTATTTGCATATTGTTAAACCAATTTGGCCTTGGTCCTTGGTTGTTGATTTCTTGATTATATAAACATGGATGTTTGAAATTCTTTTCTAAAATATTACCTGAGATATTTTTGACAACACCAATAAATAAATTGGAACGTAATTCCAAATACGTGCCCAAGAGAGCATTCACACAACTTTCAGAATATTGCAAATCTACCATAAACTTTTTTCGTAAAAACATGAACTGGCTCCTGTTTAAAATTCAAGAGATCATTTTGTGTTGTTTTCAAATTAAAGCAGTAGATTTATGTTTATTTACGCGTAGAATAGTAATTTTACTATATTAACTCTTCTAGACAGTACTGGTTAAGAATTTAAGGTATGGAACGAATTTATAAATTTGCAACCATGCTAAATGCCTCCGAAGAAGTGTGGGCTTGAAAAATTTGAAAAATTGTGGGCGTGCACACACAATTGCCCGAGGTAAATCTTATGAAGCTTGAGGTGAGACAACCGCATACCAATAGAATAAAATTAATTATCTTCCTCGTGTAGATAATTTTTAAAATTACATAGTGCTGCTGTTGTGTTACATATTATAGAATAAAATCTAGGTCTGACAAGACAATTAAATTTTCAATAATACTACGAAAAAATTTTTCTTAATTAACTTTTAGGTTCATGATTGGTCTAGTGCCCAATTATTGACAGACATGGATACATGGACCAATAAAAATTTAAATTTGTGCGCCTTTCTTTGATATTGAAATTTTTTTGCTAAAATATGCGAAACCTTCAATACTAACCAAAATTACAAAAAATGTTCAATGAGTAAACGAAATCGATATTCAAAATTAATTTTAAATGTTCTATAAATAAATAAGTATATTCCTTACATGGATATGTTTTTTTATTAACAATTAAATTGTCTGTCAGGTTTATAGTTAAATAACGGTATGAACTTGTGTGTTACTTTTAAAAACCTCAAGTGTTACGTGTATGATGTTTATTTTTCTTAATTGATAGTATAGGTATTTTAACATTTATAATCAATTTCAGACACAAATTAATCATAACAGAATTAGGTCTACAATATTTAGAATAATTTGCATTTTTAAACTGTGAGAAAAAAATTTAACAAATGGCAGATGTGTTATTGGACTGCTTTTATTTGTCAATTTTCTATTTTGTTGTATTAACTATTATAAAATCTGCTTGTTTTGATTGTTTTATTACTATTTTATTATAACTGCAACCGAAATTGATCATTAAAAAATAGGTAGTAAACAACTGCTATAAATTACATAACAACAACCCCACACTAAAATTATTACACGCCCGAATAATATAATTCCAAAAGCCAGTGGGGGGCATCCACAACAAAATAAAATCTACCAGTTAACAAAAATCTATAATTAGCAGATATATTTGCAAACCCTAGATTGCTGTGATTATTATAAATTATAATTCAACTTATTTAAACCTTCACACTGGGGTCTCAACGACGCCAACGGGGGTTTCTTTTTATTGACTACTTCAAACTACATTGTTCGATGTTATGGAAATATACCCATTATATTTGGTTTATTCACTTTCACAGTTTTTAAGATTCGAATTCTCAGTGTGTCGTTCGCATCAAAAATGATTAAGTATATCATTTTATCTAATTTTGTCAGGAAAGACATCTCCAAAAATTATCCCCAACCAACTGGCCGGATTGTTGTATAATTTGTTTACGATGTTTATAAATCCACTATTACAATTTATTGCTGGGTAAATTCAAGATTTACCTAAGCAAGGAAACAAAAAAGCCAAGTTGGACTAGTCAAAAAATCAATCCCTCATAAATTGTCATTCCTTCATTTCAATTTTTAGTGAGGGAGTGAGGGAATGACGAAATAAAGCATAACCCAAAAAATCTCGCAACATAAGTTTACCTTTTATTTTTTGTGTAAGTTTACTACCCTCAAAAACCCACTTCACTGTATAATTAATATTTAGTTTATGTGAGGTAGTGACGGCTAAAAATGTAAGCTTTACATAATTTTAATTAAAATATTTTGTAACAGAAACTCGAACACACACAAGGTGAATTCGCTATTTTGGAACATTGATAGTACTGCATCAAAAACTGATGAGAGCGTTCATGAATAATTGAAAATGCTTTCATAAATCGACTGTCAAGAATTGAAGACTTGTTCTTCACTTTTTATTCCAAATTCAGAAGATTTTCGAAAATTTGTTGTTTTTTAAATTTATTAGTCAAACTTGCAATCAGTTCTATTTGAGAAATTGTTGATTTAAAAAGTATTAAAATCTGTAGTTTGGGACATAGTGAGGGAATGATTATCAATCAGGACATTTTATATTTTTTATTATTTAAAGTGACACATATGAATCAGAAATTATAACTGACACTATTTGCCACAGTAATGTTCTTCGCAAGAAAAAAATAGTTACCGTTATTATGTCGGTTAGGTTTTTGTAAAAGCTGAAAGGACATGAATTTCGGGATTTGGTGAGAACTACCTTGCTACGTTTATTAAGTTTTTTGCCTCGATTTTCCACGCAAATTTAGATTAAACTTTGTATGAAACTTGTGGGAAACTATTACTGAACTGTTTTAGATTTCTAGTAATCTATTCTTTCTTCACTGATTAGGTAAAATTTTTTTTTATCATCTTTTTCAAACGGATGGTAAAGTTTTGCACTGATCGCAAATGCAAAAATTATTTGTTTAATTTGGAAAAACCAAAAAGAAGCTCTGAAAAACAAAATGATCGACTTTAAAAAACTCATAAGTAGATCCTGATCATGGGGTTCTGAAGATTTACAAATAACTGGATCAAAATATAATTTCATTTAGTTAATTTTGGGTATAGACGTATATGAAATGGCAAATTCATCATAACTGTGATTTTATAGTTTTTTCGGATCGATTTTTTCTTTAAGCTTTAAGAAAAAATATCATTTCCAAGTTATTTGATTAAATCTCCGTTGTGCGACACGGACAGGGACAGTCGTAAAACAACTGTTAATTTTTATTACTCTTGATTTTTATTTGCAATGTTTTAGGGTAGACCAGGATTGAAAGTAACAACCAGAACATCTAAAAATAGTTTATGTTAGGGTTTAGTCATTCCCAGTGAATTCTTAATTGGTCACGAACGATAGAAATCCAATCGAAGTGTGGGTGATTTATTAAAATAACATATTCAAAATTTGTCACAAAATATTTTTAGAAAGAGAAATCGTTTAAATTTTTATTGCACTTTCTTTTAATGTTTCAAATGTAATAAATTATTTAAATTCGAGAAAAATGTAACAATTTTGTAACACAAGGATACAGTGAAAGTTGCAAATTTTTTACATTGTTAATTCTGTAGACATTTAAAATTTTGTAATGCACCAGGTAAGTATGTAAGTAAATGCAGTTCAGAAACATATTATGACCTCGTCGTTTTAAAAACAATTTAATTGTAATTTTTACTAATAATATTGCTACTAGCAGTTTTACGATTTTTTCTTATAATTAAATTTTAAAACTGTTAAGTAATGGTCAAAGTTTGTTAACCTTCTGGTGTAAGCATGCCAAAAGTTTTTTTACTTGATTACAATTAATTTGAAGGTTGTTAAAATTAATAGGAGATATTTTGATTAAAGCATCATGATATGTAAGAATGATAAATTAATTATAAATTTTTAATACTACCTATTGGTCTATTGCAAATTTTGATAATAATGTAACTACGTTATATAAAATTTTATATAATAACCATAATAGCTGAAAATCAATTTTTAATTCGTAGAACTGGAAAAATTATAGTTGTTATACCTCAATTTATTTTTATATTTAATAGAGCTTAAATTAAATTCTAAATTTTGGTATAGAAAATTAAGGGGTTCCTATTAGAATATATATCATCAATTTTAAAAATAATAAAAATTAGTTATTTTAATGTGACAGGATTTAAAAAATCTAGGTTTATTTATATTAAGAGACTCTTGAAGTGGTGTACCTGAAATAATTTTTTACGCCATTAAATTCCATAATGTTCACACTTGGGGCAATTTTGTTGAAAGATGAATGTTTTGTCTTGGGAAATATCTTCAGGCTTTTACTCAAAACTAAATTAATTGTTTACGTTACGATATGGGTGTTAGATTTTAGGATCAAGCTTTAATTATTATTAAACTATTCAGCATTCTTGTTGTAAAAAAGTTGTAGCTTTCAGTTTCTCTTTTGGGATAATGCGTTTTCCACTATTTTAAATGTTTTAAGAGGATTTGCCGATTGAAATATCTCGAACCATTGAACCCGGTAATGTGCTTCAATAAAATCAAATGGTTCATAAACTAAAAGTAAACTCAGATGTGCATTAATCTGATCGACTACTCCAGTCAATTAGTTAAAATTAGCTGCTACATTATTCTACTTTCTTTTATATGTTTATTATTGCAAGCCAACATTAATTTATAAACTGCAGAACCTCTATTTTTAATTTTGTTCTGTTGATTGAATCACATTTGATACATTTACGTATGTAATAGAAGCTTCTCTATTGTCTCCGAATCGAAAATGCATTCAGATTTTTTGAAATTGGAAGTTTTTTTTAGCATAGTGGTTACATTGGAGTTACATTGCTATAAATGCACAATTAGCCTTTTAATTATTTGTAATAAAGCGAAACAATGAAAGTTCAAGCAATAAAAGTGATCATATAAAGAGAATTCGCAGAATTTCTTCTGTTATTTATTAATAATAAAAATTAACATCGTTTTCTTTGAATTGTATCTGCTTATTTGTAAAAGCTCCATTTAAACACAAGAAATGGATAATATCGTGAACTGCAAACATGTAATTTCTCTCAATTGGAGCTTCAATTAGGCAGTGATAAAAAATGTGGTGTATTTAAGTAGACCGCAAGCTTAAAAACATGGAGGAATATTTCTAATAGAAGCTGAACTATTTTCTCATCTCGTATGTCTTACATTCTACATATTATTCTATTTAAAAGGCAGGTATACAAAAACCAAGCTTTACAATTTTATAGCTTACTCTTTGTTCGCTTTTGAAGACAACCTGAGGCACACCTGCACCAGGAATGAAAAAGTAATGGACTTAGATGATTACTCTTCCATTATTGAAGCACGTTCGGTAATGGCGATTTAATTGTTTGTCTCGCAAAAATCAAAATTTGACTGCAAAATGTTGAAATTTTAAAATATGCAAAAGATTTAACTGTTTAAAATAAGTTACTCTGCTTTCAAAATATTCGGCCATAAATTTTTATGATAAATATTTGCAAATATTCAAAATTGTATTTACGACCATGGTGTCTGGCAAAAGTATTTAAATTGACTTGTTGAACTTGTGCTTCACGTTATAGCTGGCAGCATAAAATGGATCACCTTGTTCAACATTAACATTCTATCCACTTTTTTTAAAACTACTCTAAATATTTTTGTAGACCAAAAATTTTTAATTAATTTGAACTTTGTTTATCATTTCTGAATTTGTTTAAATATTGCAAGTTTTGTCACGAGCTTTGCTTTTGCATGCTCTACAAGGCGTAACAAATTAATAAAGGCCGATATATTTTTATCGTATTGATAATATTTAGTGGTGTATTTAATTAGAAATCAGGTAGCGTTTACAAACTATTATTGAATTAATCCAACCTTGACTACCGTTTTGTTGTACTGGCATTTTTATTAGTTTTCTTGTAGCGAATGTTTTAATAACATTCTTTAGTACCTATAATACATTGCCCAAGAGTGGACAGAGGCTTACCGTCCAATTTTTCCATTATGATTAACTGACATTACTTGCTTTTTGATATAATTTTTGTCCTTCATGCTTTGAAAACTGCACTTAAAAACTTTTCCTTTAATATTAATTGAGCTGAACACAAAAAGGGCTTCGTATATAATATTTTTCCTGTTAGTATATTAACATTTTTCAACCTTAAATCCTCATAACTCAGTCAATGGGTGGGTGATTATTTGGTAAAATCATTTTCAGCTTCTGTGCTTTTGAATCATTGTTTTATTTTACCACAAGTGCACACTTTCCTGGTTATTTGTTATTCATTTTATTGTGCTTATTAAGACCGATAATTTCATTGTTATATACACATAATTCTCTGACCTAATGAGGCATTGTTCAAAAATGATTTTATTGTGCAATCGCATAACAGCTCTAATTTGACATTAGGCACGAGCCAAGAACTTGAGCAACACCATATGATACTCCTGCCTTCTTGGTTACACAAAAATGTTTTCTCCAAAAAAATATCGAATAACATATACAGGTAAAAGGGACCATTTCGACTTTATTAAAAATGGTATTTTAAAAACCTTAGGATTACGGCCTCGGTTTCAAATTACTCATTTATAGCGTTGAAAAGTTTCATTTTACGATTGAAACCCAAATTGGAGTTCATATAATTTTTCCTTGAGTTAAGTCATAAAATTTCTATAATCATTTGTATTTTGTTACAGGTATCATGTAGTGAAGAGAAACCAAATTTTTGAGCGAAATGGCGTCTGTTAGTGTGCAGGCCCATCATGCTCGTATATCAACGATGTCACCTTCGAGAGATTCAATGATATGTACCGTTACCAAAGGACTGTTAAATGCACCAGGACAAAACAATTGTTTTTTGAACAGCGCTGTCCAGGTAAGAGTTAATATTAGTTAATAATAGATACTTGTCAACTTTGCAATACTGATGACTTTCCAACTGAATCTATCAGGAAGTAATCAATATTTTAAATTAATTTAACATACGAAATTTCAAAGACGTTAATTATTTTTCTTCAAGTTACTTGCACACAATCGCAACTGTAATACAATAAAACAATTATTCACGTGATGCTTTTAAAATCCCGTTTTGACTCAATCTAAACAGATCTTTCTTTCTGAAAACGTTGATGTAGAAGCAGACACCACGAATTAATTACTTACCAAGGAGAATTTTCCTTATCCAGTTTATTGACAATTTGATCTTGGCCATAGATTTAACGACCAACTTTTTATTTGTCATTATTTTTTAAATTAAATAGCGCAACTGTTACAAATTCAAATGAAATACGGCGGGCATTTATAACGTAATAAAGATTTGGAGCGATAAATCAGAAACGCTATTAATTATAACAGTCTTTGACTGATTTGAGAAACGTTTCAATTTTCAGTTTTGAAATTTTGCCAGCATTGAAACTGTTAATCTATAAACATGTCCCAGACGCACTGTCTGACTCGAATATTCATTTATCATAAATTATTAACCTCAGCTCAAATTTTTGCACGGACGTAGGTATTGCTTATTTGGTTGGACAGAGGTGGAAAAAATTAAATAAAATGGTCCATGTGTTTTCATTGGCATATTTTTGAATTAAAATTGTTTTGGCATTAAATACATTAAATACATTAATGGCATTAAATTAAATATAAGCATTAAATGCTTATATACGCGCAGGGAAATTAAATTTTAATGACTAGTCCGGTAATTATTAGTAATTGTAACAAAATTAAAGAGACGTCGTTCTTTTCGTTACTACTTATTATAGTTTGACAGTAACTATCTATGGTAACTATGTAGTCAACAAATTGACAAACTTGATTTATTCAGGAAAATGTCTCACTTTACTCGGAGCTTTAAAATACTCGGCACAGAGTGCCTCGTATTTCAACATTGCTCCTCGTCAGTAATGTATCATTTTCTTGACTTTTAGGTAAATAATTATTCCTCTTTCTACTGTATTTTCTGTTCCGTTAATTTTCTTGCTGATCCGTTTATTTATATCGAACCAATCAGAGTTAATTATAGTAAACCAATACTGTAAATTCGGCTTTATGGTGGCGCTCTTTATGTTGTGCACGAAGCGAATAATAGTTTCTGAAATCTTTACAAATTATATCCAATATTTTTCAATTTTGCGATTCAAAAGTGCACTTAGAAATTTCAATTAAATGAGATTTTAAGATTCTTACCTAGTTTTTCCTGTCGAAGAAGGTGAGGACTTTATTTTAAAATCCTTAAAAACGGACTCATAAGTGGTGTCCGAAACATCGACGCAGAAATAATTTTGTTTGATTGCTGCCCACTACTCCAACCCAATATTACCTTTTTCCATTTTAAAAACTTTGTAAGATATTTCCATCAATTCCTCAGTATTTCTAACCATTCAGGGAATTTTGAAAAGAAATTTAATCCATGAAGTCTTCTTATTATTTTAAATCTTTATTTCGTTAATCCATTCGTGCGCATTCCATCACTTCTTCTACCTTCTCCCAACACTAACACGTTCTGAATTGCAAACGCAATGTTTTCCATTTTTTTCCAAATTAGTCGTCTTCCCCCGTACTTATGCTACTGTCAACGTTTGTGGTCGTTTCGCCTTTCAATATAAAAAAAAATTATGAGTGAGATCAATGGTGGAATGTGGTTTGCTATAATAAAAGGGCGATGACTAGAAATTTAAGGTCATATACTAAGATATTTTTTCCGATTTCCAAAAATATTCAAAAGTAGAACTCTTGGTATTGTTAACGCCAAAATTAAAAAATTATTAACTTCCATTATTTTTCTTTTCAAATCCAAATTTAAATTAAAATTATACTTAATATTTTAATTTGATTTTGTAATTATTATAATATTCATTTATACATAAATGAAATGGAACGCGTAAACGAAAAAATAACCAGCTCATACTCATTGGTATCAAGCTTCATCTCGAGATATCTTTAACTTTTAAATTCCAAATATTATTAATTCACTAATTTTAAATAAGCAAACGTCTAATTCCAAATCCAAATGCAGATTCAAGCTTCTCTTTAATGTTGAAATCTATAATCTAAATTAAACGCTCTTAATATCCAATTCTGTTCAAAATTGGGGTAATTGTCAAACTCAAAAATAATTAAAATCACTTACGCAAAAATATTAATTTTTAAGTAGTTGAAAACCAAAAAATTCAAAATATTAACAAAATAAATAAAAAATTTAACAAGGGAATTTTGGAACACAACAATATAAACTAATTCTATTATATTAAAAAAAATATTCTGTTGTGGGAAAGCGGACATTCATCGTTCTTCCCATACCAGCTACCGTTGTGCATATAACTATATTATTGTCATCTTAAAATGTTAGATTGAATTATATTTACGTATAATATTATGTGCGTATTCATATTGTACTTTTTCAACTTTAATCTTCATACATCGAAAAATATTTCACACAATATCGGGAGACTGAGGATATTCCATAAGCCCCCTCCGGACCCCCTGGTGCATACTACCGCGATATATAGAAATATTTGTTCTGAAAGAGTGAAAAACTCCACTTTCTTAATCAATCACATAACATTCCACATAAACCTTCTGTTTCTGAAACCAGGGATCTGGGGCTATGGAATATCATCCAGTGTTTTGGTAATTGTATTCAGAGTTGGTACCTAATAATATTTATTATACCCAAGCATTTCTTTTTAAGCCAGAAGAGGACAATTTAATATTTTACGATAAAAAATATGATAATTTTTTAAAAATTTTAAACAATTAGTGCATTTCACCATGTTTTTGTAGTTTTTCAAGACATTTGGAAGAGTAGCGGTTATATAAGCTGCATCGGAAATGATCTTCACATTTTTTAACAATTTCCTGTATAAGGTATACTGCTACTGAATTGTTTGGTAGTAGAATAAAAAATATCAATTTTTCCTGAAAATAAAATATTACTACTGCAACTTATTGCGAAATTGAAGTTTTCTAGAAAGCTATATTTCGGTAACCCAGTATTGGAGCTAGAACAATATCTTTTTTTTTATTTTGCTGAGATCTGTTTTAACCATAGATGCATGGGAAATTTAATGTATGACTTTGTGATTTTTCTTCTTTGTATTTGTCATCTTTCGGCCTAAGAGTTATGCAGATCAGTCAGGGTATGTTTCCCTAAATGAAGTATGTATTATCGTCTCATTGTTTGTAAGCCACATTTAAAACTTATTGCACCCCAATCCACAAAATAAGCGTTGAAGCGAACAATATGAAAGAGAAGAAAATATGAAGGTACCCTATGGTACTTGGATGGATGATAAAACCAAGATTTTGAGAAAATTGAGTAAAATTTTACTATAGCTACTAAAACGAGACTTTCTCAGCTACTACTATATTATACAATATAATCTAAACTGATTACTTAACAATGGAATATAAATTTAACATTTCATAATTCATGTTATGATTAATCTTATTGTGGTGTGTCACTTTTGTATAGGCGCCTATGTATTGCACATTACATGGTATAGGTACAATATTTTAAGTGGATACCTACTATAAGGCTTTTAGATTATTTATTATCCGCCTACAAGTTTGCGCCATATTTGCATGCAAGAATAATAATTGTTTGCTACTATTATCTTGCGTCTATTCAAAATTTTTATTAAATCATTCGAAAGGTTAAATTTGTATAACAATGAATTATGTATGGTTCGTTATAGCTATATAGCCAACATTTTAACTTTAACAATTAACCGAAATACATAATCCATATTTAAAATTTTTCAAACTTATTTAACCAACGCTAAATTTAAATTTCGCACTTTTATAAACCGTAAAACCTTGTTATAGAATCTGGTCGGAATGGTTACGTATATTTGCATTAAATAACTAAAATTTTAAAACTGGTATTTTTATTTAATTTTTAATCTGTACGAGAACCACAAAATAAATAAAAATTCGCCTACCTACGCATCTTTTTGACAATTTTAAAATTTTTTGAAGTATCCATGTGTGCTGTAGGCAGGTTTTTCATTGATAAAGGCCAGATATATAAATAACTAGTAAATAATGGAAATGCTGTTATTGTTATAATTTATTTCAGTTCTTTATTTGTTCATACAATGTACAGTTTTTCTACAACGTTCTTCATTACACCACAAGTTCTGGTTAAAGGAAATTAATCTTATACATTTAGGAAGTATAAATTATTAATTTAAACATTTATTGTATTCACCTGGCGTAATCAAGTTTCTGTTCAAAGTTTATACAGTTACAGAACGAGATTGTTCATGTCATTAGAAAAAAAATCCCATTATGCATCTATAGTAATGCAATTTTAACTTTTCGGAAAATTTTGATTTAAGTTTTCCGATATAATGTCAAATATTTTCGCAGATAATTTTATCACAACACCGTGGATTTCCTTTATATTATTGAGCAATAGGGAAATGGGTGACTAACCAAATTGAATCAGACTTTTTACATTTTACACTGACTGAGTAAATCTTTTGATATTTTTCTATAGTTCATTTGAAGATTTTTCTCTCCGATAAAGTGCATCCATTGAAGGATGAACTGCACAATGTATTTTTCCCAGTAAAGTAAATTTTAGTTAATAATTAAGTAAAAGAAACTGTAGTGAACTAATTAATTACAAAGCCTTTTCTTTAGTAAAAAATCGGTGTAAATTAAAAATAATTAAAGTAAGTCACACCATCGCACAATCCATTCTGAATTTAACTTTCTAATAATACGTCTTTCTTTAATTAGCTTAAAAAACTACGTTAGTAAAATTGTGTCACATTAGTTTTCAACTTTAAAGGTACATCTGTGTTGTTACTCTTAAAACGTGTCACATATGAGCATTAATTGTGTGTTTCGTCTCATAAACTTTAATTATTTTATAAAAAGTAAAAAAAGATGTAATTCATTAAAAACTCGCTGCTTTGTAATTAAACGTCTTGTTAACAGGAGTTAAAAATTACACTTTTATCTTAAAGTATAATTTATTTGTTAAACTTTCTACTTAAAACATTGTCGTCATGCTAAATCCTTAATTCATACAAAATTTAAATTTTGTATGTTAAAATTAGCACGTGTCTAATTGTTCAACCGAGTACTGTTTTGTTTAAAACCTTATTAACAAACAATAAGTACATAGTATATATAGTGCAAAAAAATGTTTATTATTAATTTATTCCGGTTCACTTGAACATGGAACAATAACCAATTTGAGCATACACAGGACGATTTTTTGTGTTGTGTCCTGGTAAAGCATTTATTGTAATTTCCTGTAGATTACAACATGTACGTATATGTTAATTATGAGTCAGCGACTTTAATTTAATTAATTGTGTAGGTATAAAACAAATCGACGTTATAAGAAGTTGCCAAAATCCTTTCTACACGATATATAATCAAATTTACCGAAAAAAAGTATAAGATAATTGCTCAACGTCTGCCTTATCATAATGAGGATATCCTACGAATCGTATGATTGATCAAGCACGAACTTTATAACCGCCACTTTTTTTTGTCAAATCGGTGTCGAAAATTAAGAAAAACGGTGTTTATCCTCAGTGCTGGGTATGGTTAAGTTGTAGACTTCGCGAGTTGATGTTTCTTTTGATATTAGATAGCACGTGCTCATACGTTTTTTGATCCTTCCTTCCTACAGTGATTCAGGTTATTTGGTTATTATAATGACTTTTTTGTATGCAGATAATTTACTGCACGAATGCACATTTTGGATGAGTTAGCTTTTAAAATAATGATGGTTTTTACAAAACCAATCGTCTATCTATAATTCTTGGAAACGTTTAATCGAAAGTTTAACTTTTTTATTTTCCAAATCAATGCTGATGAGTGTTCATCTATCGAACTACCCTTTTTTATAAAAAATGTAGTATACGGATAGAATAATTGATCTTATTTAAATATGGCGTGTCTGCAATTTATGAATGAAACTGTTTGTGGAAATTTCTATATAATCCAATTATGATGTGTTTGTATGACAGACAGCTACCTTCCACAATCGCTTCGTGTACTAATAACGTACCTATTATTAGTTGGATGATAAACTAACTGCACATGTGAGAAGTAACTGTAAATGAATGAAGATTTATCTAATAATTGTACATTAGGTTAGGTAGTTAATTTTAATGTAACCATAAAAATTACGAAGTAGATTCCATTTTCTTGCTTTGGTTACAAATTCTTAAATTTTTACAAAAATATTCTTGAAAGTATCATAAGCATAGTAGATCATAAGTAAACATTACATTCTATTAGCATTTTAATGAACTTCAACTTTAATACATTTCTTGATATTAAAAAATAAATGCCAAGGTTTAAACAATAAATTAGTATTTTTATTAGATTAGTATATTACATTAATGACCTTTAGAACACTTCAATCAATTTATATGACAATAATTGCTACGTGAATTTTTCTATAGACTATAACTTAACTTCTTAGTTACATAAGTTATTTAAATGACAGGAGGGTAAAAGCACTTTGGTTCCGATTATTAATTTAGTAAAACAAAAGATCCTAAGATTATTTTTACCTTTTATGCTATTCAGCGGGTTTCCATCTTATGTTGAAATTTGTCCTTAATAAAAGGATTAACTACCACTAATGCTTTCCAAATTCAGGAGTTCGGCTAAGCTATTTCATAAGTCTTGGATAAGCTTTTATTAGTGCAAACAATTAATTTAATTATTTAATGGAAAAAGTAATTGCTAAATTATGGTTTACAATGAGTTTTTTTAATCTGTTTTAATACACAATCTTAAGTATTTGCGTTTATGTGAAAGTAAGGTACTGGAGAGAAGCTCTAGAAGAAATGTGCGTTTTTTCTACAAACCGGCACAAATAATATTACTTTATTTGTTTCTCATAAAACAATTTACTATTATGCTGGTACTTATAGTACTATCCTTATAGGCTATTAGGCTGGATCATTACGAAGTTCTCTGAAGATTACCATAGAAAAAACAATTTTATTTTATAGAGAAATAGTAAATGTTCTATAGTAATAAAAATTTTTATGCATATAATACTGTTTACTGTTCTGAATTCCGTTTGGATTATTATAATCACGCGTTAAATGGTTTTTCGCTAGTGTGAATTTTAAATTTGATATTTGCAATCTATTCGATTTACTGCAATCAAATTGAACTAAAACGACAATCATACATAATATATGAAATCAAAATTTGTTTTATAAATCGAAAAATAGATGTGTATAGAAACAAAAGAGTCAGTTAGTAAAGTGAAGGTAGAATAAAGGTTAGGTAAATGATCAATGATATATATAACACATTCGAATAACAAAAATAATGAGATCACCATTAAAATGCTATACTATTAATAAATAATTTTATTTTACGAGTATGCAGATGTGGTTGTACTTTTTTTATATTGTAAATTTTATTGCCGTAAAATCAGCAGCTAACACATATCAAATTTCGAATTTATAATGGCAAGAAACCATTTAACACCTGGTTATAATGTTCTAAGAGTTTTTCATAGATTTATTAATCGTCTATATAGCAAATACGAATTACACAGCACAAAGCTAGTATTTAAGTTGGACTAAAAATGGCAACAATTTCAGATGGGGACAATATTGATAGTTTTTCTTTTGTTTTAGGCATAACTGCTTGCATAACTGCAACTTACCAAGTACACTTGGTACTTGTAAATTGGTTCTGTGAGCATTAATAATTTACTCAGTAGGTTATCAAATTAACTAAAACACCCGAATCCTAGCATGCAGCAGAGCAGTTGAGATTTGAAAGTAAAAATTTGCTCTAGCTTCAGGCTGTATGCACATATACTCTTAATTTTTTAATATTTCTTTTGTTAATTCTTGATTTTTATTGGTACTAAAGCAATTTATCAGGAATTTTAATAATTATTATAATTTGTACTTCTTTGCAATAATAAGTACAAATTATAATAATTAATGCATTAAGACTTGATATTTAATATCACCATCTGTACACGATTCTACATCGTAGGTTTTTCCAAAACCAACAATGCATTTGTTTATCATCATCCAGTAAACTTTGGTCTACTGCAGGACATTAACGTTCTTCCGGAAGACCTGTTCAAATTAATAAGGAAGAAGCGACACGCGGCTTTAAATCGGTCACTCATCCAATTTACGTTAACAAGTTTGCTTGTATACTTATATCCACCGTAAACATGGGCTTGCATTAGGCTACGTCGCTCGTGGATTTGCATATTTGATACCTACCTATGTAATCAAAAGTAATAAAACTTATAATAGGTACTTAATAGCGAACGCTATTGCCAACTGTGCATTTTAGGATTTTAACAGAAGAAAACACCACAGTTATTCCGCTGATTGTTTAACTTTTGTTCGTGCTTTTTCGTTAATTTTAAATTACTATCCTAAAAGAATTGAAAAGTTATGGGAGAGGTCAGCGCGGACTTTAGGCCGCTCAGCATGGGCAATATATCAAAATGCATATTGTGTTTCTGACTCATTAGTCGTCATCAGTATCGCATACTTGTTGTTATCACTTAATTGTGTACACATCAAGGGCTACTGGTCGCGATTCTATGCGGACGGTTAAATACACATCACTTAAATACAAAATAACAACCGTGCCAACGTGCGTTCTCGAGCTCATTGCTCTAATCAAAATTTGATAGAAAAATTATCATCATAGTGTGATGGCTAGGAAGTCAAAGAAGCAGTACATGTGTCTATCGCTGTTTTCCTTAATTGTGTTTTAATTTTAGTTTTTTTAAACTACACTTGCAAGTGATGCGATAATTTTTCTATCAGATTAAATATCCTTTTAAAATAAAACATCTTTTTTTACATAATATTTTATGAAACCAATCACAGAAATTGTATCTTCGAAGAATATTAAAAATTTTGTCATCGCACAACACGAAGTGGAAAGCATTCTGTTTCTAATTTCATTTTAAAAACCTGAATTTATTTCCGATAAGAATAAACACGTTCAGATTTTTACATTAATTTACAGTTTCTTTTAATTATAATACGTGTAAAAGTTTTTTTTTATTAACATGAAAAAGTTATATCTAGGTACCTGTTCTAAATTAAAAACTTAGATATTCGTTTTACAAAATTGAAACGAAAACCAGTATGAGTCGGATGGAGTTTTGGATGCACCTGCACCTGCTCTAATTAAATGCACCATCGTCATGCTATATGAACATGAAATAAAACAGGTAGACTTTTATTTCTAGGGGTTCTTTATTTAACAATCCCTCTTTAACATAAAGTCGAAAAACCTTTCTTATTGTGAGTTTTTTAACCTTGCAAGTTTACTTGTTGCATGGCCGGTATTTTTGCATTTTGAACGCATGCCCTCGTTATTCTGCTGACCTCACAATCATAGTATCTTATTGTTTTATAAATACTGGTTATTTAAATATCTCACATACCCACTGACAACTTTTCAAATATGAAATGTATTGTGGTTGAGTCACGGACGTACTACCAAATTTGTTTTGAAGAGCATTATTACTTTCTGACGTAAAAAGTAAAATAAAGTCACAACCATTTGAATTGCAAACAAAATTAATTTGAAATTATTACTAGGTATACATGAATGAAATTTAAAACACTTCTCACAGTAAGTTGTAGCCTGGTAACCCAGTCTATGCTTTTTAATATTTTGCTTTAATTCTATTAACAATTAAATGGTTTACGCGCCGCTAATCATGATGAAGATTGTATAATATACACATGTGGAACAATAAAAAACAAATTCTCACAGAACTTCTTAGTGTTTAATTAATTTTTAATCAGCAACTATCAAGAAAACTATACACCTTATTTGTTTAATTACGTTACAGATCTAATTTGCCAAGAAAGGTTACTAACATGCATGTATTTTTAGAATCCAATTTGAATTGCTAACCAAATGGGTCTAACAATTTAAATCCAATATAGACAGGATTAAAGTCATACTCTCTACATGGGCTTTTTAATTATTGTCATTGAAATTAAGTGTTTCTGCACTATTTTGGCGGTTCAATCAATCCATAGGGAAAAACTTCAAATGGATGTGAAGTTATGAACTCGTTTGTTAAAAATAAAATTATCCATCTGGAGTTTTGCTTGAATAAATAAATTAATCGATAGTCTTGTGATGGTTGATTACCATTAAAAATGTGAGCGATTCCGTTTCCACGTTGAGTGTTAAGTAACCGAGATGCATGGCTATCATTACCAGTAATTATAGTACTACCTATTTACATTTTGTAAAAGTATTATATTATGAAGAAATTACATGAGGGTATCTGGAATGCGGATAAACAAGAACTTGAGACAAATTAAGTTTATATGGATTATTTTGAGGAAGGAAAGCTTGAGACGATAACACTGATATACAACGTAAAAAAATTATTTTTAACTGTCATGGGCACAGAAGATTTGTTTCTTGCTGTTTAACTTAGAACTATAAGGGTATATTTACTTGGTAATTATTAAAATAAAATATAACACAACGCTGATTACAGCTTCCCTTTGAAAACAAAAAACTTACATAATGATAGATAAGTGGAATCGGCGCAGACCCTCAAAGAATAATCACAGGGTTATCATTTACAGTAGTTAAAAAATTTTTTGTTGCTCAAATCGGTAATTATTTAATAAAAGTAGAAAAAGTTGTTTATGACTTCTCGAGAAACAAATTTATGTGGTGTACAAAATCTCACCACTTCAGTTGTCTAAAACTATAGAAGAAAAACTATTAAAAAGATATTATAGCACTTATTAGTCGAACAAAGAAAAGGTTAAATCAGTTTTACTAGCAAATAATTTGCATGTTAATTTGGGTTATTTATTTTTTTAATTGCCTAGTATTGTTAAAATTTGGTTATAAATTTCGGAATGAATACTGTTTTTACTTTGAAAACCTCGACTAGGCGGTTCGTTCTCCATAAAAACAACCTACCATTTGGAAATATACTAAATCTTTGGATGCGAATATGGTGAAGTTTAATTTATAATTCTCGATAGAGGGAAGATAGATCAGACCGGAGTGGCTTCTGAACTAATGGGTTTACCCACCTATAATTATATAGAAAGGTTAGAATATTGTGGTAACAGGGCAACAATTTGATGAAAAAGAAAAAATTTTTGGAACCTCTTGTAACCACTCAAAAAATGCTTGGTAATGAAATTAACTCAAGTAAATCGCGATAATTAAAACGTTGTCGTCAAATCGGAAGACGAAAACGTTAGGATGACTCATTTCAAAATGAAGTCAAGAATAAGACAGGTGAACAATGAGTACCTATTACGACGATAGTCACAGTTGGTTAATATCACCATATGTACACTTCTTCGTCCAATTAATGTGTCTAGAAGAACGTCTCCGAATCTCAAATTTAAATTCACTGTTGTGAATTCCCAAATACGTTTTTTAATTACTGTTTATTATTATAGTAATAATAATAATGTTATTGTTGTCATTAATTAATTAATTGTAACCGTGTTACGCATGTTAAAAAAAACTATGATGTAATTTACATAAAATTTCATTGACCACGGTGATTTAATTATTCCAAAAAGAAGATGCATAATTTATAAATTAATTTATCAAGAGATGTGTATTAAGTAGTGTAGCATTGTTTTATATTTTTATTTCAGTAATCATGTAAGGGAAGTTCCCAGGAGGCGCTAGTTCACATGGACAAACCGATATGCTTTGATGCACTTTCCCACAAAGTTTCTACTAATCTTGTTCTTTTACATCTATATTTTCTTAAATTATAATATTAATCATATATAAACATAAATTTGGTATAACTTTGTAAAATAAAATGGCGCATTCAATTGTTATAAATTGTATCTTTAAATATTACATAACAAGTGTAAGCTTCTAATACTTTCGTTCGTTCCCCTCGACATCTCGAGTTATTATAACTTCGCTAACTTATTTTAATGAAGCTTACATTTTGTGGTATAATGCATAGTTTTGGTTTATGCAAATTGTGAGTTAAAAGTCCAAAACGGAAGTAAGAAACTTTCCCGCACAAAGTTCCTGTCTCCTGCAGCTATTATTATTTCTTCCATTGACCCGTAAATGTACCTGTTGTTTGCTTGAGTGATTATCATGTAAATGGTAGAAAACTCGTTACAATCTTTATGATTTACCTGATGGTAAGACACCGATGCTTAAAACCTCAGAGCGAAGCAAATAAATCTTGATGAATGGAGAGCTCTTTAAAATTAGTATAATTTATTTTTTTATAATTACAACGCAGTAGGGTCTTCTAAGGTAATTAGTATAACAATAGAGATATAAATCTTTATTTTAACCGATCAGAAGCAGAACTTCTGGTATAGGAATATATCATCGGTTCCTATTAAATCTTCAGGTTCCATTCCTTTGTTTTTTCTATATTTGGTATAAATTGCAAAAATCAATTTACTTAAATCGTTTCATCTGTCCCGTGTTATTTTGCTTAAATCCTTTCCAGTTGTTGAACCTTGTCAGGTGTGCTGCCTATATGAACGGTACGAGAATTACTGCATTTTATATTTAAAGGCCTTTACCGGCCATTGGATATAATAATAATTATTATATCACTTTCAACGTCAATAAACGATCGATTATTATGGAAAAGTTAAAAAGATTCTTAATCAATTAAAAAAATAATTTTTCTGCCATTGTCTAAACACCCACTGCACATACAGAAGTCCATAAATTTTATATTTTTTCACGGTAGTACTATAGATACTGGTGGGTGTTTACCTCCTATTTTATGGTCGACTAATTCCTTTGGTTTTACTCATATATTATGTTGTTAATCTAATCCTTTGGTTTATTGCACCCTGAATAATTTCACAACTTTTTAATCCATACTTACGTGGAAAGAAACCATAAATCACACGTGCGTGAATATTTTGATTTCGTTTACTGTTAGCAAAGGTATGACCTTTAACACTGACGAAGTCTTCGAGATGTGACCTCAGCACATACGAAGGATAATATACTTCAATGATCAATAAATCACATACCACAGGTAAAAACCTATTTCGAGCTAAAAAAATTATATTCGTTATCAATTTAGCCTTCGACAACAGTAAATAATAATTTATTTTACTTAATTATATTTTTTATAGCGACACGTTTGTATTGTTTAATAAATTATTTGAATGCAAATTTTGAATAATTGTTGGAGTGAATTGCATTTTTAATGTATAATTTGTACTATTGTTAATATAGCAAAATATGAAGGTTTGACAGATTCAAATACATGACGTAATTAATACAAGGACTTTAAATGCCAAACCCATATGGTGTTAAACACTTTCACTTTTAAACGTTGTTAATAAAGTAATTATCAGTTCAGCCGATTTAAACAATAATAAAGGAAGTGTTGAAGAAAAAATTCGAATTATACAGATTTGCACTTATTTCCGTTCGCATTGCAATATCCTTTCTAAACTTACCTAGAAAAAAAATTGTGTGCACTACTGTAAACAATATACTTCACCTTTGCTTGGATGAAATTAAGAAAAGGATATCTACTTACAAACATATGCATAAAACATAAACCGTTAGTTTATAATCGCGATATCATGCAAATCGTGGTAAATTCAACCACGCAGTGTGTTTTTCAAGTTTGCTGCATCTTTTGTCTAGAAGTTACCTGCAAACGCTTTTGTTACCAAGATTTAGATTTTGGAAAGAAGAAAAAGGTATACGAATAATGGAGAATAAACCTTTTTCACAGTGAGCGAGCATATGCATTATAGAATTTTTTAAACCAAATACTAGGTACCTACTATTGAACATCTATTTTCTTTTATTATTTCTTCAATAAATCCAAAGATCTTGAAAATGTCAAACATGACCATACAGAAACAATTATTCCATTTTGGGCGGATGGTATACCTATTATCTTGCCCGAATTAAAGATGCGTAAGGTGATTTAAAAATTAATATTCGTTACTATTTCCGCTTCGATAAAAATTTATTTCCGCCCAAAGAAAAAATTAAGGGGATGGGTGTACCTGCAAGGAAGTCAATTTTTTAATAATTGGAAGGGAGTAAATAAATTATTTCTGTAGTACAATATTTCTTCTTCCTTTTCAGTTTCTCATATTTAATATATTCAAATTGCCGGCTATTTTACTATGCTTCGAATACGAGAGTACCCGCAGTGATAAAAGCCAATATTTCTTTAGCATCAAATAATAGGTGTTCGATAAAAGTGTGTTATGCGCCAAGAGAAATCAAGATTTGAAAACCTGTTTTAATTTAAAAATCAGGAGTGTGCCAGAGTAGTAACGGCAACATTGAGCACGTTATCTTTAGAAGAGTCCAATCCAACAGGTAAATTAAGGTGAAGAAGGTAGCTCTTGGTACCTATTCTTCTAAATACACCTGGGATACAAATTTGATGCAAGTTGTTTCGAAGTCGTAGTAACGCGTTAGCGTATCCAATTTTTGTGATATTAATCACGCGAGAACTATAGTAAATGCTTCACATTCCATTTCACCTAATAATTTGAACCACTTACCAATTTCCATAATTGGATGCCGTAATAAGTTTTAACGCAAGAAATAAAAAATGAAAAACTAATTTCTTTTAAACGGTCTTCGTAATTATAGCATATTTAATTATGAAGAAGCAAAATTTAAATAGATAATGATTTACAATATTATGTATTTTACCCAAAAACAAAAGTTTTTTTACTGTTTAAAAAGTTGGTGCTAAAAATAGAAAAATATAGATATGCAAACTAAGTGGTTTTAATATTTTTACCGTAATAAAGTTTTGTAAATTTGAAAATGCTAATTTTACAACATTTAATTTAATTAACATGAGTCCATATGTTGAAACACATTTTGGATTTCGTCAATTAATAAATCTTCACATATATAAAATCATTCCAAAATTTTCACGGAGACGATAATATCTGAAAAACAAAATCGATTTCATAAAAGACCTTCTTACTCTAGTATAATAATCAAGAAAAGTCAAGAATACTATTTTTTCTACTACTACTTTTCGATATTCATTTGAGTAAGGCAAAATAAGTTTTTACCGCACTAGTGCGGAAAAGTAACTTTTTCACGCACTCGGTGAGTTTTTCTTTTTTTATCGGATTTTATGCTTTTGCATGTTCTTTAATATTGACATGCCAACAGATTCGTTATGAAATCTAGACAAATTAGGTAAAACCGAATCCGAAAAACTACTTGCCAAAATGCATATTTTGCATATTTTCAACATTTGGTACATATTTGAGGAAATAATGCATATTTGAGCCACTTTTGGAGTTTTTTGAAGAATTTTAATAGAGAAAATTTAATTATTGTTTAAGCTATTGTTTTATTTAATTTTAAGCAATCTCATTTTTATAATTTTTTAAATAAATAAAAAAATAAATAATTTTTTAAATAAAAAATTAAATTGCTTGTATTTAACTTTCGGGTGGGCACGTGGGGTCTTTCGGGACCCCCGGGTGTTATTTTTGCTCATAACTTTAAAATTGGAAGATATTTCACGCTGAAATTTTAAGACATCTCTTATAAATGTTTAACTAATATAATTAGTTTATAAACGTTGAGCTAAGATCGTTATAGAGGTAGAAAAAAAATTTCAAAGTTAAAACACCTTCGGATGGGCACAAGGGGTCTTTTAAGACCCCAGAAATAAGTTTTCTTATTAGCGATCTGTAAAATAGCTAATTTGTGGCTTAATTAATTTATTTAGTGTTAATAAGGTTCTAATTCATTAATTCTTTAGTTATTTGTTATTATTGATAAATTTTATGTACTATATTTGCATCATAATATGCTGTAGAATTCATGGGGTCTTAAAAGACCCCAAGTGCCTATACATGTAACCTTTTTAACGTATCTAGCAAAATTTCTAAAAATTTGACTTTAAAAAAAAAACATGTATATACATAGGTAGTTAATAAATATATTAATTAAATTAACGTTTGTAATATATTAAAAACCAAATTACACAACTTTTATGTACTATTATATCGTAGAATTCCTGGGGTCTAAAAAGACCCCAAGTGCACATCCATGTAACCTTTTTAACGTGCCCACCAGAAGGTTAAATAAAACAATTATTGCTTAAATTAGCAAAATTTAATAATAATTTTTTATTTTCTCTATTAAAAAAATGCACAAGTATGCATTATTTACTCAAATATGCACCAAAGGTTGAAATATGCAAAATTTTGTAAATTTTACGTAACTTGTTCAGATTTATTATTAAAATTATTAAATTTTATAAATCTAGGTAATACTTATTGAAAATTTGAAGAAAAAAATAAGATCTAGATATTTTTTAGTTTGCATAATAATGCATATTTTACCTATTTATATCAATTTTAGTGCATATTTTAAGAAAATGCGGTGCATTATATGCGCATATTTTCAAGTATTTTGGTGCATATAAATCCGAGCTCGACTTATTAGCATTGCTTAAAAGATTTTTTCTTTTGGATAAACTTCGAAAGTTATGAACGAACTTGGCTCTTCATCTTACCTTATCAAAGGAACAAATAATGTACTTAATCGAAACACTTTGAAAAAAATACCATAATTAGTTGATTTATTTATTGGTTATCTGTCTATATACCACTGACGCGCATGAATAGATTAATCAGATTCCCGCTACTATAATCTATGATTTTCACCTAGTATACAAATTTTTTTAATCGCAGACAGTGGCTCTCATCTCATAGCACCAATTTTTTGTAAATAAATTTTTGTGCATTTTACAATAATTATTATTTTTACTACAAATCTCTGAGCAAGAAGCTTTATATATCGTACATTAAGAAAATTTCAAAGTGATATCAACTTTAAATATTTTTTGCGCTTATAAGATTATCTAAATTTCAAAATTAAAAAAAAACATTTTGAAATTTTTATATATTTTTTGAAAATCAGTTACAAATTTTATAATTTTTGGTTGGCGATCGCAGATACAAACAGTTGATAGTAACGTGTACATTGACATGCCAAAATGACTTTATAAGCCGGCAAAACAGGTAATTATTCAATTAATATGACTGGAGTGGAACCATCTTCCTAATGTTTTCTCCAGAAGGTTTGATGGATATAACATACCCCCAGCATTGCCTAACAGTAACTCCTCAGTTTTAGTTCGTAAATAGAGAGCCAACATCAGTTCACTGGAAGGTATTCTTACCTCCCCAGCCTTCGGTTTGCCAATAGCTGCATAGAAGCTATTGAAGAAGAAATCCAGCCGTCGAAAAAAAATAATGAAGCCAACTACTTCTAAACATAACGATTCCTGCGATCGATTAAAAGACAAAAAATAGATGTATACCGGGAGATCTGGGGGGTATGGAATACCCTCCAGTGCACTCTTTCTTTTTATTGACGGATTATTCATCAGTAACCAATGTTGAAGGGCATTTCATATCCCCTCAACCCCTTTCATGTCATTTCTAATGAAAATACTTTTACTTAGTTAGGGGTTCATTTTCCAGCTAAACAAGTGGTGTGATTTGGTCGGTCATTGCATATTCCGAAAGCACCTAATTATCAGATGCTCAAAAAATTATTGGTTGCATGTAATTATTAACATCTAATTGTATTGTTTCGCTAAGAACAGAAATTTCAATATATACCCAAGTTCATCAAAATATGAGTATAATCATTAAAATGGACAGGTCTATATTATTATTTAATTTCTTCCTGTCGCATTTTTATTCTTTGTTATAAACGTTGAATCAAAATAACGTTTGTTACGCGCTACAGGTTTTTAACCTAGGGTGAAGTCTTGATTCTTTGAATCCCTTTAGGATAATCACCCATGCACAAAAAATATGTTACAATAACTCAAAACTAAAGTAAGATTTTGACGAACGCCAACCAACGTTTTTTTAACCATTTTAAATATCACAATTACTAACGCCATCTTTGTTTCGGAATATCGTCTGGCCGGATTGCCCCTCTTAATAAACTATCGCCAGTCACAATAACGATAATAATTATTTCTTATTTAATGTTGCATTTCATTTTTACTTTCTAATATTTATCTCAGAGGAGATTTTTTATGTTTCTGCATCTTTATACCTAATTTAGTTATTCACTTACACTAAAATACTTAAACTCAAGCTCTAATGAATTACAAATTAATTGGAATTAAAACGTTGTATATAATTACGCATTTTCTTCAACGTATCTTCCTAATTCAGTATGTAAATTTAAACTATCAAATTTTTAATTTCCAGATCTAAATTCAAACACCAAATTTACGATTGTAAAAAGTACAAAAGATTTTGTTCCCAGGAGCATTATTTCCTTTTTTCAAACGCGATAATTAGTGTTGGGATAATTACAATTTTCAAAGTTTATGAACCCTATATAGAGATTTAAATTTTCTTCGATGCCCTTGAAATTAAATTTATTTGCTTTAATATTCTAAATTGTGTACCACAATACTATAAGTTTGTAAGCTTACAACACCAATTTTAAAACCTGCACCGCCTGAAGCCCATCACGATCTCGGCTTGTTCCGCAGCCATTTTGAATTTACTTTTCCCGCTATTGAAGTAGGTTTGTTTTGATCATTTTACGATTACGATGAATCTGCATCAGACCAAATTTATACTATTTCCGAAAACGAACTAATCGAACATATGGTCAATAGTGATCTAGTATAGTAGAAAAATACAAATGAGTCACAAATGGCACCTGCCCAATTTAACCTTCCCACCTGGATAATCATGTGTATCGTATTGTAAATTTGTTAGACGGTAATAAATTTACTCAATTAAATTTGTACCTCAATTAAAAAAAATCAAATTAGCATTGTTCCTATTGTTAACTAAAGACACTTTTGCTTAAAACAACATGTAAGTTGCACGTCTCTCAGTGGTTCCTCGTTCTCTTGGTTACGCTTGGTTTCGGTTCCCACCCCCCTCGATCTTTTGTTGAAGCAATGGCCGCGGTTTACTTCCCGTCCTCCGCAGCGCTTCTAGCACTCACCTGTACAGGTAACTCGCTATCGATGCAACTGTGTACATAACAAGATTTAAATGGCAAAATATACTAATTTTTTATGTAAAAAGTGGTCAAGCATGTGTGTGTAAGTGACTTATCAAAGGATTTATCATGACTAAAGGAAAAACTCGTGCCGGAAAAGCTATTCTACAAGTTTCCAAGGTAAAATTTGTTTTCAAATTTAATTTTCTTCGATGTATCGAGCCAGGTTATGCCACTCGGACGCGTCTTGATTCTTAATTTATTATGGAAATTGCTTTTAGGAGACTTGCTCGTCTGAAATTATTAATTTTTTGCTATATACTAAATTTTTTGTAATACTTCGAATAATTGGTAATATGTGTACTTACATAATGTAAATTAAAAGTAAACTCAAGGATAACAATATGTTTTAGTAACCTTCGGCGTCTTAAGATATATTATTATTAAGTTATGGTTTATATAATAAGCAGATATCATGCTAAAGTATGTGTGGTTATTAATCGTGAATGCATTTACATTGTTTATTAATATTGCATGTAATTAAAACCTTAAAACTCGATTAACAAACTTGTATTTTAAATATTTATTGGTGCAGTTGCATTGCAGTATGTAGGTATATGCCTGATATTTGAAATACTGTAGATGTTATATAATATTACTATATTATGAATCATGTAAAATAAATAGAGGATATTGATTTGATAACAAACATTTTTAAATCTATTAGATTACAAAATTTTTTAAATGTATACAGCTAACTACACATAGTCGAACAGTATAAAAAATTGGTTTTTTATTAGCATACCATACATAGCTATAGGCTAGCTAGATTAGGAATTTTTAATATGAGATACTTTGGCCCCAACCGTCCCGCCAAAAACTCACTCAGCGTAGATTGATTAAAAAACAAGGCAACATTGTATTTCTACCTGCAGGTAACAAACATACCAAAAAGATATTCAGTTTTTACTTTTGGTATAGTAGAATTATTCATTTTGAATGCTTAATTAAAAATTAATGGTTTTATTATCACGCTTCCTTGGGACGGGGGGGGGGCTTTTATCACATCTCTAGAACTATAACAGGCAAAAAACTTTCATGGTAAACCCTATGTTAACTTTCTATGTTATGTACTACATAATATCTATAATCAAGAAGTGCTTTCAACTTCTGACATAATTAGAATAATTCAGAATGCGTTTGTTGTAGTTGTTGCGTATTCAATATTGTAAATCCTGCATTTTTCATCCTACTATAAAATATTGTGAATCAAAAACACTTTCATTAATAACGCACTTCATTAAGAGAAAAATGTGGTGCAAAAATTTATGAATGGTAAATACGAGTGCAAATTATTTGTTTAGCAAAATCACAGGGCGTATAAAGACCAACTTCCCAGAGTAAATCAACCTGTAACAGTGGCACGTGCGTAATGAATATGTATTTGATTCAACCCTTTTCAATTCATAAAACACGCAACATTTGTTTGATGTAAACGTTTTTTTACAGGTGTTATGGCATCTGGATATCTTCAGACGAAGTTTTCGAGACCTTTCGGGACACGCTTGCATGGCGGAGTCTTGCATCTTTTGTGCTCTCAAGGTAAGTTACTGCCGATTTCCTTAAAAATATTATTACAATAGTTGATTAATTATTATTTTCTGGGTTATTTCAAATTAGTTATTTATGCAGAAAATAATTCCCTCATTTAACGCGGTGGGAAATTTCAATGCTCGATTAAGTAACCAGCCCCAATTTATCACGAACTCGATAATACAAAAAGTGAAATGATCGATAATAAAATAAAAAATGTAATTTCGAGATTGCAATTAACTTTTTCATCAATTATGATTGGCTCTCGATCCACATTACGGTATCTAAATCTAAACTATCCATAAAAAGTTGTTGGATGCAACTTATAATATTATTTATCTATTACACGTGCAAAAGTGGACTTTAAATAGATGGACCATCTAAACATAACATTCAACTGTACAGATGAGAAACTTAAGGTCACAAGCATTAGATTGTTGGTCCACAAGGTATCAAACGCGAATCGAAAAACTTGATTTGAAAGCAAAATGTATGCTGGTTGCGAACGCGCATTATTTTCAATATTAAACATTTATTTACGACGCATTGCCTTTTTATGCATGTAAATTGCAAAAATAAGATTCCAAACATGTTCATTAGAAGTTTATGTCGAACATCGTAATAGGTAAATATTAAAAAAACAACTAGAAATTATGTAATCTACACGTTCTTTACGAACGTGGCCAGGGATAAATATTGCCCAAGGCGGTTTTAAAATTCTCCTAATACCATTTCGATATCGTTCTACACATATTAACAATGACAATAATAAAAATAACAACATTTGTATACTCTATACGTACTACGTGTAGTGTTTAACACAATCGAATATTACTTGGATTTTATTATTCAAATTCGATTTGGTCATTTGATGTCAAACAACGGCACCGAATTCGTATTTATTGCAAAATGAAAGAATTAATGCTTCGAGAATTTAAAAAAGGTCTAATTGTTTAGTTTGCCTTTCAGAAATATGTTTTATTGCATTGCATGCTCTAATAATTTGCTGCTTACACAAAACATTATTCGATGTTAAAGTTTTGCCCAGTTACTTATGACTTCAATCTTTTATTTATTTTATAATTTAAAATTTACAAATGTGTAAATATTATGAATCCTTGAAGTATTCGTAACTTCCACGTTTCATATTCCACTTCATTATGTTTTTGTATTAATTATAAATGCAGTACTTTAATTTTAAAAATTTTAAAAAATAAATTTGTTTTTAATTGACCACTTACACATTAATTTAAAAATGTTGCACCTATCTAATTACATTTTATTTACAAAGTGCTCTCAGCGATATTGAGTTTAATAATGGTATATAAAGATAAACTCGATTAATAGTACTTTAAAAATGTAATTTTGAAGAAGTAATCTAAGAAAAATGGGTTTGTGGGTTTTCGTTACACTTTTTAACCTAAGGTATATGACAGTACAACTGTAACTTGGTTAAAATAACATATTATATGGTAATTCTGCAATCCATTCTCGTAGAAAATTTTCGTTTCAACAGTTTCATTTATTTCGTCATTCCAAAACTACACAAGTACAAATGTTTTGAAAGTGCAAACTAAGTTGCCGAATAGAAAACATCTTTGTGGGGTCGTTAATTTTTGATGATATTTTTGAAGGGAGTTATACCGCAAGTTTTCGTACACTGCAATTCATTATAATAAAAACCGCAAAACTTCTAGAGTGACTCAACTCGAGTTTTCTCTATAATATGTAACTAAAAACCGGTGAAAGATATCATGAAAATGTTTTTGTTTGAGTAAAATTTGTTGGAGTAAGGTAAATACATTTTTTCCGCACTAGTGCGAAAAGGTAATTTTTTTGCACACCGATGTGTTTTATTTTTCCACACATGCGCATTCAAGTCAAATTCTTTATAATATATTAATAATTTATAACTTAATTATATTTAATTCTATAGAACTTATCCCATTATTAACTTCCAATCATCACTGGTGAACAGCTTAACAGGCTGTTTTTGACTTTTAACTCGCTGATAGCGACTAACTCAGATTGCTAGGTAAACCTGTAAGCTAATATAACAAATTATTATAATCTTAGGTTATTCAAAGCAGCAATAGTTTTTAAATAAAAAATGAATTGGAGTTTTTCAGAAAGAACACATTTTTGTTTACCAAATCAAATTTGCAATTAAAACATAAGGTTTTGTTTATTATTATTGAAAAAGGGTGTGTTTACTCGTGAAAATAGTACCTGGTGCTGTTAATTCACACTCCCCTTTGTTTACATAATTTTTAATTTTATTTTACAATATATCGCAGAAAATTATAACACGGCCGGCATCGTTATTTACAAATCGATAAGTTACATTTGCATTTAAGCAGTTGCACTTAAACAAGCTGTTGTAAAATAAATCAGGAATTAGTGCTGATGATTTTTTTTCGGCATATGATTCGTTTTCTTGTATTGCTATGCAGCGACGTCTTACCAACTTATCGATCTAAAAACGACGTCTTGTTATATCAGTATTGACAATTTTATGTAATCTTTCTACGATAAGCATTATTTTTCTTCCTGTATTATTCTGTCATTATGACGTGTGTAAATCTCATATTAACGTCAAACTCAAATGTAAGTAGGTACACTGAAATTATTACTTTACCAAATTATCTTATCAGATAAAATAACATACCTCACGTTCTTCCCTTAGAGCAATAAGCAATGAAGACCAACTAGCTTACTCATTTGAGACTAACGAGAACAAACGCTCTCATGCGTTGCTAAGCAACATATTAAACTTTTGTTTACAATGTTAGGTGGCTAATTAAAAACTGAAATATTGTTGTATTGATGGAGAACTAACAATAGAATAATCGATTTATACGTGGTTCAAGTAGTGTAACTCGATATTAATCATATCAATATTTTAGAAAAACCAAAAAATGCACTAAACACTTTTCAGAACTAAAATGTTTTTAAATTAACACATGTAAAATACACTAATTATAAATTCGCAAACGTTTTCACCATACTATGGCATCATCAGGCGATGAATTAGAAAGAAAACAAAAAAAGGGGGGGGGAATTTTTAATAAATAATCACCCCCCCCTCATTTAAACCTATTCTAGCGCTTGTTTCCCCCCTCTTTTTTGTTATTACTTCAAATATCCCCTTCTTTTCTCAAAGTACTTGCCACCACCACCCCGAACAATACTTAAAAGATTCTCCATCGCCTGATGATGCCATAGTATGGTGAAATTTCACCGTGTAGCGGTTCAATTGCATAATTTTGATCTAAAATAATGTAAGTTAGGAAATTAAATAATTTTATCATAATATGTAATAGTATATTACGTGCCGAGGTGGAAAATGCTTCATTACAGCCGAGCGCTAAGTTAGTTGACTGAGGCGCGAAGCGCCGAAGTCAACTATAAGCGCGACGCTGGAATGAAGCTTGACACCGAGGTATGTATACTATTTTATTCACAATCAGTTTGTAAACAAGAAATAATTAAAAATTGAATTAAATTATACACTGCTTTTCATTTGATTTCACTTTTGAAAATAAAAATTGTTTATCAAGTTAGTATGAAATATTAAAAACAAATTGCTGTTTATGTCAAACAAAAAATTTGTGTTGACAATTGGCAAATATTATATTAGTAACAAATTTACAGATTTGTTTCGTGTTTTTAATATTACTGCTTAAATAATTTTTAATTATTCTGGCTAAACTTAAACGTCTAAAGTAACTAAAATAAAATTAGATTATAATTTAGCTTGCACTAAATTTGTATATAAATTGTACTTGATACTTGACATAACCTTAACTAAATAATTTGACGCATATTTTTGGTTAGTTTCTTTTCTTGCCATCCATGCGACATTGCAGGTCGGGAAGTGGCCACTTCCCAACCTGGGGTAGGTTGGAAAGTAAAACAAAATAGCTTTTTGATTGGTTGGCAGTGAAACTAAATAATAAACTGCTTCCCAACTTATTAAAAGTCAGGAATGTATCGATTACTAACCGATTGTGAATAAAATTTTTTAACTATTCAGTAATAATAGTAGAACATAATATATTTTTGTATTTAGTTTGAATTCATGGTCTTTTGAACCACTCACATGAAACCACTCGAAATGGATCCTTCTGTACATTAAATTTTTTAAAATGCTTAGTTTAACGTTTAATTGGCAATTTTTCTGTAGAGATAGCGCTAATAGAGCCATAATTTTATCTTGATGTGGAGAGTGCCACGAGCAGCGGTCAAGGGCACCACGAAAACTTATTTTATAATTTAATTAAGCGGGTAGACCACCACGGAGCGTATTCAATACTTATAATATATTATATTCGAAATATATGAAATATATTCCAATTAGAAAGCAAAATGACGACACGAACCGTTGACCTTTTTGGTTTTTATATTATCAAGTTGTAGGTGCGTGTTTAAGGTTCAAATTGTATTTTCGACACGCATTTTTAGTTGTTTGTGTAATAAATTTAAGCCAAAATTTTCTAATTTGGAAAACTCTTACTTTTTAACGATTTTTAAGTGGAAATTGCTAAATTTGGGTAAGGTAGAAGACCTCATGTTTATGGGATAGTGGGATCTGAAAAATAAAAACAGTGAGTCATTTTGATTTCTTCATTTGGAGAAGGAGAATATCGATCGCAGCTTCATTATAAAATAATTAAATGGCACAAATTATATCTAGCCCGATTTTTTTTAATATGATGAGTAATCAACTTTTTTGAATTTACTATTATAATTTTAAATTCTCTCCGAAAAAGTACGATATAATTGAAATTAGAAATTACTGTGAATATTTTTGTGTTTAAACATTCATAACGTAAATAATTGATCGACTAAACAATTTCGAGGTATGCGGTGTAATTCCGTTTAATTGAATATTTGCAGTAGGAAGTTTATTGGGGCACAATAATAATTTTTACGAAACAATGAAAAACAGGAAACGAGAATCCCGTACTGTATTTATTGTAACATGATTTATAAAATAATTTATTCTACATTATTTGTCAAATATGAACTTTTTCGTGTTTTTTGCGGATTATTTGGACATTTTTATTTAAATTCTGCTTTAATCTATAAGTCAATATCCGGTTATTTCAAGAGATGCTTTTAAGGCGTTTAGGAAAATTTGTACGTTACAGGAAGTGTCTACTTTAAAAGGAAATCGACGTAAAGTACTCGTCAGGTATACCTCAAAGTGGACTATATTTATTACGTACAGAATAAAAAGTCTATAAATTAGTGTCACTCTGTATTTATACACCCACTGATCGTCTGACAAGATAAAATTATTTTAAACGACTTTTTAAAAGTATTTAGGCTGGGTTAAAGGACTTCTACAACTTGAAGTTTTAAAAGTTTAAAAAAAACTATATACATAATATAATATTATATTTATTTTCGTTTATTAATTATCGAGAGTAAAGAACACATTACGTAACCATTTAATAATTGATTATGCGGTCACGTTAAATTGGCAATCCACTTTTTAATAATGTTTTGAGGTTCGAGATAATTAGTTATTAATTAATTTTCAGGCGAATATGTAAAATTTAATTAATTTCTGTCGTTTATTTCACAATCTTTTTCCCCGGTCATGAAAAATCTTATTAAGTTTTAATAGTTTTATCAACAACTGATAAAAACTTTCCAAGTTTCAAATTTACACGTCTTTGCATTCATAACGTGCATTTATTTCCGTGCTTTTCAAAAAAACTAACAGAATATTTAGAAAATATTAAATGTCAGTAGTTTAAAAAGAAAATCTCCAATATGTGTGGAATGCCAACAGGTGTGCAATTATAGTAAAATTGGTTAAATTGCAGGTAATCATTATTACGTAATAATTAACAGAATAATTAAGTAAGAGAGAAATTAAATTCATCTCGTTAGTCCTTTTTTTAGTTCATTAGTTTGTAAAGAAATAAAATTAATTCAAAATTATTATGTGAATATGAATTGGTTGAAAACAAATTTAAAATAACTAACATATTAAGAAAAAAATGACCCCTTGAACATAATTTAATGTACATATAAATAAATATCAATATATATATAACATACCTAATGGATAGTACACAAAATATAAAATAAAGTAAAATATAGAATAAATTGTTGCTTTCGTGAACTTCAAAAATAACATAAATTATGATTACGCAATTGCAATTAATTTAAATTTTAAATAGTAGCATAAATTAATTGCAAATTGTACGATATATATAATATATCATGTAATACCTACATATATGTAAGTAATAACGCGTTTTTTTCTAAATCAGGACGAATTTGTCTCATGCGAACTGGATCCCCAGTTATAAAATTATTCAAAAATTACAGGAAGTAATCAATAACTTATTGAATAAGTTACCAGCTTAGATGCATAAAAAATGTCACAATTTTAATTAAATCATTGTGACATTACCTGTTAAATCAGGTAATAGTACTTACATTTTTTGTTAATTTTGTTTTACTTTATCCTCTGCTACTCTATAGTTATTTTGTCATTGCAGTAAATGGCAAGGCTGAAGTTACATCATCATTATTAAAGAGACATCATTTAAATTTTTAACAGTAGAAAATTATATTCAAACTGCCCCCCTCCGATCTATCGCCATCGACTTCCTCAAGAAAGACTAATTTTTATTGCAAAATTTGGTGAAAAATGTTTTCTGCATAAATGAACAAATAAATTCATCATAGTTTACATAATTATTTGCATTGTCGTGCTATGTGGAGATCAATGCCAAACCATTAAGATGTTCTTAGACCATTACTTGACCGCATATATTTTTTAATTATTTTTAATTTGGAAATGCTTCTTTCTCCAAAAATAGCGTTTTCGCCGTTAGGGCAAATAGGATATGTTCTACAGGCCGTAGCAATGGCAGCCCAAAATATTAATTAAATTTAATAAGGTAAAAGGTATTAGATATTGATAGGAACTTGGACGTTCATTCTTTGAATGTGGTTCAATAATGATTGCCTAATTACTCTTGTCGCACCAGCAGCCACTGTGTGCATATTATACATTATTTTTGTATATTATTATGTATTTCTTCTACAAGAGTGAAAGGTACTCATTTAATAAGATCAATCACATAACATTCATACAAACTTTTGATTTTTGAAACCAAAAAACCTGTGTTTAAATACAGTTGTTATACAAGTATACATTATAATAGTTACAAGACCAATATAGTGTAAAATTGTTAATTATCCACTTTACACCATGAACTCAAAGAGTAAAGTTAGTAACTTAGGCAGCAGTCTCACTACAGCCATCCATCGCCTACAACAAATTGAATTGGTGTAAAAAATAAATAAACCACTTTGAAAACTAAATCAAATTCGAGTATTGGAGTGTTCACAAAGAGATTGGTTGTATTGTATAGTACATTATAATAGCTTGCAAGAACTAATCAAATTCTAGCATCTATACTCAGTGGCGTAGTTAGATGGAAGAGAGCCCCGGGGCAGAGAATATACTAAGGCCCGTAACCATTGTACAAATTTAACCTTATAAAAATTATTTTAATATTATTTAGAATTGGAACATTCACTATTGTTATTATTATTGTAGATTATAGTTACATCAAAATTATTATAATTTAATAATTAAATTATTAAATTTTCTCAAGAAAATAGTTAGAATAAACCGAGGATCCCGGGGGTCCCCCGAGTGCCCCGGCTTGCTCTATAATAGCTACGAAACTGTCTATACTACTCTCTTTCTTAGGCTTTAATTTGATTGGTCTAACAATACAATCTGTACGCGAATGATACTTTCCTGCACATTTGATTGGGCTTTTATCATATTGTTTTATTAAAATATAGTTTTTTAAATAACGAGCTTTTGCAGGGATAATAAATTACAACAATTATTTAGGGAAACAAGTACAAAATTAATATTCAAAGATTTTGTAATTGTTATAAAGTTAATTCCCATGAACTGTAAATTCCCATCAACTACTTTTTTATCCAACGATGAAGATAGTGCGGTGAACACTCACGTGTTAACTTTATTGAAAAGAAAAGAGCAGAAAAATTGAAATCGTTCAACCAGTTATGATTATGAAAAGAATTAGTGCATTTAGTAGTTCTCAATCGGGGTTGATTAGGTTACAGAAGAAGAACTATGAGGCACTTATGATCTATTGCTTAAAAGGCTTGAAAACCATTTGACTTAGACTAATGACGCTAGATTTTGATCTTCCTACAAACTTTTCAAGTTGAATGACACTTCCTTTGTTTTATTATTTTAATTTACGTAGTTTAACTTTTTTGTGGGAAAGTTTAAAAAGCACTTCGGTAATCGATAAGGTTTTTCCATTTTTTCAGTCTGAGTCCAAACATTTTATGGTATAATGGAAGACTATTACCACCAATTCATACTCGAAATGAATCATTAAAGAGAGATTGTTAATGTAATGGGCTTTTAATAATTTCTTCATAGTTCATGCACAATTAATAATTAAGTAACATTTCGAACATATAAAATTTTTATTGATTTAGTCAACTATTAAAATTCGTATGATTTTTTAATGATTTCTAAAGCTTTTTATGATTCATCTCGCAGCTAATAGTTCTTTATGTAAAAGTTTAAAAAAATTACATATAATTTGAAGTAATGCCGAGATGGTTATCCATTATTGCCACGAACTTCCGTTGAAAATAAAAAATATGAATTTTTATTGACTGACAAAGCTTTAACGCAAAGTCTCACGCTAATATTCCAGCCATTAAGGCACTTGCTTCTTCCGAAGTCGAATGAACTTCTTTCACATTCGATTGATTTTCTCCTAAATACTAAATAAATCAATTTTAAAGTTTCATTTGTGGTTTGTCACACTTGGATTGTTAGACAGCATTCATCGTGGTTTTTGCAAGAAGTCAAACTAGAGCTAGACATTAATTTACAATACTATAAGGAAAATCCAGCTCCTATAAATAGTCTCATAGTAAATTTCCAATAATCAAAAAAAATTGGTGAAGCAAAATTCCAGTTTAATAAAAAAAGTTGTTCAAAAAAAGGTATAGTAACGTAAACATATAAGAAAACTTAAGTGTTACCGTTCATATTACGTTTACCTGCATTTAAACTTATGGGTTCGTAGGAAGTAGTTTACCTGTTGTTTTGCAAAGCCCCCACGTTCAGGTGCCTTGACTTGTCTATTGAAAGTCAGTTCTCGCGGAGCTATAGTGAAAGGTGGCATGGAAACACCAAGTTACCTCGCTTTAAATAAAATAAGTTGTGTTTGGGGTCATCATGATTAACAAATTCAGGTATAAAAAACCACCAGTGGTCCAGGATAATAAGGATACAGTGTTAGTGAATAAGGATAACGTTGAATTATGTAAAAATAGTGAGATAGAAAACGCAAATGTTACCATTTTGGATGCAGAGACAAAGAAGAAACTTAAAGTAAGTTTTTGGATAAATTTGGCGCCATAACGGTTTCAAGTGCCTTCTTTGTTGCTTGTCTGTTGTCAATGTGAATTTTGCGTGTCGCGTGGAAGATAATAATAGTCTCCGTGTTTTGCTTTAAAATTTAACGACATTAAAATTACCGACAATGGCATGAAATGTACAAAGCCCTTAATATTAGTTCGGTACATTATGTCGATGTACCTTTAAATTTCGACTTCCTCCAAATCGTACAAGTTCATCCAATGCTGAACTTTGATGCTATCTTCTTCATAAAGTTAAAATCGATATTTCATTTTAATTAAACCGACTGAACTGTACTTTTAATTAACAATTCATTATTTCGTTTCCACTTGGTTTAATATTTCCCAATTGTTAATTTTAGGCACCGGCATAAAAATAATTGTATTTAAAGTGATTTTTCTGAATCTTAATTCGACTTTCGATTGCACGCATTATCTTACCTGATAAGGCTACGCAATCGCATCCGAATGGGACTCGATTTTCGTATTTTTTAACATATTTTATTTTACAATTCCAACAAATTTACATTTTTTAATCACGATTTATTTAAATAAATTTGCAGATGTAATCTCGGTGGAAATGTCGTTACCCGCAAATTTGAGTTAATCCAAGCCCACATTATATAATCAATTTTATTCATTTGCTTGATGAATATTTCATAATTTCTTCTAATAGACTTTTTTAAACAAATTTAAAATAAAATTAAGTCGAGAGAAAACGTTATTAAAAATCTTCAGCAAACAGGTTGTTAATCCGAAAATAAACTGATGTGCCCTAGAACACGTATGACTTATTACTAATTTTTAAAATCGCCCCTGGCATAATACCATTGCATCTGAGAATTAAAACCTACTAACAGAACTTGTCTTGTTACTTCAGGCTATTTATTATTTCTTTAAAGATGAGTATGCAATTGATGGAGAAGAGAAGTAGGTTGCACGTAACGGGGATAATCTTTGAACTTTTAACGATGACAATTTTAAGAAGTTATACTTGTGTTGTGATCCTCGCCATCATATTTTTGAAAACTTGCCGTCCAATATGCAAAAAAAACGATCCAACGTTTTCATCATACCATGACATCATCGGGCGATTATTTGCAAATATCCTTCCTGTTTGCCCAAAAACATTGACTTGACCGGTATGCAGTTTTGGGATACTCGGTTCGGATTTTGTTTTCAAATTGATTAATTGATCATTAAAATGACGGAGAAGCTTGGATCGAATGGAAAAATGTCTCAAAGTCATTGAATCAACAATGACTAAGAAATTGTTCCAGTTTTTCTTATTTATTTATTTATCTCCTGCCAAGATTTATGCAACACGATTGTGTGATATCTAAATCAATTAGAATGAACTCATAATCTTTTGCTGAGCTAATGTTAAAAGAGAACGTTACGATCGTGACCCGAATTAAAATCGCTACTCAAGTTAATCAGCTTAATGATTTATCAATAGAAAGACAATTTTTTCCAGTTTGACGATAATAAATTAAGGACTTAAGATTGAAACGTGAACTAAGCTTTGGTTTGATAGATTTATGTAAAATTTTTAACAGAAAGTCACGATTTCACTAACCATAAACTGCCCATGCACTCCTCATACCATTTCGTGGAATCGTTAAATATTTACGGACCTGATTCACAAAGGTATTTCCTGTAGCAGATATTTTCTTCGAGATTACTGAAAGAGTTCGCAGAATTGCAAAAATTCTTTGTTCCAACTCTAGAAGGTTAAGAACTGAAGGCTACAAGGTGACATAATGGCAGGCTTATACCATTGGCAATAAATTTTCAATCGATGACGGCTACCAGCGCATACCTCACAGTCTTGCAATTTAATTTTTACATTAATTAATTGAGTAAGTTACGGTGTATGATATTAAAAGAAAAATGATTTAAAAAACATTCCGGCAATTATCTTCTCTTAAAATTCACTTTTTGTATTATACGTTGGTACCGTTAAGCGTAGCCTACTTTGCTAACCACCGACATGCTTCGTTTATACATAAATCCATCCAAATGTATGTCGCCGTTTGAACTTATAACTGAAGATAATGTAAAATTACTTAACTAATGGATATTCATTCCAGTAATTATGAAAACTTTGCATACAAATTTAACTCCATCCAGACATACCTTAATATTTTCGTTTTTCCTTACAGGAATTGTTTTCCCAATTGCAATTCTCCAATGAGACTGCCTTACCTCCAGATGCTCTCAGACGAGCCCTGGCCGAAAGCTTTTACGATCAGCAGCGTTTTCAGCTGGGATTCATGGATGACGCGGCCGAATGCTTCGAAAACATGCTTCTTCGAATCCACATGCACATAGCACATGGAGAAGCCGAAGACATGTGCAATGCGAAACACTGCATACCACATCAAAAATTTGCAATGACTTTGGTAGAACAAAGTGTATGCGGAGCCTGTGGTGCAACTTCGGAACCACTACCGTTCACTCAGGTACGGCTGTACTTATTTCTTCCAAATAACCAAACTAACATTATTTTTATTATGTAGATGGTACACTACGTTTCTGCATCGGCTCTAACTTCGCAAGCTCGTCAAAACTCTTCCAATACTTTTCAAACGAATTTAGATCCATTTGGTCAACTTTTACGAAAAGCCGGTGGAATGGGAGATATCAGAGATTGTCCCGTAAGTAATAATAGTTCAAATTGCCACTTTATTCTACAACAATTTTTTATTTTTACAGAGTTCTTGCGGCAGCAAAATTCAAATTCGTCGATCCCTGATGAATCGACCCGAAATAGTATCCGTTGGAGTCGTTTGGGATTCCGAACGACCAACTTTGGAACACATTATGGACGTTTTTGGTACGATCGGTACAACTCTTCGACTAGCAGATGTATTTTACAGCGTAGTCGATAATCGCTGGGGAAATTCGACGCTACACACTTTAGTCGGCGTGGTAACCTATTATGGAAAACACTATTCCACATTTTTCTTTCACTCAAAACTACGCGTCTGGATTTATTTTGACGACGCCACGGTTCGAGAAGTTGGTCCAAAATGGGAACAAGTTGTAGAAAAATGTCGTCGAGGGCGATATCAGCCATTATTACTTCTATATGCTGTTCCTAATGGTACACCGGTAAATACTGAAAATGCACCAAAACAGTCGACTCCATTTTATAATGGAAAAGTATTGAAGACACCTTCGCAATCGTTATTACGTCGATCGGTAACTCCAAGTCCCGAGAAACCGAATGTTGGTAATACCCGACGCGCGATTACTCCAAACCCGGAAGGCAGCTTCGTTCAAAAACAGCCATTGTCATGTGCCAATAATGAATATCAAAATTTATCGGTAATTCAAGATAATTTATACGGAAGTAAGAATGTACGCGATATAGACGTGGTAGATGGAGAAATTACAAAAGAACCCGAATATATCACTAGAAGAAAGGTGGAAAACTTGATGTGTGCTCAACAAAATTCCAAAAACCAAATACATCGAACGCTCAGTAATGGTTCATCGTCTGGTTTAGAAGGTATTTGCGTGCCAGAACATTTAAATATACCACGACGAAGAGATTCCGGAAATTGGAGCGGCGATCGCAATAGTGCATCGTCTTCGTCGTCCACGACAATGGAAAATCCATATTCGTACTTGTTGGGTAAACTTCCTCACACCAACGGCGGAAGCATACCTGGAAGTCCTACTCGCGGAAAAAGTGACTCCTTGAGTGGAAGCAGTGGTGTATTCGATGCTGGTTACGATTCCTATTCCATATCATCAAACGATAGTTCCGCTATGGCAACCGTCCAGCATCTTATGAAACAAGGACACTTGGCAAAAATTCCAGAAGATTATGGCAATCAAGCTACACAACAGTTTTCTGTTAGTTGTGATGTCCTTTGCGATGAAGCCGACGAATTATTAAATAAATCACGTCAAATGGAAGACGAACATGATTTAGTCTTGGCTCTTGCATTATGCAACGCAGCGGCGACAAAAGCTAGAGCAGCCATGAATGCGCCATATAATAATCCACAAACGCTCACTCTTGCACGAATGAAGCACAACACTTGCATTATGAGAGCGAGAAGTCTACACAGGCGTATAACGCAAACACAAACGCCGACTTCAAATGATCTTCATCCCGAAATTAGACACACGCGCGAAGGCAGTAGTGGAAGTGGACGGCATTCGAGACAAAGTTCGCGGGATAAAGGCCAACATTCTAGACAAAGTAGCAAAGAATTGTTAGTGATTCCCGCACAAGAAAAACCAACAGTTCAAACAAAAAGCATAGAAATTTACGCAACTTTACCGAAAAAGAAAGGTTTATTGAAAAGCAAATCGAGTTCCATAAATATTGACGACGATGAGGACTACATTATGCGCGATAAACCGGTAGAAAGGGAATCGCGTAGTTTATTGTCACGAGTTCGAGGCAAAGACGATTCGAAAGTAAAAGAAAAAAGATCGCGCAGTGAAGATAGGAATAAAATATTCCGCGATTTTTCGATCGCACCCGGTAACATATTTTCAAACGTCAAGGATACGCTGAAAAAAGAAAAGTCTAAAGAAGAGGAAGATAAAAAAGAAAAAGATAAGTCTGGTAAAAAACAGCACAAAATTAGAAGGAAACTTTTGATGGGCGGTTTGATCCGCCGTAAAAACAGAAGTATGCCTGATTTGACTGAAGGTAATCCAGAAACGAAGCCAATAAATGAAAAGGAAAAGCGCGTTTTGTCAGTCGATGATAGTAGTGTTGGAATAAAAGGTGGTGAAAAGATTAGTGCCATGAGTGGTTATTTATCGGAAGGCCATTTAGAATTCACTGGAAATTGTGCCAATCCTAATTTGGAACGGAGTCGTCTCATGAGAAAAAGTTTTCACGGCAGTGCCGGTAAGGTTTTGACTGCCGCCAAAGTTCCCCCTCCTCCACCAATACGAACGACATCCCAACTTACAAATAATAAAGGCGAAGAAAATATGGACATCAAGATGGACTCGGCAATGTATAGCTCTTCGAATGAAATTCAGTATTATCAAAATCATGTTGATCAAAATGTACAATACATACATCCAAATTATGACGGAAATCATAACATTTACGATTCGTACAAACGCAATATGGCTCAGCAAAACATGGTGGTAACCCATGCCGATGTACACCAAGAACAAAGTCCCTTAAAATTAAATCAATGTTTAGTTAAGCCAATATGTAGCCAAGTGGATAGTGGAATTGATGAAGTTGATTGCCTGCCTCGTTTTGTAAAGCAAAATATGGATTTACCTCCATATCCAAGCCCAGCTGGTTCAATTATTCATTCTCGACAAGGAAGTGCCGAATTTCCAGCACCACCTCCACCGTTAGACCTTTCGGCTTTAGACGAACATTTACCTGCCGAAACGAGAACAACAACTCCTCCGCCTCCACCTCCGGAAGGTTTACTGGCACAATTACAAAATAAAAGGTTAGAAATATTGTCTAACGATCATCAATTGAAATACCTGCCAGAAACGAAATCTTCTGGCGATACATGGCTGAAAGAACTACAAGCAAAACAAGAGGCTCTTAAAATGAAAAAGACTAATGACGTTGCTCCTAGTGTAGGTGTAGATGTAGTTAATACTCAAAGATATACTCCAGGTGAATTGGCGCGTATGTATTCTACCGATTCCATAAAAAGTGAAAACTCGAAAATTTCTACAGTTAAAGATTTGGCGTCGAAATTTGAAAGCAGTCAAGTTCCTACGAATAATATAAATGCTCTTCAAGCCAATCACCTGAAATTGGCCACTTCTGTACAACAAGAACAACACTTTCCACCGCAATTTTCCCAGAGCTTCAGAAATAAATGTGAAAGTCCGATAAACACTGGTGTGTTGTCGTTGAAGAAGCGTGACGATAAAGATGCCATAACAGCCAATCAAATAGCTGCCGAAATCGATGAAGTGGAAAAATTAAGTGCTGCAGTTAATAATACATTAAACAGTGGTGGAAACGACGAGATTGCTAAACGGAATAAACCTATGAAAAAGAAGAGCGTTTCCTTTTGCGATCAAGTCATTTTAGTGGCCACTGCTGATGAGCAAGAAGACGATGCATACATACCAAATCCAATTTTGGAACGTGTTTTGCGTACTGCATTTACAAAATCTGACGATGAATCCGAAACTTCCGAAAAGAGTAGTAATATTATTGTACAACAGAACGAGATTAAAATGCAACATCAAATACTTCCAGCACAAGATATACAAATTCGACCGGTCGAAAACAGGGTTGTTTACGGTCATCAGGAAAATGGATATGTCAGAAGAAATTCTGTCGAAAATTTACTTTCTCCTTCTATCAATGTTCCTAGCGTACCACATTATAACAACTTGGTTGAAAAAGATTTAGAATTAGCTCAATCGTATGGCAATAACTCTCAAATGGGCATTCCAAATCAGCAATATCTTTCGCCATGTGATCCAATTAAACCTCAATATTTGCAACAGTCTCCTTCACAGCACATGATTTCCAACAAACCTCCCCTATATCCCCATCATCAGCAGCAGCAACAACAACAACAACAACCACCACCACCACCAGAATATCAATATCAAAGAGAGCAACGCGAATATTCCCACTTGCCCAGAAATAATTATAATGTTAATCTTCAACATGTAAGAAGTTCGCCAGTTCCTCAATCTTATAATCCAGGATATTCACAAAATCCACAGTATCAATCTCCTCTGCCTCAACAACATATAAATCAACCTGTTTATCAGCATCCGCCTCCTCCTTTACAAGTAAATCAACAAAACCAAAATCCCATGTATTCTCATCAGATGCGTCCATTACCAAACACTCAGCAGCAGTATTATCAACCTCCAGCTCAACAATATTCTCCCTATCAAAGAATACCTCTTCCATGTCACGAAAATTACAACAATCAACCGAATACTTCTGTTTATCAGAGAGTTCAAAACTGTGATAATCAACAATGTAATCCTCCTAATGGTGCATATCCCGTTTATCAAAGAGTGCCAAATATGCATCAAAATAATTCACCTTATCAGCCCGTACCGCATTACCCGCCATATCAAAGTGTACCGACCACAAATCAAGCAATTGGAGGAGAAAGCCAACGTCCACGAATGGAAGAACCAATTCAAAGGCAGCAATCGGTCCCCTACCAACTTTCCCCGTATCAGCACGCATTGCCTCCGAAAGTGCCTTTACAAAAAAAGACTGTTAGTTTCGAGCCCGGTACAAAAGGGGGAGCAGAATCTCCCACTCCTAAAGCCGTAGTTACACCAATTATTGTGAATCCTAACATGAATAATAATAAGAGTGCAAATATGAACAAAATAAAGTGTAATTTGTGCAGAAAAAAATACGTCGTTTCCGCAACTTTGTACTGCACAGATTGTGAATTTTATATGTCTAGGTTTAAGCCCAAAAGTTAGTATTTAGAATAAAATATTTTTTTACAAAGAATTGTGATATAAAATAATGTTCAAATTAGATTGTAAATTTTTTTGTAAAATTTTAATACTGTGTATTTTTGTAAGATCTCAACATTTTTATAAGATGTTTATTATATAGAGCTTTTATTAATGTAAAAATAAATTTAAATTATTTTTAAATTTTTATAATTAAAATATAAATTCACTTTTAGTAAATTGTGGTTACTTTATTATTTATTTAGTTTTAAAAGTCGACATTAAAAAGAGCTTTCTAGGTAAGTTACTTCTAATTTGGGTTAATAAGTACAACTTAAATTTATTCAAATGTTACCTCTGAGAAAAGTAAACCGCGCCGTCTATGAACATGAATTAGTTAGTTAACCTCACTTTGCAACTGTCACAATACTAATCCTGAAGTTTGTTTAAATAATAATTAAATTAATTTTGATAATAATATCCGAAATTATAAGCAACAAATTAAAAGAATGGAGTAATGCTGTTACCTTTTTGAAAGAAAAATTAACATTAAATTAAGTAATTATCACCTTCCCGATCTGGAAATCCAATTTTTAAACTTTTTCTGTGATACGAAAATCAATGTAACTAGAATAATTATTATTATTTTCTAAACGAAATCTGTCGACTGTTGCAAATATAAATCTTAGATGGCAGCATACGTTCGGGATCCTAAAAATTTTGTTGATGGTACCAAAACAGAATTCTCTCTTATCACTGTCAGTATGACGTTAATGGCGTAAGCGTGTTGGTGTTGGTCACGTTCTTCCGACTAAAAACAGTTTATATTTGTTAAAAATGACTGCGACTGGTGTTTTACCATCTTACCAAAGATTTGTGAATGGTGTGCCCGTGCCGTTTTCTAGAAAATCGTTTAGACCGCGTGAAAAATATGTAATAATTTTAGTTTTTCTAACATTTGGGTTAGTGTGTTTTGGTACATTCTTTTTTCTTCCCGAATTTAAAGGTTCTAAAAGTACAGCGGATAGTGTATATAAAGTGTACGATAAGATAAAAAGAGCTGGTCCGGAATTGTTAATTCCACCGCCTCCACACCTGGAGGACGACAAAGACACTGCCAAATTGTTAAGGCACGATGACGATGGTCTCGATCCCCACGTCATCGACGATAGAGCCAAACTCAAAGCTAAAATTGAACAGGACGATCAGCTGAAGGTCCTCGAAAGACCCGACATGGGTCTAAATAACAAGAAGACGTCCTCGACAACCCCAAAGGGCGATAAGGGTAGAAAAAGTAATTCCATAGAAGAATCGGTGGTTAGAAGAAACGTAGAAGGAAACTTTGTGATTGCAGCTGGAAGTATCGTCACTGTACCTCCAGCATACAGGGAACGTTATCCAAAAACCACGGGCGGCGAAGACGAAGATCCCGATGTAAGAGAGAGGCGCGATAAAGTTAAAGAGGTAAGTTGTACGATTTATGAATGTTTATAATGCACTTAATGGTTATATACACGGAGATTACTTATATTTTGATTACATTCCTGCCGAGCTCTCGGTGACACGACGAACGGCCTTGTCTCTCTCTTTTCAGTGGCAACAACTAAGTACGTGGAGTTTTAAAAATTTTAATTTAGGGTATTTCCACCATATTTTATATTGAAAACTTTCCGCGATTGGTATGGTAAACTGGAAGGAGTGCTAGTAACAGTTACGTAATTTGTTTACTTGATTAACAACAAACTGTAATTTAGAAGAGTATCCAATGATGATGTACACGGAGATACACATGGTTGCATATTTTTCGGTGATATGCAATTTAATTTTTTATAAAAATTGCAATTTTTGGTAAACAGGTTTTCGGCGAGTCAATTTTGGTTTTTATAATATACTTTGATGTTGTATAACAGCAGTTTTAAATTACACGTGGGACCAATTTTGGGACCTTTGTTTTGCAAAAATAATTGAATTTTGTGGAAACGGAAACGTTTATATAATTTGGAAAACCGTGTGTTCGTGTTTTATTCAAGTTACCCATGGTAAAAAATTAAAACACGTCCGCAATGACTTTTGCTATTATGCACCTTTCTAGACTTTTTCATTTATCTACCTGGAATGCCGTTTATCTCGTCTCGTCATAAGCGAGTGCAGAACCGACCTATTTTTTGTTAATAGTACTTCAACGAGGCAGAAGTACCCAAAGTACCACATTACAGGCGATGAAATCGAATATAATTACAGTGGGCAAGTAATTCAACCAGATCCTCCTTTATATCCGAAATCTCAAAAGTTCAAGTTCGGTGAAGTTTCTGAAATTTAGGTTGGGAATGGGAAAAATAATTTGTAATCTGCCAGTACAAAGTATCAAAGTTTACACTTGATAAACTTAGAGATAAGGTTTTGCATAAGTATTAGGGGAAATTATAAATTAAATAAAACTAATTGTTCACGAATATTCATAGATATAATTTATTCATACAGCGTACAGTCCTATGAGTTTTGATTATTCGTAGACAACGGCTGTATGTATTGTAGTCGGCATATTGTATTGTACTCTCTAGTAATTATTCGAAACCAATTATCATATCACATAGAGATAACCCCGTCGAGTGGTCTTTTAAGTTATATTTACAAGGAACCATCAAAATAGATTACACGTGTAGTATTTTTTAAAATCATATTTTAGTGTTCTCGAGCGCTTCATCCTAGTGAATCGTCCTTCCGTCTTGGTGAAATTCGTAAAGAAGGATCAAATTGATGTGTAACATTTTGTGGGAAAAGCATACAAATCTGTTTTCTTATAAGAAAGCAACCGCAATAATGTTACATCCAATATATTTTTAATTTTTTTATAATATTGACACACTCGAAATACGTGCTTAATCGGTGTTCACACTTATTTGAAATTCATTTTCTTAAATCATCAATCTATCGTTTATTTTGCGCAAAAATAAGTACCTAAAAGAAATTACCGCAAATCTCGGAAAATATGTAAAAAAATTTTATTACATTTTCTCGTTACTTTTACACCTATGCATTCAGGTACTATTTCGTTTATTTTAAAAATCAAATACCTTTCGCTACGCGTAAATAAATAAAGTATACCTTAAGTATCCTCTAATAATAAAATATAACGGGTTTCGGCGAGGACATTCTTTCGCCAACTCGTTTATTACAAATCCGGTCAATTTGTTTCGTTCCCCTTAAATTTTTATGTGGTTTACCGCTGAAATAAATTTGCCGGTAAAAAGTAAAGAGAGCTACTTGATTTAAATTGCAGCAAATTTTTTCAAAATAAAAAAAAACCAAAATTGGAATTACGTGGAAATCTATTCACAAGCCGGCGCTTTTTATTTTGGCATTATAAAATGCTAATTTTTATTGCACGAAAACCATACATACCAATTTTCAATTATTTTAAAATTATAAAAAACGCGGAAGGTAATTTATGTATCGAAATTATAATTTGATTTCTAAAGGCAATCGATTACTTCTTCAATAAATGATTTCACTTTTAAAATTGTGTTATTTCGTGGTCATAAATCAATTTGTACACATTTTCAAGTTAGAAGGGTCACTGCGTTCTAGATTGGAAAAAAACAATTGATTAAGGACCGAGTTTGTAATGGTAGCATAAACCTGGTATAATGTTATCCCAGCATAACGATTGTTGGTAACAATGGTTATATCATAATTATCCGACGATTAATTTATCATAATCGGTCGATATTATTGATCACTTCGGGAAAACTATGCAATTAAAATATTCACGATGGCAATATACCAAATTTGATTACGTGTTTTTAAGCACACCGAAATGGTCATTTAGGTATAAATGATCATTAAAAAATTAGCATTAAGCCAATGGGGTCTACGACTATAAATTCTTGCCCAATATTATCCTGTCCGATAATTTCCAATTTAAAAAAATATTTTTGTGATAAAATTATTCATTAAAAACATCCCTGTAATAGCCAGAATTCGAAAATTGTGATTCTTAAAAGACGGGATCTTGGAGTCGCTCTACCTATTAAAAAATTCCTGTAATAGCCAGAACTCGAAAATTATGAATCTTAAAAGATCGGATTTTAGAGTCACTCCAATCATTAAAAACATCTCTTTGATAAATCAGGACTCAAAAATTATGAATCTTAAAAGACAGAATTGTTGTTTTTAAGATAAATATAATAAAACACTTAAACACGTTGCTGCTAATTGTTAGAAAGGATATTATTGCTCAGAATTTTTTTGGAGAAAGTTACTATTGGACAGGATAATACTGTGTAAGGATAGTATTGGATAGGATATGTTTAGACGGACGCCAATGAGTTTTCGCAAATGAATCAATTGAACCTTATTTTGTTTTAATAATATTTTTTGAACTCTTAATTTTTAAATCGACTTTAGTCTTGAAATAAACAAAACTTACATAAAAATCGACACCCAACAATCTACATAAAATAAGAATCAGGTCTGTAAAATGCTAACTTTTTAATACACAAGCACGCCAATATTAAATTGACGAATGAAGGATTAGAATTAGGATGAATTAGGATTAGCTTCTTTTCGAAATAATTTTCGAAAGTCGAAAATTCATTTCGACTCCAAACCAATACCAAATAGAAATAATAGATAATTTATCAAATCAAGTTGAACGTAAAAACTAATATGCGATTTCATAATATTAAAGTTGAAGTCTTTCCTATGCGAAGAAAGGGAGTCTTCAAAATACACCACCAGCCCGCACTGGACGGTATTGTGAAATTTTTACCTCAAGGAGTAAATATTTTGAACATTTTTTGGTTCAACTAAAACAATTTCGGATCTTTTTTCCTATTTGTTCAGCTATGAATCCTTCGTTTTTCTCTTCGTTCAAATTTTTAACTTTGTGACACTTGTTCCAAATAAACGAATAGTGTTGTACTTACTTTCAATCATTATGATCGACTTTTTTGCCTTTTTTTAATGTGTATTGTCCTTCCTGAAGTAAAGAACTGTTCTATATTTGCATTATAAATAAGACTTGCCAATTAACAGAACTTCAAACTCAAAAAAAAAAAATACATACAAGGTTTCTATACCTCTATTTAATTTTTTCAGCGCTTATTCAAGGTATAGATAACTAATTAAAAGCCCCGGAAGGCGAAAACCACATTATGTGCCTATCGATTCTGAAGAATATCGGTAGATTATACAAGTTGGATACTTATTGCACGCGATTGTCAGCGCATGAGTGATGATGATTGGCGTTTGAATATTTTCAGCAACAATAATAAAAGCAAAGCAATGATTTTCCAAAGGAACAAGCAAATTAAAAAGATGAAAACGTGTCAACTGCAGAGATTTTTAAACTAATATATTGTGTATTTTGATAATAAAAGCCTTTCTATATGTATTGAAAGGCCTTAAGAGTTAATATTTTAATGACAACCATACATCGCTCCACTAATATGTCGCATGTTTGCAATTATTTCGAGTGCCATGAAAATATTGTACCAATTACCTGGAAATAATTAAAATTGCAATTATAAAGTGTGCCACGATTTACATAGGTCACAAAATTACTAATTTAACCAAGTACGTTACACGAAAATATGTGAATTTTTTACGAGAAACTTAGAATAAATGTTTGAATATTTTAAGTTCTTTCATTATTAAAGACACCCGTTTGTTTTATTTCAAGATTGATTGATCGCATATAAATTTTCTTATTTCAAGTTTAGCAGGGATTTTGAAGATTGCCAAGACCGAGGATTTTGAATTTTGGGTGATCCATATTTCAAGTTGAGCGCTCGCGTAATATATGATGATTATGCTCTTACTGCAATAAAATATTTCAATAAAAATAATTTTTAATTTAAAACAATGCAAAATTTTTTTGCTTTTCTCGATGAAGCTGATTTTAATTTGATAGTTACATAGGTACTACCTTTTTTTGAGTGTACATTATTTCTTCGATAACTGAATATTACCAAATTTTTTTGATTGCGTGTTAACGAAAAGAATTAAACTGATTTATCGGTTACTCTAACCTATAATTTCCGGTTCAATTATGTAACAAATGGAAAGTTAAAATTATTATAGAACCAAAATAGCTTGCTTACATAAAGAAAATATGGTTATAATAGTTAAATAATGTGAAAAAGCAGTTTTTCTTTAGTGACCCAGGTTAAGCTCCAATATAAGGTTGTTAGATCTGCTGTCTTTGTTTGTACAAATGTAAATTCATTATAAAGAAAAAATTGTTTTTGCTTTCAGATGTAACCTTTTCAAAAAAAGGCTGATAGAATAAAATATGCCCACGCATGTATCCTGTTACACCTAAAATTTAGTAAATTTGTCTACGATTCCCTTATAAGGGAATATAGTTTCATTCTGAAATTCGTATACCTTTATCAATTTTTTGGAAACCTATAAAATAGTATACATGCATAACTCGAGGATAAACTGAAACTGATAACTTACTCCCCCAGGCGCAAAAGAAGACCTTCTTCTTCTCCAACCTTCCAATCTTCTCGCAAGAGTAACCAACGCGCGAAACTTGGTTAAAAGCGTAGCGTAGGAGGAAGAAAGCAATTTCTCATGTCACGACAGCGAATATATGAATAAAGGGGGAACCGAAACTTAGAAATAAACAACAAGAACTTTCTTCTTATATAGGGAAGACAAAAAATGTATAAAACAAAATGTGGAATGTCAATGTTTGGAATAGGGTGAAAGGCTCAAGAAATCAGGACAAAGCTTGAAAAGCAAAAACGACAGAATTGAGAAAACTAGTGGACTAATGCCCGTTTTCACCAACATTTGTTTAAGAGTTTCCTAGTAAAGAATTCTTAGCTTAGGTATTCCATAAAAATAGCACTTAAGAAAATTTGCATTGCACCAACATAAGTGTTCCTTAAGTGGTGGTTCCCTTCCTAAGTAAGGACAAATGAACTAATACTGGTATTAGTTCAAATATTTGATTTTATAGGTTATATTTAATTGTGTTTAAATATCTTGATCTTAGAATAATCTGATAAAAGAAAATTGTCAACAAAATTGTCGAGTTAAACACACTTTTTACATTAATCAATAAACATAAAATGGCAGAAAACCGTAAAAGATGCCCAAAACTCTAGACTTATATCGTGCGTAAGAAAAAATCAGGTCTTGCTAAGTGGCAAAACCGATAAGTACACGAACAAATGTAAAATAAGTGCTTGGACGGATATAACCAACTCGTTTAATTCTACTATAGTACTATGAAAAGAAGTACCTCAGGTAAAAAAAAATCTGTTCATTCTATTGGTACTATAAAAAGCTAAGCAAGATTTTGCCTACAAAGTTTTCCAAAAAAATAAATTTTTTTAAATAAAAAAAAAATTAAAAAAAAAAGATTGTACTATACATACAACGTATAATATAATTTAAATTATACAATAATAAAGAGCAAACACTACTTTATAACCTATAATAGAACCACTAAGGAATAGGAATTTAGGGGTCGGAAAATCGGATGCGTAAAGTTACGGATTTCTTAACTCTCGTAAGGAACTCTTAGCACTTGGTGAAAACCAAATTTGACTTAAGGGTTTCTTATCTCGAAGTTAAGGAACCCTTAAGGTAAGTAATTGTTGGTGAAAACGGGCATAAGTACATAGTTGTCAACTAGACAATAATTTTCTAAAATTGTGTTTGAAGATTTAAAATTTTCATAAATATCTCGAGGGAGATAAAAATACATAGGTACATGGTTTGGGTATTGAAACGTTAAAAATTATGTAAATAATGTACTTATTATTAACAATAGAGTTCATCGGAAGAGGTCTGTAGATATTATCCAAGTTTAAACAAAATATTCTCAGTTATCTCAAATTCGGCGTACCTAACAAAAAAATTAATTAAACTAATGCGTAGTGAATACTCGGCGTAATATGAAAATGCATTAATTCAATCGTTATTGCCGGGTTTTAACGTCTGCGTTTAAAAATATTTTCTTTTACAAAATAATGCTCCAACTAACAGAGAAGTAATTTGGGATAAAAGCTAAGAACATTTAAAATTTTCTTTCCTTCTAGACATGTACTTGACGCACAAAGTAAAACTTTTTATAAGCACATCTTGAGTATTTTATCCTACCACGCAGTTAAGCAGTTCCAATTTGATCACTTCTCATTACTAATTGCTTTAAAATGGAAGAAATTAATTAAAAAGCATTATTTGGTATTAATCGCTAATTATCTAAGCATTTATAACTCTTTTATGAAACCGAACTTCTAAAATTATGAATACCAAAACTTTTTGAGGTCTTTGTGAGGTCTCTCTCTGTACTACTTGCAAGGTAAATTTATCTTAGGATTTGAAAAGATTTTATACATACCTACTTACTTGTATTTATTTAATTTAATTTTATTTTTTATTAATAAAAAGAGTAATAATTTTATTTTAATTTACGTTAAAGTGATTTTGAAAGTTTTAAATTTTCAAACACAAAATAAATTTGTTTGAAAAGTTAACAGCGAGTTTTCAAATGAATTAACGAACTATGTAGTATACCTACGAGGTTTCTAAGTTTGACTTTAGTATTACTTTTTTTTTTATAGGCTTCTGATTTTCTATTAAAATGTTCGGACTTTTTATATTGGCAGTTGATATGTGCTTTCTTTGGGGTTTTGCATTAGCCTTCTTCAAAGTTTGAAATTGATAGAACGATTTCTAAATATTTGAACACTTTTTTGCCTAACAGCTTTCAACAAAAATGTATTCAGAACAATGAAAATTGAAAACATATAAATAGTTGCATAGGTTGAGAAACGCTGGTTTATATTATTAATTTATTTATTTTGTGTAAATTTTTAAAATTGTTAATATAATTTATCGTTTGACTGATATAAAAAGTGATGTTATTAATTTGAATAATAGCTATTTATTATACAAGTGGCTTATAAGGCAAATAAGTTACGAAAGAAATGTTTAGCCAAGAAAGCTTGCTCGAGTGGCTAATTTTTCTTGAGTAACTTATTTGCTGTTAAGACACGTGTGTAATACAAAGCTTTATCCAATATCTCGTAATAATAGTTTAAAATGTAATTAAAAGTTTTGACATTTGACGTTTTAAAATATCAAATTTAAATTATGAAAACTAGTAAGTAGTAGGTGTACTCATAATTTACATATAAGTCACTAGTGTGTAATTATGAATTCATAAGTCCACTAGTGTTTTATAGACCCCATAAGATATGTAAAATCGGCATTATTATGCCTTCATAAGACAGAGGTGTTGGATAAAAAAATTTAATATTATCTAAAACAACCACATTTTGCGTTTGTTTCTAGTATGTCATATTAATTTGTTCTCGTTAATCATGTAATTATTACACGACAAAGTTTGCCAAGTGTCAACTGCACAAAATGAAATTTCGCGATCAGAACAAATAAGTTAATTAGACTATTATTACCTTACGGTGGTGATAATCCGTCTTGTTTTATTGACGCGTACAGAGTAAAACTGGAGTCACTGTAATTCAAAGAAGATGCTCTTCAGAAACTTTTTGCCTACATTAATATTGAAGGCAGAAAATTGCGAAAGTATGATTTTACAAGTTAAAGTGGTTAAAGTTCTTTGACCGAGAGTTGAGGGGAATGAAAAGAATGTCTAATGTCAGTTTATGAAAGCCTTTAATGTAACGTAAGAATTCTATTGGTAGGTTTGAAGCTAGACTTACCCACCAATAGAATCCTTACGTTTCATTTAATTGAATTATATCAGATGTTTGCATGGTGCATGTTTGTATAAACTGACTATATAAGTGGTAATATCATTTCAATAAAAATATAAAATAATTGAAACTATAATTTATAAATGGCATATTATATAACAATATGCAATATGCAACATTCAGCATGTTGCAGCGAAAAAATTTGATCTAAAAATCTTAAAAATTTTCAATTGTATTAATTCTGGGGAAATTCATAACTCAAAAACTAAGAAGCATTTGACAAAACGCCTAGACACGACATCATTTTTCTTTACTTCTAGAATCATTAAAAAAATTGGAATCTCGATTGCATTAATACTCACTGCGATACCTCCTTGCTAGTTTTAATCTTATAAATCACCTCGTTAATTTTTATTTTTAATTTGAGCTTATCGTTTGGCAGTAAATTGTAATTAAATAGAGATAATACACTAAAAAATTAAATAAACAATATCAAAGAAAATCACGTCGAGTTGCATGCGGTGCACGGGCTGCCCAAGCCTGATTTAGATACACTCGGCGTACCTATAACCTATTAGATAAACTTGTTATATTTTGTACCTTTTTTATTATCTAATTATAAATTGATTTAGATTTTTAAAAAGTGATTGACATCATGAAATACTTATCGAGTTTGAATTCGTATTTTAATCGGGAATAATCGATAATCGGCAAGGAAACATACAATTTACAGTAATTGCTCAATTACTTTGACAACTTGAATGCATTTTTATGCTAAATAATGTTTATGTAGTTATGTAAATAACTAAAGGTTTTAGGAGTTTAATAGCCTAATAAATATGCCTACTTGTAATTAAATTTGTTGGTGTTATACTACAAGTATAGCTATATATAATATTTATTTTATATGATAAATCAATATTCTTTTGGAATAATTTATTGTAAATTAAAAAACGAATGGCGATTTTCAGATATACTGAACTTGAGTGACAAAAATTGTATTAGTGTTTTATTGGCAATTATTTAACCTACATACAATGGTTCTTTAGACGCCACCTACCGGTAGATAATTAGTTGATATCCTATAATTAAATTGCAATTTAATTGATTTCAGTTTACCCTTTTAATTTGAATATATTATAAAATTTAAATTGGCTAAGCCTAACAATGACGGTAACTAAATTGAAAGTCTTTAAATGAGTAAATTGGAAATTAAATCATACAACTACATTTTCATGTTGTTCATTTAGCCATAAATGTTCAATAGATGAACCTTAATTTAAACCAAAACCAACATCATCTGCGCCAATTTCGATCTAACCATTTACGACGACAAAATAAAATAAAAAGAATGGAAAGAGTTGAAATTTTGTTAGATCTACAATGCATCAAAAATTGTTTGAGTGAAAAACGGTAGCAAAAAATGGTCATTTTATAAATAAATAATATTAATTGAATTTACTTAAAATTGATGTTTACGAATCGTAAATGCTTGAATGGACTGAATTAAATCAAAATTATATGGAGATTTATAGCAACGTAGCACAAATTGGACTTATTAACAAAATATATTAATTTAAACAACCCTTGGTTTTTGTCAAGCTAATAACGAGGGTGAAAACTGATATTGGAGTCTTCAATTTCAGTTAAATTTTGTTCTACTACATCATTATTATTAAAGATTTGAATTTTAATCAAGCCTAGTCTTAAATTGGCATATTTCATTATGATTATTATTATTAATTTAATGTGATGTTTCTAGATTATAATTGAATATCATGTTCAACTAATTGCACTTGATCCAGAGAGATTTTTGGATCGTAGGGTTGAGCAATGGCGCTAATTAATTAACGTAACTCTCTTATCCTTATTTACAGCTAGGATGGGTGTTCTTCGATGCCACTAAATTGCATTTCTAAGTTCCAATTGAGTTCTATGTTTCACCAAAAGATTTACTTTTTTTAGTTTAAAATTTATATTCATTGTCAATGAACATTATACCTTACACATTTTGGTGTGATATTAAAGCTTTAAATTATTTCGAGATATTAATAATACACAGTAGAATACTCAAGTGATTTTACACGAGCAGATGTTTTATGTCGAAACATTAATTTTAGTTTTAATGTAAAAAATATGTTTTTACTCGGCTTTTATAAAGACTCTTAAAGTATTTGTTGTCATAAAACCGCTTCCGTTCGACTTTGTAAGGAACTTCCGTCTAAGTTCCCGTCCAAAAAATTATCGAAATTATATTGCTTCATTTTCTTGATGGTGCATGGTGGAATTAAATCTCAAATTTATTTTGATCGCTTGTTTGTATTTCCGAATAGCAATTCATACAATAATATCAAAACTTTGATATAAAATCATTACGAGCAAAAGTAACTTTTCCTTAATTAATAGAAAACTGAAGTTATTCACAAGTGAATTGCGTTTTTCTGTTGATTACCAATAATTATTGTGAATATATGTTTGAACCTATTAAACGTTTTAATTATTATGGTTACGTATAATGCGAGGTTATATCAATTATAGAGTTCTATTTTTGACCTACAACTACTTATTTAATGTGCTAATGAAGAAGTAAAATTATCTTTCTGAAACCAATTTTAAAAATTTCACTTATCTTATTTGCACTCGTAAAAAAATCATGGAATTATGATATTTTTAGTTAAATTAATCTTCGTTAAGAAACTAGAACACCTAGAGTCCTTTAGCTTTAGGTACCTAGAAATTGTCGGCTATTTGTAAGTTATAAGGAAGACATTCTAATTTGGGTGTATGATAAATAATAAAACTTCTATTTTTATTTCTAAGAGTCAATATATTTAGAAACTATTGAACTCGTAAGGAATTGGGTTCAATAACCAATGTTATGGTTAATTAATTTAAACGAACTATCAATAAAAAATGGTATTTATAAATAAAGTGCACTTTGGATTGGTAAAAACTTAGTTCTAATCAAAATTTGCGTGTTGTAACGCGAAGTAATTATTTTGAAGACCTTTAAACGAATCAACTCGTAATTCTAAAAAACTTTTTTTTTTTCAGTTTTGTCTTCAGTACTTACATTTTAAGCTTTTAGTAAAAAAAAAAAAATTTGGAAGTAGAACTGCACAAAGAAAATTTCAAAGGAAAATATTTTGTCACATTGAGGAAAAGCTTAACGGAAAACGCAACTTTGCCGAGTTTTGCAAGAATTCATATTTTACTTCCGTTTTAATATGAGTAGTAAATTTATTTTGTGGTGAAATAAAAGGGCCAAGAGGATAATAAAAATAAAATATGTTACTTAATTCAGACAGTGTGTGCGACACCTGAAATCGACTAGAAAGTTTTGTTTTGGATGTGAATCGTGCAAGTGTTTTTCTTTTCGTTTCTACTAATGGACCAGAATGCTTTGAAGTGCTTTGAAAATTTATTTTCCAATTTAACAAGAATTTTTCTTTGTAGAAAACAGTTATTTATCCCCGATTGCAGGTCATGGAGACTTATATATAACATGTAACATATATATGTACTTTATATACCTACTCTACAATTTACACTTAAATAGTACATGAAACACCTATTCTGTTTGTAGATCGTTATCCTTCATCGAATCGGTGTAAGTGTAAATTTTCATCTCTGAACAAAAGGTAGATAAATACGGGTAGCTAGAATGAAATTTTTTAAACTTTCAAGTCTGTGACTTGAATTGTAAGCAATTGTATTTCTGATCGCTTTGAGGTAAATAAATTGATCTAGAAAATTCTATTTGAAATCAGGAAGGTGAAATTCAATCACTAGGTACTTCAGTTCAACTGAAATGTACATTTTTGTATTTTCAACGATATTTATTGTTCTTTCTAAAATTAGATTTTACTTTCTCCAGATAAAGGTAAAATTCAAAATTCTACCGACATCATTTCCGTATGATATTTTTGCTTCTAAAATTGATATTAACCTGGCTGATATTTTATTAAATATTATTTTTATTAAATTTCTTTCAAGTGCATTTTATAATGCCAAAACTAAAAGTTGTAACTAAATTCTGAAATTGTTAAATGTTTCCGAACTTGTTAATGCGCAGTAGTTGTTACTTTAAACACAAATAAAAATCTAAAGTTTAACGTGGAATTCGAACCACAGCACGATAAATTTGTTGTTTATATTCCGCCATAGACATGAAATTTTTAAAACTTTATAATTTTTATTTTAAATTGCAAACGTACAAACGTACTTTGAAAATACTATTATTTATTCAATCAACCGACGAAGAGTTTATGAATGCTATTTGATGAATTTGTATTCTGTTCAGATTTAATAATTCATTGGTTCTTAAAAATAAAAGATGTAATTTATTGTGTTCTCATTGTATTTCTTTAAATATAATTATGTAGTTCTTTTACAAAAGGGAAACCTTATTATCCACGCAAAGCACTGTGTTCTAGAAATCGAATTTAGCGGGTCAGAATTATTTATAGTATATTGAATGGTTAAAATTTATTCTGCACGTTGAATACGGTGCGTTTTGTTAACTAGTTTACATTGATTGTTGTATTTTTACTTGTGCTAAATTCAAATATTAAATCAATTTTTACATTGAACTTTTAGAAGCTCACGCGAAGGGGGGGGGGGGATTTTTGGAAAGGGGTTTTTGAAAAAAATTTAGATATCAAATTTATTTTTATATTAAACGAACTTGCATTAGGGGGGCGAGAGTTGAGATTAAAAACATTCTCAGAAATATTTGTATGTCTGCGATGCTTCCCATACAAAATTAACATTGTAACAATTTTTTAATTTTTATTTAACGATTTATTTATTTATTAACGATGACGGATGAAAATAAAATTTTAAAATTTTACCAAGATGACCAAGATGTAAGGTTGACATGTTTGACGATTTTCTGGGAAATCTCGTCTAAATAGTTTTTATCGAATTTATTCCAAATATATAAAATACATACAAAATGGAATGCTTATCAGATGGCATTGTAACGTTAGGAAATTAAAAATCAAATGTGAAAATTATTATTAAATATTAATTGAAATATTATAAAAGCATATTACCTATTTGAAAGTACAATTAAAACTTTGCAATTGTGTATAATGTGATGGTGTTAGTATAAATATTATTGGAGTTTTCCAATACTTGCATAATATTACTATATTGCGGTGTTTTCCCTCTAAATTAGAGGTTTGGAATTTTGTGGTTAATTATAATCTATCATTATTATTAAATAGATCATTGTTTTATTTAAGTCAGTTTTTCTCTCACAACTTTCTGTAGCAAGTTAGTCAACTAATCTTTTCTGTGTTAAACAATTAAAATTTAAAACTTGACCAAGATACTCATTCTGTAAAAAAAACATTTTTTTTCGACAATTTGCACAGCCCAACGCTGGCTTATAAAATAAAACACGATATGCTATTATTAACTATGAAGATCATTTGATTATAAATCTAACTAAAACTTTACGAAATTGTAAATCATCCTGCTATTTTAACGTTGCCTGCTATACTAGCTTATGCGTAAACTTTAATTTGTAATTCAATACGTTTATTTAGTTGTGGCTTCTACATTATCGGATTAAAAAGTTTTATATAATTTAGCGTTGTTATGTTTAGCGAAGTTTTAAGTAGCATTCGTATTTCCTCTAGAGATTAGAATTGTATTAATTGTATTGTAAAAGCTAGAAGGAACCAATCAAATTAAAATATGAAGGAGGCAGAGTAACTTATCTCCATGTGAATTTGTTTTTGTCTTCTAGTAATTATTTAAAGTAACTATTTCTTAATATTACAAATGAAACATGAACGGTGTTTAAAAGTCATGTTATGAGACAAGCTGCAGAGCATCTTAAACCTTTTCCTTAATTGTGTTTTAATTTTTAGTTTTTAAACTATACCTTGCACGTGATTCGATATTATTTTCTATCGAAATTATTAATGTTAATAACTTAAAAAATAATTGAAAACTGACAACAACTTACTAACCCTGTATTTCTAAATGAATGAATGCAATTATTAAATTAAATATTCAACAATTCAAATATTATTTGGAAAACAGGCACCTAAAATGTCGAGGTATCTAAGGTACATTACACAGAAACAACTACGCAATCGCAAGAGATACTCATGAGGCAACTTTGAAAGTATGCGAAGCGGCTGCCGCGCGAGGCTACCTAACAGTGTGTGTACAGGGCTTTAAACTTGATTTGATGAAACATTTCATGAAATTTAATTAGTCAACTACTTTCAAACTTTGAAATTTCATGATAGTAAGATTTGGTTGTAAAAATATTTGTAACATTTTTCAGTTCTACTACCTTGTTACTGATACCTACTGATAGAACTTCAGTTTCCAAGTTTGTGACCGCACCTTGCAATTTACTTGAAACTTGTTAGTTACTCAAAACTTGTTAGTATATTTAGTAATTACCACCAAGTTGGTAGTTAGATATTGATTTATCGATTGCAATTTTTCTTAAACTTGCCCAATATCGCTGTTTTTTTAATTTCTATTTATATACCCACATACATTTTTTGAAGGGTTTGGATACTTACATAAAGAAAACGATCAATTCTTCAGCAAGTTGTTTTTAAAGAACCACTTGAAATATTGCGCGTGAATATGTTTTCTCAGTTAATATTGAAAGAAACATGCGGTTAAATGCTTTTTATCACAAAATACTGAAGCTCTAGGTTCTAAACTCTTATAAGTTCTGACAATTCATCAGATATGGAACAAGTCTGAGGACGCTTACGTATGCCAAGTATTTGCTTGGATGTCACATATCTCGACGATACTCGCTTTTGTAAAAGGCACTTTCGATTTAAGTACCTCTTTACCGAACCACAGTAAGGGCGTTTTTATGGTTTGATCGTAATTTGCATTTTCTTTGCAAATGACATAATCAGTTTATGCAATCTAATAATATTTAGCTTATTTTCTCATTTTTGTATCATTCGAGATGATTAAGATAGCTTATAATGTCAAATTTAGATGCGCGTAGTATATTTTTGGCTTGAGGATATTTTTTCTGGTGTTATGAAATTTATATTTAGAATCGTTTTTTGAGGATTTTTTATTTGAAAATTACGATGTTGCAGTTAATATAGTACATACAAACATCTGTTTCCCAACAGAAGTGTTTTAGCGGTAACTTGTTGTTTATAAATAAATCAAGGTACCAGATTCTTGACCTTAGTTACTTTGATATAACATTAGCTTACGTAAATTTTCCAGAGTTGCGAAGGTTGTTAAAAGATTCATACTAAATTTATTGTTATGTGGGAAAACTTTTGAATATCCCCTGCTTTCTCAAAGAAAAAACTTGGCGTGGTCTGATATTTTATATGATAATGTAACTACTGCGTTACAATTTATTTTGAGCATTAGCATCGTCATTATAATATTTAACAACACTCTTGGTATCGACGAGATAAAGAAAGAAAAAAATAGGGAGTAGTTCGTACTCTTGACGTAATATTGTAGGTATAAAATGCCACAAAAACCACAACACGATAAGTGTATTTGGTATGCTACACTATACACTAGCCTACCTTTTTTTTGCAAAGCTGTTTTCCTTCATTAACAATATCATGATACAAATACGACCTAAAAGCGTTATACCACATTTGTATCAAGATTTAGTAGCGAAAGAAAGCAGCTTTGAAAATAACTGTAAGCTAGTATACACTATATTATAGTACAATATACCAATCAAACCTATTGATAAATCTGTGAATTGAAAACATTGTCAATGTGTGTCTTTTATAAAGGGTGATTTTTTAAGAGCTTTCGGATTTGATTTAAAAAAAAACACATAAAATTTAGAGAAATGTATGAAATCTTTATTTGAGTCGATAGAACAGTCTATAATTCAATGTTTAAAGATGATTTCACGAGAATGTTGACCGCGGCTGCGCCTCAAATGGTTCATACGTTGGGTCCAATTTTGGCATACTCTCTCCAACATATCGACCGGTATCTCACGAATAAATTCTTCAATATTGGCTTCTAGTGCGTCAACTGTTGCGGGCTTATCCCTGTAGACATGAGCCTTAACATAGCCCCACAAAAAATAATCTAAAGGCGTTAAATAGCACGATCTAGGCGGCCAATTGACCGGCCCCAGACGTGAAATTTTTCAATAAATAATATATAAATTAATTAATTTTTAATAATCTACAAGCGTTGTTCGTTTGTAACTCTATTCAAGATTAAATTATAGACCAAACTGAACATGTTTGACAGTAACATGTTACACGAAAGCAGCTGAGCTGCCAAAAACAGTGTTACCAAAAAGGAAGTTGCTAAAAAATCACCCCTTAGTAACAGCATAATTTTTGTTAAATTATTAAATCTTATAAAAAAATTTGAACTTCAGTTCAGCTGTGCCCAAATTGAGCTTTTATGCCTCGTGCATAAACTTCCACATTCCTACGAATTGTATCACTTTCCACCCTTGCTATGTAATGTACTATAACGTGCGGCGTGAATGAAAGATTAGAAGAGAAATCCAGAACCTAAGCGATGTCTAGAACTAACCAGGCCTATTGAAAGACTAGACACGATTGTTTCATTCGGTCTTGAACTTCAGCCACATTTTTTTATACAGTCTATAAGTCTGCACATTATTGTGACATCTAATATTTTATTTATTTAAATAAATATTACAAAATCAAAATAAATCGATTGATTATTATTTGTACACTACTGCGATTAAACATTAATTGAAAGCCATTTTTTCGTTTTAATGGTCAAACTCTTCTAAAGGATTAAACACATTGATTTGGACTTTTAGTCCAAACACGCTTATTATAGAGCTAAAAAAATTTGTCACGCGTAAACGCTTATGCAGCTTAAAACGTTTTCTGTACGGCCGTACACTTAGAAGGGCACAGGCAATATTTCAAGCTTTACTATTTTACTCGAGTTAAAATTAGTCAAAAGACATAGAAATGTTGTACCTTATTATTAACAGCGTGCGTAAACAGTGTTCTACTATTATTAATTAGGTTAGTTTAATTTAGGATCTGCAGAATAGTAAAATGTATAAGAATAAATCGTATATAATGGTTTGCTTTGCGTATGTGGAATTTTTGCTAACGCGTGCCCCGTCTAATTAATTATTTTAATTATGTTGGCAACATGTGTTACTCTAATCAGGAACGAAACACAAATTCAAAATTATTCGCTCGCAATATGGTAAGATAATATTCTGTAAACCCAGGACCGATTCCCAAAGAAGTAACCCAGCAGTGCAATTATTAACCCTTCCATTCCATATTTACACGATGTTATTGTCACTTTTGTTAGAAAATATTTTTTCACCGCAGGATTCTTTCTTTCAATTTCCTAATTTTATTGTATTGTCTTGTCTTTTTGATTACCCAAAACGTTGTTCTTATTAATTGAGGGCTTTCAAAGATCGAGTACTGTTTGAGTTATTTTCATTTAGATAACAGAAAATAACGAATGCTGCTTTCTAAGACAATTACTAATTATGGCAAAATAGCATAAATATTGCCATAAGCGAACATTTTCTCAATAAACGACTAAGAAGATGTTTGTTTTGTGTTTCAGTAAAGTTTAATTATAGTAATTACGTTCTTCATTAATTTTATTAAAAGTTTCTTGTTGTAACGACAAATTTTCTAGTGGATGAGCAGAAATTTCCAGTTGCTATTCATCCGCTGTATTTCGATAGTAGCGACTTTTCCGCTTTTTTATAAAATGATTTTGTTTTTATTTGTGTACATTTTTCTTCCCGACAAACTTTTAATTTAAAATTGAATTTTTGTAATGTAGTATTTCATAAATTCTGTTCCTGAAACTTCTTTTAACTTTTAATAAGATGAGATGTAGATGTATTTGAAGCTTACTATTGGGGCTTATTACATAATGAGCAGACTAATAATATGCAGTAAGGTTGCAGAATATAGGATAAAATTCATAAATTGAAAAAACTATTGTTAAATTACTCTTATAAATACTCTTACTCCCACAAAAAGTTATTGTTTTTCGAATAAAACATTTTTCAAACTCAAGAGGAAAACATGGTTTTTCTTAAAAAAGAAAACTTGCTTTGAACAAATTTGTGCAGTAATTGATATAATTGCTATTTGACCGTCGATAAGCGCATCCTCGCATAATTTACAATTTTTAAGCATAATCGGATAAGAAAAATAATGCACTCGTAAATTAGTTAATGAACAGCCTTCGTTGATACAATTTTATCGTATTTTATAAGCATAGAGGATGTTGATTTCTTGAATCTATTGTATTATAGCTCTAATAATTAATTTATTATATTTTGTTGCATACATACATATATAATTGTGTAATTATGTAATTTATAGATTTGCTTTTATCATTTCAACGCCTGGTAGTTTCTTTCTTGTAATTTTACTTTTGTTTGGCATAGTATAATTTTAGATTTTTTTGCGATCTGAAGGTACTTAAATTGAACTTTGAACACGAGAATGCCTTTCATGCAATATGTATTATCAAAGGGAATTTTCAAATATAGCCTTGAACGCGATAAGATGAAACAGCAAAGACGACAGATAACTGAAGCATAAATTATGATTTACTGCTATTTTTCAAAAAAGTTGACGATTTATTTGATTTTGATTTCCACCTTTCAAAAAGCTAAAGGAAGTATTCGCCTTTTGCTTAAATTATAATATTTTAATGTTATTTACCTCGAAGGAAAATTTCATAACTTTTAAATCAATAAAACTTCCAAAGTAAATAGTAAACAAAACCTCGCCCTGTAAATTAGTTCAATTTGTTTTACATGTTATTACATTTTTTAATTTTGTCAAGGTTTGAATTGCATATTATGCCGCGACCATTCAGCAAGTTCACGGCTTAACCGCAAGGCTACGCACTGCAGAGATTTAATACATATTAAATTACTTGTAAGTTTCTCATAAACATAAATCCAGTTGCAAACTTGTTTCGATACTTTGTCTTCGGTGAGAATTTTCAAATGTACCTAATTAAAAAGATTTCTCAATTCTTTCAATTGCAATTCAGATTTTTCTTGATGAAAACGTGAAATAATCTTTATATTTGCTTTGCAATTTTTATCGATCAAATACTAATAATAAAACGAAGGTTTCTCGAAAATTTGGAAGAAAAAATATTACGTATCAATTATTTACGCGATGCGGATTTATAATCTACATTCGATCAACATGATCAATTTTGGAAATGGCTATCAATCATAATAACGTCTAGGTAATAGAAATTAGCTCGCATAAATCATTTTCGTGTTGGTTTTTTGTTTTCAGCTAATAAATTAATTAAATCCAATAATAGATAATAAATACTTTTAACATATTTGTTGCCATTGTAAAAAAATAATGTTTAAAATTTCAAAAATTAATCGACTCACAACAATGGAGTGTTAAACCCACTAGTTTCGTCATTTACACGAAGTGATTGTTCTTTCATATCATTTCGTACCGATTTCTTGTTATTACCTTGAGGAATTGTGTATTCAATAATGTTTATATTTGGCAAGACAAATTTGGCATTCACGCATTTATCTGCCTCTTCAGGTTTTCTTGTTACTACTTCTCTTTTGTGTAGCAAAAATAACAAAAATATCTCTTTTTAGCAAGTAAAGAGAATAATCGAGTCTAAATTTATAGAACGCGCCACGGTTCAAATTCACTACAACTAATCCGTATAAAAACGAGTGGAAATGTACATGAAATTCGCTCCATAAATTTCAACGAGTTATCGTATCCACAACGTGTGCCGTTTTATTGTACGATTTTTTTACTTTATGCGCCAATCAAAAATAAAATTTGTTTTCATCCCACGGTGGGGGATTTTCCTCAAATCTGTTTCTCTTTAAATTTTTAATTCGAAACATAAATATTATGACAATTTTGTTTACAAAATTATCGTGAGATGCATTGAAAGTTTTGAACTCACGAGGGAGGCTTTGAGATCTTACAAGTACCATAATGTGTACTTGTAATATAAAAGCAACTTGAAAGGCAAATACATAGTGTAAATGGCATCGAACTTTTATTTCTTTTTGTTTGGAATACTCGCGCTTGGAAAAAGCGTAACAATACCGTCTCGTACATTTTGAGAATGCCGTTGTTACATATTATCAACTTGAACCTTTCAGGGTTTGCAAATTATTTGCAGTCAAAAATTTTCGTCACGCTTTATAACAACAGTGGACATATTGAAATAAAGACCACCCACACAAAAAAGAGTTTAACATTGTAAGTACTACTTTAACATGTCGGCGTTAATTATGAATTTTCATCCCTTTTCCGATCCCAATTTATTATTTATACTTCTTTAATTCCGTTTTGTTATAGTAGTTAATAATGCAGGTAATCGTAAAAAGGCTTCTCGTGATATTCTTACTTAAGGCTCGCCAGGGCCGTCCTAAGATATTTAGCACCGCGGACTACTAACCGATTTACACTGATTTAAGTTCAAGCAAAATGGCTGGCGCTCTGGGGCAATAGTTTATTTAGCTCTGTTATGAGGGTGGCCTCGAAGCAACAGATGCAAGTATGTTTTGAGATGTGTAAGAGAAAGACCAGGTATCTTTTCAGTTTTCAGTGGCTAAGATTAATTAGTAATTAAAAAAATTCGTGTGCGGTACCAAACGATGCTATCAAGCACAAATTACATCCTGACTATGTTCGTTTTTCTACATTTCAAAAGATAATTTTGTAATTCCTAAGTAAAAGGACCAATAAAAGGATAAATTTTGGCCAACTTTCCTCAGTTGTTATTCAAACATTATAATATTTAGGTAAAAACAAATCAAAATTTTACATTATATGGGAACCAAACTACTTTTTGGCCGTAATAATTACGAAATAATTGTTTTGATATAAAGGACTAAAAGCGCGTTGACTAATTTGCTTTTACTTTTAATTTTCCTGCATACATTATGCCCCTGCGCGTTGTTGCGAAACTTTGTTATTGAAGCTAATTCTTGCAGTCCTTTTAGTTTTTACGCAGTTTACTTGTGCATACTATTTATTATTTGAAACAGTCCAATTTTGTTTAATTGCATATATTTTCATTTTAAAATTTAAAATGCCATTTAAAACATATTTTCCGTATAATCAAAATTCTCAGTTCAACGATTTTATATTTTTGATGTATAGAATCATATTTTTTGACCTTTACTCAATAATAATTAAACGAACCGTTAATAAAATGTTGTTATTGTGATGGTATGGTGAAGATGATGGATACTGTCAACATCCATCAGGTTTTGCAATAACTTGTCCTATATCATCTAAATTAATACAGTTTCGAGGAGAGAAGCATTTTAGTACGGCATTGTCACTAACTTTTTCGGTAAAATGTATTCCCTTCTTAAGCTGAAAAAAGATTGGAAATAAAAAGCAGCTTATCACATTTATAAACGCGATAATTTTCGTCGATAAAGTTTTTTGCTCTGAATTTAGAAAAAATAATACTGTTGAAAAATTTATTTCGCGTTCGAATAAAAAGGGTTTCAAATTTTATTATTTACTGCAATAATGAGCTTTCCTGTTTAATATTGTTGTTCATTTTCTCAACTTATTTATTCATTCAGGCTATAATAACGAATACGTTTTTGGCTCTCTTTAATTATAAGCTTTAAAAAATCATAAAGGTAAGTATATAATATCTTCTTGATGTTCAATTAAGATGATGTTTATGAATAGATTTTATTTTTATAATTATTTTTTAATATAATTAAACCCTCGTTGTTGCGAATATTGCCATACTGAAAAATTGTCCAAACTAATATTGGATGATAAATATCGATACCTAGGGCGCTCAATGCAATCGTTTCTGTCGTAACTCTCGGCACGATCTTCAAAACGATTTACATTATCCTTCCCGGAACACTTATCGCGTGCATCGATAAAATTTGCAATTTTTAAAACGATAATTATTAATAATCACAATCATACAATCTCTTATGAATGCGCCGTGGTTCTGATTGTGATAATGCGAACGAGACTTTAACAAATTATTCGCATTCAATATTAAGAGTCGAGACTTTTGCTTTTTGTAAAGAAGTTGGGTATAATTATTATTAATGCTTGTCGTAATAAAGAATAAATTTGCATATTTAACAATAATTTTGTATAAAAAAAAGTGTTGGTTGTTCTCGAGGGGTTGCAGTTTCAGTAAGTTTAAGTATGTGGGGGTTGCAGTAGACACACGGTTATAACTAACGTTAGAGTACAATTTCGAGGAAGGAAAGTAAAGATTGAAAGAACTGTAAATTTGCTGAATAGACGCTAGAAATAAGAGGAAAAAATTGCTATTTTTATGGTCTAAAAAGGAAAATCCATTTTCTTCTAAAAATCTCTCCGAACGTAAATTTACGAAATTATGTTCTTCATGTATAAAAAACTGTTCATTTTTAAATCTTTTGTACGAAAAACTAATATTTCCTGAACGCCATATCCATTTCATGAAATACGACTTTTCGTCTGGGTTTTTTCCCTTTTTAATTTTAAATCTGTCGTACCGTTTGTAATCTATACCTTCAGGTAAACTGAGATTCGATATTTGTTTATTTTCTCGAATTATGTCACTAATTGCATTTTCAGACATTTCTTAAATAATCACCAGTTATAAAAAAATTGATAATATATAATTTTTACTGTATTTTATTCATAGATATGTCTCTTTGTTCAATTTATTTTATTTCATGAGCGCTAAATTCCGAATTCTGGATGAACAAAATCAAATTTACTTACTTCTTTTTTGTATTTTTCTTTGCATTGTAGAATAAAATAAAAATTAATACGTGTAATTTGTGTGCGAAATGTAATTTTCAAGCTTTAGGAAAATTAAATTCGATTTTCGTGTTTTGTAAAGCTTTTAATAAGCTCGGTTTAAATGTATATAGCTCTTTTTTCTCGAGGTTTAAAAGAAAATTCACTACAATTCAGGCATTTTTCCAATTTTAATTAAATTTATTTCGATAACAATCTCAAATTTAAATAAAGCTATTAACGTATATTTTGGGCGTATTTTGAATATCCTATCGCAATTAAGGAACTGAAATAATTTTGAACTTGAAAGCAGATAAAATTAATATGCAATAATTCAAATTACGTGCTGTTGTGCGTTAATTCAATTCCATGCATTGTATTTTATACACATTAAGTTTACGAGACTAATTAAATAATTTAACGGGCAGTGGTTATTTATTAAACGCCAAGTTTTATTAGCGTCTAAAAGTTTAAGTATAAAACCGCGAAAAATGAGTCTGCAGAGATAAAGTGCAACTTAAAATTTTGACTTGTTCACCTTGATAGTATCACCGACTTTGAAGTTATTAACACAATAAACAAAAAAATGTTAATAATGCCTTTATTGTTTTATAAATAAATTAAATTTCGACTTAGGGCTATTAGAGGATCAGATAAGTATCTCCAGTTAATCCATTTCATTTCGAACCTACCCTCGCAAAAATAAAATGAAATTAATAACCGTAATAATAAGAAATAACGTCTTATCAATAACACAAATTTGTTCGTATGTCAAGAATACGGTGCTAATTAACGAAAACGAAGAAAAACATTTCTGCAGTTAATCTTTTTTAATTTTTATTATATTGCATTACACAGTACAAAGAAAAAATTTAATAATTCACAATAATTAAATTAAACGTGATCCACACTAATTTTTCCACAATACCAAACGCTTTTGTTCCTGAAATCGCTAACTTCTATATCGACACGAATTATACCAAATGGTATCGATTGCACGGGTAAAGCATCAAAATTAAGTTTATAATTTGTGAGATAATAAATTCCCTGAAATGAGAACGATCATTTCACACGAATTTTTAAAATTTATCTTACCTTAGGAATTGGACACTTTTTAGGTGGACATTTAGCTGCTCTCGCTACATCGTACCAGAATTCTCCAAAATATTTATTTAAAGCTTTGCAAGTATTGTCTTCCTTAACAGCGCCGATTCTTAAACTGCGTCCTTTGGCGACATAAAAGAATCCAATTTTTACCTAAAATCATTGCACCTGTTGAAAAATAAATTGAAATGTTAGAAAGTTTACTCCAATTTTGTCTCCAACGGGATCTGGTATTGTAATATTAACGTCAACCCTTTGATATCCTTCCGAATCTGTTTTAAAGACGATGTCAAATTTCATGGGGTACTTCTCTGTAAGCGAACATAATTCCACTTTATCGATAACGAATTTTGTACCGACACTTAACTTAAACACTCAAAATTAGAAAAAGTATTTACTAACTTTTAAAACACTTACAAATAATATCGATAGTACCAATAAGAACTTAGGCGAAAATATTTTTACCATATTTGCTAGTACTTCGAATCAAGCTCTAAAGCAAAATAAAAATTATAATTAAATGCTCTGTAATAAATACGGGGCTCATTACTTCAGTAAAAATAGCGGAAAGATGTCTGGATAAGGTTTATTGTTATTAATTATCCGATCGGAAATGTAACAAATGGAACTTGTACTTAGTGTAGGTAGATATATAATTAAAAACAAATTTTGTCATTCCATATTTAGAAAAAAATATGTGCTATATAGTTAACTCGTTTCAGACACTGTTAGTGCCAAGACCGGCAATGCAGGAATAATTTGGATTTTGGGTGGAAAAATTGTTAGCGGCGTTCTAGTCTTAAGAACCATTAGGATCTGAAAGTATTAAAAAATCTTAAAAATTCCTATTTATTTATTTTTTAAATAAATGGCCCCGTTGTATTTCATTTGAATCCGCCGAATCGTCTGCGTGCATAGCTTACTACTGCATTTTTCGCAAGTCGCTATGTCGTTAAAATAATAAGATGAAGAGAACACAGAACCTTGAGGAACGCCTGTTAACCGTCTTGTCATTATAAGCCGCCTTGTTAATTTTCAGACATAACTCTCGATGAGAGATACGAATCTCGTTCGACGAGATGGGAGATGAAAAGTTGCAATGTATTCATTTGTTTGTCACCTCGTCAATCTAAACTAATCGAAAGCTTTTTCGATGTTGAATAGAAACTTACGAAAAACCTGGGGCCTTATTTTTCGAGCCCGGAGTCTTGCTTTCGCTGCACCCACCTCTGACCTATCCGGGTTAGTGCAATGTTAGTTTATTATTTGATGATATTTTGGTGAAAATTTATTTGATTTTCGTGTTATAGATACTACGTTTTGAAGCTTTTTTTAGAAAAACATTTGCAGCTTACTAATATCTCATTTTTATAACATATAAGACTGTTATTTTTATATATTGAATGATTTTGTCTACTTTAAAAATGAACATTATTCTCGTATAGAATTCTTTCGAATACCTAAGTAAATATTTTCGAATACTTATGATCACTGCCTTATAAAAATTTAGGTCTATCGCGAGGGCACAGTGATAGCAATAAAATCTATCGAATTTGCAAAGTTTATCTTATGGTTTATCTTCGATATTTTAGGAAATTGAGATTTTTTGGGATAAAATTTTAATTTGAAAATATGATAAACCGATTATATCACCGTATTAGATAAACAATAAGAAATAATTCATTTATTTGAATACATTCATATTTAATGAAATTATAATACATATACATATATTACAGTACTATAAAATCTATACAATCATAATACCTATCTATGCATCTATAAACAAACCATATTTTACACCTTCGAGAATCACGAATGATTGATTGATTGCACACTACTGTTTTAACTCGCTGATATTATGTTTATTATGGTTCAGTGTAGTCACAACCTTTTAAAGAAAGCATCATTATTATGTACTACATAACATATAGTACACTGAAAATGACTAATGGGTCTGAAACACGTAACCGCCGTATTCTTGACGATACAAAATATATTACTATATTAAATTAAAATTTAAAAATGATCAACCAGGCAATCATAATAAAATTAAAACTTTTAGCAATTAAAAACATCCCTAGAAGGCAACAACCTCTATCGCTGAAAGTTGGTGAAACAATTGTAATTTTATTATGTATACTCAGTATCTATGTAGTAACAATTTTCCCAAGCTGATTATTTATTTAAACTTTTTTTCTAGTGTTTCTTGACATTTACGCTAGTTGAATTTTGAAACCATACAAATAATATATTAATATGATATCGTGCAGGTTAACTTTAAGAGCAAAAATTGTTAATATAATTACTGAAGTAAATTGACTTACGAAATGTGCACAAACTCACGCTTATTTAACCCAATCATGAAAGGACAATGATGCTATACATAGTTTAAAAGCTTAAAGTAGCAACATGCGATATTAATAAAATGCAATTTATCGTAATGGTAACTTAACCGAAGCGTAAAGATTTTGTCCAGATAATCTATTGATGATTTATCAGTGACAGCTACTATGAGGAATATTCACGGTCCGAATATTAGTTAAACAGTGGCGGGATGTGATCAGGGGAACCCCCCAGGACTGCTCGATGCCAACATTTTCAGCTGTCGAGTTTTGTTTTTTGTTATTAAATTTAGATTAGAGAATCTTGCGATTATTTTTATCTGAATACTTTGCTATGTAACAATAAAGTATGTTCTTAAGAATCTTTCTTTTATTCTGTAATATTAATGCCATTCTTTTGTTTCAGGTGAGTTTTCTTTCGTCTTCGCCACTTGAGTTATGAAATCGTAAGTAGTACTTATACATTCAATATGAGATTGTGACTTAATCTTCTTAATTTATAAATTCAATAAGACAGGGTAGCACTAAACAAATTGATGTTGTGATTTGTGTGTAACTATAATTTAATTTAATCAATTGATACGTGGTTTAGGTAGTGTAACTCGATATTAACCATATCAATATTTTAGAAAACCCAAAAAATGCACTAAACACTTTTCAGAACTAAAATGTTTACTAAAATGTTAACTTTTAAACATTTTAGTTCTGAAAAGTGTTTAGTGCATTTTTTGGGTTTTCTAAAATATTGATATGGTTATAATTTAATTATTAATGTGAGGTTAGTTTTTTACACTTATGGTAATACGCACTACATAATTCGTACGTAGAAACGTAAATTTACAAATACTACAAGCTATATATCTTTTAATTAAGATAAATTATGTCCGCTAGCTTTTGTTTAACAAACTAGGGCCTAAAACAAGACGGTTAGGATAATACGTTTTAAATTCGTGGGTACGCCAGCAGCTCGCAAATTTATTAATGAAAGGGGCTTTGTTTTCCGATGCCAGATTTTATTCTGGTCGATGTTGCTTTAATTATTAATGTAATTTTCTTGTTTAAGCTTCATTTATTGTTCCAAGTTTTCGTTTTCTTACACTTTCCTTACTTGACTCTGATACTGCTATTGTTTAGCTAATTATTTTTTACGGCCCCAATAATCTAATAATGGAGAGAGTGATTATCTTGTTGCTTTTAATAAATTTTATTTTCCAATGAAATTTATCTAAGCTTTAAAATGAAATTCTCTATACCTATATGTTGTACAAATAAAAAAAATTTGATTTGTTTTACTGGGTGTAAATTTTCAAAACTTTTAGTGAATTAACTTTTTTGTGTTTTAGCCTCTCGGTTTTATTCAACTTTAACCAGAATATAAATACTTGAGGCAAGTTATAAAAGTTTAAATTTTAAAATGTTTTATGTTTCTACTCCTGAAAAGGCGCGATGAACAATGCTGCATTTTTCACGAACCAGCGTATGGAGACTGTTTTACTGCGAGGAATATAGTACCTACTACATGCTAATTTATTATTCCAAACATTTTGTTTATTATAGTTCTGATACTCTTTAATTCAATATTCAACAAATATTATATTTCAAAAAATGTCTTTATTTTCAATTTTTCTAGTACCTACAGGTTATGCGTTTTAGGTTGGTGTGTATTTTATTTTACAACCCTAATTTGCATTCTAATGGCAGAATAATAATTAGTTTTGTAAAAAAAATTATTTTACAATGTCACGTACTTAGTAGTAGAGATCAAGTGACGTAACTTCGGGTCAGTTTATTCCTGGTTAAAAAGCTTCTGTTAACTTCTAATTTTTTTTAAATTGAAGAAATAATATTTTAATTGCAAATGTACTTACTTAATTATGAAATTATATTCGAGGCTAGAAACATAATTGTGAAAGGTAAGAAGATTTTTGTCTATCAGTTTTATCATAATTTAATAGTGTATTACAAATGAGGAGAGTTAAGAAAGTTATTAATTGCGAACATATACTACAGTAATTGTGTTCAAAAGAAAAACTGTTGTTGACTTCTGAACCCGGAATCTAACTTCCTCGAGATATATTAACTTAGAAAAGTCTTTGTGAATTTTGTTTTTTTTAGATTTTACTACGTTTTACAACCAATGCATAATGCAATCCTTCCATTTCAAATAATTTTTTTATGTATTGTAAAACCGTTGTTGTGGTTTACCTAGTTTACTTCATTGTTTAAATTTTTAAATACAATAACAATTATTGTTTTCAATTTAATTAAACCAAGAATTATACCACAGTTGGCTGACTCTGAATCTGAATAGGACAATTTACCGTCGTCGTTTCGCCATCGGCGATTTCACCGCCACTAAATAATGCAGTCTGTTTAAAACAAATCTACCAACACACATGAGTGTGTGTAGTAGGCTTTAGGATATACGCCCGTGTTGTAGGAAGCTTGATAATATCTTGATTTTACTTGACTAATGATTCTATTTAAAAATTTTACAATATGTTTCCGTCTTCAAAATGTTAAACTTCATTTATATAAATTTTAATCGAGTGTTATTTTTTTTTTAATAGTCGACGCGCAATTTCTCTTAAATAAGAAAAAAATGTTTAGCAAAAGTTGAAATGACAGGCAAATTTTATTCACTTTATCAACTTATGAAGTTTGTTAGGAAGTTTTCATGACTAAAATCCGTGTATGGATGAACTTACACGAATAGCGCATTACAATTTATCTTATAAATAATGTTCTACAAAGGCTTTGTTACCGTGTCTTAAAAAGTATGAGTTTTTCTTATTTTTTTTACGCAATAACTATTTAACTATTTTTAACATCATCTCGACTATTTTGTAATTTATATTTGTATTCTGCAATTTTAGTCTCCATTACAGCACCTCCACTCTGCCAACTTCTGTCAGCTCAATCTTGATGTGAAAACTATATAGGAAAGTCTCATATTTATCAATAGACAAAATTGTTCAAGATGAATGGTCCAATTTCTGTTTGAACAGAAATAAATGTTTGAATATCTAAAAGATGAAAGCGGCAATATGTCATTTTGTAAGTTATATTTGGTTCAATATTGTAGATGTGCATGTAAAACACAAGTTCATTGTAATTCAGATGTCACTTGGACAGTAACAAAGCATATTTTGTCAAAATATTTAAGGTGGGTGGACAAGTTCTTCTGTTTCGTTTCGTATTATTTGTCGTTATCCTTCTACAATATTAATCAGAAGATATACCGGACGTAACTGGGTGCTATCAGACAGAGTTTCTTTTGATTTATGTTTGTACCGTTCAGTGTTTCATTTCCGATGGTTTATTTTATTGATTTCAAATTTCCGATATGACTTTAATATAAACGTAGCTATATTTTCGCAAATTTTAAATTCATTTGTTACACTATCGTTGTGGCGTATAAATTCTGTGCATATAGGGAGCAGCAAAATTTTTATTATATTGTATTTATTAGGTAGGTGTGCCCATAAATTTTTATTTTTAGATGGCCATCATATTTAAATTGGTCTTAAATCTTCGTAAACAGTTGAGGAATTCTTAAGTAACTTATTAGTGTGACTCAAACGGTACCCTGTTTATATAATTTGAATTTGTAATTGAATTTGCATTAATTCATAGATCAAAATGATGACTTGATATAGGAACGTTCACGTTAGGCGAATTACTTTGCATAAATCAAGCAAGAATAACAACATCGTTTCAGTGTCGTATAAATTTACTGCACATAAAGTGGAAAAGTAATCCAATGTTGATGAAGTATGAATATGGATTGTGATGCTATTTTTTTGAAGTTCTTTGACATGGCAATTATTTTATTTTAATTCTTGTATAACAAATTGTTATGCTTCTTTTTTGCTGTTTAGGCAAACATTTTAGTAGGTCACATCCATCAGCTAAAGCTAAAATTTTAAATATTTATTTTTATATTTTCGCTCAAACCGAAACTGCAATTTTCTATGGAAGTTCACTTTGGTTAAATAAGAGTTGTAAAAATTATGCCGGACACCCACAATAATTATGGTTTTTTGCAGTCTCTATTTACACAATAATTTTAAAGTGGATGTATAAATTGTTGAATGGCACATAAGGGTGTGTATTAAATTATTAACCTACACTAAAATTATAGTTCAAATGTACTTGTAATGTCAATTATACGATTTACAGTGCGTGTGGGTGGTAAATACTGATGTACCAGAAGATTCACAGCCCATCAATCCTAAGTACTCGACCAAACAAATTCGTAATTTGATTGTGTGTCATAAATGTCAGTCTGCCTATGCCTATGTGATTACAAATCCCCCCATCAAATAGTAATGAAATGCCATTGAAATTATAGGTGAATATGGATCTATCACTAATAATCTAGTGTAATGTGAAGCATAACGAACAGAACGTTTTTGGCTTCAATAGCTTGCTAAGTTATTAAAATGATAATTTCGTACAATAAGTGGGACGACGAAAAGAGTTTTTTTTACCGTTTTTTGGGGTGCTTTTAAAAGTGTGAACCGATTATAACGATTAGATCGGACAATTTTTCGTAACAAACTACAAAATGTTACTTGAGGAGCCGGCTGTCTGTAATGCTTCTCTTCCATTTAGATTTTGATGAAGGTTACGTTTCGCAATGGTTTGGATTAGGTTCTTGATGACTTTCTTTATGCAGTTCTTCCATTGTCAATTTCAAGATACGATAAGGGGTCAATTTCATCTATTTAACGATCCTCGGTATAGGCATCCAACTCTTCAGACTGATTACTATTTTTTGGTACGTCCATTTGAGTTTATTATTCAACTCGATTATAAACATTCACTGAAGTTAAAAAAGAAACGCTAACTTGTACAGTTAAAACAAATACTGAAAAAGGGTAACAAAATTTATTTTAGTACAATGAAGGGTTTTCTTTGACAAACGCGTTGTTAAATAAAAGAATGGAAACAAAGGCGTAACACACAACTTAATTTAATCCACGAGTAAGAGCACTTAATTATGCAAAACCTATTTCACAGTTAATCTTTACGCATTTCTAAATTCTGCAGATGAAGCTCATTAATTCATATCAAGAGAATTAAGAGCAATAATTTATATTATATATTTTATGAGCTTGAAATTTTAAATTTTCGTTTACCTACTACAATTTGATAACCAGCGAAGCACTTTTACATTGTGATAAATCTTTAATTACATTATTTAGGGATTTAATAATTGAATATGTAATTTACAAGCTGCGAATAATTTTGATTGGAGGGTATTACAAAATTTGACACGGACGTTATTTCTGACACGATTTCAGTTTTAATATTTCAGACTTTTAAATATTGTCAACTTAAATTAAATCACACGTTTAATTTATTATTACCTACAGGGCAATTAAAATTCCATCAATTTTAAAAATAAGACAGCGATTGAAAAATGTGCGGGTAGGAGGATTTAACATCCTTTTTTGAGTGGGCACGTTGTTTACAACGAAAATTCTTCATATAAACTGTCACTGTTAACCGGTTTTCACGCGAAGGGTGGTAGGTCTTCACGTGTTTGTTTAATTATTATATCAAACCAACAGCTTTTTTTATATCCAAATGTTACTCTACAGGTGTTAATTTTTTTTTAGAAATAAATAAATTTTTAATTAGGCAGTTTTTAAAATTACATTTTTAGTGCAATTTTAAGCTTCTCCATGGTGCGACTTCACAGGACGGTAATTAAAGTACTAAATATGTAGTATGTATTACTAGTCAAGGAAACATGATGAAAATGTTTCGATATATTGATTATATTATAAAGTGTTAATTTGGTGAACAGGAATTATAAACATACTGGTCCTTTGAAGTTCCTGACTTGTTAGCTCGTTAATTTTCTTTTATACTAAGAAATATTTACGTTATCGAGTCCGAAATAAGTTTTTCTAAACACTCGAAATTTCATGAATTTTATTGGAATTCTAAATTAATAATTGCGGTTCTATTATTGCCTTTGTTTGACCACTTCTGTAATGTTTCTTAATTAAGTGCAGACAAACTTTTGTCCTTTTCAAGTTGTGTCGTTCTTTGGAGCTGTTCAATTTCTGTGTCAATTGTGGAACAAACTTAGCGCAATAATAATAAATTGTTATTCTCAGTTTGGAAGGAACAATTGGTACAAATGACTCATCTGCATCCTGCATAAAACAATTGTTTGCCAGGTTCGTCGGCAAACTTGACACTCCATAGCATAATGTCATACCTGCTCAGATTTTACTCTTTTAAACTCTTGGAGATAAGCATTTAATCGCTCTCTATCTAAATGACAGTAATCTAGCGCTCGTGAGCGGTCGCTCACTATAAGTAAGCGATATAACACCCGATACCCTTATTATCACTTCACTACCCTTGTATAGTAGACTAATTAAATGTCAGTTCACATCTTCTGCGAACATCATTGTATATTACAATTAAAATGTAATGTAGTAAATGGAGATAAAATTAATTTAGCGTTTATGTAATTATAAATGCCTTATCATTAAAGGAAGCGACTAATTGAACTAAGATTGTTTTATGTTTTACCTAATTTAATTTTATTCCCTTTATATTATCTTTGATGCTGGAGCAAGAACATTGGCAGCAGTTATTTAAATAATTATTTCTATAGATAATAAATTTTGCTTCAATCTATTATAGGATAGAGCTTTTATATTGTGCTGTATTATTGTAAACTATACATTGTAATAGAAAAATATGTTTTTATTTAAAGTTTACAGAAATAGATTTAGGTCCAGTTTTACAATAGACGGAAAACCTGGTATAAAAAAAAAATCGACTCTTACGCAGTTTAAAAATTAAGGATAATAATACGACTTATATAATATACTATTGAACGAGTATTATAACCCGCGAGCCTTTAAAATAAATCCTACTTAAAAATTTAAAAAAGGAAATGATGAATTTTCTTCAACAAGGAAAAATAAAATATTATTTTCTACTTGAAATATAAAAATGTAATGTATTTATGGAATGAAGGAGAAGAATAAATTACTCTGTGGATGGATTGAAAGTGAGAATTTTGGTTCTAATGCAACGTAAAACCTGAAATATTTTAAGTGTCTTCTTGCGAGACTAAAATTAATTTTACGAAGGTAAAATCTTGGGTTAAACAAGCAAGCACTTCTTGAAATTAAATTTAAAACCAGCCTAAAACAATGGTTAAAGATCAAGAAACCACGGAGGTCTTGGCGAGACTACGAAGACAAGAGCATTGACAGCTCAATGCTGTTTAACTTTTGTTTTTAATAAAACTTGAAATTTAATTTTATTTTTAGAAAAAATAAGATCGATGATAAATTTAAATTTGAAATTTTACAACAAATCGAAAATTTTCTTTCTTTAGATAACAGTTTAATTACCGGCATTATTAAGATCGATCATAAATTAACATGAACGAAAAGTTGAAGATTAATATCGAAGTAATTGGACATTGAGTCGAGTAATAATTTTTTAATGATATTTACGAGCTCATCAATTAACAGCAGGAATATTTTCAAAATGTTCGGTATTTTTTATAATATAATTTAACGACTTTTTTTACCATGTCTTGCCATATTATTATGCCTATAAAATTTCACTCAACTTTCAAAATAAATTTCAATAAAAGCTTCTAAAGCTTAATCAGGTTTATATTCTGCAATAATTAATTGCTGTGTTAATTTTTTGTTTACAATGCAAAATATAGAGTAAAAAGTTATAAAAGTTTTTTAATTTGTCAGGTGTCAATTTTACACGCCGATGTTTCGTTACGCTCTCGTTATGATTTCAACTTTTAATTTTGTTGTATTTTTAGAGTGAATTTTAATTAGTTTACTTTAATATACCGCGTTATGTACTATATACGCGCTGCCTCTTCGCACGTTATTCAATATTGACCAAAGAAAATGATAACATACTTTTTTGAAATTGAGAAAATTTGCAAAAGGAAAACAAAATTTTTATTTAATTATGTAATTGAAAGAATAAAATTTTGTTTTTCTTTTTATTTTACCCTCGACGGAAGGAAGTGGGGATATGCTTTTAGGGTGTGATCTTGTTCATTTGTTTATCTTATGGATGATTGTTTATTTCCTCATGCCTCGCAAGTTCAAAACGATCGCATCAATTTTGTGATGGTTTTCTGTAAACATTAAATAATTCTTAAAAGCAGGTTGTTAAAGGCTGCTCACCACATTTATCACAAGAGAGTGCTGTAGTTCCACCACAGCTTCATAAAGGATGCACCAATTTTAATGAAGTTTATTGTAGATTTTAGATATTGAATATCACACTGAAATAAAAATAAAATGTTAACAAAACATTTTCGTCCAGCAATCAATTCCTTAGGGTTTCTTCCTTCCATTTCATATTTGAATTTATGGTAACGAAGAAAGGCAGATGCTACTGCAAAATTTGTCTAGACCTACAGAGCTCATAATATCTCTTACAACCAGTCGAAATATTCAATAATGTCTAATCAACAGTAATATTTTGGTTAGCAAAAAATTAAACAGAACTAAAAAATTAGAAGGAGTAATTTGCACTTGCTTAAGAACTGATAATAACAATGGTCGGCGACCACTGCGTGTAATGCATTTATCTGTACTCCCATCATATACAATACCCACGTTCAAGTAAACCGCGGTTATGCTGGAATTGAAGGATAAATTAATAGCATCCTGAGTGGTACCGAGGAGGTAGTCTAGCAAGTTATGGAATTTGTTTTGGACAGTGGGTAGTATCGTTAGATTTAGTGTAAAATGAAAAAGGGCAATGGTCATACTGTTATAAAAGCTATATTACAAAATTGAGAGAAAACGTAGCTTAATTTATCTTTATCTTAGTTAGACTAATATCCATTTATTCAATCTCCCCGGTTAACCCTAAACAAAGGTAGAAAGAAATGTTGCAAAAATTGTATCCGCCAAGTAAATCTTTAGATTTTTTAGCATTCAAAAATGTATGTATTCGATCTAAATACCGTGCATGTGTTGTCTTTTTGGGTTCTTTAGGTATATTATGTTATAACCACGAATGAGTCATCTATTTCTGATCAATGATAATTTATAGTATGTATAGTATACCTATTAATATATTTTTTTTAATAATCATAATTTTTCATAATACTTCAGAGTTTCAAAGTTTTAAAATTCGAAAATCATAAATATCACATTCGTACCTTTGGCATTTTACCGACGATGTAATGGCTCTTGAAATTATAAAATTATCAACATAGTAAATTTAAATTTATAAGATTTTGAATTTTATATAAAAAAATTTTGATTTTATTTGTGGTTGAGTTATAGTTGAAATTTCCATTACTTAACTAGTTGCGAAAAAAAATGTGATGCAATAAGTTATACAAGATGCAACGTTTTATAATGTAAAAAATCATAATAAATCGATACTTGGTTATCATAATTAGATAAACATTTTTCTTTCTCTCTTGATTGCAGAACTTGCCTTCATTTCTTTTGAAATTTTCAATCTCGTAAAAATCTGCTTTGCGAACTTATATTACAATTTACTATTTTATAATTAATTTTTTGTATACTGTATTTTCTTTTATATCAAAATTTACAATCGACTGTATATAAAATAACTTAATTATTTAAACATAGAATTAAAAATTATTTTAAATCGTAATTAAAACACTTTTAATTGAACATTTTCTGATGTTGAATGTTTTAACACAGCTTGAATGTTTTTAAAATTACCATACACTATTAATGAGCAACATCTAAATCTTGCGTAATAAAATTTGGATTACCCATCACGATGGTTGTTTAATGATGTTTTTCGAGGTTTTCATTTCCTGTTTTTAAGATTGCACGATAAGTTACTGGTTTTAGTTCATTATGTTCGCTAACATGGTGGTTTATAAGGACCTTTTCAGGAATAGAACTAATTTCAAAATCAAAATTTTAAGGTTTATTTTTAAGCATCAGCTTGATCACAGATCGAGTTTCAGAACCTCGCAGAATTGATTGGCTCATTCCTTTGGTGGACGGGAACACCCTGGGGTTGCACTAATCTATATCTGTATTTCTTTCAATTTAGCAATGAAGTAGAAGAATTTCCCAATGATTAAAAATAATTACTTTCGGTAACTATGAACGACATAATATCTGATTTGCTTTTTAAAATTTAAATAGTATGGGGTCAGCTTGGAATTGCAGTTTTTACAAATTTGTGGATATCCAGATGGCTTATTTTAGAATTTAGATGGTATAAATAAATTATAACAGCTGACCACACCAACTAAGATTTGGCTGTGATGAAATTGTAAGTTTGATTGATGGGAATTTTGAACAAACATTTTATGTTGATGTCATGCATCAATGTTTAAATTGCTTTTTGGTCATATCTTATTTGTAATATTTTGGATCGATTTCAGACACGAATATTTCTTCAAAAAATAATATGGGTGTACACGTGAAACTTGATTAATAATAATAATAATATCATCGACAATTTGAGCAAGTTAAATTTTTATGGCATCTTTGAAGCATGATGCGATTAATATAAGTTGTCATTAACGAAAGTGCAAATTATTCGTCATATAACTCAATTTTATGGCATCTAATGAAAGCTTCGACTTTTCAATGAAGGTGCCGCAAAATGCTTTTTAAAATAATTCACATCACTGCGTTTTATACATTACCTCGAAAATCCTGTTATTATTTTTATATTCGCAGTTTAGTCGAGTAGAAAATATTTTGTTAACGAATGTAAGAATATTAAAGTTCAGTCATTATAGGCGAAACTGCGTTTGCAATAAACTACTACAAATTTTTATGTAAGGTACCAAATTTTAATATCTTTTCTTGGCGACAGACCGGTAGATATTATGGTGCTAAATTCAGTTTTACGTTTTTGAATTTTATAATTCAAACAAAATTTGTAGATTTTTTAAAAAAGTGCTTGATTTTTAACTGATAGTAAACCATTAATTATACAACTATTACGAGTATATTTTGTATATTATTTATTACAAACAAAATAAATTAGTAAATTTAACTTGCGGTATTTTGCTTGAACCGCTTCGAACTGAGAATCCTCACCTCAGAGAAGCTTTCAAGCCTCTAGATGTTGTTGCTCACATTTTGTGAAAATCTGTCTAGAAAAGTTTTCCAATTATCAATTTTTAGGAGGTTTACCTTGTTTACTGGAGGACTGGAGCTGTCATTAAGAATTTACACAAACTTAAAAATTTTGTTCGTAGAAATTTCATTCGACTGCTTTATTTTCGGGATAGTTCAAACACTAAACCAATATATTATTATTGTTGTGCTTTAATTATTTGATTTACGAAGTAATTCGGATTGCATCAATTTCTCATAAGCTATTCGGTATACTATTATAATCATTGATGTTTTGTATATTTCTTTCGTCGAGAAATGCGAGAAAATATTTGGAATTAAAATAACGCTGTGGCGGTGGTGCCTGTTGGCGTTCGACAAAAATTTGAATTTCAAACAAGCATCGATTTCCCAAGAGTCTAATGACCTAGTAACCAGACTAAATAAGTTTTTTTTGTTGTGGGTGGAATCCATCAATATGTAAAAGATAAAATATTTGTTGCATAGAAATTACTGGTTTCCAATAGTAATTTGGTCAAAGAGAATAAATTAGTCACACAAAATTTTATGCAATTTGCACATCCATGGAGTGGTTTATGCTATTACGGATAGATAATATGCGTTTGAAACAAACCGATTTGAAAAAATTGCTTTTTATGTAAAAGCAGCAAGAAAATATTTTATGTATACTATTAAATTGAACAAAAGAAAGCAAAAGATGCTGCTAAATTATGCATATTTCTTACAAATAATAATGGTTTTTTTAGATCAGCCCCTAAGCTCGGTCATTAAAATTCGATCCTGTGTAGATGCTATTTAAAGATTATTAAAGGGAAATGATAATATTGGTGTACGAACAAAATAAAATTTGTAATTCTGATTTTCTACTCGAAGAGCTGTTTTCTTATTTTTTTTATGATATAAGTTGATTTCATATTATTTTGAGTTCTTTTTTCTCTTTTTTATTTTATAAATACCGGGACCATCACGACGGTATTCTATACTGACGCAACGTGCCCCTTTTATTAAGTTGGGAAAATTTAATTTTCCGAACTGTTTTTTAAATAATGGAGTCTTGAAAATGTCTTTATAGTTTGACAATGTAATCAATATAGTACGTATTGAGCTTTCATTATGTCTTTAAAATACAAAATAAGGAATTTTAAATTCAAATTTCATTCTTGACATCTGATTATTTAAATGACATTTCAGTATAATACGCCAACGGTGTTGTGTAAAAAGAAAAACTTTTCATGAAATCTATTATGGGATTTAAGAAAAGTGAAAAATCTTACGACGAAAATCTATGATGCGAGTATGTAACTGCGAGCTAGTTATATTATCTAGCTAGGTTTATATGCAGTGGCAGCGATAAAGCCCCATTTTTTAAATGTATGTTTCATTTCCCAAATATTAGGCAAAATCTATAAAACACGCACTGAAGATAATCAGAGAGTGGATACTGCGGTTTTATTTCGGATACACTGCTGTGATGATCTCAAGTCTTCCGTCAATGACACTTAATTAATTAAATTTCTTTATCCATGATCTATTGCTGTTTAAATGTCATTTCGTGTTGGGAGCCACATTTATTTGACGGTAATTTTTAATCGCCGCCACTGTTTATATGTTAAATCTTCAATTATCATATCAATAAAGCTACTCGATAAAACATTTACAAGTTATAGTGTATAGTCAGTCTTTGATAAATCGTCACTGTTTATCTTGATGTATCTTATAATTTCTATTTATAATAAATTGCATTCTCTTAGTGCTGCATGACACTAAATATTCTTGAATTACGAAACCCATTATCCTTTGATCATTGAGTTAAATAAACGCGACTTATAATAGGTAACTGCATAGATTTCTGAATTACATTTTTGTAATTAATAATTTCTTGTAATATCTCATGAAATCCTGGATTCGTAGTAATGAATCTATTTATTATATTGTACAGCAAAATTCAATTGGTCATGGATAGTTGTCACATCCATTAATTAAAATTACCATAAAATAATAATTATAATAAAACTATTAGGTATCTACCACATCATCGTGTCATGAACATTTTTTAATATAATGAAGTTTTATTATCTTTTCAAAATATTAATCTATTAGTTTTCAACACAAACACATCTGCGATGAAAGTATTCTTGTGGTTGCTGGTACCCGTAATAGTCCTAGTAAGTGTCCGGATTTTAAATAATTTTTCAATAATTATAAAAATTTTAGCTTAGCATAGATTGTAAAATTATTGTCGATAGAGTGGAGTTGTGTTCACCTAAAGTTAACTATCCCATGAAATTTGATATAGTTTTTAAAACCGACTCCGAAAATTACCAACTACTGGATGTAAACATTACTATTCCAGCTCCTGTGGGAGAAAAAATTGGCGTAAGTGTTTTTTTAAAAGTTTGTGCATTGATAATTTTACTTGGAATTCGATATTTTAGGTTAAAATTGGAGGTTATATTGTGGCAGCAGGGCATAGTTTAAAATTAGGTGGTTTTAAAGAGGATAATACTTGCCGTGCTTTAAATAGATATTTTGGAGAATTTTGGTATGACGTTGCAAGAGCAGCTAAGTGTGAACCTAAAAAGTGTCCAATTGCTAAAGTAAGGAAATTCACTAAATTAATTATATCCAGCAAAATCATCTTTTGTAAAATTGTTTTAGGGAATTTACTACCTAAGAGATTATAAACTTAATTTTGATGCATTACCGATTCAATTACCCATTGGAATAATTCGTGTATCGATCGAAGTGTCTGATTTTAGAAATAAAAGTATTTGGTATTGTTCAAACGTATTTGTGACTCATGATTAACTTGAGTTCAAGAGCTATTGCACATTTTTGGCACGTCATTTCACCAAAATAGAATAAATTTATTTTCGGGTAACTTTGGGTAAAATGTACCTCGACCAACCATCACTTTATTAATATTACCTACCAAGCAGTATTTGTATTGTTTCTTCTACTCTGATCAAGTTCTGATGAGTTCTAATCCTGAGTTGCCAAACGGTTTATTCTGTGATCCCTATCTATTACGCTAACTATATAAATTGTGTAATTTTCTTAGTGCAATGACGTGCCAAAAATGTTAGCCGAGTAAAATTTTTACAATTTGCGAAAAATTATGAAATAAAATTTCTTCTGTAATCTTTTTTACTTTTTTTATTTTTGATGTTAATATTGATAATTGTTTTTCGTCTCAAGTTTTTAGGTCAATCCATGTTACATGATTTTTTCATGAAAAAAAAACATGAAATTATTGAAAAATATTAAAATATAATTAAATTGGAACTCTGCGATGCAAATGGAATGCAAAATCAATTTTGTGAACTACATGTAACGTTCCGTAATAAACGTAACTATGTTTTGTCTGTCAGTGCATAACAAGCTGAACTTGATTAATTTGTAAGCGCGATTATGTATAACAAAGTGTCGCCAACGTTGTGGGGTTAATATCTCATCCAAGACTAATGTGGTTCGTTTGTTGCTTGTAGACTTATGTGATGCAATCTTTGGGGATGTAGGTAGTATCACAATAAAGCACTTTGTTTCATCAACACTACCTCATCCTCTGCAAATAGGTTTTAATTTAGTTGAGATTTTGAAGTGTGTATAGATCAGATATAACATTATGTCAACAGTAAGCAAATTTATTACTTTTTTATTATTTTATTTTTTGTTTTGCAGGTAGGAAAGAGATAATTTTCGTTTTATCCATAAACTGGAAAAAATTTAGAGTGAAATTTTACCCTTTCAGATTTTATTTAGTAGGTACAAATGTCTAAACGAATTGCTTTTAGTCTCATGTTGATATTATAAATTATAGAGGCTAAGATATTTCAGTTTCCATAAACCCTTTGATTGTAAAGTGGTTATACCTTGTCAAGCATATTTGAAAACAAAAAATATTACAATTTTTACAATTTTCCTAACAAGTTGGGATAATTACAAACAAAAAATCTAAATTGTTTATGTTATGCTTTTCTATTATCTGATATTCTTATACGAACCATCAAATTATGTATGTAGACAACTTGGTCATTTTGTTCTGATCGGAGTGCTCTTTTTTGTGACCTAATGTACTTACGATATGTTAGTACTTTAATGATGCAATTATTCAAATATAAAATAAATGAATTATGATGGTTCAACTTGAGTTACAATACTAAATTGATAAATTTATATATGAAAATTTCACTGCTTAATGTATTTTTATGTTTTGTTATATAACATTGAACATTATTTTTCTTTCTCCGTAAAAAGTTTTGCTTGAATATTTTAGGCTTTATTTTGCCATATGAAGTTATTATGTCAGAATTATTCAAGTTTGTTTTGTGTAATAGCCAAAAATGGTTTTATTGTTAACAGAATAGGCAAATTATGATTGATGGTGTAAGATTAGGAGGAATTATTTTATACTAATTTCCTGTGTTCGAGTACCGCTTGTATTTTCAATTTGAAATCAATTTAAGTAATATAAAATATTCTATAGAAATTAATTTTTATGAACTTAATGTTTTTATAACGATTTGAATTTTCTGTCGGAATTACTTTTGAAGCTACGAGAAAGTCCCTAGTAGTTAATTTTTAATGTAGAATGTAATGGAAAACTTTTGTTTGTCCTGTATATTAGTATTCCATAACCTTGTTCAATTTTAAATATTAGTGCTGTTTTACCGTCAGTCTGCTGGTGATATAAAAATTCATAAAGCAGACTGTTAATAATTCAAAAATTGTCTTTGGAATCAAACAATAATTGTGTATGTACATGGCGACAGCTTTTAATTAAATTTAAAGTGCAGGTGCTTGTGAGGTAAACAATAATTTTCCATTTACATTACAAAGTAGTTAACTGTTTGGATTTCTGTTTTCAATAACTTTCGAGTCCTTTGTTGATTTGATTCTGATTCACATACGAAATTGTTTATTAATTTGTAATTCTTTTTTATTTGTTGAAGCTTGAAATTTCAGTTTGAATAATTTTGGCTACATAATAATATTATGATATATACCGAGATCAACTCGTTCAAGGTGTTTTTTTTATGAAAATCAAAATACATAATTTGCTCTAGTTGCTTTCAGTTAAAGTTACCTAAGGAATTTTCGAATTAAAATCTGATTTCACCTAGGATAGGTTAATTTTATAAAATGGCCGGGACAAACTTAAAATGTAATTAAAATATAATAATAACTATTTATTTGTTTATTTATTAAAACTTTTATAAGAAGTAATATAAACTTACGATTGAATAATTTATCCACATTATTTTGCTTGAATAAATTGATATTTTAACACGGTGACTATTCCCCATTAGTATGGGGTAACTTGAACCGAAAGCAGCACTGTATAGTTCCATTTTTAATTCGAGAGGACGTGCAATGTTTATAAGTATTAATTAGATTACAATCAAACCTTATTTTGGCTTTATATCTTCAATTTTCAATTAAAAGTTGTCCGTGAAATACAAATTATTCTGAAAATTAATTTGAACTTGATTTGCATATCATCTACATTTAGGAGATTTAGAAGCTGAAAACCAGTGTTTCTGTTAATCTATAGTTTGTTGCTAATCTTACATTTTTGTTATTTCTAACATAAATTTTTATGAGGTTATCGAAGTTTCTTATTATTTTATATCGGATGTTCGGAGGACACGCGCGGGTCATTTATAAATATAATGGATATTAAAATTTCCTTGAAATTATCTTATCGTTTTGAATATTTCATAACACAGAATACGGCTACTTTTTGGTATTATGTTTAAAAATTGATTGCTAAATCGATGACGATTAGTTTTGCTTCGCCTAATTTATTTAAAAAAACGGACATTTTTATTAATATTGGAAATATTTTAGAAACATTACGTCGGTCGGTTACTCTTTTAATTATTTCACCTGGTTTAAAATTAAAAACAAAGTAAAACTTTAATATGCCGAGTTGTTATTCAACTGTGTGCTTGGGGTTAGCACCCTTATCTAGCTTATCTATCGTTTTTTAATTTTATAAGTTTTTTAATAAAAAAATCCTTTTTACGTGATAAAACTTACCAAAATAACTAACGAAAACAGTAGCTAATGAAAAGTTGTTTAATAAAAATACCAACAAAATAAAAAATTCATTACATTGTCTCCCGTCGCAATTTCTTTATAACATATTAAGGTGAATTTACTGTAGTTACCTGTATCAACAACAAACTGTATAAAACTGTCGTTTTGTAAAATGGTAACGAATAAGGTTCATGTGTGTGAAAAGCACAATAAATAGTATTAGGTCTGACGATGTGTAAGCTTATTATGAAAAAAAAGTCCACAACAGAGTAAAATGTATTTTAATGTAGGCGGATATGAATTAGGGATGCCCAAAAGGAAGTGTTTTGCAAACATGTTAAAACACAGTGTTCATTTAATTTAATTGCTGCTTTTACCAATAACTGCAAATTTGAATGTAGTAATTTGCTGCCTAAGGGCAATTACAACATTTTGATTTAATAATAATTTGCCGATATTTAAATCACACAAAGAATTCGTGTGCAACTACATATGTGGCATAAATCTCAAAATAATAGCGGTTTTGCATGCAACACACTTGCATACAACCGAACTCACCTCATTAGCAGTAATCGCTTAATTACAATTCATCAAAATTATTCTCGGGAATAATTCCTAATAGTAATAATATAAATACGATTTACGATATTCCGTAGCTATAAAGTGACCAGAAAATGTATCGCAAATTTTGTAACACAAAATTTGGGTAGGTTGTGATTATAAATTCAGATAATTTGTATTAGTTATATATGTAACTGTAAAAAACAGCGATGGTTCAATAGACAAGAAATAAAAGAGATTACAATCACCATTGGCTAATTAATGCCGCTATTCAACTGATACAAATCAACATTTTAATATAACAATATTAATTTCTAATATCTCGTATATTATTAGAGATGGTAATTATTCAACCAAACCAAACGCAAAATGTTTTGTTAATTTTTACTTCTACACAAATCAAAATGCAGCTTTAAACAAAAAGCATTTTATTGCACCTACCGGTCATTTTAGTCGATAAATTTAACCGAGTTGCTATTGTGATACAAATTTGAGAATTGTTTTTCCACTTTACGACCCTATCAGTAATTTTTTTCTCGCTGTTTTGGTCGATTGAGTGATATTTAATGTCTCCTTTTTTTGTTGTAGGCATTATTTCTGTTAGCGTGTTTATTGTGATGAACGGTTACTGTTTGCCTTTTGCATTATTTGTTGTCATGATAAACTTGAAATCGTAAAGCTGCGGTTCACAAGGAATGTGAAGGTTCTTGAAATTTACTTAAAATAATTATATTTTACTAATCAACTTGACGAATTTTTTAAATTTTTTATTTAGATACATTTTTCGCTGCCAATTTTGTTGTTATTTTGCATCAAATAAAGATCGCGTTTTAATTTATTTGATTGTATTTTATTCTTTTTTAAGAAATAATTTTAGGTACCATCCAGTTATAAATGACATAATATTCAATAAACTCTAATGCAGAATATTATTATCTACTGTCGAAATAAAGTTTATGTAACGGGGGGTTCTGGTATCAGAACCTCCAGTAACGGTATTCAAAAGAAAAACTCTTGTATATAACCGTCTAACTTACGCCATTACACAGTCTACATTACAGCAGAAAGAGGAAAGTTTTTTAAAGTAAAAATATTACTCCGAGTTAGCAATAATAATAATTATATATTTTAAGTTTAGTATTGGAACATTAGAAGAGTTATGCCGCTCATCTATTTCGTATCAGCCACGCCACTGCTTCTTTAATTCTGTTATAAAATCAAGTTTTTCATAAAATATTGAAAACAGATAGAAATAGACTGCGTCCAATCTTTCCTAACCTTAGGATTTTCAGGATTAAATTAATTATTTCATAGAAATTAAAATTAAATTTACCAAGCCTAGGTATTAGAAATGTTTTGATGAAAAGTGAGTCAAGATTTCCATACTTCTTTTACTAATAATTAAAACTCAAAAATTAAACACTAATTATTAAAAACTAGGAGGTCCGGCGGTCATTTTATCTTAGTGTTTGAATAACAGTGAAATTCGATTGGTTAGGTTGTGCAGCCTCAAGGCCGCACTGACCGGTCACTGTCACGCAACTTAACAATTTTTTTAAGTTATCAATAAAATTTACCAATCGGAGGTGTGTTACAGAAGGTATAACAGACGAACTTGTCCCTTTACATTGGTTGTAAAAATTGGTTGAGTTACATATACACTATCTGACATTTTACAAGGTGGATTACTTTTTCAGAGTGGTGAGTAAAGACCAATTTTGTTATAGAGGTTAGGCTCCAGATTCGATCAATCTGGGGAGATATCTATCCCGGAATGACATTTCTGAATGTTCAATGAATTTCCTCATATTTCCTTTCACTTGTATACCAGATTTCCTCAGAGAAATTCTTTCTCGCTTTGTTCCTAAAGGCCTTTGGTTCGATGGCTCCATGGATTATTGTCCAGTGGATAAGAAGGGCCCGATCGTGAAAGAAGCTATATCTTATTACCGATTTAATGAAATTTTAATTTAATTTTACATAGAAATTTAGCTTCTGGGCTGGCTGCCTCTCGAATAAAAAACTCAGCAGTCCCAGATGAAAATTCTGAAAAATAAAACTAGAATAATATCATTTTAGGATCTTTTTTGTTCGATTAGCTTTTGATATAAGTGATTTTGATTTTATCATTACTTCGCTGTAGTATATACTAAGGAAAACTTCTAATTTTTTAAATGAAAATAAATAATTAATAACTATTTTCTATTTTCGTCACTTAATAGACAATTTGTTAGCAAATGGAAAATGAATGGCACAAAAAAGATAGGTGAGTTTATAAAATAAAATAAAAAAGGAAATAATAGCGATAAATCCGATAAACTGTAGTGAAACCTGAAAATACATTAGACAATATATCGATTTTACATCATCATTGTTTTGTGTAATTACCAAACTTAACTCAATAAAATTGAATTATTCTATGTACATACAAGTTTTTATTAGTTAAAAATAAATGAAAACAAGAATTTTTTTCGAGCCATCGAACTTATATAAGATGTGAGATATGCACAAGGTGGTATGGCTCTTGAGCTTTTGGTTAAGCTTGGCGATCATTCTGTTAGTTATCTTTTACGTACGGTGCCATCGAGATGCATCCGGTTTTGTGCATTTCATGGGCAGCATAGTGTAATCCAATATTAAATACTTTATTATTGTGGTGTTTGTGAATTAATCCATTTCCGCTTTTAAATTTTACGGTTTTCATTTAACATTTTTGAGTGTAATTAATTATTACTGTCAAACCGGCCATGTACAAATGAATTATATTTTAATCGAAAAAACTAAATATAGAAATATTTTATATTGCATTTAATCGATAGTAATATTAGCAACCGTTCAATTTTATTTTGTTAATGATTGTGGGAAACTCTTAAGATCATTACAAAAGAGTCCCATAAGAAATCTCTGTTTTTTATGATAATATAATAATAATGTTGCCTTATAAGTTATGTTATCAATTTAACTATTATGTAATAATTTACAGTTAAGTGCCTAATTATGACCACATACTATTAAAATTACTTTAACACATGTTGCTATGTAGTATTGTAGGAAATAACACGGTACAGACATATAAGGTTGAAAATAACAGTGATAATTATCTTATGCAGAATTTTGTATCCAAGTGCAGGAAGGAAGGAATATTTAGGAAGGCAACAAATAATCGGTTAAGTTTAAACAAAAGGAACGTAGAAAAGATCATTGTTCGCATTCCGCGGTCATTGTGTTTGAACCTCAAACATAGTTCAAAAGAGATCTCTAAAGTTTCCCATTTGATGTTTTTGTGCGATTGTAATTCCGTTACACCGCTTCTGCAATTTCAGCTAGATACGGTGCGATTTTACTTTCTTAATTGACAAACTGATTATAAAGATCCTTGCGATAAGAACATCCACAGTTGAAATATTTGTAATAGAAAATTAAATTATCTAACGATTAATTAAACCCCGACATAGTTAATGTTAAATTGAAGTTGGGTTCGAATCTTGTGGATCGGTAGAATTAGTTTAAATGACATTCTCTGTAACCCTCATGAACCAAAATCTTAATTAAATCTACAAAGTTTTATCTGGAATAGCTTTCAGAAAATCATTATAAGATTTACGCGAAATTCTGCATTAAAACTTTTCAATTTTCACCAATGTATATATTAAAAATTTAACAGATTTTCCTTCACCAAACATCCCCTCGGTTAAGATGACAGGTTCATATTAATTGTACGTGTTCCATTTGACAATGAAAATTACAATTAAAACAAAAATTAGAACAAAATTCAAAATTTTAATTCAGTCAACTAAGGATTCGAAGCTGTACAATGGCCACTGCTCGACAGGGAATTTCCGAATTAATTCGTATGTGACTTGATTTTCAATTTAATTACTACATTTTAAGTTACTTTTATATCACTCAAGAATAATAAGGTATTAAATACAATTTTTTATTCATATTATGCACATATTTTAGCAGTTGTTATATAAAGTATAATAAATATTTGTTACTTGGCAATCTTGAATAATTCCCATATAAATTTTCTCGGGCAGATGCACAAATACCTTCGTGCAGGCTGCATATATTATAAAAGTTACAAATCTAAATACCTGACCTGTATGCATTTGTTTCTCAAGAGTACTTCAAAAAAATTTTATATCTGAAAACCATCACATAAAATAATAAAAACTTGTATTATTCCCATTTAAATCGGCAATAAAATTAGATTTGTATTGATATTGTATAGGCACTCGGTTAAAATACCCATGTTGCGGTTAAATTTTAATAGACTTTTTATTATTTTAGGGCAATTTAAAATATTACGCTCGAAGTTAATGTCAACAGAGTAACTTAATTAAAACTTATCAAAATTACATGCAGCTAGTTGATGACTGCCACATCTGACTAATTAGATTTTCACATCCAAACTATCTGTTTGCTCTAATTTTCAACCAAGTTCCTGGAACAGATATAAAAATTTCCGCTTTTCTTTCAATTTGGCTCTAATTAATTTTTTACAGTGTTGTACGATGGGCGATAAAGTTCATTCATCTGCTGAGTGGAAAATTACTTTTTAATAATTTAGTGAAGTAGAACTTGATATCTTCACTTGGGAACATAATTGACAAAGGAAATTAGAATTATACGCATGAAAATCAATGTTTTCGATATCGCATAACGGAGGTTTTCGATTTTTTCTTAGGTTATTTTAATTTTACGATAAAATTATTAGTATTTATTCGACTACTGTGAGTTGAAAAAAATAGTACGAGTACACATTGTTTTATCGGGAGCAAAAGTGTCATTTTTATTCAAAGTAAAATATATTATTTTTCAATAAAAAAGTTTATCATTTTTCGTGTTTTTCTCTCGGCTTTTTTTATTCTATAATTATTATTTTTCTTTTCAATTATAATAAGTAACAAGAAAATAAGTTTTCTCAGTCTTTGCACTTTGCAAATTTTTATGAATATGTTAAAAGTTAGTTCCATGCACTTTAATTAATTCTCGAAGGTTTTGATTGTAATTTGCAAAGTAATTATAAGTTTTTCAGAATAATTTCAAGTTCTGGCGTGAACGAGTTTTCGTGCCAGGGTTATAACATGAGTACAGGGGTTTGTTTACTACATGCATTCTGCAGCATTATTTGCTAATAAATTCGACCAAAGACCCGTGTCTTCCTGATAGATTGTAAATTATGCAAGCACATTGCATCCCCTGTTGTGTATTTGCATTTAGCAAAGACAAGTTGGTATATTCATATTTATTGCGTACTCATTGCAACTACAAATTAAAGTTCGTTCAGCTTGAAATTTCATGGAAATTATTTTCATTTCGATCTGTTATTAATAACAATAATAATTCAAAAATAACGACCGCTATTAACGAGACAAATTGGCAAAAACGTTAAAATTGAATTCAAATTACATTTACTGTCGGCATCAAAGATTTGATTTTATTTTTCGATTGCACTTTAATTTATAATTTTCTTAGATTTTAAGATTTTTTACAATCTCACTGATGTTGTAATATATGATTTTTTTAATGTTAACTTCTTAGAATAGTAGTTTACCTGACGAGTTCCGAACGGGAAACGTTTACTAAAAGAGGCGACAACATGGAAATAAAATCATGCGCAGTGACATTTCATTATAGCAAAATAATTATTATTGTATTAGAAATTGATAGCAAGAAAGTTGTATCAATAAATTATTATTATTTTTGCAACGACATTTTATGTGTTTAAAATAAATTAATACATCACGGTCCGGTCGTTAGTTGATTAAAATTTATAGTAATAAATCAAATCCCAATCGCTATTTATAAGAATTTACTAAAAAATGCTCTTTTCACTGAAAACACTTTTCAGAATTAAAATGTAAAATTTTTTCCATAATATATTTATAAAAAGTACATAAATTAATAAATTATTGTAAATGTATACTTCGCGAACGTTTTGTTTGTAACTTTTACATAGAAAATATTATCTTTTAAATAAAATTTAATTGCTTGTTTGATTATTCCCAATAAATAAGGAACATTAAATGCTTTTCTGAATGACGATTTAAATAATAAATATAATTCGTAGTTTCAATAGCAATTCTATCGGGTTTGATATAGCTTAATCCAAAGGGCTATAAAATAATATCCAGTTACTTTCGCCGATTTAGCCTGCTAACTTTAGTTTTCTAACCTCGAATCGCTTATTTTTTTGATTATATTAATTCGCCGGATGTTATAACGAAAAAGTTACAAAACTGCAATAGTATAGCTTGAACCTTAATAACGATAAAAGTTATCCATGAATCTTTTCCTTTTAGTATCGATTTTCTTTAATATTTAATCTATTTCTGTTTTATTTGATTATTTTGAAAATAACGTGTCGTAATGTTTCCTATTTTTATCTCAAAACTTTTGCTTTATTCGTGTATTTTGTAACTTTCGACAGTAACTACTTATAAAATTGGAAAAATTTCGCTAAAATAATTTAATTTGAACTGAAATAAAAACGAACATAAATTTTGTTCGTCGTATAAAAAGCATTCAAATTGCATTTTATGTTCAATACTTTTTAGTACATTTGTTGGACAAGGGCAAGACGTTTAATTAACACAACGAAATAGCAAACTCACTCCTGTAATTAAGTCATTTTGTTTTATATTTATGACGTCATTTACGAAATTAGACATTTAATTTAGAATCGATTTAAGGTTTTGTATTTGATGAACATGAAAAATCAGCTTTCGTTATATAATTTATTATTATCTTATTTTTCCATAAGCGCAGTCGTAAACTGCGATGGTATTGCAATGGTCCATAATGAGAAGTTGGCATAATTTTTCCTGTTTGCATGGTTAGTTTTCCACTGAGAAAATTTTTATTTTGGAGGAAAACGTAATATAAGTAGAACTGCTATAGATTTCTTAGAAGTTAAACATAAAAAATATTAATATCAGCTAAAAACGTATACCGAACTTTAATGTATTTATGGATAAGAAATCTAGCACGGAACTTCGTCGAAAGTCCAGTCCAAGTGTATTTGCCTATACGTATCAGACACATCTAAGTAAATAGTTTTGAATTCTCCTGCTATTATTACATCCATTTTATCGTAAACTAAATTTTCCAATATTTACTCTTCTCGACCGAACTTCTTCATAAATACGTACTTGTATTAAATATTATTTAAAATAAATATATACTGTTTCTAGAGAGAAAATCAAAAATGTAATCATGTTAAGGGTGAATTAATTATTGTATTTTGAAATCTCATTGTTCGAATTTAAATTTAGAGGAGAAAATATATATATCACTAGTGATCGATCATTTATTTGCAAAAAGTTTGCATCGGAGACAATTAGAACTGATATCCAATAGAAATTGTTATTATTGATGATATTTCTACAGTTTGGTTACAAACAAAACTCGCCTGATGTTCTTATCAAAATTTATTATAAATTTAATGATATGTGCCAGTAATATGTAAACTAAAATATTTCTATAATTAATTCATTGATGAGTCGTAAACTCATCGTGTTCGAAGCCTTATCGTATGCGTTTTCATTTCTTAGGTGTTAACACTATTAGAGTTGCTATTATATGTATGAAAATTATAAAAAATTGTGTGCTATAAATTTGTGAAAATGTCTAAAGCCGGTGCTTCGGGTATATTGTCGGCTATTATTGTTGTTGCTTGGACTGGTGTTTATATTACAAAACATCCAGAAACTCTACCGAATAATAATATTAATTCGACCACCGAAATTGAAAACATGGATGGTAATGTGGATTATGACATTATATTTTATCAAATGGATGAGGCTAACGATACACTTGTGGATCGAAGAGACCACATAAAAGAGGTATTTCACATTAAAATAATCGATTGTATGAAAATTTTAAATTGAGGAAAGTTTTCCATAGTCATAATAATTTTGAATTGAAAAAATGAGGATAAATTATTATTTACACAGGCTAACAAATTACATGTTGTGCTCTATATTCTTTCATAATAATAATTAGATGTATACAAAACTGCTGAATTAATTGTTCTTCTTACAAAAGCGAAAAGTAATCAAACTGAAAATTCCTTTTTCTTTTTCGAATATTATTTATTGTATTTATATATTAATTATATTTTATATTAAATACATTATTTTAGAAGTAATATACCCTGACAAGCAAACACAAAAATGTATTGCTGCAAGGGAGGGTGTTTTTGAGCAACTGATAACTTTTAGATACTAATTAGAAAATAAAATTAAAATGAAATACAAATTTTAAGTAGATTTGTGTTTTTTTTTATATTAAAAAATATAATAACAAAATTAAAATCGAAAACAATCGTGCAATAGGGCCTTATATAGCATTATGTTTTAATAATTTATATCTTCTAAAAAAAATTATAACGTAAAATTAATTTATTTAAAAAAAAATATTTTTAATCCTGTCAAATATAAATTAATATCTTTCCTGTTTTTTAAATAATAATTTTTTCACAATTCTAGGACTAAAGTAATACTTTTTTTCCCGCGCCATTATTGCGCGCTATTTATCTGAAATTTTTCATATGGCTTCTTACGACAAATCGCTGGAGGTTTTTGTAACGGGGGTAAATGTTTTGCTCAGTTTTTCGATATCTAGCGCCGTTTTTGAGTTATTGCAATTTCAAAATCTCAAATTTAGTTATTAACCAATGTCATTCTGCATTTTCAGCAAAATTGTGAAAAATAGTATATACACCTTGGGACTAAGGTTCTTTTCATCCCGTGTGCGATTTTTGCACTCGGCTAACACCTCGTGCAAAAACCTTCGCACGCGGGATGAAAAGCAGCACCTTAGTCCCATGATGTATAATATACTATTTATCTTCACTTTAGTGTAAAAATTCCATTATTTTAACGTTTTATTTAGTTCTGTTATATTATATCACATTTTATAAAATTACTTTAATTGATATTAGTTTATAATTAAACATAAAGAAAGTAAAAATTGTAACTAAAACTGAAGGTACGCCCCACGGGCAATTCTAAGATTTTCAAATTATCTAACAAAAATTAATGGGTAATTTTTCGATCAACATTTTCAAGTCATTCCACTTCTTTTGGGCATACTCATGTTTCGTCAATTCAGATTGTGATGAACTCTTCAATGAACCCAACCACAATCAAAATACGAGCTGGAAAGTTAATTTTTTAATAAACAAACAAATTTATTAGAAATTATTACTAAAAAGAAATCCTTTTTTTGCGTTATAAAATTACAAACTAGTATAGTATATACCAAGGAACTAGATGACTTTTTATCTTAAGAACGGAAAATTTTTGACTTGGGATAAAAAGTCATTTTATTTCAGCGGTGTACATACTATATTATTCGCATTTTCGAAGAAAATTATCCTGCAACATACGAGGATCCTCCCCTTTACTTTTTTGGGCGACTCTCTTCTTTTCCCTCATGTAATTTTTTGGAATAAAATTCCAAAAATCTCAAATATTAAAAAAAATGTTCGTTGAAACGTAAAATATTTAATATGAAAATTGTTCTTTATACAAACATCAGCTGACTTGAACATCTGATGGACGTTTGGGAGGAGATACTAGTAGCCCATTGATGATAGATATGCTATACACAGCACTCACGGTAAACGGTATAAAACCATGTCCTTCTTAAATAAGTAGGCTTTTATTCGAATTAAAGTAACGCAAGGTAAACTTTTGGAGGCCAGATTAGTCGTGCAGCTAGACTCGACTTCCTGGGCGGTCGACCTAGTTTCGAATCTTTCATGCTTAATGAACTGGGCATAATAATAGGCCTTAGGATTTTGCTCTTCTCGTCATAATAAAAGGAAAAATTGGAAGAAGTTCTTTCGAACCACTTGCATTTTTAAGTATTTTGTTTTTATTCAATTTTCTTTTCTTCTTTCTTTTTGTCGTTATCGATTTCTCAAGTTGTATATTTGCAATATATTCTACTACGTAAATGTTTGGATAAACTTTTAATAGTAGTTGATAGTTTGTGGGTATAGCAACAATTTTATTTTCACTCACCATTTGATGCAATTAATGTCGGCTAACTTTGAAAACTTTTACAGGCTGTCGGAGATATTTACAAAAGTCAATAATGGAATTTTCGCATACTGCCTTGGAAATGCCATTAGATTAATTCCAATCAATTTTCAAATTTTTGTTTATAAATTGTTATTGCGATAACTTTTATTTATTTAATTTTTTTTGCTTGTTTCAGATGATGAAACATGCTTGGGATAATTACGTGCAATACGCTTGGGGTAAAAACGAGTTACGTCCGCTTTCGAAACGTGCTCACACGGCCAGCATCTTCGGTACCATGAACGTGGGAGCTACAATATTAGATGGTCTTGATACATTATACATAATGGGTTTGACGGAAGAATTTAATCAAGGAAGAGAATGGGTTGCAAATGAACTCAGTATCGATGCATTGGTAAGTTTAACATGCTATTAAAATTCCCATTTTTTATTGCAATTTTCTTTTAAAGACATCGGACGTTTCTGTTTTTGAAGTCAATATCAGATTTGTTGGTGGACTATTAGCATGTTATGCGTTAACAGGTGATATTTTGTTTCGCGATAAAGCACAAGAAATAGCGGACAAACTTTTACCAGCGTTTCAAACTCCTACAGGCATTCCAAATGCGTTGGTTAATTTTAAAACTGGGGTATGTTTGTTTTAATCTTTATTTACTCGCTCATAATAATTAAATTCCTCTTCAGTCAAGCAAAAATTACGGTTGGGCTAGTGGCGGTTCCAGTATATTATCAGAATTTGGAACATTACACCTCGAATTCGCGTATCTTAGTGACGTAACTGGTAATAATATTTATCGCGGTAAAGTCGATAATATCAGACAATTTATTAGAGGACTTGATAAGCCTAAAGGATTATATCCAAATTACTTGAATCCTAAAACTGGAAAATGGGGCCAACGTAAGTATTTTATTTTTTCTTTGGAATGTAGACTTGAACCTTTGTGTATTAGATCACATGTCCATGGGTGCGTTAGGAGATAGCTTCTATGAGTATTTACTAAAAGCATGGGTTCAATCCAATAAGGAAGACAACGAATCACGCCAAATGTTTGACGATGCAATGCAAGCCATCATGCAGCACATGCTTCATACGTCTCCAGGCGGTCTTACTTATTTTGCAGAATTAAAGTTTGACAGACTGGAACACAAAATGGACCATCTTGGATGTTTTTCGGGTATTTTGAGTTTGAAGGCGATGGCGTTTAAAATAACTTCAAATATTTTTTAATTTTAGGTGGTTTACTAGCATTAGCATCAAAGAGTTTGAAAAATGAGTTATCCGATAGGTATATGGAAGTGGCCAAAGAAATAACGCGCACTTGTCATGAATCCTATGACAGATCCGACACAAAGTTAGGGCCCGAATCGTTCAGATTTAACGAAGGAGCCGAAGCAAGAGCTTTAAAGAGTTCTGAGAAATATTACATTCTCAGACCAGAAGTTATAGAATCTTATTTCTACATGTACAGATTAACAAAAGATCAGAAATACAGAGATTGGGGATGGGAAGCCGTACAGGTGAGTTACATTAAAAAAAATTGTTAAGTAAATCTACATTTATTTGGATTTTCAGGCTTTGGAAAAATATTGTAGGGTGAACGGAGGTTACACGGGATTAAAGAATGTATATTCTGATGATCCCGTGCAAGATGACGTTCAACAGAGTTTCTTTTTAGCTGAAACTTTGAAGGTATAAGTATTTAATTTACATTGCAAAATTGTTTCTAACATTAATTCTTTTGTGCAGTACCTGTACCTGTTATTCTCCGACGATAGTCTGTTTTCCTTGGACGATTGGGTGTTCAACACGGAGGCACATCCATTCCCAATCAAAAGTATAAATCCTTTCTACCGGGAAGCAACTGTATAATCCATAATCGAGTGGATTGACTTTAGTTAGTGCTTTTGCCAGACTGATAGTAGATACTTCCAATAGAAAATTATTTATTGAAATATAATATATTGATTGAGAGACTTGATGATAATTATATTAATGACATGATGTGTATGTAAGTTTGTGTAAAAAGTGTGTGCTGTGATCTGTGACGTCAGTTCATGGGTGTAAATAAAAAAATAGTTATTATGTAATTGAGTCAATTCAATGACTGTTACTACTAAATTTGTAGATGAAACAAATTTGGTCTTGCCAGTAGTTTACATGTGAAATTTTCTCTTTAAATTAATTCAAACCACAGAAGTATTAAATTAATTACATCAAATTTTATTAAACAAAAGTGACAGATTATTTGTATAAAATATCATGTTTGTACATTTTATAAATAGTTTTAATTAAAGTAAATATAACTGTTCGATGCAGTTCCTACAATGCAAGAGTTTAATAAACACGGGAATGTGGTATTTTAAAAATTAGTAGACTTAACTATTCTGTAATATTTTTATTGTTTTTTGTTTGTAATAAAGGTTAATTTGTATATTTTTAATGTATCTACTAATAAAAAATTGTAAATTGAAAACTAAGTCAATTTGATATTTCTAGTTATTCTTGAAATTTGAAAGTACATAATTGTTAGTTTATAAATTTTTAATTTCTTTTAATAGGTTTTGTGTAATATTGAACAAACACTTTGGTCCATTTTTAACTACTTAATTTTAGTGTCTAATTGAATCAAACGATTATTATTTATACATTTACAAGACCAAATTCATAAAATGATTAATGTATCAGATACAAGTAATGATATTTTTACATGTACCTGATAGGTAAATAAATAAATTATTTAAGTTAATTTTGAGTCTTAATTTTTTGTAATAGTTTTAATTAAATGATTAACTTAATTGTTGCTAAATAAATTGTTTACCTATAATTTATTTTTTTATTACATATATAATTAGAAGCATAAGATTTGCAAAAGTGAAAAGTATATCTGGTGTTTTTTATTTTCAAATATATAGATATAAAATGTGTAAAAGGTAAATATATAGTAAATATGTATAAATAGTTAAATTTTTTATAAAAAATAGTCCATAAGACACCTTATGTATGTACCAGGGTGTAAAATTATAAAAAAAAACTTACCCCCAGCTATCGATTTATTTTTAGCAAAAGACTCTTATTTTTTTAAATTAAACTTAAACATCCAAATAAAATGGTAAATGTGCACTACACTGGGCTGCACGTGCGTTGCTGTCCACGTAAAATTCACAACAGCTTGTTTTCAATTTATGTCCTTTTTATAAAATTAACCATATAATTATTTTGTAACTTTGCCAATCCAATTTTATCTCTATTTTCCAAACCATGCAATCAGATTCCGCATCCGATCAATAAAATATCTTCCAAACTATTGCTTTCAAAATTATACAAAAAATAAACTCTTCAATCTTTGAACAAACTTCCAAATCAATTAAACAAATTACTCACGTTAAATTCAAATTAATTTATTCCCAAAATCCAAATAACTTCAACTATAATTACAAATTTCACGGAGACTTTCCGTAAATATGACCACTCCGGTCAAATGCCTCGGCAATAAGCAAACTTTTCTATTCGTTTTTGGTGCCAACTTAAATTATTAGCGCTATAAATGCACTATTTCAAAATTTACAAATATTTACACTAAATTATTTACAAAATCAAATTTCAAATACACAAATAAAATTAAAATTAAGATCCATAAAGCAAATTCAAAACATAATTAAAATTCAATTAAAAAAATTATCCAAAATATAAATGGTTCATATAGCAAAATTAAAAGTTAAATCATCAAAATAAAAAGGGATTTTGGAACATGACAATATATAAACCAAAAGTTTAGATTTGGATATTCAAAAGTGCAGATTTTTACGCTAGTAAAATTATCCATAATAATTAATAAAACTGACGGACTTTTTTTGTAGAAAATGTAATTCCCAAAAAATTGTTTTGGGTTTTTGCAGTGTTTCTAATGTAAAGGTTTAAATACCTCGGAATGAACTGGATTCAAGAGAATTTAAAAGAAATATTATTACATATAACTATGTACAAATTTTGGCAAATAGGTAAGTAGTACTTAAACATAAAAACATAAACAATTAAAAAAAAAAAATTAGAACTAGTTTTTAAAATAACTCTTAATCCAGGGGGTAGGCATTTTGTAAGTAGCATACCAATACCTTGTTGTTGTGCCACAACTTGTTTTCCGTTAACCTTAAACTTCATATTTGATAAGAAAACATCTTGTGACAAAATTGTGATTTTGTGATTTAATTAATATTTTCTTTGATTTAATATGTAAAGTAAAATAAGTAGTGATAATATTTCTTGAGCCCTGATACCATTCCTGCAGATTCTTATGTAAAATGATCTTCTGAATCCAAATATGACCCCACGTTATATAAAATTTGGAAGGATGAAAACGATTATTTTTTTAACCTTTACCTTTTTTCTGGTAAGCTAGAGAGGAGAAAAGTTAATATTTTTTATAGCAAGAAGGTTGACTTGGGAGAAGATTTGTCTCCAAAATTGTAAAAAAATTATTAAAAATTATCGATATTTCCATTTTTTTGCTTAAGTTTTTTACTTATTTTTTACATATTCCAGCTTCTCCTTCTCCAAACACTCCCAAATGATAAAAATTTTGCTTTTCTTTGATTATTATTCGCGATTTACATTAAACGAATGCAACCACGCGGAAAAATATTAAGTAAAAATCGAATACCTATTTATAGTTGGCAGTGCCGTAACTAGAACCTATGGCCAACTACGAAAAATGCGCCTTAACGGAAGGGGGGGGGTTGCCCCCAAACTGATTAAAAATTTTAGAACTTAAAAAAAAATTTATTTTTTATTACAAAGACGGCACCTTTATTCAATTGACCAATGAACCAACCAATGAAAACCTTTCTTTCAATAAACCTTTATTCAAATGGCGCCTAGCTGGCGCCCATATGTTTAATTACAATTTTAGAAATTTCTGCGTTCAAACGGCGTCTATGGCCGGGGTCATATTGGCCATACCGTAGTTACGGCACTGATAGTTGGTATAGAAAGTTTTGTTTAATACCAAACGTTTGTATTTCTTTGGTATTTTTTTTTATTTTGTGAATTATCATTTCACCGCGGTTTTTTGATAAAATAATTTAGAATTAAATTTATTATTTTATTCACGACCACTATATTATGAAGGTTTAATACGTCTGTTTGCCGTGGATTAGAGGCCTCTTAATAGACTAGTGAATAGGAATTCATAATACTATAATGCTTGATATTCTTGATCAAAATAAATTTGTCAAATCTGACGTTTCTCAAAACCAGAATTTTTACTAGTGGTTTTTGGCCTTTTTTGGCCATGGTCGTGGATAAAACGTTGAATTACATTCGGGAATTAACAAGCCTCTAATACTCTCGAAAAAATGTGACTCTTGGCTGCGCCTCGAGTGCCCATTTTTTCTCGTGGATTAGGGGCTATATAATTCCCTTATATTAATTAATAACTATTATTTTATTCTATACTGTTTCTATACTGAAAAAATCGTTAAATTCGAAAAACATGATGTATCTCTGATTTTTTAGTATGTTGTTTGGACTCGTTAGGGTAGTAGGTATATACCCAAGTTTGCAACTCTCTAAAAGTTGTGGAAAAAGTGTAGCACACGAAAAACCGCAAAAATTTAGGACTTTTTTCAGTTTTTGCTCTATATCTCCTAAACTATGCATTCTTCGACGAAAGTGACTATATACGTTTTTAAAGAGCATTAAATTTGTAACTATTTAGATTCAACCGGAGCTTTGTAGGGCAATTAGTTAGAAAATTACGGCACTTTGAAAATAGGCCATTTTTTTCCAATTTTACAAGGCTTACAGACCCCGCTTTGCGCTTAATTTCAAGCTAATTAAATTGCCTACAACTTCTATTTATGAGTTCAGTGGCGTAACTACCAGTGTTCGATGTGTTCGATCGAACAAGGGCCCGGGCATTAACAGGGCCCGGTCGCCATCACGACCAAAAAAATAAAATATTTTTATGATTTAATGCGAATTCAAATTTTTGTGATTTGTAGCACTAAATATTGAAAGCACCAATAAAACCAGAAAGTATGCGGCACTTTTTCAAAATATGGTAACTTGTCTGTCACATTTTTTATGTACGTAAGTATTTAAAATATATTTGCTGTCTCTGTTTCGTATTTTGTTGAATTGAAGTTGAAGCGGCATCAAGAAAGATTAAACGTACCCGCCAAAGCAAAACTTCCCATCTGGTGGCGATTACAGTAATAAACAAATAAACTGTCACCCTCATATAGCAATTTCATCGGTTCTCCTCTCCCAAACAACGCCAGAGGAATACTAATTATCATATTTGGTAATCAGTTTATTTCAAACTTCAACAAAATTCAGCCCAAATCGGTATTAACCCTGTCAGACACAACGTCCTCTCCACAAGACATAGGTTTAGGGCAAAATTATGTGTAGTATCTTCAAAAAATCAAACAAGTTCACATGTTGAGTTTAAATTTACTTTTAGTTTTTTTCATAATTCGTGTTTGAATGGGTTAACAAAAACTAATATGAGCTAGATTTCTTCGCTCAAGAACAAAATCAAACTTTCTTCCGCGTCGTTATGTGAACCCCCGATCACGTGTAACGCATGATCAATTCACACTAACTTAAGTTTCCATAGCAGTTACGGATTGAAAATATGCGACTTAAAATTGTTACAATAGTCTTCTTACAATATGTTACCAATGACAATGAGTAAAGTTCTGACAATATTCTAACATTGCGTGGACTGCTATAGATAGTTCCAAGATTACTCCGAAGAAATATCTCTTCATCAAAAGATTTCTGTATCTGTGCATAAAAGATGGCGATTGTAATTTTCTAAACTGAAGTTGCACTACACGCCTTCGTAAAACGCACGTAAGATGTTAGTAAGCGTCATTTTTACTGATCATCGTAACTGACGAAGAGAAATCTCTTCCAGATAATCTCGAAACCGTCTATAGATAGATAAAACCTAGTTGTTAATGCAATGCGATAGTGGAAAACAACCTGCATGGATGCTTTTGCTAGAGATACTGATTGTGAGAGGAGTATCTATCTTCATGATAGATCTTTACGACAGAAAATCCACTTACACCTACTTTTTGTGGGTTTTGCTAATAGGTAAATAATTTTAATATTTCTGTATTGCTTTTCAAAAATACAATTTTTCAAATGTATACAGGTATACAATAATTGTTAATATTCTAATTTCTAAAATTTTAATTATACTCACATAGTTACTACTTGACTCCTAACCTATATAAAGTATATTCTAAAAATATTAGCATTCAAAGCTTCAATAACTATTATGAACCTACATAATTAAAATTAATATATATTTTATGTGTATCGCCTTTACAACCATATTTTTACTAATCTTATATTTGTGTGTGAATTGGCACAGTTCTCTGCAAAGCTGCAGCTAAACGACTTCCTAGCTCTGGATCCACTTGTGAAAAGTTATGGATAGCTCTTTCTTGAATAGTATTATTTGCTAACTTAATAGTACTAGCAAGATTATTTATTAACCGTGTTCTTTCTCCTGAATTCAACACTTCTTTGTAGAATGTTCTTGGTTGTGTGTAATTATCTTCATCTCTAGTATCATATCTGCCAGCATCGCCAATAATGTGGTAGGAAGGTGTTAATTTTGCTGCGCGTTTGCAAGGTACAGGTCCTCCGAAACTATTTGGATGATAATTTGGAGCACCATCTTGATTATCAATAGTACCCTGTCCATCTCTGGTATAATTACATGCTCTAAACGGAGAATTAACTGGTAGTTGTAGATAATTGGCTCCTAATCGATAACGTTGTGTATCGGAATAAGAAAACAAACGCCCTTGTAATAATCTATCCGGAGAAGCACCAATACCGGGAACAAAGCGAGCCGGATCAAACGCCAGCTGTTCTACTTCGGCAAAGTAATTGCTAGGATTTCTATTTAACACAATTTTTCCTACCTCAATTAACGGAAAATCCTTTTTATACCAAACCTTAGTAACATCGAACGGATTGAATCGATATGTATTAGCTTGTTCCACAGTCATTACTTGTACGTAGAATTTCCACGAAGGAAAAGCTCCAGAAGCAATGCTGTTATATAAATCTCGTACAGAATAATCTGGATCTGAGCCTGCCAACTCTTCAGCCACATCTACAGCTAAGTTATGTATACCTTGATTTGAACGAAAATGAAATTTGCAATAAGTAACTACACCTTGTGCGTTTATGAAAGAGTACGTATTCGATCCAAATCCATGCATTTTTCTATAGCCGTCGGGAATTCCTCGATCGGAATGAAGAAACATTACTTGATGCGTTGATTCTGGCCTTAAAGTAAAAAAATCCCAATAAGCATCCCAGTTCCTCGTATGAGTTACAGGATTTCGTTTTTGAGCATGAATAAAACTTGGAAATAAAATTGGATCGCGAATGAAGAATAAAGGCGTATTGTTTCCGGTTAAATCCCAAATACCATCATCCGTATAAAATTTAATTGCAAATCCACGGGGATCACGAACGGTGTCGGCGCTTCCAAGTTCTCCTGCAACTTGTGAAAATCGTAATGCGATGGGTGTCTTTTTTCCTCTAGTTTCGAAAACTTTAGCAGCCGAATATCTTGATATATCGCGAGTTACTTCTAGATATCCAAATGCAGCTGCACCTTTTGCATGAACAACTCTTTCGGGAATTCTTTCACGATCGAAATGACCCAATTCGTCTATGAAGTATCTATCTTCCAATAGCATTACCCCATGTGGACCCGCTGTCAAACTAGCATTTTGATGATCAACAGGTTCTCCAGAAGTGTAAGTGGTATTACAATCAGAACTCTGAAAATGAATAGAAATGTGAAAGTAAATTTTATTTTAATGTTTGCAAAATTGAACTTACTTGATGAGCTTTTTTATAATCAACAAGTTGATTATCAGCTGGTGTACGAGAATTCGTGTCGGTTGTTCTTCTCGAAGATATTCCATGAACAGAGTGGTTCGCAAATCTGCTTAATCGGTTGGAAGCCATTGTTGACTAATTTTAGAAATGCAGTTCGCATTCTTATATATGCAAATAATGAGATCGATAATGCACATTCAGGAAGTGGTGAAGAGTTTATTTATTAAACAGTCGGAAAATGTAGGATTAAAAACGTTAACATCCTAGCCTAGTCAAAATTAAGGAAATGTTAGCACATTAGTACCAATTTCAAAAATGCAAGGCTTTTCGACTTAGCGCGTCTTATTTTGACTTTTGAAAATTTTAATATTTTGAAAAAGTTAACTTGAATGGCAAAAACCGCAAAAGTAAATACATCACGCGATAAGTGTAATTGTTTTTAGATATCTGTATTTACTAAGAATGGAAATCCGTCAAGGGATTTCCTCAAACCTTGGTTAACTTCTGTCTATATTCAAAAAATTCAGATGAAATGATAGCGAATTACTATTTACTATGTAATTTTAATATAAACATGTTTTTATTAAGCATTTTTTGGATTTTTTTGGATTTTTTGGATCACATATCAAATTCCAAAAGTTTAAAAAGCTTAAAATAATAATAAAGATCAGAACTTTTCAGTATCTTCCGAATAAATAATAATAATATCATTTTTGATGCTATTTGTTTTTATTTTATTATTGAGTTTTGAACAATAATTAAATAACAAAATAAGTATCAAGTGTTGAATATCTTTACACGCGGAAAAAAATCTCTTTAAACTTATATAGTCCAGTCAATTTAGAGTTAAAAAAACTCGAATAGATGCATAAACTATACGTATCAGATTAACTTAATATTTTTCTGCGTGGTGGCGTTCGCCTAATGTAAATTACGTATTAAATAAGGACTAAATTGAAATTGGAAGTATAGGTATGGATTCATTATGAGTTTAGAATTTTGGTAGAATTGTGTTATATATTATTAATAGTGTGTAACGGTTCAGAATTGGTGGATCAATTAATGGGGCAAATGTGATGCGGGGGTGCATTTTCGCAGCTCCCGAGTCCGTTGCTTTGTTATTGGTTTACCATGATTTTGCTTTCCTTAAACAAAAATAATATTTCGTTGTTTTGTTTATTGTTGGTGGATTTTTAGAAGTATAAAAATTATGTTGGAGGTCCTGTTTTCCTGATATCATTATCATACATAGTTTTCGTGTTAAAATTTTCAAGTTGACAAATTTTTAATTTTGGTCTTTTGAAAAGAGATTTTTGAATTAGCAGAGTGCTACGAAAGTGGGTTTATGTTTTTTTGTATTAGCCCTTCCGATTTATTGGGATTTATTCGCTGCACTTAGCATTGAAGATTGTTATCGATATCGATATTTAATCTTATCTCCTTTGGAGGATTTAGTATTCAGATTTCTTTTGTAAGTACAAATTTTTAATTTCGAAATACAAACTATGTTTGTAATTTTTATTTTAGTCATCTTTACAACTTCTTGAAAATACGAAAATTACTATAGGGAAAATTGACTCTCAACAAAATCTGCGAGGTAATTTTGGGAATCCTCTAATGTTTTTTTTCTTCTCTAGGTCAATAATTGTTCTAGGGTCTTTGTTTTACGTTAACCAATTCAAGTGTATATTTTTGCACCACTTTTACTTTCACTTTTTCTTTTTTTTTTAGTTTTAGTACGCTACCGTTCGTGGGACAAAACATTCAACCCTCCCAATTATTATTGTTATCACTTATCAGTTTTAAAACTCATCAACCACCTTTTTTTGTATTTAGTAGCTATCCAGGGCATTGCCACTTTTTACCCTGAGATTGGGATTTTTACCATCGAATCCTTTCGCTCAATTTTGAGCGTGGCAAGTGGCCCCTAGGACCGTTAATCTGCCGAGTACAGGTATAGTGGTCATCTTCTACATAAAAATCGGTGGCGTAGACAAACTTCGATACATTCAATTGACATGATCATACGACTTGACCAAAATATGCAGCATTACTGTCGCTTGTGTTTTATTAGTTCTTCCGTCTGGTCATAAATTTTTAATGAAGAATTTTTCACCCATATTGTATCAAACTTGGGTACCATATTTTAAGAACATCCTGTACATTGTGTTCTGTGAAAGTACCGCTATTAGTCTAATAATTCGTTTATACATCGGACTGCTGTTTAGTTTATTCTACTACATATTGTGACTATTGTATTACCCCTATCATTTAATTTGGGTAAATCACAAAGTTACGAGATTATAAATCTTAGCATCATTTACTTTTATAGCAGCTATAGGATAGTCTCCTATTCAGGGACATAAAATGACTTTAAACCACTCAAATATTGCATCGGATACTGGACGGGATCAAATGGCCCGGGGCTAACTCTTTTTGGAGGCCCCTTGGTGTTGCACTTTTTAATAAAATGGGCGAAATTTTTTTATTTTTGAAGGTCAACTGCGCTTAGATCAAATGTAAAATTTTGTGTATATGTAAACTTTGGTAATTTAAATGTCGATTAAATTTTTTGAGGTCGCTGGAAGAAAGAAGGATCGATATTGCTCTTATTAATGAAACTTAGAAACAACTGCGAAGAAGTTGTGATTTGGAAAGATACACAATGATATAATAATAATAATAATAAGTAGAGCTCGGATGTATATGCACCAAAATACTTGAAAATATGTGCATATTGTAGTATTATTTTCCTATAATTGATTTTATAATTGGTGAAACACAGTTATTTTGTTTATTTTGGATTTACTGAACTTTGATGTTTTGCTTGAGTTCTGTTGCTTATTAAACTGCTTTTAATGATGTCAAACAGGATTGACTTTGTAACAATTACACATTACACCTTTGTACACAAATTGTTTTTGTTGAACGTTTAAATGAATTGTGAAGTGGGTTTAAAGTGTTGTTGAAGAAGGTGTAAACAAGATTTTAGTGTCACGCGATCCATATATAACTTCCATATTTGAATCTGAATCTTTGAAATTAATGAATTGTTTGAAAATGGAAATACGTGAAATGCGTGAATAATATTTTATTTAATGGTTGGGAGCAGGGTTGTAATGTTTAAAACATTTTGTTTTAAACATGTTTAAAACAAAATTCTTTTAAAACAACATTTTGTTTAAAACATGTTTTAAATGCGTTTAAAACGAGTGTTTAATTCTGTGTAAGTTTAAAACATGTTTTTTTTTAAATTTTTCTATTTTTTTTAAGATTATAAGTAATAATTTAATCAAAATTTAATAAAAAAATAGAAAAATTGTGTCTTTTTCAAAAATTGAGGAATTTTGAGGACGCAAGCTTCGATGCTTTTTCTGTTCCTAATCAACAGGCCCGTAGCCAGGGGGCACGTGTTCAATGTTCAAAAGCAAAAAAAAATTTGAAAATAAATTTGAATTTTGAAAATAAACTAGGTATAGATATATTTTTAAAGTAGGAACAAAAATTTTTTTTTCTCGGAAAAATTCTGGCATCTCAGAAGCTACTGCAGAATGCGGCTGAATTGCTAAATTATACATTTTTGGATTTACACTCCTTTGTAAAGAATTGCACCAAGCCAATGAGGGGTTACATTAACGACGGTATCTTCCATCGGATTATCCAATAATTATCCGATTATCCTTAGCTTAAGATAGATATTTTTTAGTTTTAAACATTGTTTTAAACATGTTTTTCTGTTTAAAACATGTTTTTTTCAAAGGTAATAAAAAACCGTTTTAAACATAAAAAACTGTTTTAAACATAAAAACGTTTGTTTTGTTTTATTTAAAAAAAACATGTTTTTTTACAACCCTGGTTGGGAGAACGAAGAATGGTTTGTCAGAGTGTAATGGCGACATGTTGGATTTCTCTGTAATTTTCGTGCCGATCATAAAAGTTGAAAAGAATTATTAGTTGAATTTGACGACAGAAGAACGTGGAAAATAAGAATATCATTATATTTTGTTATTTGGATTGGACCAGAAGCAGATGTTGGAAACAATTTAATATTTTTTTGAATAGTCACATGGAAATTATAATTCAAGATTACTTACCGCTTATAGAATCTGGATGCCACTAATCTACCTCTGGTTTGTTAGAGTTTATAGCCATTTCATTTTAGAAATTACGTTATATGGAGCACGAACAACTGTTATCTAGTAGAAGCCGGTTACCGAATGATTGTTACTTCATCTCGCCATCTGGACAGGACGATACCAACAAAAGTCAAATCCGTACATAAAAAGAACCAAGATCACACATCAAATTAAGTGCATTGGTAAATGACAAACATTTTGTTTTATAAATAAATTGTATTCTTTTATTATCAAATTCATTTTAAATAATTAATTACATGATTTACACTGGTGTTTCTAGTAATAAAATTCAGAGAATAATATTTGGATTAAGTAAATGTAATTTTATTATTTGGAAATGCTACATTAGTACACACAAAATTTATAATCCTAAGAGAAATTTATTGTTTTCTAAGTTTTTGAGATTAGTAAAGGTAGCTCATTTGAATTCAATCACCGTAATAAATAGCTGTGTTTCTGTTGAATTCTTTATCCCGAATTGTTCGAATCCAAAATTTTTGAACCCAACCTGAGAAGTCTTATTCTCCGACTTGGAAGCCGTAGTAGGTATTTTTTTTTAAAATATCATTACAATATACAGGGTGACCCAGACCACCCGTATCAGTACTTTTTTTCAAAAACGGTAAGTCGTAGAGAGTTGGGCTACAAAAATTTATTACAAAAGCCCTAATGACAAATCTAATGGGGATATTCTTATTTCCGGGAAAAGTCGGCATCCAGAGTAGTTTGCTCTAGAAAGTCCAGAAATCCAGAATTTTAAATGGCACCATATGTCGAAAGTGGTATCGTTGGAAAGCTCTTTAAAAAAGAAGCAAGTTTTGTTATATTTTAAGTTATATTCACTTGAAATTATTAAATTTCAATTTCTTATAACGAACTTAACTTTAAAAGTCAGCACTTGAAATCCAGCTACCGCGTTAGAGCAATGTCACAAGTGTTAAAAATGTCTTCCATTTATTTCTAAACACTGTTGAGCTCTTCTGGTTATACTATCAGTGGCTCTAAGTACTTCTTCAGTGTTTAATGATCGACAGGCATTGCAAATTCTGAGCTTCATATCATCTCTCGTTGTCGGTTTTTCTGTATAAACAATATCTTTGATCCGACCCCAAAGAAAAAATCCAGGGGAGGCCACGCCACTGTGCTTCCCCTGCCAATCCATCTATTGGGAAATAGTTGGTTTATTGCATTCTTAGCAACCAATGAAAAATGAGCTGGGCAGCCGTCTTGCTGAAACCACATTATTTCTCGCATTTCCAGAGAAACATTTTCCAATAAATCGATCAAATAATTATTTAAAAACTCGGCATATCGTATCCCATTTAAGATTTTCTTCAAAAAAATAAGGACCTATAATTTTTCCTTCAAGCACACCACACCACGTGTTAACGCTCCAAAGATGTTGGTTATCAATAGTTCGCAGCCAATAGGGATTTGTTTGCGACCAGTAATGCGCATTGTGAATATTGACTTCACCAGTGCTTTTAAAAGTAGCCTCGTCAGTCCATAAAACCGTCCTAGGAAAATGGGAGCCTTTGTTAATTAACCAATTACAAAAAATTACTCTACTTTGAAAATCACTCTCATTTAATTCTTGATGCATATGTATGTGGTATGGATGAAAATTATGATCCTTAAAGACTCTGCATACAGAGGATTGGCTAACTCCGGAATCTCTTTCAAGTCTTCTGGTTGAAATATTCGGATCAACAATTACTGCAGCAAGAATATCAGTTGCTCTTTTATTACGTACATGTCGCATAATCCGATTACCGCGATTGTTTGTTGGTTGCACCTCGCCTCTGCTCTGGTACAAATACGTGCTGTCAATCTCCGAAAAACATTGAAAGATTGACCGGCACGTTGAGGATATCTTTCAGCATAAATACGCTCAGAAGCTCTGTAATTTTGTCCACATTCTCCCAAACTCATTAACATATCGAAAGCCTATGAATTCGAAAACGGCATAATTTCACTAATTAAACTAATTAATAATATAAATTTTAACTTCATAACAAACACTTAATATTAATAATAAACATTAAATAATGATTAGTTTGAACAATGGCAACGGATAATTTTACGACAGAGGGATAAAACAATTGCAATTATTAATTATTGTGTAACTCGAAAGCTAGATTTTTTTAAATAAACTCAAAATAATCAAAATAATAACTTAATAACTTAAGTCGAATATAACTTAAAAGAGGTGGGAGTAATAAAAAAAAATTTCCTACAAAACTTGCTTATTTTTTAAGGAGTTTTCCAACGATACCACTTTCGACATATGGTGCCATTTAAAATTCTGGATTTCTGGACTTTCTGAAGCAAACTACTCTGGATGCCGACTTTTCCCGGAAATAATAATATCACCATTAGATTCGTCAATAGGGCTTTTGTAATACATTTTTGTAGCCCAACTCTCTACGACTTACCGTTTTTGAAAAAAAGTACTGATACGGGTGGTCTGGGTCACCCTGTATATATGCAGCGAATTTCCTTAAAATATGCACTAAAATTGATAAAAATAGATAAAATATGCATTGCAAGCTAAAAAATATCTAATCTTCGATTTTTCATTTTTTTTTCAAATTTGTAATAAGTAAGTACTACCTAGATTTATAAAATTTAATAATTTTAATAATAAATCTGGACGAATTACATAAAATTTGCAAAATTTTGCATATTTTCAACATTTGGTGCATATTTGAGTAAATAATGCATATTTGTGCATATTTGGGACACTTTTGGTGTTTTTTGAAAAATTTTTATAGAAAAAATAAAAAATTATTATTAACATTTGTTAATTTAAGCAATTTTTTATTTAATTACAAGCAAATTAATTTTTTATTTAAAAAATTATTTATATTTTTATTTATTTAAAAAATTATAAAAATTAAATTGCTTCAAATTAAATAGAATAATATAATTCTTCTAAAAATAACAAATATCTTCAAAAAAAACATCAAAAGTGGCCCAAATACGCACAAATATGCATTATTTGCTCAAATATGCACCAAATGTTGAAAATATGCAAAATATGCATTTTATCTGATTAGTCCAGATTTCAAAACTAATCTGTTGGCATATCAAGATTAAAGAACATGCAAAAGCATAAAATCCGAGCTCTAATAATAAGTTTATTTCTCTAAGAAAATGTACATTAATATAAAGTACCCATCAGAAAATAACAAAAAGTTAAATAATGTGAATAAAAATTTAATCACAAAGTAAAGTTTACAAAAAATCCCTCACATCACATATAGCGGAGTATCACAAGAGCTAAAAGGCGCTGCAGGAGTAGCGTTTCTTGTGAACAACAGGTGGAAAATCAAAATCACCTCTTATAACACAAAAATAATGAATTTCTACAATTGACTATATTTTAGTAAACGAAAACACTTTTCCAACAGTTAGTGCTTGTTCACAATGTACATAAGACATAAGAAATACATAAAACGTAAGAATTACAAATGCAAATAAGCCCTTAATCGAATATTTACTAATACCGGAGTTATTTTGTTAAATGCAAAAGAACCTTCTACGTCATGTTCTTTAAGATTTTAATATTATTCGATACTCCATTACGTACATTGTGAATAAGCACTTAGAGATACCTGACTATACAGAGGATTATATATGGGGATTGATCATTTTTAGGCTTCTATACAACGTATAGGAAGAAGCTTTTTTACTATGTGCGCTAATAAATATAAAAGTCAGATCGTTAAAAAAAAAAAATAATAGGGACTGTAAACAGATGTTTAAAGTATGCAGCAGACAAAAAGGCCCGTATCGCCCGTAGCAGAGAAGGGTAACTTTTGGCTACTTACTCCAGGAGGAATCAGTGAGATATCTATACCAAAAGCAATTAGATGAACATCCTAATATATAAAAATCTAGAACGCTGCTGCTCCTGCGATAGCGTGTCATTTTGTTAACGTTAACTAAATGTTAATGTTAACTAAAAGAAACTAAAAAAAACACTGTGATTGGCTGACTTCTTGGACTGGCTAGCTGACCGTCCGCGGGCAGGTAGTAGTAATAATATAAAACAAAATGACAACGTCGAAATAGAAAAACCATTATTTAGAAAAAGCTGCACAAAACATTACTTATAAAATATTGAAACATTTGAATAGTAAAGAAAAATTATACATCAACAAATACAACTATAGAAAACGAAGAATGACTCAAATATTATAAAGAACTATGGCAAAATGAAAAAGAGACGCTGATAGAGATAGAAGAGGAACGTGAAGAAGTAGATGGGACAGATATATGGGACAAATATTGCAGTATTGCTTCAAGTAATAATTTGTAGTTTTATTTCAAGTATTTTAAAATATTGACATTCAAAGCTTAAATAACTATTAGAAACCTAATTAGTACATTTTTCTATATTGATTATCTTTGCAAAGGTTGCAATGAAATCATTAGTAAGTTAATGATCAAAGTTTTTATAATTATTTTCATTAATTTTATATTTTGGCGTGAACTGGTACAGTTCTCTGCAAAGCGACAGCTAAACGACTTCCTAGTTCTGGATCCACTTGTGAAAAGTTATGGATAGCTCTTTCTTGAATAGTATTATTTGCTAACTTAATAGTACTAGCAAGATTATTTATTAACCGTGTTCTTTCTCCTGCATTCAACACTTCTCTATAGAATATTCTTGGCTGTGTGTAATTATCTTCATCTCCAGTATCGTATCTCCCAGCATCGCCAGTTATGTGGTAAGAAGTTGTTAATTTTGCTGCGCGTTTGCAAGGTACAGGTCCTCCGAAACTATTTGGATGATAATTTGGAGCACCATCTTGATTATCAATAGTACCCGGTCCATCTCTGGTATAATTGCATGCTTTAAACGGAGAATTAACTGGTAGTTGTAAATAATTGGCTCCCAATCGATAACGTTGTGTATCGACATAAGAAAACAAACGCCCTTGTAATAATCTATCCGGAGAAGCTCCAATACCGGGTACTAAGCGAGCCGGATCAAATGCCAACTGTTCTACTTCGGCAAAGTAATTGCTAGGATTTCTATTTAACACAATTTTTCCTACCTCAATTAACGGAAAATCCTTTTTATACCAAACCTTAGTGACATCGAACGGGTCGAATTGATATGTATTAGCTTGTTCCACAGTCATTACTTGTACGTAGAATTTCCACGAGGGATAAGCTCCTGAAGCAATGCTGTTATATAAATCTCTTACAGCATAATCTGGATCTGAACCTGCCAACTCTTCAGCTACATCTACATCTAAGTTCTGTATACCTTGATTTGAACGAAAATGAAATTTGCAATAAGTAACTACACCGTGTGCGTTTATGAAAGAGTACGTATTCGATCCAAATCCATTCATTTTTCTATAGCCGTCGGGAATTCCTCGATCGGAATGAAGAAACAATACTTGATGCGTTGTTTCTGGCCTTAAAGTAAAAAAATCCCAGTAAGAATCCCAGTTCCTTAAGTGAGTCACAGGATTTCGTTTTAGAGCATGAATAAAACTTGGAAATAAAATTGGATCGCGAATGAAGAATATAGGTGTATTATTTCCAGTTAAATCCCAAATACCATCATCCGTATAAAATTTAATTGCAAATCCACGGGGATCACGAACGGTATCTGCACTTCCCAGTTCTCCTATAACTTGTGAAAATCGTAATGCGATGGGTGTCTTTTTTCCTCTAGTTTCGAAAACTTTAGCAGCCGAATATCTTGATATATCGTGAGTTACTTCTAGATATCCAAATGCAGCTGCACCTTTAGCATGAACAACTCTTTCGGGAATTCTTTCACGATCGAAATGACCCAATTCGTCTATGAAGTATCTATCTTCCAATAGCATTACCCCATGAGGGCCCGCTGTTAAACTAGCATTTTGATGATCAACTGGTTCTCCAGAAGTGTAAGTGGTATTACAACCAGAACTCTGAAATAAATAAAAACGCGAAAGTAAATTTTAATGTTTGCAAAATTGGACTTACTTGATGAGTTTTTTTGTAATCAACAAGTTGATTATCAGCTGGTGTACGAGAATTCGTGTCGGTTACTCTTCTGGAAGATATTGTAGGATCAGGGTGGTCGGCAAACCTGGTTAATCGATTAGAAGCCATTGTTGACTAATTAAAAATAATTCGGTTCGCATCGTTATATATGCTAATACTGCGTGGATTCAGGAAGTGGTGAAGAGTTTGTTATTATAGGCAGCCGAAAAATGTGGTATTAAAAAAACAACCTACCTTAGTCAAAATTTTAGAAGTGATAACACCTTAACACCAATTTTAAAATTGCAAGGATTTATGACTTTGCATTTCCTATTTTAATTTTTGAAAATTATAATATTTTGAGAAAGTAAACTTGAATGACAAAAATCGAAAAGTAAATTCAATTACGCGATAACTGATATTTTCTTTAGATATCTCTATTTATTAACAATGGAATACCGCCAGGAGTTTATCTTGAACGTTGGTGAACTTCTTGCTATATTTAAAATATTTAGATGAAATGTGATAGTGAATTATTACACAATTGTAATATAATGTTATGTAATGCAAAGTAATGTGTTTTATACATACAAGGTGTTCCTGGATACACTTTACATAACTATTAGGTGGCGATAGAGAACACTTTTCTAAGATCAATAGTTAACAAAATTTTTTTTCTAAATTCAAACCCTCAAGATTTAAGCATCTTTAAAGCATTTTTTTAAATTTCCACCTTCACGTGGTTATAGCTCTGAAAATATTGATTTTTCAGTAAAAAATGGTTTAGTCCATTTTTAAAAAGCGTGATATAATCTACAAACTAAATTCAAACCTTTCATTGTTTAAAATAAACGGCTTTCAAGTTGTGGATTAACGTAACTAAGAAACTGTTGAAAATTAGAGCTTTTTTATTTTATAGCTTTTTTTTAAATTCTGTATCTTTATAACGAAACATCTTACAAAAAATCTGACGCTCCATTTAGGATAGGAAATTGAACGGAATACAGCTTTTGTTTAATAAAAATTTTTGAAAATCCAATCCATTTCAGAGATAATCAGAAAATAATAAACAAGGCAGCTTCAAAGCAAAAATTAAAAATTTTTTTTATTTTTATTGAAAAATTATTTTATTAATTAAGGGTACACATTATTTAAGTAATTGTTCAAAATGACCACCCTCATTTTCAATACACAATCGTGATCGTTTTAAAAGATGTATAGTATTATTTATCACATTTTCACTTTTGTTCCCATAAAAAATAAAAGTTGTAATCTGTTAAATTTCCTATCCGGTATAGGGCTTCAGATATTTTGTAAAATGTTTTTTTTAAAAGATTGAAAAAAAATAAAAAAACACAAATTTTTCAACAGTTTCTTACTTACTTTAATTCATAACTCGAAAGCCGTTGATTTGAGACAATAAAAGGTTTAAATTTAGTTTGTAGATTGTTTTACGCTCTTTAAAAAAGCACTAAACCATTTTTACTGAAAAATCAATATTTTCAGAACTGTGGCTACGTGAAGGCGAAAATTAAAAAAAATACTTTAAAGAGGCTTAACTCTCTACGGTTAGAATTTAGAAAAAAAATTTATTAAATATGTTTCTTAGAAAAGTATCCTCTATGACCACCTAAGTTATGTAAAGTGTATCCGGGGACTGTATACAGGGATACATATTCAACTTTTTTTCACGTTTTTTTTTGATTAGCTGCTGAACGTCAGGTGTAACTGTAACTACTGTAACTATCCTTTGCAAAGATTTCTTCATCCATCAATTCCAAAAGCTTGAGAAACTTGCGAAAAGACCAAAACGTTTCGAACTGGGAAGGAAAGAATGCGAAAACAGCTGCCTTAGTATCTTATGAACAAATAATAATAATAATATAAGTCTGCACCTTAGTCAAGGCCGGATTAGATCTTACTTGGGCATTTTGAGGGTCTACCTTCTGTAAAATTTTTATTTTAATGTGATAATTTTTTTAATGCTGAAAGAAAAGCGGGGAGCATACTTAAGAGCTTCCAATGAGTTCGGACCCTAGGCTATAGCATAGCCTAACCAGCCCTATGGTTAATCCAGCGCTGACCTTAGTATACCAATTTTAAAATGTATATGATTTTGTGTTACCTTGCTGATCTTGAAAAAATTTAATATTTTGAGGTCGTTAACTTTATAGGCGAAAACCGCATAAGCAAATAAATCACGCGATAATTGATATTTTTAGATAAGTATAAGTATTTACTAACAAGGGAAAACCGTCAAATGATATCCTTGAACCCCTATGAACTTCTTGCTGTATTCAAAAAGTTCTGATGAAATTAATGATGGTGAATTAGTATATGTAATTTCAATGTAAATACAAAGAAAAATGTTTAATGCATACCTTTCTTATTAAATTTATTTTGATTAACTATTGAATAACAGTAACGATCCGTTGCAATGTTTCTTCTGTACATTAATTTCAAGAAAATAAAAAAGCTTTAAAAAATAATAAAAGCAGAACTTTTGACAATTTGAGAAATAAATTGCCAAATTTTTGGTCATAATTTAATAGCCTCCACAGTTTTATCTTTACTAGTCTTCTTTCTCACAAATTTCTACAGCCAAAAGAATTTTATGAAGAATATTGAATAAAAAAAGTTCTTGTGCCAAAATTGCTAATCATAAAATTTTTATTTAATAAAATATACTTAACAAATAAATATTATTTTTTGCAAAATAACAATTATTTTGCGGTTAATTTATTTATATTGTGAATAACAATAAGCCTTTGACCACTTCCTCAATGTGCATTATATTCGGTATGAATTGTACATATAAAAGTACTAGTAGAACTCTTTTGGGCTAGTCAACTGACGACTTGAAACGAGTAATTTAATTAAAAAAATGATTATTATTAACGGAAGAGACAGCGCTCGTACACCAGCTGATAATCAACTTATCGATTATAGCACTAACAGTGAAGTAAGTTTAAATTTACCATCTATTATAATATGATTTATTGGCTCCTTTTGATAAATTTCAGAATCCCAATTGCAACACCACCTTAAGTTCCGGAGAACCAGTCGATTACCAAGATGCCAGTTTAACGGCAGGTCCTCGTGGATTAATACTACTTGAAGATCGATATTTTATAGACGAAGTGGGTCACTTTGATCGTGAAAGAATTCCGGAAAGGGTTGTCCATGCTAAGGGTGCAGGTGCATTTGGATATTTAGAAATAACTCACGATATAAGAAGATATAGCGCCGCTAAAGTTTTTCAAACGATTGGAAAAAAGACACCTCTCGCTATCCGATTTTCACAAGTTGCAGGAGAACTGGGAAGCGCTGATACCGTTCGCGATCCCCGTGGATTTGCAATTAAATTTTATACGGATGATGGTATTTGGGATTTAACAGGAAACAATACTCCTGTATTCTTTATACGCGATGCAATTTTATTTCCAAGTTTCATTCATTCTCAGAAGCGAAACCCGGTAACAAATTTAAGAAATTGGGATGCTTACTGGGATTTTCTAACACTAAGACCAGAATCGACGCATCAAGTAATGATTCTTTATTCCGATCGGGGAATTCCAGATGGTCATAGAAAACAGCATGGATTTGGGTCGAATACGTATTCTCTCATTAACGCACAAGGTGAACTTACTTATTGTAAATTTCATTTTCGTACAGATCAAGGTATCCACAACATAGATCCAGCATTAGCTCAAAGACTAGCCGGATCGGATCCTGATTATTCTTTAAAAGATCTGTACAATAGCATTGCTGCAGGAGATTATCCCTCGTGGAAATTCTATGTACAAGTAATGACAGTAGAACAAGCTAATACGTATCAATTTGATCCATTTGACGTTACCAAGGTTTGGTACAAAGCTGATTTTCCATTAATTCCAGTAGGAAAAATGGTGCTAAATAGAAACCCTGGAAATTATTTTGCAGAAGTAGAACAGCTAGCTTTTGATCCAGCTCGTTTTGTTCCCGGTATAGGAGCCTCTCCGGATAGAATGTTGCAAGGGCGTTTGTTTTCCTACGTTGATACACAACGTTATCGACTTGGAGCTAATTACTTACAACTTCCAGTTAATGCGCCGGTCAAAGTATGTAATTATATGAGAGATGGACCAGGTACTATTGATAATCAAGACGGTGCTCCAAATTATCATCCGAATAGTTTTAGAGGTCCTGTACCATCTCCAGGCACTCTAAAATTGACACCAAAGTATCACATAGAGGGTGAATCTGGAAAATATGATAGTCGAGATGAAGATAACTTCACTCAACCCAGAAAACTTTATCGGGAAAAGATGAACGCGGAGGAAAGAACGCGGCTGATAAATAATCTTGCAAGTACCATTAAGTTTGCAAACAATACTATTCAAGAACGGGCTATTTATAACTTTTCGCAAGTTGATCCAGAGTTTGGAAGTCGTTTAGCCACAGCCCTGCAAAAATCCGTACCAGTTCATGCTGATATTTAAAATAACACAGAAAAAATTTTATTTTAAAGTTTACAACTGATTTTGTAAAAATTAACTTCAAAATTGATGCCTGATTTTGTATTTTAAATTGAAGTAAATTCCAAAAAAAATTTTTTGTGTAGTGTAGCTAGTTGATAAATTGCTTTTTATTGATATTTTTGCTGGTTTCGTAAGAAATCACTAAATTAAAAGCTCCGCGTTTTTAGTCAATTAATGTTTTCAAGGAGCCAATTTTTGATATTTTGAAATTTTTTTTTAATTTTCTGATTGTTTCTTCAACTATGAAATCAAAATAAAGGATTTGGAATGAAAAACGTTTGTTCTATTTTTATTTATTATTATTTTTATTTAACGATAAATCTGATGATATCTGGAACTACATTTCTTATAATATACAGAAAAACTTAAAAAAAATTTAAGTATTTATTCATTAGTTGTTATTATTAAATAATAATAAATAATAATAGTAACTGTATAATTTATTGCTCGTAGGTAAGCTTTGCGAATAACTAAGTAATTCAATATACTGATATACACTTATGCTTATTTATGCAGTATAATGAAAAAGACTGACCTGAGAATAATATAGACATAAGACGAGACGGCCACGACATAACAATGCTATAATAGAGGTAACGTTTAATGTAGTTGAAATGCGTGGGCAAATTATATCTTAAAGTAAGTAACTTTATATTTTATCAGGGTCGTGTTTAATTGTCAACTTATAGAGTTTTGTTTTGTTTAAAAAATTAAAAAACTGAATACAAAAAAATTTACCACAGCATAAGAAAGTATAACTGTCAGAAAACAAAGATGATAAAGACGAAATCAACAGTAATTTAAAAACATTAGACAATAGTAGATATAATAATAATCAAAAATAGTATAGTAGAGAAGAAAGAAAAACAAAAAACCAATTTTTGAAAAGTTGCTCCCGGCTAATTAAGAATGCAATCGAAATTTTATTTCAAAAATAATTCAACTTTTCCAAAATTGGGCAAAAATATTACTTGTGGCCTTTGGCGGCCATCTTGGCAAAAAGCCTCGTTTATCCTACTGTAACACCCTATATATATTAAAAATTATTTAATATTAAAGCAGCGTTAATTCTGCTGAACTGCATCGGTAAAGCATTGAACTTCTTGCCTTGCTGAAAAATAATTCATTTCCTGCGGTGTTCTAAAGAATCTAAAAAATTGCAACAATTGTAAAAAGGTCGTTGCACGAGGTTCACCAAAGTTCAATAATTGGATTAGGTTAGGAGAAAAAGCTATTGATTTTGCAAATCAGTCAAAAAAGATCGGGACTCGAGGAAAGAATACTTCTGCGATATCTTGAACTTTGGTGGAGTGTATATGTGCCATTAATAACTTTAGATGACTTTTGATAAAATAATTTTAAGTCAATTATTACCGAAACGCGTAAATTTTGTGCTTAGGAATTTTACCAAGGAAATCATCAAAGCAAGGTAAGTTTAGTATAAGGCTTTACCGTATGCAGTTACCAAATTTTGTCATTCTTTTATTTTGAATAAATATCTTTAGCTAAATAGAATTTTATTTTTGGGAGTTGACTAGTAGGAATAGGTTTCTTTTCCAGCTTTTAGATTTTAAATTGCACCAAGGAACGCCTTTGAGAGACAATCTCATTTTATACCTATCGGTGTCCGTCCTCTGCATAAAGAAAAGGGCACCGTAAGGTTACACTATCAGTCGGCGCCAGCTCTCACAAAAGTGCGGTAAAACGAAAAATTCTATATATTACAAACACAAAAGTGTTTGATAAGTTAACTTATTAAACAGGTCAACATCTTAATTTGTTTTCGGTGTTATCAGTTTTTTGTAAAAATGTTTTTGTACGACCATTGGTTTTCGCATTACTGTATTGAGAATGGATGAATGGAGCATCCACAACGTCGACAACTAATTTGTAGTTTGTTTGATTGCTTTGCTCTTTGAAATAAAATTGTTACAAAAAAAAAATACAAAACTCTCAAATCACATACTTAATAAAAATTTCAATGAAGGATTTTGGAACATTACAATATATTGTCGTGTTACCAAATCATTTTTTGACATCTATTTTAATAGTTGATGAATATTAATTTGCTGCTGTTTCTCGAAAAAGTAGTAATTTTGAGTCTCAAGTTTGAGATTTTTGATTTTTATTCTTAAAATATTTTGCGATTTGAGTAAATGTTAGTTTATGCAAAACGTCGACGCACGCAACGCACGCACCGCACGCGTCCAAATAAAGTTGAAGCATAGAATTTCAGTAGGAGCGTTTATGCAGTTAGTTTACACTCTTGATTTTTGGCGGCGTGTGCACCATAAAACCTCCTACTGAAATTCTATGCTTCAACTTTATTTGAACGCGTGCGGTGCGTGCGTTGCGTGCGTCGACGTTTTGCATAAACCAACCTTAAGTGATTTTACTAGTTTTATTTAATTTGCAAGTAATCCCAATTGGAATAGTATTGCAACGATTTCGATGAGAATTTGAATTTGGATCTTTGAAATTATGATTGGATTCGTTAATTAATTATTATTAGTAAAGATTTGGATAATTGGATGTTGAAAAATTGTAATTGGTTTACGAAAAATTGAAATTATTAAAATTGAAAGGAACTGTTAAATTCGTATACAAGTAAAGCAGCTGCGGTGATAAGCCGTTCACTTGAGCTATTGTGCCATATTTAAAAGCAAAGTTTGTTTAAAAAACTAAATAAAATTAATAATTTAATCGAAATTAATTTGAAGAGAAAATTTTGGTTTATTGGAACTTTAATTGGCATCGCAACTAATTCGCGCTGTAATTAACCCACTTTGGATTAATCTAAGTTGGGCTTTTAATCCAGCGTTCCACGACAATATAATAATTTATGAAAGCATTGCAAAATACATTACTATATTCGTAATTCATTAAAGTTACCTAGGGCTAGGACATTTGCATATTCTTTATGTTCTCTCCACTGCACGGCGCCAGGCATGGTATGCGTTTTCTCAAGTTACAAGAAATGCTAGCTGTTGTAGGTTGGTGTGTTGACAGAACTGCATATCGAGGAGAAACATCCTGTAATGTCGAGTCTTGATCTGGTTAATACGATTCCTGATGTTGTCAAACCATCTGCATTTGCATCTTATAGAGAGGGTGGCTACTGATACTGTTTGTCTGATAAGCTTTGGTTGAGTTTATGAAGGAAATATTCATCTAAGAAGGTGAATCATTCGACTGAAGCCAAAAACACAATTTTTGTCTTATTTTTAATATTTTTAAAATTAATTATTAACCTTCCAGTGGTCGCGTGAAATATTTAAACACGAGTAGTCGCGCCGGTCTCACCGACCATATATAATGTTTGGCTGAAATAAATTTATGGAAGCAGATTTTTCGGAAAAATTATATGGTAACCTTTCAACAACATCTATTAGCTTAAAAAACAAAATAGAGTTAAATTAGTTCATTTATTGCTAATTTGCGAAAACAAAGTAATTTTGAAATATATTATTTTATTCGGCCAAATTTGAAAAAAAGGTAAAACTTAAAATACTTCAAAATGCAATTTAATACTAATATAACTCTTTAACAACAAAAAAACTAAAAATGAAAGTGTTTCAAGTGCGTTGAGATCCTTTTCTTGGCACTCTTGGCAAACGCCATTTATATGCTTTAGGCACATGTATATTTACTGCACTTATAGCAATTATACCGTGTTTTTCGATTTTTCGAAGACAATAGGCACATCTTCCTGATAACTGAATTAGGGGAGTATTAGGTTCAACATTTATTCCAGATAGTTCTTAAAGTCTTAATCTTAGCTTTCGAGGAATGTTTGTCATAGCAGCACGTAGTTGTAGATGGGGTTTGACAAAATCATTAGCCAATTATCTTAAATAATTGTCATACTCAACACTAAATTTTTTTGGTATAATTTGCACTAATAGCATGAAAAAGTTACCTTACCTTCAAAATTCAAATCGAAATTTAAAGAGTCATTGGTGGTCGCGTGGGTCTCAGAGACCCAATCAGGTGGTAATTATAGGAAAACCACCACTTGCAATACTCACATTAGCAGTGCACCTTTGTTAGGTTTAATTGGTAAGGTACACGACGATAGAGCTAGATGAGCCTTTTTTTTCAAAATAGTGCGCCTAAAGGTGATTTTGTGGTCCCAGAGACCAGGCGCGACCACTGGAAGGTTAAAGAAAATAATTCCAAAATAATAGAAAGTTTTAATCAGAAATTAAAAGAAATAAATCAAAGCATAGCAAAACAAATGGAACCAATCATAGAGAAGCAGAAAAAATGTGAAAGATTTAGTCACTAGATGGTGATTTCGTGGAATACAGATATAAATATAATGCAGATATTAAAAATAATAAAAATTAAATAAAAAAAGAAAATTAAATTAAAATTAAAAATCGGAAAATAATAGAAAATGAGAATCAAGGTATCGAATATTCCAAAGTTATTAATTAAAATAGGAAATAATTCAAAAGTTATTTGTACAAAAATTTTTGTACTATAAAGTACCTACCGTTAGAATTAAAAATATTTACAAAAGACGATAGAAAACAAATTGAAGACCCATTTTAAAATGAAAATGGAAAAAATGGAAGAAATAGAAGAAAAAATTAAAGAAAATCAAATAAAAATAAAAATAAAAATAATAAAATCAAAAATAAAAAAAGAAAAACTTTATAACTGTTGTATATAATATATTTATAATATAATATAATTATAATATAATATAATATATTTTTGTAAGTTTATCAGTTTGTTTTTAATTTTCATTAAAAATTTTCAAAAAATTCAATTAAGCGATGGTGCAAATAGCAAAAGTTTTCGTTCTGTAGAATTAATGGTTAAAATTAAGGGTTAAAATTAAGGAATTAAGGGTTAAAAGCATACCATCAAGCATACCAAAACGATTGAAACTCGTAAATTTAATAATAATTGATTATTATTGATTGATTTCGATACAAAAAAAAAAACTTTGCTTATGGAATTGGAAAATTTGAACATGGATAGGTAAACAGTCTGGGTGTAATAAAAAACATTTTTTTTATATATAAGATACATATAATGTTGGAGATGTGGAAATTTCAATGCAACGATTTGGTATGATAGGTACTATGAGATGAATACCATGTACCCGATCAAATTGACTAAAATAATAGCAGAAGAAGCTATAGATTAGATGTTAGATTATAAAAATAAACTCACAGCAGACTAGAGTTGTCTTTTTTTTCATAAATTTTCATAAATCCAGTGCCAGTGGTGGGAAAACAAAAAACAGCACCGCACAGGGGAAAAGTAGTTCAGCTTCTTATCCTTTTCTTTTGCTGTTGTAGTAAGTATGTAACTAAAAGAAACCAAGCACATTTAGGTTATTTAAATACTGGAAAAGTGCAGTAATATTACAAGTTTTATTGGAATTATCAGAATTTGGATCACTAGCAGACATTACCTACCTTATTTGTCTGATTTTCAAAGTGAGGAATATTTACTTTTTAATGTTTGAAAGCTTTTTAAATTAGCACAAACTATTTTAAAACATATTAAATTAGTAACTTAATATTTATTTTTTATATTTAGAAAACATCAACTTAAATTTAAAACAATGAATTGGAATTTAAGACATCAGCTTCCTTTTCGTTTCTCTTTGAATTCTCACTATACTATAATACAAATGATATTTGCCCATAAAATCTAATTATAACTTTGAAATATTACTATAATACAAATTTACAAATAGTTATATTAGCTTTGTTAATACTAACAGATTATAGTTTCATTGAAAATTGTCAGAAAAGTTCTAGAAGTAAAAATTTTGTAGCCGAAGCTATTTCCGCGTTTTTATTTTAAAACTATAAATTAATTTTGAAGACACAAGTCAATAAACTTTCTAATTTCGTACGAAATTTAACGCCTATTTTAGAATACGCGTAATTTTAAACAATAATAAACTCGGAGCTTTTAAATGAAAAGCTCACACGTGAAGCAGTGCGTGCGCGTCTGGTTGTACACGAGGTCTACATCGTGTCGTGATATTTGACTTCAAACCGCGAATATTTAAAGACGACGCTTTTGGGTCAGATTCGAAATTTTGCGAAACTAATCTTTTTCGAAAACTAACAAAACGGTCGGTGCGCAAAAATGTTGCGAAAGTGTTTCTTTCTTTTATTGCACTGTTTTATTTTAAATGGTAAGCTTTAATGTTTTAATTTTTAATCAACTCATTTTAAATTATTTTATGAATGCATACTAGTATGTACTACATACTTATTTACATATTATTACTTACTTGGACTGATTGTAAGTATTAATTGGAGCAGATATTCTAAATGGATGATTCACATTATTTTTGTGTAATCAAAAATTTGAATCAACCTTGATCCTGAAAAAAAGATCTAAAATTGTGGTTTACGTGTTTAACTATTTGGCATAGTATCAACTCGTTTCAAATTATATTACACAATTATGCATTGTTACATTGTACTTTTTTTTCAAGTGTAATAATGCATCAAGCTTACCTATTGTGCTGATTAGCATTTCATCCTTGTGTAGTCGGTCATTTACCTAAAAACTTGGCAAAGTGCTTTTATATCCGTCTGCCTTTAACGTAAAATCGGAAACCTTTCGTGAACAAAATCGATAATATTGAAGGGTCTTCGGAAATTATGCATTATACCTATTAATTGTTACCGATGTTTTGGAAAGGTATGCGGAACCTACCTTTTTTTATTTTTTTATTTTTATTATAATGTTTGTACAGCGATAATAACATAATGTTAGCTGAACTGCTGGTAGGATTCTTTACACCTACTTTAAAAATGATCAAATTTCACCTGCCCTTGGAAGAATGTTATCGCGAGAAATTTTCCCTCTTATGCAAAAGTGAGATAACATAATCACCATAACGATTTTTCTTTCAATCGTGAACAAAAGATGAAATTGATGTTTGCTCCCTTCAAACCTATACATTATTTGTATTATTGGAACTTCCTGAACATTGCTATTGTAGGCTTTAATGTTTCATAAAATATTATTACCTCCGAAATTACTTCGTTACGCTTAAATTTCTTTACGAAACGGTGGGCCAAAATTGTTACGAACCCCGATTATAAATATCCCAATGATTCATAACGGTTACTATTTTTGACATTTTAAAATGCACTTCACTGAAAATTATGCCATCGAACTCGAGTTAATTTCAAATGCACTTTGATTAGTGAGCTAAGGTTCAAGTGCAAACTATTAATGGCTACTCAAAACCGTGTCAAGTTATTTTAACAATTCGGAAAAAGGCCAGTTTGATATTTTACTGATTATTATTTAATTCCTGATAGACGTACTCTCTGTAGGTCAGTCAAAAAATTAAACTGAGAATGTAAAAATATTCCTCGGAGTCTTTTAGGTATGAGAGGCTCCAAAATAGCAGAATTTGGAATTAATGTTTAACTACATATTGCCCAATAGATGTTTGTAAAATGTAAAATTGTAAAAAATGTAAAACTTCTAAAACATTTCAACAGTTAAATTGAATTTACAATTTTCACAAATGTGAATAAATAACCATAATTTGAATTTCAATAAATATAATACTCAAAACAATATATTTTTGTATTATATGACTACCTAACTTGAGGAAGTGTGTTAAGCACACGAAACATGTACAAAAAAAAAAAAAATGTATTAACTTATTTATTATCATTGTATAAAATCGAGGTGTAAAAATATCAAAAGAGTTGTGTCCGTCCACATGTTTAAATTTTCTTAAAAATTCCATTGGAAATCACTGAGAATGAGAAGTCTTTGTAAATTATTGGAATTTCTTTTAAGAAATGCTCTTCCGTTACCGCACCGTGAAAGACTTTAAAAAGTGGTCGAGAAAAAAAAAGCAGGGATAGGAAAATCATATTTTTTTATTCGCTAATTTAATAATGAAATTTATAATTGCATAGATGTTCACTTGCAAAGTGTTATAAATAATATCAGATAAATTATTTTGCAGTAGGTAATTTTTGTTGGTGCTGACAAAATATGCAGTGGAATTACAATAATATTTTAAAAATGTGTTTAGCTTATTTTTACTGATCATTTAGCATGAAATTTCCAAGTGACTTCAAACCAAGCTATCTACATAGTATGTCGTCGCATCTCATACTAAAGCTCTCCCTAGTCGTTAAGGTGTGAAAGCTACCACATCTGATTGTCTTTTTCCATCAACACATGAAATCTCCATGGTCTCGTAATTATTTCCATAGCAAATTTTCGAATTATGTTAATTGACTTTTAGTTCCGATCAACAGTTCAATAATTTCTTTCAAGCTCGGTGACTGCTCAAAGCTCAAACAACCTTATTCCTAGATTAGATATTGTTTATTTATAATTAAATATTTATTTTAAATTGAATTCTATCTTGCCAAAAATATTTGCTTCTACCTAAGCCGTGGTACCATCGGTTGACGCTATTTTTCTTTTTGAAATAAGATTTCGATAAGAAATAGGAAAAATACGTGAGAGCTATAAGGTTTTCGGCCTTTGGTTTTATAAAATGGAAATTGTTAACAAACGCGGAGTCCGATGATAAACAACAATTTTTCTGTTAAGTATTAGGCCAATCGCTTACTGTGGCCATCCAACACACATTAGGGTAATTGAGAAACCGTACCTTAATTCGTAAATTAACTATGAAATTTTTAATTATGCATTTTTATGCTGTTAAAACATTTGACCTAGCTAGAAACTCATCGATTATAATTTTAATATTGACAAGAACCATGATTGATGTTCCCAACACTGACACCATTATAGATTATTTACGTAATCTTTCAAATTTTTAGAAAATATATAAATTATCTTAAAAAGATCGATCAATATTTTAGAATAATTTTTAATACTAGATTACTAACTTATTGGAATCGAATACAAACGCTTATTATTCTAACCGAGTTCTAGTTCAAGATAATTTTTTATTGTGTTAACTCATGAATAGATAGAAAAATCTTTTCACAGTATCAATCAAATATGAATTTCATTAAAAACTTAATTAAAACAACAATTTTTTGAATTATAATTTAACTGTAGATGAAAATGTCTGACCATCGAAAGCCAGCCGCAAGAATTGAATCGTAGCGAAGAAATACTCGTACACTAATGAGTGTTAAAAAGTTTACTTATTTTATTTAATATATTAACATAAATAAAATATTTTAGTGTATAATCAGAACCAGCAGAGTAGCCTTCTCATTAATCTGACGATAAAAGATAAAATTAAGTAGTTTTAAATTGTTCAGTTAGGCTGAATAAAACGTAAGAATCTTCTTCTTCTTTAATTAGGCAACGCCTGTCTTTTCAATTGCGCCCTCATCTTAGTAGTGATTCAATCGAGATGAGTCTACCGGGAGGGGGGGGGTCTTCTTCCGATAGGTTTACTATCTCTTAATATTTTTGGGAGGCGTTCGTTTTCTATTCCTAGAAAACAATTAAATAATAAAGAGTCGTTTATGAACTTGTAATAAATAACATAATCATATAGTACATAACAAAATAAATAAGTACAATAAATTCCATGATAGGGCTGCCGGTGGATGTTTTAGGTGAAATATGTAATGTACAGATTTTTACTTGGTTTTTCATATAAACATCTAGAGCTAAAATTTGTATTTAATTTATAATACGAGTAAATTATAATATTTCTTACATATTTTTATTTTTATTATAAAAATTTTATTTTTAATATACTTTTTATTACATAATATTCTCATTCATCTTTTTTTTTAATATTTTTATTCTCACCTGTCAAGTGATAATTAATATATTTTTGATTTTTAAATGATTAATTTTCTACGTATTGTGTTTCATCACTTCACATTTAAAATTTCATTATTTTACATTTTGCTTAAAAACAACGCATAAGTCACAGAATTAAAATTATACAGGAATCCATGAAACTGGGTTACACAAAAACATCAACATTTTTAAGATGTTTTTTGTTAACTTGATTTTTTAGACCTCTTTATGCAAAAATTGGAATTAATTGACGTTTGATAAAAAATAAGGAAAGATACTACATTATATTTCTATAATTTTAATAGAGCTTGATTTCTCAACTTCTTTCGGTTGTATACGAGTCCTCGTCATTGTGTAAATATCGATAATGATCTCCTTTCAGCACCGATATGATAATCTACTATTATATACTATCGTGCAAAGAAATGCACTTTCAACACTCATGTGCTTTGTAAAATAAGCTATCTTTAATACCACTAAATTACTCATTTATTATTACTTATTAGTTTGCTAATTTATTATTGACCCATTAAAGTCACATTCTAACACAAAAAAGAAATACAGTAGAGATTCGATAATCCGGACATCAAAAATCCGACCGTCGATAATCCGGATTCAATTCCGGTGAGAAAAAAGTTGAAAAAAAAACTACAGCTACATTTTTGTCAATCAAATGTAAAAACAATTTACCGCTACCAAAAAATATATGTACCTTATACTTTCATTAAAATACATTAAAAGTTCATATTTATTAAAAGTTTTATTTATCTACTCCAATTATTTAACCACTAAAGTAAATTATTAACGGTTTTGCCAGATTTTCTTTTTTTAATGAATTAAAACGACCATTTTTGGTTCTTTTCGATAATCCGGACAGGGTCCAGTCACAATTAATCCAGATTATCGACGCTCTACTGTATATGCCAAATTAAAATCTGACAAAATTACTTGTCAGGTGATATACTGATATTCAAATAAATCAAAGTAAATTTTATGAATAAAAATAAAGATTAACTATTATTTATTATTCAACTAATCATTGCATGACTATCTGAAAAGTAATATAATATCAATTTATAAATGTTTTTTTTACTGTTTGAAAAAGTACAAGTTTTCGATATTCGTTCGAGTAACCGTGCGGAAAAGTAATTTTTCACGCAGTAGTGCGTTTTATTTTTATACCCAACCCCAGAAATGATAAACGATGGATACGTATAGTTCAGGTAGTCTAACTCAATATTGATCATATCAATATTTTAGAAATTCCAAAAAATTCTATTTAGTTCATCGCTTGATGATGTTATAGTATGGAGCATACCATTTATTTTATACCTACAGTGGATTTTATTTGTAATAACTTTAAAAAAATTATAGTTTTAAAAAGTGTGTGTGTATTTTTTTGGGAATTTCTAAAATATTGATATGACCAGAAATGATGACAAAAAATGTTTTCTGAACCAATCTGTTACAAGTAATTAAAATTATTTTAGGTTCTGTATAGTGGAAAAATAATTTTTTATTGACTGTAATCATTTGATCGGCGGTGCTGTTTTTCTAAAATAAAATTTGCATCAGTTTGATATTTATCAACTTGTGCCAAATATAGCACATTGCAAATAATTTCTACAGAATTTAGTAACACATTTATTTTTATTTCAATTTCTATCAAATCTAATTTTCAAATTCCGCAAATTACTTGATTGTTCATCGTCCAGGAAACTTACTTATTTCTGGACTTGAATTATTAGTTTGTTAATAGTGTGTGCTATTTGAATGAGGGCAATCCTATTATTGTAAATTCTATACAAATAAGTAGCTGATGCGTTTGAAGAATAAATAAAAATTAGTCAAGCGTGTACAAAATAATGTATCGATGATTCCATTTTGTAAATCAATTTTCGAATAAATAATTACATTTTAGAAATATGTTCTCTCTTGACCCTAAAATGAATGAACGTTGTATTTATTGGTCGACATATAGTTTATAGTAACAATAATACTTAATAAGTAAAAAGAAATTAAATAATCTAACAAATAATATTTGCGATCACACCTCACTGTTGTTGGAAATAAGATGGAACTCAGAGTCCCCAAAATTCTGGATTTTAAATCGGATAAACTGGATTTTAATATTTTACAGAAAATTTTTTTCAACTAAGTTATTAATAATTTGTTTAATTAAGAATATCAATAATGAGCTAAAGGATTTTATATTAAACTTGACAAAGAAAAAATCATTTTTCGAAAGCTCGTTAATAAAAGCGTTTTATTTGTGTCTTTTAGCTCATTATTGATATTCTTAATTAATTGTATTTTTAAGAGCTAATAATTTGAATTAATATTAATAATAATTTGAGTTATGCGGACGAACATAACGACACAACGCTAAATCATAGGCTTCTCTTCTTCTTAAATTTATTGAAATAATTTACAATTACGATTGAATGCATGCTTGAAATCTTTATTCCAGTTTTAATATTAATTTAATTTTAATATAGTGCGCATGTGTACAATAACACCCATGCGAAAAGCGCCTGAAAAAATCAGCATTTAATTTGAAAATCAGAAAATAAGTATTTTATTTGTTAATAAACCGTTCCATTTATTTTTAAATTACCCCAAAACATCTGTTTAAATTTTTTTCGTAATACTAAATAGATTCTCTTTTAAGTTTCTTAATTAATTAATAAAAAAATGTTAATTGCGCATCAAAACTAGGTCGAAGTTTGTATATTTATTTAAGTTGTAAAAATTTTAAATTGCTTTTAAAATTTGTGTGTGCGTATAGAATATGTTTATTTAAATAAATGGGGGAAGCAATATATTACTAACTAATTTATTTTTAAGCTTATTTTTGCAAATTACGTAAAACTTAAATGAAGAAACGCAATAAATAATAATAGATAAAAATCGATTTGAAGGAGTTGTATTTAAAACATTATAAATTTCAATTTTTGAATTTTTAGACCACATAAGTATTATGATATTTATTTTATTATTATTATTTGTATTTATTATTTTTATATAACGACTCTGCAGAAAGCATTTTAAAGGTTTCGGTTTTTATAGGTAAAAAATTGATGTCTTTTGGTTACTAACGAAAAACTATTATAAAAATATATATCGCTGCTTTGGAAGAAAACCGGCACAACTCGAAATTCACTAGTTTGGAGAAAGTCAAGTGCAAGTGAATATCATTTGGGTATATTATATAAAGGCCGTGTAAAATATGTAAAGTGATATGCAGTTGCACTTTGAGTTAACTCTTTAAATGCGATTTTTTCCTAACTAGTGAATTTCGAGTTGTGCCGGTTTTCTTCTAAAGCAACGATATATCAAAATGCGCTTTTTGCTTTAAACTTATTGATGTTTGACCTACATTTTAAAACTGAAGTGTAAATTAAACGTATGAACTGCCCACCTCCTTTCACATTTATCATAGAGGAGTCCGAATTTTTTTTCTTCGAACTTTCAATCTAAAAAAAAAAAAGAAATGGATGCAGCGGTGATAAATTTTGAAACTTTGTGGAAATAAAAGTGCATAACATCTGATGTGATAGCTTAGCTATATAATAAATTAATTAATTCCTTCTAATAAAATAAAAGTTTTTAGTTTTATTGCCCTCATTTACTAAATCTTTATGGTTTATTGAAGAATAATTGCAAAATTTCAAACCATATAGGGAAGTTAAAAAATATCTTTCTGTTCAAATTTAAGTTATAAATTATTTTAGATGCATACTATATGCACCCAAGTTTGTTTATTTTAATTACTTTATGAAGTTAAGATAATAAGTTAAAAATAAGACAAGTGGTGTAATGCGATGTTTAATTTTAATCTCCAGAAGTTAGGGGATTTTAGTGTGTGATTTTTAAAAACTGTATCTAACTTTGTTGCACATTATAGGTGTATTATTAAAAAGGAGCGGCAAAATGGGTGTAGAGTTAACCTAGATTTTACTTTTAGACAATATTACAACACACCCTGTTTACTAGGTACATTGTAAATTTATCACTAAAATTTTAACAAACGTGGACATTACATGCAATGCATGTAATGGATGTTGGTTACTTAGGAGTACCCATTAAGGATTAAGTGTAAAAATTAACTTTGATTTAATTTATTTAGGATTGAAAAAATATTTATTAATTGAAATGTTGCGCTAACTTTTTTAATTTATTGAAGCTTGTAGGGCAATCTACCCCTGTATATATATGTGAAACGCACTTATGCGTAACAACCTTCTTCTGGTTCTGCATGTCTGCTACTAAGTTTGAACCAAGCACGCGTCACGTGCCAAATACTCTTCCGAGGTCTTAAAATACTTGCTACCTGGCAGAGACAGACATCGACACCTAGTAGGTTTCTTTTTCTCTCGTTCTGATGCACAAACTCTTCAGTACTGTGGAATTTCTATACCTTCTTCGAGGTCATGCTCTTCTGTTTATTAGAATTCAGTATCTTCTTACCCCTTTACTTGAATCGAAATATTTGAAATTCTCTGTGAAGGTGTACACATAAGATACTCTTGAAGCTTCTGTTTCTTTGTTAAGATTCTTGCTTAATTTCCGATAATTTTTGCATAAATTATATTTGTGTATTTAGAAGCGGAGTTTTTACTCAAGTTTAACGAATATGTCTTCGTTATTCTGGTACTCTGTTATGCGGGCCGACAGAATCTGGCAATGTCTGTCAGTCATCGGTGATGGCAGGTCAATGCGTGAGTGAAGTTTCCATATATTACCGTTTGAATGATAACCCAGGTATCGGTCATTTTCATTTTTATTCTAGTTCGCACTTCTAGTTTTCGGATAGTTCAATTCTTGTATTGCTAATACAAATAAATACCTCCTAGAAAGATATGCAGCTTTTGGTATCTCTTCCAAGGTTTGCTTTCCTGATGAAAGTGCGACGTTGTTTCTTAAACACTCCCACGCGCGCTCACACTGGCTCTCACCAAACGATTTTTAGATCGCTGGGAATTGGTCAAATTTTGATATTTTAAATGTACGAACAGTACGAACTATACTCATTCCTTTATTGTTTTTTTTTAATTTAAAATTTCTTTAGTTTATGTATAATACTGAAAATTTCTTTGAAAATTCAATTCGGACAATAATTGCTGAAACGTATTTAGTGGGAAAACGAGGAAATATTTAATATCCGTATTTTTTACTACCCTCTAATAAACGTGTGTGTAGGGTTGGAAATTGTGCATTATATTATCACGTTTGATATAGTAAAAGGAAATAGTGTTGAAAGAGAAGATACTGAAGAGACTTTGATGTTACGTGTGAGGTTACCCATTCTCACTGCTGCTGCCCTGCTAGTCATGTGGAATTATTTTCCAATAAATTCACGCATGAGTGCACATAGAAAAATTAATAAACTAAAATGACATATCGCACTGTCACCAATTGAATTTTAATTTATATTAAAAGCTCTGAAGTTTTTAATTTTGCACAGCGAAAATTTAACAAAGGCTATATTTTCCCTACTCCATATTTTTTACTCGAATCGTCAAATTAGCGTAACAATAAAATTGTTTTGATGTTATAATTGAAATTTTAATTTCTTTTGTTATCGAATTTATTTATTTTCCTACTTTTATTATTTTATATTTGTTTATATTTTCTAAAAAATTGAAATTAACATCGTATGTGCATATTAAATAGAAAATTGTGTTTTTATTGAACATAAAATAAAGTGATATGCTTATCTCGTCGAGCGTCGCGACGCTTTCGCTATCGTTCGTTACGTCATGTTAGCCTGATCATGAAAACGCCATATTTGGGAAAGCTTCAGTAAGGGTTTTATTTTCCCTACTTGTTGCTTTGAAAGCTCTACTTGGAAAGCTTTGAGCCTCACCCTATAACTTCGATTTGTTTTACCTTTTAAGCTCAACAACATAAAAAATTGGTTCAATCATTAAAATGACTTTCAAATTACTAACGGATTTATTTTTAAATCTATGGTTTTAACTTTCAAAAAACCAAAAGCCAACATTGTCGTTTAGAGTTTTTCTTACAACATTTCTCAATATTCTTTATAATAATTAAGTTTCTGTGTAAACTCTAATGATATTCTTTAAAATTTATACGAAAACATTTTTTACATATTAACATATTTTACAAATTATTTTAATTTGATTATAGTTTTACCTATGTTTTATCGTAGTTTAATTTAAAGTATTTAAACATCCTAATAATGAGGATTTATTAGCAAACCATCATCTTATAGCATAACTACATATAGGGTCATTCCATATGAAATCAACCAAAAATAGATAGTTTTCAAATTGACCATCACAGATTTTTTTGAAACTTTGGTAAATTATACTCTTCAACATCCTGAATTCAAATGTGATTTAAAAAAAATTCTAACTTTTATAGTTTTTGAGTTATTTAATTCTAAAAATCGCAAAAATGATACTTTTTAAGCTCACGCTCAATCATACAAAATGTTATAACTTTAGTTCTATAAGTCGTAAAGAGCTGTGCTATAGCTCATTTTAAAGAGGATTTAAAGGGCTTTAATTTGATACTAATCTTGATTATTTTCTAATAAAAATAAATTTTTTTGAAAACCTCAAAAAGTGTTTTTGAAAAAATGTTTGAGTTAGTGTTTTTTGAAAATTATAAAAATAATTTTTATTTATAATGGTGACTTGGTGAACACTTCATAAAAATTCGGAAATGGGACTTTTCGGCACCGCCGGTTTGGCGCAGCCGGTTCGGCATAGCTAGTACGGCGCATGGAGAATTTGGCGCAAGGACGATTCGGCGTGATCCATTTCAGCGCAGAGACTATTTGGTACCGCCAAACCGGCGCACACTCGACTCGGCACCAAATTAATTGGAAGTGTGGAACGACATAAAAGGAAGATTTTTGTCCATATTGTCTGATTGTCCATATTGAATAATTTTTAATTAGTTGAAATCACAGTTAAATTCTTTAATTTTTATTGAAACACTTTATTATTTCTATTTTCTCTCTCTCTTTCTTTTTCTACCCTCCTTTCTCTTCGTCTAATATAGTACTTCTGTTTTGCAAGCGTATTACCAACTTAATCATAACAAGTTTCAAAATGTTTTCCATACAAGGTGGTTATTCACTTTAATATTCAATGAATATTCAGTGAATATTCAAATATTCACTTATCAAGTCCTACTTGGGTGATGACTTTTCCCATTGGCCTGTTCATGGTTAGGAGTCTTACTACGAACAGGACCGGTGTTAGCCTGGATTTCATTATTGCTAACATACAAACTCAAAGAATTATGAGATTAAAGAAATTAGATATAGTCTTTGCGTCGAATGATCTTCACGCCGAAATCTTCCTTGCGCCGAATCGTCCCTACACCGAATCGTTGCTGCGCCGAAATGGCTGCATAGGATCGGGTTTGCGCCAAACTGACAGCGCTGAAAAGTCCTAGACCCGATGGGATCAGCAGTTATGATAAACAATTCAACTCAATGTTTTAGCTCAAGTACTTTAATTACAGCACTACTGAGAATATAGGTGTCCCCAGATAGATTTTATACAATTTCAGTGGTGTAGAGGTCACCTTTTTAAAGAAAATATTTAATAAAATTTTTTTCTAAATTCAAACCTTCGAGAGTTAGGCCTCTTTCTTTTTTATTTTTTTTTATGTTTACCTTCACATGACAAATAGCTCCGAAAATATTGATTTTTTAGTAAAAATGGTTTTGTAGTTTTTTAAAGAGCGTGAAATAATCTATAAAGAAGATTTACATTTTTTATTGTCTAAAATCAATGGCTTTTGAGTTATGAATTAAAGTAAGTTCAAAGATGTTAAAAAATTTTACAAAAAATCTGAAGTCCCCTTCCAGATAGGAAATTTAACTGACTTCAACTTTCGTTTAATAAAATTTTTTTTTAAACCAATCCATTTTACAGAAAATCAGAAAATAATAAACAAGACAGCTACACAACAAAACATTAAAATCACAAAATTTTTATATTTATTGAAAAATTATACTATGAACTAAACTTAAACTATTAAATTATTTGAGCAATTATTCAAAATGGCCAGAGTTTTGAAAAAAAAAACAAAATAAAGATAGCTTGAATTTTTCAACATTTTTTTTACTTACCTACCTACTTTAATTCATAACTCGAAAGCCGTTGATTGTAGACAATAAAACGTATGAATCTTTTTTTGTAGATTACTTCACGATCTTTATAAAAATACTAATACCATTACTAATACTAATACCACTAAAAATACCATTTTTACTGAAAAATCAATATTTTCGGAGCTATGGCCATGTGAGGGTGAAAATAAAAGAATTATAATTATAATAAAAGAAAATATCTTCCAAAAAATTCGTTATTCGATTTCAAAATTTTTAAATTAATCAAAATAAAGTGCCTCGGTGGAAAGAACGAATTAAATGCCTTTGCAACAAATACCACATTAGCGAGCTAAACTTTATCGAATAAAATATCATAATTACTGTACAGCGGTATCTATCAATAATCAATTTAGTAACTAAATGAGTGGTAATAAAAATTATGAATTATGTATTATTACAATTTGTGTTTTAGTTTGAAAATTTTAGAAATTAATTTGTTGCATTAGATTCGATAGTCTACACGGGTAGTAATAATAATTTAGAAAATTTAGAAACATCTGAAATAATTGATCAAAACATAAATATAATCATTATACTACCCGTAATAGTATATTGTTTGTCTAGGGATGAAACAAAACTATTTCAGACGAGAGTGAAGATTGCCTGCCGAGCTGAAGCGAGGGCTGGCATCACTCCAAGTCTGAAATCGTGTTTCATCTCGTGCCATACACATATTTTTCATATTACCTGTTATGAATCTGAGAGTTTTATTAATTATCCTAACCTTCATAAAATATCAGAACTGTCACTGCCAGATAAGTTGACGGTTAAAACGATAGATTTAACTGAGTAAGCGTGAAAAAACTTGACGGTTTCTGTCATAGGGAAGAAACCAATTCGTTTCTGACCAGCAGTCGCGTTGATCTGCAATTGTCGTGTTTCGACTATCTCAACATGCAATGAAACTCCCAGTTTCATAGTAGGTAATATGTAAAATATATTTTACAATCACTTAATGAAAATTTATAATTTTTCTTATCCTGCAAATAAAACATTTGCTGAACAATTTATAAAATTTAATTTGCGGTTAATACAGTCAAGATAAAATTTTAGTTACCTTCCTATCTGTTGTTAAGGATGATGATGATGATGATGATGGACTTCACCAAATGATGATTAGATAAACAATATTTTACAAATAATTTTGTTATAACTTTTGATTTTCAAGTACTACCTACAAATTTACTTGATCAACAAATATTTCTTTAAAATGATATTAGTTTTTGGAATAATATAATATCATAAATGATAAAATTTAAACTTTTTAAAAGATATTCTCGCTTTTATAATGAATTAACTCACTTATGCCCGTATTCACCAACTACAAATAATAGCATTATTTTTCGAATAAAATGACATTATTACAATGCAAAATCTTGTATTTATTCAACAAATAGTGCTATTTGTAGTTGGTGAATACGGGTATAAGATGAGTTATTTATATTTAGTTATAATTTTACAACAAAGTACTCTCCTTGAGTCCTTCAAGAGAACTGCCTTTTCAAAATTTGTGGTCACGCCACATTTTATGAGTTCACTCATTTTTAAAGTCGTTAGGCACTAAAATTAAGTTAAACTAACAAAACCAATAAATTTCAATAAGTCATTTAGTGATTGGTTTTCTAACTTTTAAAACAGACAGTAAAAACCAACTAGTCAATGTAACATGATTGTAACTTAATATTATTTTTAAAACTACTTTCCCACGATTTTAAAAAGGTATAATTTACCCAAAACTAAAATTAAACGTGAAATTGCAAATAAACTAGATTACTAAATAAACTAAACTTCCATTACAAATTCGTTAAAAGTAGTAAATTTTTTTAAACTTTTAAAAGTAAAAAAATAAGCGACCGGACGCTCGTTAAAGGGAGCTAGTATCACCAGGCGGCGATAGCGTCTTAAATAGTGTACCTATACTTACGAGGAAATTTTGATCAAATTAGTCTAAGAATTTAAGATTATAAATACCATATAATATAGCAAACTTAGTTTATACATAAATGCAGTGGCGAAGAAAAAATTGGTGTGGTAGAAAATCTTGTTTGTCATTATTTGATTCATTTATAAAAGCCTGTAGTAATAATTATGTTACAATTATAACAATAAAGCAAATATGATTAATTAAAATTATTAGCTCTTGAAAATAACATAAATAGAATTATCAATTTTGAGCTACAGGACAAGAAGGTAATAAGAAGGTAATTTATTAATTAAAGTATAATATTAGAAGGCATTACAAAAATTGATCTCTTTAATGTAATAAGAGTTATTTTTTAAATTGATGCCTTATCAGTTATCTGCTTCGTAGTGACGCTAACGCGACGCTTAAATGTATTTCATGTTATGATAGCCTGATATTGGAAACGCCATATATGGGAAAAGCTTGTTAGAAAGCTGCTTTGCAGCACACTTGTTGATTTTCGTGTCAGGGATAACGCAGGAAAAGCTCTCTATAAGGGAATACGAATAAACTTAATTCATCAGATATAATAATGAAAGCTTTTTTATTCAACGATACATTGGTGTGATGACTTGTGATTATAAGATGATATTTCTGCTAATCAAACTAGATCAATTGGAAAACTTTTATTTAAAATTTGATTAAAAGTAATTAATCAGAATATGATTTGTTATATCCAATGAATTGGTTACTTGCTTATTGTATTTAACAGATAGAGATTTGGAAGTTTATCTGGAGGTATAAAGAAATCGTGCATTTCGGAAAAGTTTACTTGATTTAGATTATATAATCAAGTTTTGGTTAATTCTAGAATATTCACACATCAGTTCAATTTAACGTTGTTTTCAAAATTTTGGTATTTCAGCAGCACCAACAGTGATATCTACTTGGCGTCCTTTACCACAGTCACTTTCAAAAATAAATCTCAGCATAAATAGATTCATTCAAAAAAAATGTACTATATGTACGTACATTGTACTACATACACAATACTTTAATGTTCGTCATTTTTAAAAATAAAGTATCTTTACTATTAATACGGATACAAAATTAATTTAATCACTGCTTAGAAATATAATATTTTAGCCGAGTATTTTCTATAGAATCTTTTGATTTTCAATATTTTTATTTTTGTTTTTATAACCAACTACAAGTGTCCTATTTCTAATTCATGTAACTCCAGATACTTCTAGCTATCAGATTAATGTATTGTAATCTAAAATGGTGGTAGGTACTCGTATTATACGTTAGTGGGTGAAAACAGGGAGAGCAGAAAATATTGCGCAATTTATGTTCCACTTCAGGATTTCGACGAAACGAAAACCGTTCTCATTTGTTTATCATTTTTTGTTAGTTTTATTTGCAATTTATTTAAATAATTTTTGTATAGAAAGACCTAACCTTTAATCGCATATACAAGAAAAAAATCGCGTGCCGGATCTGATCGTACAAATTTACATTTAATTTTAATTTAAATCCAACTTTACGTTTATTATAAACAACCATTGACATGCGACATTATGTGTGTTCAGCCAAATCAGAATAAATCGTTCCACCTGTTGAATAATTTTATTTCGAAATTAAAATTTAACAGTTTGTTATTCATTTGTTAATTATTGTTACATATCTTATCAAAAACACACATGCAGTATCAACACGAACGTGTAATAATTTTGAATGTGTGGGTTATGGGTTTATGCAGTGCAGCCAAGCAGGATCGTCGTAATTAGAAGAGCATAACACATTGGGCAATGTATTTGATCTTGTCGGGTATTCTATGACAGATTTTATAATGAGTTGTGGTCTTTTAGGCGGTTGAATTGTATAAATCAGGACCCATGAATACTACACAATACAAGTTGCCAAATGCCTCACAATCGAGCACGTACTTAAAGCAAGATAAATGTATTGAACTACAATATTAAGGGTAGTGATGAATTTTGAGTAAGCAAAGGCTGCTATATTGGGTATTTTAACTGAGCCACTTTAAAGATTCAATTCAAGGAAATAACTAATATTGTCGAAATTAATATTTAACAGAACTAAACAAAACGTTAAAATAATAAATTTTTAACAGTAAAGTGTATAAATACAGTACGCAGAAAATTATGATTTAAAAAAATCAAAAAAAGATATTTAATATTTAAAAAAATTATTTTTGAAATTTTTTTTTATAGTTAAAAAGTCATAATGCGATATAAGGCCCTATTTCAGAGTTTTTGCCGATCTGTCATCTAAACTAAATTTTTCCTCGCCGTTTTCTAAGTTCTTAGCACAGTCAAATGTGCTTTAGGGTTCAAACACGACCCCTTTCCTTTGAAGGGGTATTTGAATTTTTCCAACGGCTTACAGATTTTTTTGCAGATAAATTTTGTTTTTAACTGTGTTGCTATCGAGAACTACTTGTGCTTATTGGAGAAGTGGTGTCGAGCAAACGACTATGAATGTGAGAAAATCAGAAAATGTAGCAAATGTTCAGTAGAACCAGAAACTCACTGTTTTATGATTTTTTGGGGTCTATATAACAATTTCTAGAAGTGGGTTTATCAAGGATCTGTGGTATATCTTGACTGGGAGCTTTCATTTGAAAGCTATGCCTTGGTGCCATAGGTCAAAAGTCTATGAGGCTGAAATATTTTGTTCTAAGAGTCATGGAACACTTATATAGATTCTATTAGATAATAATCTGACATTCTGTACTTTCTATAAAATAAAATTTTTAATTTCTTTTTGTTCATTAAATTTAACCTGTTAATTTTTAAAATTTTAATTCAATTTTTATTCAGCTCAGGAGTTAATTTATATAATTTACATAATTATTATTTAATATATTATCAGTTTTAAAATATGAATTGGATACTATCTTATAAAATTTGAACTATAGTAATAAAATTAAAGCAGTTTTGTTTAAAATAAATTAATATCTCCGCCAGTAAACTTGTTGACTATTTAACTATAAAAGTGATATTTGTGTGTTGTTATTCTTTTCATTAAACGAAAAAACTTATTACAAAAAACTGATAAGGTTAACAAACTGATAGTTAATAGAATTTTAGTTCACCTAAATCTATACACTTTTTACACCCTCGTTTGTATGCTATCCTACGATTAGAATCCGCTGCAAAGCTCCCACGCCTACACTACGCTAACCCCATGCGGCTTTACATAATCTCCTATGGGTAGATCAACACCCGTTCGTTCGCGTTGTAAAGTTTGAAGTTTCTCACCCCGACGCCACCGACGCTTTCAGCTATTATGTCCGCCTGTTATCGACGACGCCGTTTACGGGAAAGTTGCTGAAAGACCTGAAAGCTTTCTATTTTCTCCACCTGTTGCATAACGGATGAAAAGCTTCCTGAAGGATATTTAAATTTTTGACTTTCGTCATTCAATCATTAATTATTATTAGTAGGTCCAGTTATCTTGAGAGATTATAATACACAATATAGTATGGATAATTTAATTTTCAATCCATACATATTAATAATTTAAAAATAGTATATTTATATAAACTGTAAATAATATATTATATTTTGGAATCAATTTGGGCAAATTTAAAATAATTTTTTTCTATCAATTTAATAATTTAAAACTTTTCTTTCGTTATCGCTTCAGTTCCTTTCCTTGGTCTGTCTTTTCAAATTTTTATTTACCATATAATATTTTTAACCTAACTATCGTTAACAAATCGAAACAAAATTTTTTTAAGTGCTCGATAAAGGCAGTAACTTTTTTTAGGATTACTCAAAAATCAAAAATTTATTACTGCTGATAGATTATGCTGTCCTGTTTATTTTCCAATATTTTCAGAGGTCTTGGCCAAATCAATCTACTCTCTTTGTAAACGACGTTTGCGCGTTTACAACGCCTTTTCGGCAACGATTTCCGATACCCATGATGGCCCTAAAATGTCACCCTATCCTATCTGCTATCGTCCTGTTCCTTTCCAATATTTTCAACTGAATAAATGCTGGAACTTTTTCGATATAATGATTTGTGCCAATATCTCAAATGATTTTCGATAATTTTCACATGGATTTGTATAGCTGACTGTGCTCGGCAAAATATTTAAAGGAAACACATAGCGCTTGATGCATTGTAAATACAGGAAGGTCGGTCGAAATACTTCCCGGTAGCTAAGTAATGATTATCAATAAGACCGTCAAATTTATTCGAACTTACCCCAACTGTTACATGCTACCCTGCTACTATGCGACATTGTGAAATGCCACGCCCCATGAGAACGCAATTTTATTATTGCCGAAGAGGATATTGAACTTTTTCGTAAAACTCGACGCCGTTATAAATTCAAAATTTCAAATTTTCAATAATTCAATATAAAATTTTTAGTGTTCATTCGGTATTTTACCCAAATTGTTTTGTTTCTAATTGGAAAGTAATTATCAAAATAATGAATAATAAGAAATTGCAAGGGTTATTTTTTTATTATAAATTTACCGAAGACTTAACAGTTTTTATGTTATCCTGCTGCACGACAATCCTTGCATTACATCCTGTAGGGGCCTCCGAAGACATAACTGCATTTTTTCCTAGAGGGATGTTTCTTTTTGATACCTGCAATCTCTTTAAATGTCTGAGTTCCTGCTTACAATTTTACATTATTCTGGAACGATTCCCACGCTTTAGGTCATTAGGTCTGTTCAACACGATTTATATCGAAATTCCTTGAATGTTTTCGTTTCAAGTTTAATATAAAAAAAGCAGGTAAAAAATTCTCCCTATTGATGTTCCTGTATTATAAAAATATTTTCTTTATTGTTGTTCAGAATAATATTATGTTCTGTTATTCGAACAAATAAAGCTTCAAAGAAAGTTTGAATAATTTATATTAAATTTATTATTTGTTAATTTTAAAATTTAAATTAATGATTAATGGGATTAATAAGATATAATACTTACAATATAGAAGTAGGACGTACAAAAGTTGGTATATAGTATAAAAATTATTTTTAAATAATAATAAATAAAAGCATTTTGAAAAATATTTATTTTGTGTTTTAAGTCAAAAATGCATTATAATCATTTCAGAAAGCAATGCAAATTATACTCTGTGCTGTGGTAAAGTTCAATATTAAATTTATCGAGTTTTGAATTTTCACGTTCGTTCGTTCAAATTTTACCTTGAAGCGCTCTTGAAGGGAACGTGGCCCTGGGAAGCAGTGATACAATGTCACCCATCTATTAGGGGAGCATGATATGCTTGTGGTGGTGGATATTTGTTGATGAACAGAAGCGGTGTTTGAACTACACCCAAGTTCATCGAACTAAACAGACACGGTCACTTGCTCGAAGGGGCATTCCAGGCTAAAACTGACGTCAACAACAAACCAGGAAAACATGCTACCAAGAAGACTTTAAAGTAAACAAACAAGAAGCGATAAAAATATTTTTTTATTTTTTATAGAAAAAGGATAATATTTGGACCACATATGAACATCTTCACATGTGTGGTGCTATAACTACGAGTAAAGGGTTAAAAGCGGGGGCGGCTATAATGGAAAGTGACGTCAACACATTAGTAGGGTAGCAGAACAACGAAAGGGTGAAATTTAACACGAAGAATTGGGTGAATTATGAAACCCTAAACTACGAGGAGAAACAGTGAATATCAAGAACAACAGACAGTTTGAACGAGAGGTGCTACAAAATGACGTCACAACTTAGCAGGTTGTCATAATAATAAGAAGATGAAAGCAAATTAGGGGTTTAATAATAATTATCAGCAAAAAAATCTACTGTTTAGCCCATTTACAATTTTTATAATTTGTAGTGTACAGAAGTTGTATCCAATTCTAATTGGGGTTTTTCAATAAAATGATATTATGAAAAATACGAATGAAAAGAATATGAATTATATTTTAATCGATTATTGAGTTCCGCACTCAAGGTTTCTCAATTTCTCATAAGCTCCTAACGATCGATGCTTTCACAATCATTTCTTACCAATAACTTAGTAAGAAAAGTACTTGCATGGCATTGGTACTTTGTAAAATATTCACTACTCGCCAAGAAATAAACAAACGATATCTTAAGAAGTTGAAATAAGTAGAAAAAACTTTTTTAAGAAAATCCAGCGTCTTAAACTTACCAGGAATGCATAACTTAAAAGAAAGAAATTTTAAAGAGAAATCTTTTGATTTGGCCCTAGTTTTTACTGACCTGTTTAATCTAAATGTGCCACAAATAAAATTTTTATTGATGTGGACGCTGCATCTTAGGGCAGGTTATATAAAAGGGTTAAGATGCGTGGGAGTCGGAACAATAGGGCTGACGTCAGCGAGTTGCCAGGGAAGCAGAAGCTGGTAAGGGTAAACTTGATGCAGTGGCCCTTCCTAATATGGTTAAATTGGTTAGTAGTAATATACCCTTTTGTGATATACTCGCACTTACAACACCGACCATAACAAAATCTATCGTTCTATATACTACATCAAATTAAAAGTTTTCACGAAGTAGCGTTTAACAACTATTTAATTATTTATATTGAGACCAGATCGTATACACTTTTTAAAATTCCTCAACTTCATAAATCTTGCATTTATGTATTACATTTATGAATTTTTTTTAGTTGCTGCAAAATCAGAAAGAAATTTAACGGACTATGAAAGCCGCATTGCATCTGGAGAATTCAGAAAAGCCTGCTCCAATTTTGCCCTTTTAACACCGCCCTTAGGTAGAGTAAACACAACAACAAGAGTCAAAGCGCTTCGAGATTTTATGAGCACTCCTTCATTACTTCAAAATGCACAAACATTGCAAGCAGTTTTGGTTACATCCCACGATGAACATCAAGTAAGTATTTACTATTATACTAACTACATTTTAATTAACTTAAATTTAGTCACGTTTTGTATCCAACTACGATAAACGGCGTGAATATATTTCTGGATTTAGCGGTGTAAAAGGTGATGCAATTATAACGATGGATAATGCAGCATTATGGGTTGAAGGGAGGTATCATTACCAAGCAAATGATCAATTAGACTGTCATTGGCTATTAATGCGAGAAGGAAACCCTTTAGTTCCTACCATGGCGGAATGGCTAAAATCTAAATTTCCAAATGGGGCTAACATAGGAGCCGATCCGAAATTACTATCGGCCGACGAATGGAACAATCTGGAAATGAACCTTCGGAATCAAAGTAAAAATCTTAATTTAGTTAAAACTGAGTTTAATTTAATCGACAAAATATGGAGTAATCATAATGAAACTGAACAAGAAAAGGAAGCATTTACAGTAGAAGAAGTTTATACTGGTAACAAAAAGATTCCATAATATCGATTTATATATTTACTAAAAAAATAATTCCTGTGTAGGAAAGCATTGGACAGAAAAGGTAGACGAGTTGAGACACAAATTAAAAGAATTAAATATATCAGCAATGGTTGTTACTGCACTGGATGAAATTGGTTGGTTGCTAAATGTCCGAGGAAGAGATATTCCATATACACGTTTTATTAAAAGTTACGTATTATTAAGCGATTTAGAAATATATTTTTATGTTCATCCAAATAAAATTAAAGAAAATGTCACCGCATTTTTTAATGCTAAGTATCCTGGAATTTCAAAATACACAGTAACGTAAGTATGAATGATAATGTCGAAAATATAATTCTAATGCCAAAAATATTTAGTATAAAAGATTACGATTTGTTCTGGACTGATCTACCAACATATCTACAAATATGGAAAAATATCTTGGTACCATCTTCATACGTTTATAGTCCAGGCGTGAGTAAAGCTGTATATGACTTGGTTAGTCCTCAACAGCGAGTGTCACTTTCCTCCCCTATAATTCATATGAAAGCAGTAAAAAATCCAACAGAAATAAAAGGTATGCGTCAAGCTCACATAAGGGATGGCGCGGTAATGTGTAAATTTATGGATTATTTGGAAGTTAAGGTAAAATATTTTTTGTAATCAGGATTAAAATGATCTTACTTGATTCATTTTAGTTTGGAAAGAATCATATTTGGCACGAACTGAAGGCCTCGGTGGAACTTAATAAATTGCGAATGGAACAAGAGTCTGCACTTAATAATAGTTTTCCAACTGTGGTAGCTTTTGGAGCTCACGGCGCTTATCCCGATTACGAACCCAGCGCTAGTACTTCAAAACAAATTTTTGATAATAGTACAATAGTTATACATTCTGGTGGACAATATATAGGTAAGTCAAATAAAAAACGAGGGAACTTTTATCTAATCGGTTTTGGCAGATGGAACCACGGATGTTTCACGAACAATACACTTGGGAAATCCAACCGATTTACAGAAAGATAGTTACACAAGAGCACTTATCGGCATGATACAAATGTCTTCATTAACCATTCCAGATTTTTTACCAATTTCAAGTGTGGATATTTTCGCACGATCTCCAATGTGGGAAATTGGGGAAGATTATCCGTATCCTACAGGTCATGGTGTGGGTGCATTCCTCGGTGTTCAAGAATGTGAGTAAAATTTACTATACTATACGTACTATACGTAATTAATGCGATGCGATCACAAAAATATTAAGCACAATTTGAATTTTAGCACCAATTGTAATTGATTACAATAGTAAAATTACAGAAGTCTTTAAGCCTGGTTATTTCTTTACTTGTGGTTAGTATTTGAAACAAAGTAGTTTATTTTCTGTTAAGCTTGATATTGCAGGCCCTGGAATATACCGTGAAGATAAATTTGGTGTGCGACTTGAAAATGTTTTGGAAGTTGTTACGAAACCACATATAAAGCATTATTACGGTCATACCTACCTTGGATTTAAAGATGTCACCCTTGTGCCTTACTGTAGAAAACTGATGAAACTTGAATTACTGTCTGTCGAACATGTAGGTATTGTTTCTATATGAATAAAAAAAATTGAGGTATTGTTTTGGTTATATTTAATATTTTGAACATTCTAGCGGCGATGGTTAAATAAATATAATGCTCGAGTAAGAAAATACATCGGAGCAGAATTGAAGCGCCAAAATTTAATGGATGCATTTTATTGGATGATGGATAATACTAAACACATTCCAGAATATGGTCATGGCAGTAGAACCTCCAGCAAATCAATTTATATTTTAGTGGTAAATGTAATTGTCAGCAAAATATTTGTTTGTATACTTTATTAAAAGCTACCATGTTCATGTTATTCGATGTTATTCCAATTTGTTCATCCAATACTCGTTGTTAATATCCCTAGGAAATTTGAAGGATGTCCGGATTCAGTGTTTGGAGATTGCTTTCCCAAAGCCGTAGGCTAAAGATATTATACGGCCCCTGACTAGATTAAAATTTTTTTTGTGAACAACAAACAGTTTTTAATTTAGAATTCATAAAATAAATATACAATGTTTCTGGTATACTCTTCTCATTGTAAAGTAAGCTATACTTTTCAGCCATTTTAACACTTTTAATTTATAATTTTATAGTATTTGAACGATCAATGTACACAGAATCACAAGATGTAACTATCCTATGTATGCAATAAATTTTGTCACATCTCTGATGCACAAGTCAACCATTGTTCTTAGTTTTGATGTATAGTTGTGATTTCTATATATTTTTTTATGTTATATTATACTCATTGTTTTTATATAAATAAAATATTAAAAAATAATAGGATTGTATGATTGGTAAATCTAATGTAATTAATAATTTTATTGAGACCCTTAGATTTATTCTTACAAAGCAAAGATTGAATTTACTGCTCCCAGCATAAGATACACCAATTTTAATCTATAGTTGTAGGCAGCGACGGAGCCAGCATTTTTGAAATGGATGGGCACAAATTGGGCCCAATATATTTGGAGTGAGCAGGAGCACACAAAATTTATAAATAAACTCAAAAAAATACATTATTGAAATAATAAGCACGAAAAATAATTGGGTGAGCACTCCAATCAACAGAGTGGGCAAGTGCCCACCCTTGTCCATCCCTGGCGCCGTCACTGGTTGTAGGTACTTCGAGTGATCAAATTTTTGTTATTAAAAAGTTTTATAAACAAACGAAAAATACAGTTTTTTATTGAAACTTTGGAAATTTTTGCTGTATATTTGAAATCAGCGACCCCTAAAACCCTCGAAACTGTAGATTAAAATTGGTAGATCTTGAAAATAAAAAATTGTAGTAAAACAAACAAAATGGACTTTGAAGGGGCAGAGTAGCATTCAATAATGTCTTCAGTGGAAATGAGCGTAAAAATTCACTACCCTCAAAACATGGATATCTCGAAATCCTGACGTGCTAGAGTAATTCTGCAGTCGGATTTGAATTAGGTGCCAAAAAATCTACAAAAAATGATGTTTCACTTTTTAAATAATTTAATAATGAATGATTTAAATGGAAATCTAAATAAACAGAACTGTCGAATTTAGAGTACTACAGAGAATTCAAAAGCGTTGCATATCAGCGTGAATTTCATCCTGTTAGATGTACTGTTTGATATGGAATTATAGGAAATATCCATAATTTTTTTGAAGATGACGATGAACATTCACAAACTGTCTCTGGGGCAACGCAAACTCGAGAGCAACAAAATAGAAATTCTTTGTGAACTTTTTGGTAACTTTAAAAAAATGCAGAACTTGCTTAGTCTCCCCGTTCTTCAAATTTTACAGCGCCTGATTTATTTTTATGGAGCTACTTAAAAACTATTTACCTAAATAAACTGCAAACAATTCAAAAACGCAGGCGTAATAATATTTGCAAAGAAATCACAAATTTGGATTCAGAAACATTGCATTCCGTAATGCAAAATGCCTTACAAGAAGGCATTACTTGCCAACAAGAAAATGGAGGTCATTTGAAAGATGTTATTTTAAATTTAACAAATATTAAAAATACTGAAGTTGTAAACGTTTTACATCAGTCAGTCCAAGTTGTCTCACCCTGCAGTTTATATAGGGTGATTTGAAAATTAATTACAACTATTACAAAACGATCAACTTTTTTATTTTTTTCTGTTTCATTAATAAGGGAAATTTAAGTTTACACGATTTTGAACAAAGTATCATCCAAATGGCGCCTCTCACAATCCATATACTGAGTAAGCCTGTTTTTGAAGTTTTTGTACACTCTTCATTGGATGTGTCAATAAACAGAATATGCGGTATTGGGAGTGATACGAATCCCAGAAACTTCACCAGAGACCCAACAAAGTGATAGTATGGTGTGCAATTTCAAGAATTGGGATCATCTGCCCTTACAATTTTGAAGAAAATGATTGAGCGGGTACAGTCACTTTTGCAGGTTACCTGATGATAATCCAAGATTTTTTCTTGCCTCAGTTGGAAGGGATGGAGCTGGAAGACGTCTAGTTTCAGCACGACGGCGCCACAGCCCACACAGCAAGTGTTTGCATGGATTTTTTGCGAGACAAATTCCTCGGGCGCTTCATATTCCTAAGAGGCGATTTGAACTAGCCAGCGCACTCTCTTGATTTGGATACCTAAAATCTTTACAACGATCGTCCCAGGACCCTGGAAGTCCTGAAGCATAACATTCAAGTCCAAATGTACAATACCTTATTGAAAACCGTGAAAACTTAAATTTCTTTTATTTTATTTTCAAATCCATACGTCTGCCGCGCGCCTTGCTGTATTTAGCTATTACTTTGAAAATGATTATTCTGCCGAAGCTGAATAATAATTAACAAGTCACCAAACAAACAATTCTACGGGTTGAGCACGCAAAATGCACCCACAGGTTTTTATAGATACAATAAATTTTTTTTATAAAATTTAAAAAATGACATTAAAGTAAAGCGATTGAACTATAGAATTCTCCAAGTCACTTGGGAATTTTGTATCAAAGGGTCAGTTCGGTAGCGACGAAAGTGAGAACTTTGAAGGATAATAAATATACATAAATCGATAAAAGTTCAATATGACTTCTTAGCTTTTTCTGTAGAGACCTTTGATCTTTGATCGCTTGGATCAGACGTTTTTTAACAGATGTATCGGGGGATAGACGTGCAAAGAGTTTTTTAATTCCAAGCATTAGTTTGTGTATTCAGCGTGAAAATTCAACTTCGTTACTAAAGTCAATGCCTACAGGGGTATTTATGAATGAATTTTCCATCTTACTGGAAAATTTGTTATTATAACTGGTTATAATATAAGGTAAGTTTAAAAGTAAGGTAATATTGAATTTTCATTGAATTTCTGTAGCAGTGTTTAGGGAGGTTTATGTCGGGGTTTATGTCAAATACGCACATAAATGCTACTGTAGAAACTCAATGTTTGAACTTCACCTGTCTGCTTGAAGTGCATGTGATGAGTTTTACATAAACCAACCTTAAAAAATACCCACTTGATAAGTGCAAATTTAGAGTGTAAAAACCTAGGTTTAATTTTACTTCTAAAAATTATCATTTAAATTCAACCTAAAAATAGTGTATTTTTACGTTTAACCCTAAGAAAATGTAAAAACACCGTAAAAACATGAATATTAATTACGTCTTGGGGTAAATTTCCTCTAATATTGGTTGCAGGAAAGTGGCCAATTTTTACCCGTTAATTTTTTACAGTGTAGTGTGCAGCTGCTAACAACATAAAATATAAATTTATTTAATAGTTAATTATACCCAAATTTAACTTAAAAACAATGATCTCATCCTTCTCGATCTGTAATTTTCGAGTTAAGCGCTCTTCAGGGATGTTTTTAATTTTTTGAGTTACTACTAAATTTAGTTGTTATAATTAAACAACTTTGCTTAGAAAATTGCACCGAATATCTCAAATTTTTTCTTAATAAAGGAAAACCGCAAAAATAAAATATTTTGTTGTAAACATTAAAGTTAAATACTACGAGTATTATATTATATTTTTAATATAAAATTTTTTTGAAAAAATTGAGAAAAATCATAGCAGTACTGGAAGCTCTTCCGTCACTAGTTTTTAATTTATTTACTATAGTTCTTTTCATAATTAGTCCAATATAAATCAAATGTGATGATTCTAATCGAAACTTTGAAAGGCATCTCAAGGAAGGCAGTACCCTGTGCTAATCATACGTTTTTATCCACAGAAACTACTACACAATTAAACATAAAGAAATAATATTATAACACAAAGCAACTTTTAAAGTAATGTCATTTCGTAAATTGCTTGTTTAAAATATAGTTTCAGGAAAAAGGAATAATTAAAAATAATTGGAGTATGTACGAGGGTCAAATTCAAAAAAAAAATATAAGAATAATACAATACGTAGAAAATCAAAATTCAAAAAATTTAAAAAGGAGACAATTAACACATAACAGGTCTGGATTAAGAAAATTTGAAAAAAATGAAAATTTCGTAATACGAAGTACAATATAACGTTATTTCATGGTTATTGCCATTCTTCAGTTGCACGCATCGATTACGATTACATTGTGAAATAAGAAGAAAAAATTTTCAAACTAAACAAAATTATCGACTAAATTGTACAAAATTGACTTACCATAACCTCCAAAGATTATCAAAACTGAACTTGTTACATGAAGTATGAATAATTTAAAAATGATTTGAACTAAGAAATTCGTTTACCTAGCACTGCTAGTTTGAAATCCGAAGGCACTGCCCTCTTAATATGATTTCTAAAAACTTTGAAAAAATTCAAAATTCAAAAATTTACCACGTTTTTTAACCGTGAGGCGTAAAACTAGAAAAAGAACTCAAAATAAAAAATTTTAAGTAAATTTGTGGTTTTTAGTATGTATTTATGGTTAAATTCAAAAAAATATAAGAATAATACAATACGTAGAAAATCAACTAAAAACTAAAACTAACTAAAAACTAAATCACTAAAAACCACAAATTTACTTAAAATTTTTTATTTTGAGTTCTTTTTCTAGTTTTACGCCTCACGGTTAAAAAACGTGGTAAATTTTTGAATTTTGAATTTTTTCAAAGTTTTTAGAAATCATATTAAGAGGGCAGTGCCTTCGGATTTCAAACTAGCAGTGCTAGGTAAACGAATTTCTTAGTTCAAATCATTTTTAAATTATTCATACTTCATGTAACAAGTTCAGTTTTGATAATCTTTGGAGGTTATGGTAAGTCAATTTTGTACAATTTAGTCGATAATTTTGTTTAGTTTGAAAATTTTTTCTTCTTATTTCACAATGTAATCGTAATCGATGCGTGCAACTGAAGAATGGCAATAACCATGAAATAACGTTATATTGTACTTCGTATTACGAAATTTTCATTTTTTTCAAATTTTCTTAATCCAGACCTGTTATGTGTTAATTGTCTCCTTTTTAAATTTTTTGAATTTTGATTTTCTACGTATTGTATTATTCTTATATTTTTTTTTGAATTTAACCATAAATACATACTAAAAACCACAAATTTACTTAAAATTTTTTATTTTGAGTTCTTTTTCTGTACGAGGGTCGTTTAATTACAAAGTTTAACGATCCTAGCTCTCCGCTCAGTGAAACGGTAGAGCGATGAAAATTTTTTTGGTTAGTCTCTCATCGATTGCGAACATGTTCGTTTAGGTAGAAATCAAATCGATTAAAGTTTAACTATTTTATAACGTTTTACCATGGAACTGCCATTGAAAGTTGCGTCCAAATCTGAACTTTGTGATGTAGTTCGTTGTTTGGCTGGAAAAAATAAAAATAAAGAAAAAAAATTCTTCAAGAACTGCATAGTGTATACGGTTTTAACAGTGTTGAGCCTTGAAATGGTAGCGCTATGTAATTCGGAAATGGTCCAGATCAGTTGCACAAGTAAGAGCGACCTGCGTATGCAAGCACCAACAAAAACGTTGCACTCGTCAAAGAGCTGATTTTTGAAGTTCAGTGGTACACAAACGACGAATTAACCCTACGATTACCAAGTAATAGATAAGAATGTAGTCGTTTACAATTCGAACAATTCATCTCAACAGAGGAAATCGAAGGCGCAGCAACTGATTATTTAACAAATTGGACGCATCGCACTACCGACTCGGAATTGATAAGTTGATTTTTTGCTACGACAAATGTCTCGAAAAATTTGGCGATTATGTGGAAATGAATTAAAATTGTCTGTAGATTTCAAATATCACCTATATCACCAATATCACCAAGAGCGTTAAACTTTGTAATTAAACGACCCTCGTATAAACGAGTAATCTTTCAATGAAATGACCCTAAACTTGTATGCAAAACCATACAACTGTATAAATAAATATATTAGTTCATAAAATTGAAAAACAACTATTTTTGTAAAACTGGTTGTACCTGTACATTTTTATATTCAAAAGATGCATTTTACAAAAATATAATAATATGTTGAAAAACTTGAACTATTTTTTTTCTGACCACAGTATGCATGACCTGGTCCAAAAGGTTCCACGTTGTTGCCTTACAAAATAGTGCTTCATTTTTAATAGTTTCATTTTAATTTGTATCTTTTTAACCTTGATAATCGGTCAATAATAATAAACACACCCGAAACATTGGACAAAACTATTTTGTTTCTGTTTGACCTCTTTCTCAATAATTTCTTCACCGCTTTACCATGCAAAAAGCTCACTTAATGTCAAAGTTCAAGTTTTTCCAGATCAATATTTTGGAAAACTGTTTGCGGTAAATAAACTTACAGTGCATTTTATTTGTGAAAACTTAACAACATTTTAGTTTGAAAAAGTATGAGCGGATTTGTTGGATTTGCTAAAATATTAGTATGGTTAATGTGCTGTGTGTACTGCCCTTTGGTTTGGAATCTTATAAACCTCTATGATACTGAAGAAACAGGAGAAGAAACTGGTTTGATCTCTAATTATGCTTCAAATATGAAGAATTTACAATCAAATTTTTATATTTTTATTTTGTTTGTATTTTATTATAGAATAATTTTCATAAATTGGTATTTAAAACTTAAATATTAAATTAATTAGCTGGTAGTTTTGCCGTTATAGTACATGGGTTAGTTTAGATTTTATAAATGCAACAAGACTGAATATATTTTTGGAAAAAATTAATTACATTACAGTTATCGACTTAATTACATCATATTTTGTTTATAATTGAAATTTTCGAAATAATTATATGGAGTAAAATCAAAGTAATTTACGAATTTACCTTCAAAATAATGTAAGTAGCTGTAAGCTGTAGGAGAACCGCAAAGAAAAATTGAGTATACCTATGAATTTACAAAAATTGCAAATAGTTAAAAATAAAACCAATATATTTACAGTCTTAATTTATATCTCTTTCTTAAAGATTTCTTAATGTATATTTAATCTTGAAAATTTAACGATCAAATTATTAAAATTAATCGAAATGCTTTAACAAATTTAAAAGTTAACATCAATGATGCAACATTTTCATTTCCAAATTTTTTTATTTATATTAAATTACTCATTAAAGATAACATGCTAATTTTTATTTACTTAAAAAGTTGTGTTTTCTGCTATTCATTACCACATCCAACGATAAATTTTGGTATTATTATGTTGTGTTACCACAAAGTCTATTGAATTCCGTTATTGATAAAATAACGTTAGTTCAGTTTACATTCTTCAAGTATACATAAATGAAGTTGTAGGTAGTGCAAAATGATCACCCGGTTACAAATTCTTGTTCTCATTGGTAATTAAAAATTTAATTAATCGATTACTTAATAGGCATTCTAGAAATTACAGCTCACATTTTCGCAACCAATTCATCAACAAGCGATCGATTATTGTGTTCTGAAAATGACACAATTCGGATACCATCACTATTAAATCGAGTTAATACCGAAAATATATTACTCAGCTTAAGAAATCAGATCAGAATCTATAATTCAGAAAATACCCAGACCACTATAAAAGCAATTTATGTGACAACAAGTGACGAATACCAAGTATATTTTTTGAAAAAAATTTTGAACAAAACCGTATTTCTGTATATTTTAGAATGAATTTGTTGCGGATTACAATAAAAGACTTCAATACATATCTGGATTTAGTGGGAGTAATGGCGAAGCCATTGTTACCCTTCATAAAGCAGTGTTTTGGACAGATGGACGATATTATCGTCAAGCCGATGAAGAATTGGATTGCAACTGGGAATTAATGATACCGGAATATTCGAATTTTCTCAAAAAACCGAATTGGTTAAAAAAAGAATTTCCGAATAGCGCAAACATATGGGCAGATCCTAAATTAATTTCATCAGATGATTGGATTACCTTTGAAGAAGAATTACAAGAATTACACGAAAATTTTACCTTAGTGAAAGGATCCCAAAATCTGATAGATCAAGTGTGGGTAAATCGTAATGATACTATTAATATGAATAAGTTAGATGGATATATTGTAAGTGAAACGTTTACTGGTAAGAATTTTTCAGAGAATTTTACAACACCTAAAAGTAATATATTTGTAGGACAAAATGCACCAGACAAGGTAAACAGGATTAGGGAAAAATTGTCGTCATTAGAAGTTGAAGCAATTATTGTTACTACTTTAGACGAAATTGCTTGGGCTTTAAATATTCGAGGTGGAGATGTTCCATATTCCAAATTACTAGAAGCCTACTTAATAATCAGCATAACAGATGTTATTTTGTACACAGATTTAAATAAAGTGCAAAATATATCTTTATATTTTTCGGAAAAACATCCAAACTTCTTAACGTAAGTTAATTGTGTTGGCATAATACTTTAAAATACAATAAATGATTTTTAGAATTGCACCTTATCAAGACTTTTGGACAAATTTTGAAAATATATCGAGTAATTGGAAACAAATCTTAGTTCCAGCAGCAGTGACTTTTAATCAAGGTGCAAGTAAAAAGGTTTATGATTTAGTTCCAGAAGAGAAGCGTGTTTTTCAAAAGTCACCCATAATTGATATGAAAGCAGTTAAAAATTCAGTAGAAATTTTAGGAATGGAAGCTGCTCAAATCAGAGATTCCGTGGCTATGTGTCAATTTTTTCACTATTTGGAAGAAAATGTAAAGACAAATAATTGCTAGTTTCAGAATCTAGATGTTAATGTATCATTTTAGTATACTTTAGAAAAGGAATCTTGGGACGAATTGCACGTTGCAGAAGTTCTTTACGATTTTAGATCCAGGCAAAAACTATTTATTGGTCTTAGTTTTCCAACAATTGCAGGCTTTGGTCCACATGGAGCAATGCCGCATTATATGGCAAATAATTTTACTTCAAGTTTGTTGTATGATAATAGCACATTGGTAATTGATTCTGGAGGGCAATATTATGGTATACAGGATTTCCGTTACAGTAAACATAATAATACAGGTTTTCTTTAGATGGAACTATCGATACTACCCGCACAATACATTTAGGAACCCCTACAGACGAACATAAAGAAGCATACACGAGGGTATTAATGGGTTGCATTCAATTGTCTAATTTAGTTTTTCCCGATACTTTACCTATAAATAATATGGATGTGTTAACAAGATCTGCACTTTGGGAAATTGGATATGACTACAATCATGGAACAGGGCACACCGTTGGTGCGTCATTAAATGTACACGAAGATCCCATAAATATTTATTATGCATCTAATAGAGAAAGTTTACTAGAACCCGGATTTTTTTTTTCTATTGGTAAAATACTTCAATTGTCGTATATCTAACAAATTAAATGATTTCTTATAGAACCTGGATTTTATCTTGAAAATCATTTTGGAGTTCGTCTTGAAAATGTTGTCAAAGTTATTGTTAAAAATGACTTAAAACATAACAAGAGCATCAAACGTTATTTGGGTTTTGAAGATGTAACGTTGGTTCCTTATGCTAAAAATTTGATCGACCTGGATCTGCTAAACAAAAATCATGTAAGTAAACATTTGCAATGAAACTTCTGATAATCAAATTTGTAACTTTTAGATACGATGGCTGAATAAATATAATGAGAGAATTAGAAATCTTGTGGGATCAGAATTGCTAAGTCAAAATTTAAGTAGTACTTACCAATGGCTTTTAAAGAATACGGAACCTATTTCAGTGTAATCAGTGGCGTATCAACTTTTCAAAAAGCGTGTGTTTATACATGAGCCTTTAAGTTGAAATAGTAGGTACTAAATCTACGAAAAATAAAATATGTAATGTATATTATGTAAAAATATGTAAACCTACTTACAGTTGTGAATTACACTTTTCTTGGGAAAACTGCTGTTTTTGTACTTCATAACTTGTGTATGGAATACCATCCAGTGCAATTAGTGAAAATATTTAGTATTTTTAAATACCTGCTAACTGTTAAGCGAACACGAATATAGCACAGTAGCATGCATACATGATGGAATCCAACTTGTGGATGCTAAGCAACTAGACCGCCTGAAATTATTATTTTTGCCATGTTGTGTCATAACTCTATTGCTTCGAAATAGAAAATTGATTTAATATTTTCTCAATTATTTGAAAAATAAATAAAAAATTTTGATGTACTTATATTACTTTTGGTTAGAAATCAATTAATTACCAACTTATGAAAAATGATTATCCAACCTATAGTTTTATTTGTAATTTGTGGTGAAGTTGTTAAATTAACGTCGAATATATTGTAGAATAAAATACTTTTAGTTCAGACTGCAAATCTAACAAATAAACGATTGTTATGTCCTCCAAAACCATCCATTCCACAACCTCCAAATAGAATAAACACAACCCTTCGGCTGAATAAGCTAAGAAATCTCATTGTTGAGCACCAAGTAGATGCCCTTTATATAACCATCAGCGACGAACATCAAGTATATCCAATAAAATATCCGGTATCAACAAATTGTATGCATTCTTGCTTTTAGACTGAAAGTATTTCTGACTATCATCAGAGACTTCAGTACATCTCAGGCTTTAGCGGAAGTAATGGATATGCAATTGTTACAATTAAACAAGCCGCTTTTTGGACCGATGGTAGGTATGATATTCAAGCAGACGAGGAGTTAGACTGCAATTGGGAAGTAATGAAAATAGGGAAAACTAGCGTTCATAACATATTGTATTGGTTAAACAAATATTTTCCAAATGGCTCAAAAATTATGGCAGATCCTAAATTAATTTCAGCTGGAAGGTGGATTAATTTTCAAAATGACTTGAATTCATCGAATATAAATTTTAAATTAGTCAAAAGTACCAATAATTTAGTAGACCAAATATGGATTAATCATAACAACACTTTAAATAAAACTAATTCGAAAGGCTACGTCCTCAGTGATGCGTTTACTGGTAAATCTAATATTAAGTAAATAAAATGAAAATTTAACCCAAAGAAATGTCGATAGGAATGAATGCTCTGGTAAAAGTAGAAATGGTTCGAAGGGAGCTCAAATTATTGAAAGTTGACGCAGTAATAGTTACTGCTTTAGATGACGTCGCATGGGTTTTAAATATTAGGGGTGAAGATATTCCGAATTCTAAAATAGTATATGCATACGTAATAATTAGTTTGGAAGAAGTTGTATTGTATATAGATAAATACAAAACTAAAAATAATATAACTTCATATTTTTCAAAACTTGATCCCAACTTTTTAACGTAAGTTTTCATCTCTATCCATATTCCACTTTCATATTTTTCATGCAAATCATACTTTCAGCATTTTACCGTATGAAAATATTTGGAAAAATTTTGCTAATATATCACATAATTGGAAGAAGATTCTTGTACCTTCCGCATATCCTTTTAATGATGGTGCAAGTAAAGAAATTTACGATTTAGTGCCAAAAGAAAAACGTGTTTTCAAACCATCACCTATTATTGCAATGAAAGCTGAAAAAAATCCTGTGGAAATTTTGGGTATGGAAGTTGCTCACATAAGAGATTCGGTTGCATTGTGCCAATTTTTACAATATCTAGAAGAACATGTATGTTATGAAAGTAGGAATATTGTATTGTAAATTGAATAAGTATTTTTAGTATCAATCGGAGCGGAAATCTTGGGACGAATTACGAGTTGCGGATGTTTTAGAAAACTTTAGATCAAAACAAAAGTATTTTATTGGGCTTAGTTTTCCTACAATTGCGGGATTTGGACCACACGGAGCTATTCCACATTATGTAGCAACAAATCTTACGTCTAGTTGGCTGTACGATAATAGCACTTTGGTTATCGATTCCGGGGGCCAATATTATGGTAAAATTGCTTTTTTTTTGTATGATAAAATAATAAAGAGTTTTAAGATGGCACAACTGATGTTACACGTACTTTGCATTTGGGAACCCCTACAGAAGAACACAGAGAATCATACACTAGAGTATTAATAGGCTGCATTCAATTGTCTGCTTTGACTTTTCCTGATCAATTGTCTAGTGAAAAGATGGATGTTTTAGCCAGATCTGCGTTGTGGAATATCGGATACGATTATGACCATGGAACGGGGCACGGAATCGGAGCTTTTCTACATGTTCACGAAGGTTTAAGTTTTACTTTTTTGTTTCTTTTTGTTTCATACAACGAATAGTTTTGTAGCACCCATAATCGTCCACTACCTAAATAATCGGAATATATTATTCAAGCCTGGACATTTTCTAAGTATTGGTAAAACTTATAGAACTTTTGATTGTCGATTTATGTAATTGAACTAATATTTTATAGAACCAGGAATTTACTTTAAAAATAATTTTGGAGTTCGGCTTGAAAATATAGTAAAAGTCGTTGTAAGAAACAATTTAAAATACAACAAAGGCGGTAATGTGTATTTGGGATTTGAAGAAGTTACATTAGTGCCTTATAATGCTAAATTGATAAAAATTGAGCTTTTAAACCAAGATCACGTAAGTTCAACATTTGATACTTAAATGAGGTGTAGCACGTTAACCGGAACCACAGGTTTCTATACGCGTAGATGTAAGAAAAACTGTTGTAGAATTTGATACATGATTATTAAAGTTTAATTATAGCCAACTTTTACTTTTAAGAGACCCCTCTTTTTCTGAAACCGTTCTTTTAAAGGAAGGTTTTTTAAAAAGATTTTCTTAAAATTTTCAATGTTCGACACATTTATGACAATCGTAATTTACAACCTAAAAAGAAGTTGCTTCTATAAAAAAATTCACGAGATGGGCGGAGCTAAATTTATGGAAACAGCCAATACAATACTTTGAATAAAAATAAAAAATTTTAATTTGTTGTCCAGGATAACGTGTTATTCCATTTAAATGTGTATTTATTAGTATTTTTTAGTTGCGTTGGTTAAAAGAATATAATGAAAAAATTAGAAAATTTGTTGGGTCAGAAATGCTCAAACAAAATTTAACTAAAGCCTATCAGTGGCTCTTGAAAAATACTGAAGAAATCGACAAAACAACCTATAATTTAAAAAGTACCGGAAATAAATTTTTCTTAAAAAATTATTTTGATGTTCTAATTGTATTTTTGGTAATCAATTTTTATCTGTGATAGTAAATTTAAATACATGTAAATATGTAAAATTGTAAAAATCGAAAATAATGTAATGTTTAATTTTTATTATTATTTTATATATAAAGCTTTTTACCTGAATGTAACGAGATGCATTTTCCAGACTGAAATTCTTCAACTATAGTTTCGGTTGATCGGCTTATCTTAAATCAAAAAACAAAACGGCATTTTAATCTGTGAAGCTGTGGTTTTCGCATGAACTAGGATCATTCCAAAATATTGGCGATAGCCACAGCTTCAAAGATTAAAATGTCGATTGGTTTTTTGATTTAAGATAAGCCGACCAGCCGGAATCATGTATGCCAGCTTTTTCGACATGGGTGCCTTTGGAGTAGAGCAACACACATTGTGATAAAGATTTTGGTCTGAAAATATTCTGACTTTCTGTTGAAATGTCAATATTTATATAATAATATAAATAATAATAAATAATATATAGTAAAAAGTTGAAACTTCTATATTTTTATTGTTCGTCAAGAAAAAATTCCAAAGAAAAGCTAGAAAAACCGGCAATCACACGAGTTGACTGCCTTAACAGGCCTTTTAAGTATTTGACGCGCCAAATTTGACGACTTAACTTGAAACTCCATTAACTATTAAGTCGTCGTTAAAATTGATTATGAAATTCATTTTTGTTTTAAGTGGCCTTTTAAATTTAAAAGCCCTGTTAATTTTAATTATGAAATTGGCAAAAAACTGGATTAGGTAAAATAAATCAATTTCATCAAAACACCATCAATTGCATTTAAACTAATATTGTATAAATTTTAATTCAAATAAACAATAAATTAATCACTTAAAATAAGATTACTTTTATTTTCAAAATATAAAAATTCAGTGGGGTATATTTAGAAAATGCTTGTGGGGGGTGGCAGATTAAAGATTTTTCAGAATCTCGTGAATCCATTCATGCGCGTCAGTTCTAACTAATTCTAACATATCCTGCTGCTCCAGGTTCTACGTGTCATTTTTTGGTGGAAAAACACTCTGGTTGGTCGATTTTTTTTACCAACAAAAAAAAAATATTATACTAATATTAGAACTAAAAATATTTGTCCAATATTAATCCAAACCGGGAAATTTAAATTTTTAAGCAAAAATGAGGAAAGCATATTAATTTAATTACCTTACTGCTCACGGAGTTCAGCAGCAACTATCTGTGTTACTTTAAAAGTTCATTATAAATATAATATAAAAATATAAAGTGAAAATTGTAAACCGGGGGGTCTGGGGGGTGTGGAACACCCTCCAGTACATTCCAGGGGGGTGGTCAAAAATTACAAAAATCGTCCTTACGTAATTAATGGACAGCCTCCCTTATGATTTTATGATTGCACTTAAATCTACCAACCTGGTAGTCATACTTTGTTCAATACAAATTTTAGAATTTACAAGTTTAAACAACATTAATGATCTACGTCACATGAATAAAAAAATTTAAGTACGATAATATAAAAACAAGAACTTGCTTTTGTCATTTATTGTTATGCATGGATGAAACATGATAAATTATATTATCAAGTAATGTCCCGATGCGGAATTAGCCAAACTGTTCGGCCTTGAATCTTATCAATTATACATCAAGATGAAGTTAAATGCTGAAAATACTAATGATCTAGTTATCGTTCATCAATTTATCTTTTTTTAATTATCATGTACCTTGCTTTCAACAGTTTTGTTATATATCTGATTAAACTTCCATAGCCGCTGCATCTAATGTAACGCAAAGATTCAAATATATATTTTTAAGCAGTATTGAAATATTATATTTCATCAGCTGCTTTTTAGCCACAAAGAATTTGAAGGGTTAACCGGTGGGTGATCCAAAACAACCTAAACTGTTATAAAACGGCTCAGGATCTCTTACTACCGACCTACCGGTAGCTGAGGCATACAGATGTTGGTTTTGGTAGTGTACTAAGGTTTGCTTGGATTAGGCTAGGTTATCAAGTCATACTATGTATATTAAGTCTTCAAAAACAAATATCGGAAAACAAAGCTAAACTAGCAAATTGTTATATTATGTAATCTCATCCATCTCCCGACATTATAGTTTAAATTATTTAAGTAACCTAGAAACAAAAATTTTCAAAAAAAAACAAACATAAATGTTATATTAGACAGCATACATCAAATATAACAGTTCAAATTTTAAGTGTTAAATGTGGTTTAAATGAACAAACAATTATAAATTACACAATGGATGATTTAATATCGGCAACCTTGCTCATAACTTTAATCGTTGTAGTCGTTGCATTTCTATATGTAACAAATGTGATTAGTTTGGATGGACTATTTGGTAAAAGTGGTGGCTTTTGCTATTACACTTACTCAAAAATTGGAGGTAATTGTTCGCTTTTAACATTATGAATAACAAATTAATTGTTGTCATTTTAGGACCAGCGTCTTGGAAGGAACGATTTCCCGATAGTCAAGGATCAAGCCAATCCCCTATAAATATTTCATCATGTTATGCTATTGTGGTTTGTTCAGAAACTATTCCATCTCTTGCATTTTCACCAGAATATAGTGCACATCCCCAAGAAATGCGAGCATACAACGACGGCCATACCGGTATAGATGAAAAAAAATAAAATTGTTGTTCTTTCTAATTATAAAATCTTCTAGTAACCCTTTACGCTTGTTGGTGTGACCACTTATGTCCCAAAATATGTGGCGGATGTCTTCCATGCGAATACCAATTTTTGAACATTCGCTTTCGATGGGGGCCAAATGACGAAGAGGGCTCAGAGCACACTATTAATTGTCATAGATATTCTATGGAATTACAAGCTACTTTTGTTAAAACCGATAAGTTGTACAACAATTTAGTCGATGCCGTAGATCAAAATGCATTATTGGTAATCAGTTACTTATACAAGGTACTAATGACTAATATCCTATGTGTTCTAATTGACTTAAAAATTTTTTCTCTTTATAGGCCGGACGCACAGACAATCCGTATTTAAGATCTATAACAAATTGTTTGAATAAAATTAAAATTCCATACGATTATTATAATATTGATCCGATTCCACTTTCGTGTCTTATGCCGACCTTTACTTCCAAATATTACATGTATCATGGTTCGTTGAGTTTTCCGCCTTGTTCGGAAGGAGTTTTATGGGTAGTGCAATCCGAACCTTTATCAATATCGCATAGTCAGGTATATTGAAAATTTGTTTAAATTTGTTAATTTAATTTTTTTTTATTTGCCAGATAAATAAATTTCGGAAATTGTGTTCAAATGAAGGTCCAATGGATATTAATACTCGACCTATACAAGATGTTTGTGGAAGAGAAATTTTCTTTTATGACTAATCGTATAAATAGTTTTATTTTTTGGTGTTGTATGTAATATAAGAAATTAACAGTTTTATAAACAATTTTTTATTTGACCAAGGTTTTCCACAATAATATTTATTAAATATACACAACTGCGGTTATGATATTTTTTTCATCACTTCATATGTTATCCACTTCAAAAATGACACAACCCTTTACTTTACCTTGTTGTGTAAAAGTCGAAACAAACTGCAAATTTCCCAAAGGAAAACTTTGCAAGGTGATTCTATTTGTGTTAATTTCATGATGCTGCAAGCGGTATATTCCCTATATTCAACAACATTAAAATATTGAAATTGATTACACATCAGTTTGTTGTAATACCTACTCTTGGAATTGGACAATGTCCAGGAGGTAATCCAGTGCCACGTTCCAAATCGTACACAAATTCTCCTAAATATTTATGCATTGCGGTACAACCGTGTCTTTCGCCAAAATTTAGTATTTTATGGAATTTCTTATTGACAGCCATTTTTACAATCACATTTAACTAAAAATTAAAATTATTAATTTAATTTTTTTAAAAAGTTTTATTGAATGTCGCTCTATACTAAATTTGTAATAACGCCAAATCACTGTCGTGGATAGATAATGAAAGCAATCAAATAAAAGTTTTAAACCCTTATTTAAGGGTGAGAGGGGAATTTCTACTGCTCTACGCGGCAAGGGAGCGAGGGAATCAACAGGTGTTTCCAACGAAAGCTTCATAAGAGCTTTTCTCACTTATGGATTTTCCAATATCAGGATATCATAACAAACGACCAGTGTTTTAAGCGTCGCGAGTGATAAGCGTCGATAATAGAGGCGGCGCACTACAATAATAAAAAGTTGGTGGTATTATTTTTTCAATTTCAATGCTAGGGAAAGTTAATTTATTTAAGATATTATCATAAATGCACCATTACATTTTTTAAGTATGTAGATATAAGTAAAAAATGCATGAATATAATTTATTGATTTGCAAATGTAATAAGTAGATATTATTATAAATCAATACAATAAATTCCATTGCAACTTCAATTACTACTTAATCAGTGGCGTAACACTACTCCCACAGCCTACAGTGTACAGTCACTAGATATTTACAGTACAGTACAGTACCCTATGGACCAATGAGTTGGAGATAAAAAGATAATTAGGACCCCAAAAAAATGGCATCAATTTTAAATTTCAAATGCTGTTCGTTCTTATTTTTACGCTAAATTTAATTACCTATATATTATTATTTAATAAATAGTCATTTGATTATCAAATGGTTTGTTTATTTATAATCACGCTACATGAACAATAATTTATTAGTGAAGGTGTCATTACTAGTAATCACGAAACATCGGCAACTCGTCAGAATTCCATAAAATTATTACAATTAAAATGTAAAATAAACAATAATATGCATAAAAACTCATACACAGAAAGAAATGTAGGCTACTGTCAGTTAACCCGTACCACGAATTTCACTTTCTCCTATATATACCATTGGAAAGAGAAGAATTTTTTAAGTAGGTATATATTAAAAAAATTTTTTGGTAGATTATCTACTAGTTTTTGAGAAAACGGTAAAGGGCACTAGAAAATCAAAATTCTCCATAATATGTTTAACATGGGAGTACATAGAAATTGCAAGTAAGGTGTTTTCTTTTGACGGTACGTGTACGCTGAACTTACTAGTTTTAGTAATAGCTGTCACAACGATTGCTGTACCTCGCCGAGTGCGAGCTTCCCAGTCGAGGTCGGGCCTCCCAGTCGAAGTGGATTCAGTTCATGGATCCGCTAGATTAGGCAACTATCCCTTTTTTGAGAAATAAAACTAGATTTACTCAAAACCATTATTACTTATGTTCACAAAAATAGGCTAATATAATAAATCAAAGACCTATGTTTTGATATACATGTTGCTTAATTCTTATTAAGTAGGGTAATTCCGGGAGAGACGAACCACGTTTTTTATAAACGGAATATTTAAGAAAATCAATTTAAAATTAAATAAATTTTATTCAAAAGATGTTAAACAAATTATGTAATATCTATTTATTACATCTATAAACAAAAAATTGCTTTATTTATACTAAAAATAAAAAAATAAAAAATATGACGTGTGGTCCAACTCACCCTACAGCTAAGGTTGAGATGAACCAGTAACAACGGGTAAGATGGACCCCACTTAATTAGTTTCCAAAACGTTTCTTTCCGCATTGGGAACACATGTTTTCATATTTTAAACAAGTTTCATTTAACCATCTTCGGTAATCAATGCATCTACCCAATTATCATTTGATTTTTTGACTTATCTTCAATATAGTTTTTTCCGCATCCTACACATTTATTTTTGTCTCAATTTACTTCTTCATCACTATCATCTTGAAAGACTGGTGTCTCATCTCCTGATGATGATCATGACACATACAATTTAGATTTTTTTTTCTTTTTTTTGTTGTAGAAATTTAATTTACATTAAAAAAGCTAGTTTCATCTTTACCTGAATTTTTCCGTTCAACTATCCCAAATTTACGGTACAGATGGACCGTATTGGACCGCTTATTTTATTTCTCTACTATAAATGACGCAATTTAATGTTATGTTTATTTAGAACACAATATTTCTTACCTGTTAAATACTAGAAATAATAAAAAAAGTCAAACTTCAAAATTAAAATTTTACAAAATAAGATTACACACTAAAATTTCTGAATATCCTGATCTGAAAATCGCTAATTATTCGCTTTTAAAGATTCAATTTAGTAATCACTAAATTTGCTAATCACTAGTATAATCAAACTGAAGATTACATCACGTTATTGGCGTAATCTACAATCTAGTTTAGAATATAGACAACTGGTTCATCTCAACCGCCGGTTCGTCTCTCCCGGAATTACCCTACATATTTTTTTATAATAGAGCTGTTTTGAAAATTGGGCAACTATCCGGCTTTTACCCTACTTCAAAAAATTTTTAATATTGGTATTAATCTAAGACAATTCTCTCAATCAACTCTTTGAACCAAAGAGTTAAACCTGCTGCTTTCAAACACATTTAGCTTATTTTCCAAATTCAATCCGAAAAAACAATCCGGCTGTTGTGAATAAAATAATGATTATTAACAGGGTAATCTGTCTTAAGAAGTTAAAGTAAACGTAGGCAGCTTTATAGGATTAAATTAACAGTCCTTGTCGAAGTTATCGAACATAGATATTATTGAATTTGGAATTATGTAGTTTATATATTTTATTACACATATTAATTACTATATTTTTCTTCTATAAAATCGCAAAGATCACTGTAATCAATGAACTTTTACAAACAACATAATTTACCAAGCTGAAAAAGTTTTTCAAGTATTTAATGTATAACAAATGATTTTTAAATAAATTCTATAGATTTTTGATCGATTTTTAATCTGTCCGATTTTATAAATTATGGTAAACGCGAGGATTTTCCTGTGACAAAGACAATTTCTGTACGATTTTCAAATCTTCCATATTTTTTATAAGCTCCAGTTTCTTCATATGCAAGTACTGTGATAGAAATTACTTCAGTTTTTAAGCTTTTAATTCTCGACCCTATAAAAGCATTTTATCCCCGATTTGATCATTCATCTATAATATGTAAGTTTGACAATCAAATCTGTTTAAAGCAAGCCTTCAAACTTGCTTGAGTGTGTGTAGTCAACTTTGGAGAACACAATTTCAAATGGAAATCTCAACATGTATGAACTACTAAAAATTCAACTAGAATTGGTTTTTTTCAAGCCACTTTTCATAATAAAATCAAATTAAAGACTCCCTTCATGAACGAAGTTTATAAAATAAATTGAAAAAGTGCATAAATTCAATTTCTGTTTAATTATCAAATTTTCATAGTTGCTGTTTCTATTCTTTTAATTTTGAATTTTTCAAATTTAATCTTTAAAATTATAATTTCGTCTAACGTAGAAATATATTTAAAAAGTAGATAATTTTTATTTGTAATAGATTCTTTTCCAAAAGAAACATTTTATAGATCATATAACTTATGTTTATAAAAGAAATAAATAAATTGATAATTCTAATTTATAAAAGAAATAAACACTTAGTAGTAAATTAGTAATTTATTCTTGATTGATTAATATCGTTTGCAAGCAAAACGAACCTCAAATTTTTTGTTTGCTATACTTATCCGCGCATTACTCTCGCTTGCTCGGTATTTTCAATCGCGTCTGCCCCCTGCCTAAGGCAGCGTTTCATACCGTTTCTCATAGTGTATTCGAAAACGACATAAAAAAAGGAATCTTATATATAAAGTTTTAGTTTTTCTATGTATCCTATGGTTTAGTTTAACCCTATAAAAAATGCCACTTTCACGCACAGCTCCCAAGTTAACGCTGCCACTTACGAGTGGCAGACTTATTATGAATTTGTAATGTTCCTTCAGCCAGTATGGTCAAAATTGTTATACCTTATGGTGTAATTTACATACACACTGGCTCCCGGACTATAAAATGTATAAAACGGTTATAAAAAATTATATAAAAATATTTATCCACTATAATAATATCACAAACATTTTATAATTTTATAATTTATAATTTAAAAAAATAAATATAATTTTATAAAAATATAATTTTATAATTCTGTCATCATCATAATAATATAAACATTAATGTTCATTAATGTAAATCATTATAAAAATCAGAAGTATTGCAGCTGCTATCGCCATTTTTAAGGTAAAAATAAAAAAAATTGTAAAATTAAAAATTAAAGTGATTTAACTCATGAAATTAAATTTAGATAAAAACTAACTTAAACATTTGTTTACCATTTAGCTGGTGATTTTATATTTTATATCTTCGTATCCGATGTCCCGTTTTTAAACTTTTGACGTCCAACATTTTACAGTCTTTTTGCATAAAATTACACGGTCTAAAATTATGTTTTCCGTGTATATTGCTGTATATTTGTTTATTTGTGCATATATTTGTAAAATATATATATATTTGTCTATTACTTCACACTATATTATATAAACTTATAACAGTAAATTCAAGTACAATTTCGCAGCGGCGCGGCGGCTTGAGAATCTCAATTTGGTATGCAAAGTGAATCAGAGCAAAATAGTGCATTTAAAACTAATTTTTCAAAAATAAATTTTCGGGGAATACTCTCAAATTCTTATTTTCTTAGAAGGGTATTCCAAACCTCTGTGTTATACTTTACTTCAATTTGCTTCACCAAATTCAGGTTTACAAGCCAGGTTGTTTTAGGTTTTGCTGATGGGTAAGAACCTAACTTGACTGATTTGATTTTTAATATTGAAAGGAAAAACTCACCGCAACATCATTAGTTAGTGCAGTTTTAAATGTTGTATTTCCACTAAGAAATTGCCGCTCTCCGTCTCGAATTGGAATCAGATTCATTAAGAAATCATAATCCATATTTGGATCACATTGCTCAATTTTTTTTATGATTAAGTTAAATCCGTTGATAATATCAATTTTCTGGAATAATTAACTTTACTTATGAACTTAATATTTGCAATTAAATTTTTTTATATATTTTAAATACTGATTTATTAAAGTATTAAAAAATTAAACTTTACCACAAAAAGCAAAACTATAAAACTCGCAAGCTTCATCATTACTTCAACGGCGGCGGTGATATGACTTGTTATGGTAGGAAGCAATAGAGGAGTACTTCAACCGTTAAATATCTACTGACAATTATTATAACATCAAGGTTTTAATTTTTATCACAAACATTGTATTTTTAAACAAAATCGTTCACATTTGTATTATACATGGATTTTATGTTTAAAATATTAAACATTTTTAAGTATAGAAAAAATTTAAGAAACTGAGTGGGATAAATAATAGTATAAAGTACCTACCTACCAAAACAGAAAAAATGAAAATCAGTAATACTCTAATAAAAAATTTACCAAAAATAAAATGCACTAAAAAGTAAAATAGCACTTATATTGCTTTATTCGGATAAAAAGTGAAAAGTCAAACATTGTTGGACACTCAATTTTGCATATGCGAAGCAGAGCGCGCAGCGGAGGAGTCAAGCGGATGCAATTTGAGAGAGCATTCAAAGTAATAGATTATCCTTAATATGTAGTTATTAGTTTTTACTAATTCAGAAATTTGTTAACCTTTTCTTGTATGTTTATTTAAAAATCAATAAAATGAAATCGGAAATTTAAAAATAACTCACCAATAATAAAGAAAGCTCTTTATAGTCCTGAGACAGGACTATATTAACGGATAGAGAAATTAGTCATAATAGGCCTGACATTATCTTGATAAGAAAACGAGATCAAAATGCAGTCATCATTGACGTTGCTGTACCTCTGTCAAAAAATGTCATAACCACAAAGAAAGAAAAAATCCATAGCTACGAGGCACTAGCGATGGAAATAATGAGTGTATGGGGTCTCAATAAAATAATAATACCTATTGTGATATCGGCTACTGGTGTGGTATCCTCCAAGCTTAAAACCCATTTGTTAAAGCTGGATCTATCAACAAAATTGTACCCAGAAATACAAAATGCAGCTATTTTAGAAACGTGCCATACTGTCAGAAAATTTTTAAATTCTCATAAGTACTTTTAATAATACTAATTCAAAATTAGTTAGTGTAATAATAGTTAATAATAAATATATTATAAGATATTAAGTTACGATACACATTGTAGAGCATAAGATGGTTGGAGTTAAATCTCCCGTCTTATGCTTATTGCCACTGTATGTGAGAACTGAAATAAATAATAGATAATAATAATATTTTCTAATAAAATTTTATATTAATAAATTGAATAAATTTTTTGAATAAATGTATCAAATTTTTTGAGTTAGAACCATTCACTTCTACAGCCACGATTTGTATTGCATTTATAAGTTAAAACTGAAGTCAGATTTAAAAAATAAAAAACTAGTTAGTGGAATTACTTATTTTTGAAGAGCTTTTTTTTACTTTATATTTTTTAGTTTTACGCCTACATCAGACGACTGGGAAGCGGGTAACCGCGATTCAAATTCCAAAATAGATCTGTAGGCTTCCCTTGGAAGGCAATAGCAAACCACCGAGGTAATTTGCCAAGAAAGTCTGTAGTGGGTCACGACGCTTTTGTCGAGAGGCATAACGACTAGATAGATGAATAGTTTCAAAGTTATGCTGTAACGATATATTTCAGAAACCCTTGGCGCGTCTTTACGTCTGTCACAGTTTAGTTTTCTGACCAAACTATGGTTATGGTTGTGAACTTATTTAGATAACCGTGAGAAGCTTGACGTTGTTTTAATGGTAGACGTTAGAAATGATTTTAATAATCTAGAAAGAGACGTTATATTATCTGAGGTAAAAGTGATTCCACATATTATATTCTCATCTTTGGTAGGTTGATGCCAAACTATTTTTTCTTATCTATAAAGAAACATCTATTTCTTCTAGTGTAGGGGTTCAATAAGGTGATCTATTGTCTATTGTGGAACCTGCAACATAAAATAACTAATATAATCTTTATCATCAGAATTTAATGTTTGGTATTTAGATGGCTTACTGGTAAAGCTTATAAGGTGTTTTTTTTTGTTTACATTTGAGTTTTTCCAAATATGAATTGTAGTTTAACCAAATATTGTCTTTGGAAAGAAAATAAGAAATTATAAATGATTTTTTGTTCTTCTAAGTGCTTCAATTTAAAGATGAAGCGGTTCTCCCTCCGATTGCTTTAAAGTATCAAAATTTCAACAAAAAATAGTTATTTACCTAAAAGGCAAGAATATGATACGTTACTGACGAGCAGCAATGTTGAAATACGAGGCACTCTGTGCCGAGTATTTTAAAGCTCCGAGTGAAGTGAGAGATTTTCCTGACAAGTATGGTATTAAATTTTACCAAAAATCGTAAAAAATCGAAATTTTAAAACATTATTGAACATTTTTAAAATGAGCAAAAATCAAGTTTGTCAATTTGTTGACTACATTAGTTACCATAGATAGTTACTGTCAAACAATAATAAGTAATAACGAAAAGAACGACGTCCCTTTAATTTTGTTACAATTACTAATTATTACCGGACTAGTCATTAAAATTCAATTTCCCTGAGCGTATATAAGCAGGGAAGTGTTGTTTTAATGACGATTTTCCGTAAAGTATACTACAATTTTCTGATCGTTTAAAAGAACTTAATTCTTATGTGATCTTATTTATTTTAAAGCATTTTGGCTTCATTGCAAAACTAAATTATTTATTGAGTAGAAGTAGTCTGATATACAAATTTTCATATTTAATGTCTTTAATCGACATTCAATAAGATGTAATTTAGAAAAATTGTTAAATATTCAATTAGAAGACTTCCTGTTCAGGCAAGTTTCTTTAACCATACGGTTTGGTAGTTTGGGCATAAGATTCTTTCAACTTTTATGTTTTCTGTATAATATAGTAGAGTAGCATGGCCAGAAGTGGGCCTCCGTGAGAATGGGGCCACCCCCCATTTTTGTTTACACAAATGATATATTTGTCAATAAAAACTTTATTTTGTTTCTTATCGACATGAACTCAGTTTTCAATAAGTCATTGAACTTTGCAGACGTGCATTTGTGTCCTCAAACAATTAGTGCTAAAAATATTTACTATTTTCATTTTTTTTATTGTGAAAGTTTTTGTGATTTGCATAAGTTATTCGTCGAATTTAATCGGGATAGTAGCCTTTATTATAGTATTAGACCTAACCGACAAAAATGTGTAGAGTTTTTAGCATATTGTCTATTGTCTATGCTATTTATTGTCTATGTTATTTCGCGTCAAATTATGCTTGTGGACAGTAGTGGGCCATTTTTTACAGATAGAAGTGGGCCACTTCAGTAACGTTGTGTTTCGACAATTAGTGTTTTTGTTTACACTAATTGAGTGGCTGCGCGGAAAAACTAGCTTAGAGTAATGTATATCTACACCCTGTATAAATATATACACAGGGTGTCTCAAAAAAAAGTATTGTTAGTAAATATAATTCGATAAAGATACGTATCCATGGATTATTTTAACTAATTATCAAATTATATTTACTAGCAAAACATTTTTTTAAGACACCCTGTATACAGGGTCTGAAAACGCAACAGGCGGGATTGTGGCCAGCAGAATTTTTTTTTCAAGAAATGCTAAAACACGTCAATTTTATCATCGAGGGGAACAAATTTTGCGGCCAATATCACTCCCGTATTGTTTCATCCCTTCGCGTTGTGACGACAACCCCTGAAATGTTAATAGGGATGATACAGCAAGTGATACCTTATTGGAAAGGTCTTGCTTCCCTGAATTCAGTGCAATCACTTTTTTGAAGTTTTTTATGTTAATATTTTTTGTGTGCATTTTTAAAGCAGCATAATAAAAAATTTCACACTTGAAAATTGATTTTTACAATACAATTTATTATAAAAATAAATCATTTAACATAAAAAAGTCATAGTGCTTGATCCTTGTACTTGTTTTAGATGAAAAATTTGGGTGGCCCACTTCTGTCAGCAAAATCGTGAAATCGCAATTTTCTCTTTTTTTACTTAACGATGTAAAAAAATATGTTAATATTAAAAATTTTTAAATATGTTTTTGTCGAAAGTTAGGTAATCCCTTTCCCTACAAATAGACGCAAATAGTGCTCAAAAATATCAATTTTTGAACATCCTATAGCATGAAAACCAAAATGTGGCCCACTTCTGTCGATGCTACTCTACTAAGACACTTATCGGTTCTAAACAGATAGAAATATGTGTTAATAATCCACACATTTGATCATTTTGATCGGTTGTTTTCTAATCGATGTATCAGGAGATATAGGCACAATGAGTTTTTACCCTTTTTCTTATTTACTCTGCTATTTACATTTCATTAGAACAAAATTTGTTTAATGGAAAAATATGTTAACTGAGCTCTAGTTATTTTCATCTTTTTTACTTTTTCTTAAACAATTTGCTAAAAAGTACCTATTTTTGAATTTTTGAAATCTATTTTAGAATTTTCAAAATTCAATTTTCAAATAAAATACAAAAAATATTATCATCTGTATCTCAGAAACGGTGTGACAAAATAGAAAAATGTATAAAAATATTGGGAATGAAATTTGCAACAAAAACTATTCGATACGTGACATTTGGGTGCCACCGTTTGGGCGCCAGTCTTAGGTGTTCCCGAACAGGTAGAAATGAAGTTCGTCGCTCTCGAAAGTGACTGCCCTGTCAGAATCATGTTAACGTTAACGTAATGTTAACAAATGCTCCAATCAAAAGCCGTGTTTCCGCAGATCTACCAATCCAAAGCTCCCGTTCGTTAACGTTACGTTAACATTAACATGATTCTGACTGGGCAGTGAAGCCTCGCCGGATTTAGGAAAATTGTTTGGAATTTCAAATTACGCCCAGATTTACATAAATGAAAATGTTACAAAAAATGATAATTATAAAATTTAACGCTTCTTTACTTGCTTTTTTGCTCCTAGTAACTTTTTTCACAGTTATCCGGCGACTTCTTCATTTGCCTAGGACAAAAAACCTCTTTATTGCCCTAGGGCAAAAAAGTGCTACTTTACACCTGAAAGTCGGGGTGTAAAGTGAGTGATTTACCTCCGGAATTGCAAAAAATAATCTTTTAAATAAAAACAAGCAAAGCTCATTTAAAGCGTGGGACTATTAAACGTCCAAGAACAAGCCTACACAATTATATAGATGTTTTCAAGCAGCTTTGTTTGTTTTTATTTAAATTTTTTTTTTATTTTTTACTTTTTAGTGCACATTTTTTAATTTTAAATAAAAGGTTTATTTTATTTTTTTCTTTCGTTAAGTGCCACTATAGCATTCGTTAACCTTTTCATTCATCCTTCTTTGGTGTCGGGGTTTCTTCTTTTGATGTACATCAGCGCTTTAACAGCATCCCATAAAAAAGAATCAAGAGGAATCAAATCTAGGGATCTTGCTGGCCAATTAATAGTTTCCTCCTCTTCCAATCTATTTTTCAAGATATTTAATTTAAAGGATTTTTACTTGAAGCCGAAAATGTGCGTATTTAAAATAAGGGTGTCATTTTGAATATCTACTTAAATAATGTAATAGTTTAATCTTATTTAATAACATAATTTTTAAATAAAAATAAAAATTTCGTGAGCTTAATTTCTTGTTTTGTAGCTGCCTTGTTTATTATTTTCTGATTTTCTGCGAAACAGATTAGTTTTCCGAGGGGTAAATCTCCCGGGAAGTCTGGTGTACAGCTTGTAGGAAGTCCCGGGAAGTTTGAGGAATTCTTAGGAAGACTGGGGTAGTCCAATGAAGTCCGAGGAAATCTGGGGAAGTCCGAGGAAGTCTGGGGAAGTCCGGGGAAGTCCGAGGAAGTTTGGGGAAGTCCGGGGAAGTCCGAGGAAGTTTGGGAAAGTCTGGGGTAGTCTAAGGAAATATGAGAAACTAAAACCAGTGCAAGGGAAAACAAGGGACTTTTTTTTTTACTTAGGTTTTCACCTGTATTTCCAGATAAATTAATAGTCACATCAGTAAATTTAGAAGGCCGGGAAGTATGAGGAACTAAAACCACTACGAGCAACGACGAGGGACTTTTTTTTAGGTTTTCACCTGGGTTTCCAGATAAATCAATAGAATAATAGTCACATCAGTAAATTCAGAAGTCTGAGGAAGCTCGGGGAAGTCTGAGGAAGTCCGGGGAAGTCCGAGGAAGTCTGGGAAGTCTGGGAAAGTCCGAGGAAGTCCGGGAAGTTTGAGGAAGTTTGGGGAAGTTTGGGAAGTCCGAAGTAGCAGAAAGTCTGGTGTACACGATTTTTGACCGTGATTTACCCCTCGAGTTTTTCAAAAAATGTTACTATACAAAAGTTGTAGTCCGTTAAATTTCCTATCGGGAATGCAGCGTCAGATTTTTTGTAAAAATGTTTCGTTTGAAAGATACAGGTTTTTTTTAAAAAAGCACGAAAAGAAAGCAGTTAGAATTTTTCAACATTTTTTTACTTAATTTAATTCATAACTTAGACTATAAAAAGAATCTAATTTGTAGATTATTTCATGCTGTTTAAATAAGCACTACACTATTTTTACTGAAACATCAATATTTTAAAGTGACCTAACGCTCGAAAGTTTAAATTTAGAAAAAAATTTTGTTTAAAAAATACCACTTTTAAGTTATGTAAAGTGTGTCCGGGGACACACCGTATATACGAGTATATGTATAATACTTGGATTGTTAATTATTTTTCCCAAAACTAATGGGTTGATTTTGATACGATTGCAATTTCTAACGAGCGCAAAGCAGCTATTTTAATATTTTTATTCGAATATCGAAAATCTTGAAGGAATTACAGGTTGATTGGGATTTTCAAATCAAACACAAAATTTCAATTTGTCGACGTTTCGGATCATTTATTGATCCATTCTCAAGACTAGGAGAAAAAACAAATATTATCGACAAAGTACACAAAAAACTCTTAGGCTAACTCACCAAGAAATTGAAAGATGGTAATTGGTTCGATGTAAGAAAATATATTAATGGTGTAAAACGCGGGCCAACAAACGTCACAGTCAACGACGTCATTAAAATTGTATAAAAAAATAAATAATGTAAATAATTAGCTCTGGTTAAAAACATTTAAAAATTCTCTTAAAAAACTTGTATAACATTAAAATATTAAAATAAATTAGGAACTGAATTAGGAACAAGAAAAAATTGTTGAAAGATAATAATAAAATAAATTGATATCGTGACTTGATTATAAAATTCAAAAATTACTGTAAGGTATGCAACTCCTCATTGGTTCGTTTCAAGCCTTGGACAGTGCCTCTCACGGGACGCTGTAGAACCATTCTTGAGAAAAACGTGAATGTGAGATGTGCTACATAGGCCAAACGAAGCAAAGATTGGAAAACCGAATACACCAACACCTACAAGATGCTAAACATAAATCATGTAAGACTGGATTAGCCGAACATACAGTCAACACGTCCCACAAGTTTGACCTAAACGATGTGACGATCCTGACCACGGAGCCTAACTACCACAAACGAACGTTCTTGGAGGCTGCTTATATCGCCACCACACCTAATAACATGAACAAACAAACAGATTTTAAGTACATAAATGCGGGTTACAAAGGACTATTAAGGAGTTTTAAGACGAGATATGGTGAGAACAATCATACCTAAAAGTTGAACACCGTTTTTTCCCTAGATACACAACAAGATGAAGAGTGGGATTCTTATGTTCTTCAGTGTTTACAACAGGATCTATGGTCGCCTGTCAGACTAAGTTATCTAGGATAACGGCACACTTTTTTGCGTTTTGACAATTTGAGCTATTAGTACACAGAATCCGAATATTGATTCTTTATCGGAGTGGCTTTCTCTCAAGAATGGTTCTACAGCGTCCCGTGAGAGGCACTGTCCAAGGCTTGAAACGAACCAATGAGGAGTTGCATACCTTACAGTAATTTTTGAATTTTATAATCAAGTCACGATATCAATTTATTTTATTATTATCTTTCAACAATTTTTTGAACAGTTCCTAATTTATTTTAATATTTTAATGTTATACAAGTTTTTTAAGAGAATTTTTAAATGTTTTTAACCAGAGCTAATTATTTACATTATTTATTTTTTTATACAATTTTAATGACGTCGTTGACTGTGACCGTTTGTTGGCCCGCGTTTTACACCATTAATATATTTTCTTACATCGAACCAATTACCATCTTTCAATTTCTTGGTGAGTTAGCCTAAGAGTTTTTTGTGTACTTTGTCGATTACATTTGTTTTTTCTCCTAGTCTTGAGAATGGATCAATAAATGATCCGAAACGTCGACAAATTGAAATTTTGTGTTTGATTTGAAAATCCCAATCAACCTGTAATTCCTTTAATATTATCTAAATTTTGGGTGAGATTTTTTGTCTGAATATCGAAAAAGTTACAAATTTTTGTTTTGTAAGAGTAGGTAATTCTACCGTCTGTTGATTAAATTTCGTTATCGAGTTTATAATCTCTTTGGTATAATAATTGTTAAATATTATAATATGTACATACCTAATCAGTGCGGAACTACCGGGGTGCGGTGGGTGAGACGCACGCGGGTCCCCGGCTAAAAGGGCCCCCAGGAATTTTTAAAAAGAAATTTAAAACCTTAAAAGATATTATGAAATAATATAAAAAATAATAATAAAGTAATGTAAAAAAGGACGGTTTTGCAATAGTCGGATAAACCTGGTATAAAGTTAGATTTAGTATTCCCATTATTACGAATAATGTTCAGTGTTCCCACTAAATTTTCCAAATCAAATCCAGATATTTCCAACTTTTCCCTGACAAAGAATAAAAATTTTCCATCACATTTTGATAAATCAAAGAGCGATAGACACATGTTGTACTGCTTCTTCGTTCTTCGACTTCCTAACCATCACACCATGTGTATCTGACTCATTAGTCGTCATCAGTATCGTATACTTGTTGTGATCACTTAATTATGAGCACTTAATTAGTGCAATATTTAAAATCATTTAAAACTATCCAAATGCACATGATGCAAGATTATTTTCTATCAAAATTTAAATAATCATTAGTTTCCCACAAAAATCCTGAAATGTTTCTTTATTGCAAAACGAAATGTTATACTCTTTAAAATATCTTGATAATTAAGCAAGGTAGAGCAATAAATAATGATATAAATGACTATACGACATTAAAAAGAAAGGTTCATCAAAAATTCATCACATTGATGAAATATTCACTTGTAATACCACGAGTAGTCATAGATATGTCGAATATTTTGTGCTGATATCACGAATATTCGTTGCGCTTGCAAAATGAATAGCATGAGTGCGCCAGCACGAATGCTATTCGCAAGCGCAAAGAATATGAGTGATATCACCACAAAATATTCTACATCATCTATGATTACGAGTCGTATTTAAGAGACTATTCACTGAACAAATTTTACTTTTAAAATAAAATTGACAAAAAAATTGAGTTACACATGATTTTATTTCTGTGACAACTATAGTAAACAAACTTTTGTTATTCTTGAAATTCATAATAATTTATATTGAACGCGTTTTCTTGTTATAATAGCAATAATATTTTTTATTTATTTAAAATATTCGCTTGTCCTACTATGGAATAGTCGCTGCAATTCACCACTAGTGGAATATTCGCTGCAGTTCATTTTGATTGGCCATGTAATCTCACATCAAATATTTTTATTGGTCCACTTTTGACAGATGACATGTGAATTGAATAGTCAATATAAGTATTGATTAATTATGTTTATCGATATGATGAATTTTTTGATATGATGATCACATTAAGCAGATTCCACTGTATCTGGTATTTAATCGAAGCAATAAGCAAAATATTAATTTTTAACAAAACGGCGGCATTAAAAAACATTTCGATTGTTAAAATAGAATTTTTTTCGATGAATAGTTATAATAAAATTAATATTTGGTTATTCCTTCGATTAAATACCAGATAATCCCGTAAGTATATATTTTTTTGCTTTTTCGTTCCAGGTGATCCAGTTCAGAGATATTGTGTTCACCGTAAGACGCCTTATTTTTAGAAGAGCTTCCGGAAGATCGGCTATAATAGTTTCAAACATCATAATTTTTACAAATTAAAAAATATCAAAATAAAGTTAGAAGTTACCACAATATGTAGGGTATAACATACATTTTTTCATTAATAAATTAAAATGTCTCTTCAAAAAAAATTCCAGAAAAAATGCCAATGTTTTGGTTTCCTAACCGCGTATAACCCCTTAAATAATAAGCTTTAATTAAAAATAATACACTTAGGGAGTAAAATGGCACTTTTTATTCGGTGTGCAAACGTTATTTGTGCAAAGGGTTATCTATAAAAGAGGCATAAAATGACTATTTTACTGCCAAAAGCTTAAGAAATTGTTTTAAATTTTAATTATTTTTCAATTTATAAATTTAATTTCAAAAGAAATAATTAATTTACGAGGTTAATAATTATTATAATATATTAAATAATGACATTGTACTTTGTTATAATTATTTATAATAATATGTGGTTATTTTTTCGGAAATCCCCTCCCCCCAAATTTGAAATATGACCTCCCCTGCATACTGCATCAAGTACTAGAAAAGAGAATAGGGGAACATCATAAGAAATATTTGTATACATAATATAATATTATTTTTTATTAAAATTATTTGCAATATAAATAGGTACAGGAATGAACTGATGTGGAAAATATTCTGCTAAGTTTTATTTTTTTCGTTATTATGTAGTCATTTTTGTCATCTTTCATGATGACTAAATCAATCATTTCTTAGAATGGTTGCTGGTAATTTATTTGAAAAGCGCCAGATATACGGCCTATTTCCACAATATTCATGATCACGTTTAAGTATAAATATAAGATCGTCTAATTCACTTGTTTTGATACGTTCGTTTAAATACAAATCCAGATGCGAATAGCCACTTGTTTGACTATGGTTAAAATTCAAATCTTCATCTGACCTTGGTTCTTCGCTCGATGTAGAAACTTCTTTCGAATCTAAATCACGATAATCACTATTTTCAGAATCAAAAGTTTCTAAAAGCGGATTTTCATTAGCCTTCATTTCACTAAGATACGCATTTTCCATGCCTTTTAATCTTTCTTCTGCTAAAAGTGCCAAGTCTTCTATCAAATTTGTTAACCTTTCTTGAAGTGCATGTGATATAAGTTCGCCCACTTTAGGATCAAATTTCCTGAAGCCTTGTGCAGCTAAATTAGATTTAATTCTTTCTTGAAGATGTGGTATATCTAACAAATATATTTCTTTGCAGGTTCTTTCTTGTGTGCCGACAGAATTAATTGAATTCAACATTAGTTGAGTTTCTTCGGTTAAATTAACCCCTCCTATAGTTATAATATCTTGATTAATATCATCACTATTTGTGGTTAATGCCATCACTAATTCACCAGGAATCAAAGGGGGAGTTTCAAATTTAGATATGCTTGGAATTGTAATATTTAAAGGAGGTCTTTGTTGCGGTTGGCTAGGTGCAGAAGTACGAATTACTTTGGAATGGTACATTTGTACTCTGTTTGTGGTAGGAACTTTTACAACAGAAATGGAGTTTGATACGAATTTAATTTGACTATTGGGAATGGAATGTAGGATACGTGGTTGTATCTGTAAGTTGGAAATAATTTCAGAATTTGATGATGTGACTATTTGAGTATGACGAACACCCCCTATTTGTTTCACCATAAAACTTTGTGGCAAAACAGTTCTAGGTGTTCTTAGACGAGAATTTGAAGCAAAGCGAAGAGGATTAGAAACGACAGGTCTGAGTTGTACTTTAGGAGTAGTTGAGCAAAGTTGTGCACTAAAAATAACTGGTTTAATTGGATGTAAATACACAGTTGTTGGATTGCTTAGTTTTGAAGTAACAACATTTTCTGATGAAGTTGGTGGATTTATTCCTGCTATAGAAACTTCTCCTCTGATTAGCCCTTGTCTGATAAGTGGCAAGTTTGTATTTAAGAATGGTATTAAACCAGGTAGAGTTTTAATTTTCATCAATTTTGGTAAACGATCGCAAAATTCTTCAGAAGATATTCTAGCATCAATCAATTCTTGAATAACATTTTTTATATCTTGCGTCACGTTGGGTTGCTTCGGAAAGGAATGTAAAGCATTAAGAAATCTTTGGCATTTTAATTTCATTTCGTTACTTGTCATTTTAATGTCACTTTGTGATGCTTGAACATTGGAAGTTGGCGCGGATGTAGTGATAACTAAAGGAAATCTTTGTGGAATACTCGTTGTTCGTTTTACCATGGGAAATGTGGGATTAGATCCTGATGAAATTTGAGGATCTGCTAATAATTTAAATCCGTTATTGTTATTTGAATCGTTGGTCAATCGTAAAGTTTGGGTGCCTGATGTGGATTGTGGTTGATTCACTCCAATTCTTTCATCGGGGAGAATTATATGGTTATTAGGTAAAACTCTAACCGGTGGAGGTAGAACTTGCTGCGAATAAATTACCTTACCTGCATCAGTACTGTTTGAAGTAGATCCACTTGGTATGGTATTATATTGTAGTCGTTGAGATATTGCTGGACCATCAAGTATTATTTGGTTATTAGTATTGGAATTTAGAGATGTCACCGTAAACAACTGTTGCGTTTCATTACCGCGATACAACCTATTTTTTATTAACGAATCGGTATTATTCTGACTACCTAATGGTAGTGAATAAAACAAAATATTTTGATTACTTGTCTGTTGAGACTTTTCTGATGCAAAATCTTGCTGTAACGGAGTACTGTTGGACTTACCAAATCCCATCGAGTTTCTTTCTGTTTCGATTAACAAACTATTCACGTTTGTATTCAATTTTTGTTGGTGTTTTCTTGAAATAGAATCGCTGCCACCATTCATTGCCGAATAATTTGCGATATTTTCATTTTCCTCCGACATAAAATTGGTTTGATTAAGTGAGGCTGGAACAGAAGCTATACATTGATAATCCAAAGAAGCTATCATGTTTTTGATTTCGGACTCGTCTATGTTTGAATTCATACTATCTTCAATAATTTTCTTAGGATCCATATTTTCCATTCTGTATCACACTTGAACACACTGTGTATACACTGTGTATACACTGTGTATACACTGTGTATATTTTTCTCTCGTTTCTAAAAAATGGATAAAATCTGATAGTTACGCAGTTCTAATATAATACTTTTCTTTGTCACATTTAGGTTGGTAAACTTGCAAACTTTTAAATTGTATAGGCAAAATATAATTTTTCAGACATTAAACTGAAGCGGAACGATCAATTGGTGTCCAACTCGATTATAATAATCGAATAGTCGATAATAAGTCGATACTGACTTTAAATAACCTTCATAGGTTATCAATCAAATAGCAAACTAAGAAGACGGTCATTAGCTTAGTAAGTTAGCCGAACAACTGCTGACTTTAAGGTACTCGGTTTAAATTCGGAAGACTCCAAAACTTTCATATGACCGCTTCCATGCTTCGGAGGGCACGTAAAGCCTGTGGTCACCCTGGGTTGATGATTGCCGCCATCAACTATTAAAAACAGGAATACAGGGAATTCCCCAATTCGGATTAAGCAACAGTTGGGTCTAAATGCTAAAACCTTTCTCTCTGAGAAGTTACGGAACTGTATACAGGTATTTATCAAAAATGTCTAGTCAAAATGACTTCACGGCAGTGGAAAAAAAATTGTGAATCTCCTCTGAGAGCCGACTGAAATATTTTTGAATATTTTTATTGAATCTTAAAAAATACACTCTTTTGCGCCGATGAAAATGTTTTTTTATATAATTTTGACTGCTTATCCGCCTCTGTACAGGGCACCACGAAATAAAAATTTATCAAACAAATGTGTGGTAAAATTTTTTCGATAACAATACTATTTTACTTTCCTCATACGTATACGTATTCGTATAAGGGAAAGTATTGTAATGCACTCAAAAATCATTAGTCAATTATGTTTTACGATGTTAAATCCCCCCCTCCAAGGATGACTCGAGTTGTACCCCTAAAACCCCCCTTGATAAAAACAATGTTTACCACGAAGTTTTAAAATTTAAATTACTTTAAATTATTTTTATTCATTTGTTTATTTATTTACTAGCTGGAAAGCCTGTCCGCGAACGGGTAGCTAGACGGTTGAGATAAAAAATTCCTCCTCCCTTGTTGGGGATCCAGAATTTTTCCATCTACACGCTGGGAATAAATCAACCAGCTTTTAGTTACTGTAGAGGCCCGCTGATGTTATCTAGCTGAAGATGATGCGGAAGCTAGGGTCACAAGTTCCACAAAAGCTGACAGATAAACAAAAAAATGATCTCTGCAAGAAGTTTGCTATTATTTTACTATTTTTATATATTATATTTTACTTAGATTAAAATTTAACGTTGTGGAAAATTCGCGAGCTAAGATAAAATATTATCGATGGATAAGCTCGTCAATGCAAATTCAAATTTGCCGTATTGAAATTAAATTTATGAAAAGATCGGAAACGAAAACAACTTTACAAGCACCAAAAAATCGAACTACCGAAAGGTATCAAAAAAACATGCAAATTTGTCCACTATGAAGGTGTCTCCCTACAAGTTTTACAGAAAAAGCAAAACTTACCAAATCTTTTGACAAGACTAAAATCGTGAACACACTCACTTATCGAACTCACATTCAAAAAGTTCCGTCTTGCGTTCAAAACGCAAACTCAACCAACCCCAAATCAGATTCTAGGCAGGGACGTACTTAGAAAATAAAACAAATTACTAAATTTGTTACACGGTGGATCTCTTTTTTAGCGGTAAAATACGTAATTATTTAATTTCTTCTCCCGCTACTGCGTGATTCTCGTTTTTTTATATTTTCAAAATAAAGCAAAAAGTTGCTGCTAAACTTGATGTGCCGTGAGGCAATTGAGTGTTTTTTTTCACCAAAAAATTGCACGTTGTAGCAGGAGCAGCCAGAAGCGTGCTGAGATTTTATGTATTAGGATTAGTTACAACTGACGCGCATAAGCGGATTAAGGAAATTCTGCAAAATCGTTCTAAATACACCACTGATCGAGTTCATGGTTCCAGCCAATCAGAAAGATTTGCGATTTTAGCGGACCCCTGTTAGACCGTACAACCCAGGTTGAAAAACAAAGTCAGGGCGGTCTAAGATTAAAATTAAAATTCGTAATTTGCATAAAACATTAAAAGTTAATCTAATACGTATAGTTGGTATAGAAAGTGTTGTTTATAAACCAACCGTTTGCATTCCTTTGGTGTTATATTTTGTAAATTATCATTTCGCCGCAGTTTTACGATAAAATAATTCAAAATTATACTCAAACCAATAAGAAGTGTACGTAATAGACAGGGGTGGGATAAATACATGAAAATATGTATTTGAAATACAAAATACAAAATACAATTCGTGGGTCGAATATTATATTGTTCTATAACAGTATTGACTTTTACCATATGTTAGAACATTATAATATTCAACCCACGATTTGTTTTGGGTATTTGAAATACAAAATACAAATACATTTTGTTCCGAGTATTGCACTCAAGAATGGGGGCTAAAATTTTCCCACATTAGCGCGCATGAATGGATTAACGAGATTCCACCCAAGTATATTCTTTGATTTTAAAATTGTAATAGCTATGCAGATTCAATATTATATTGGAGAGAATTATTTGCAAAACGTGACATTTTGACGTAATTTTTTGTTAGTTTGATGACACCTTAGTGCAAGCTCTTAGACTTATTACCAACAATAATTATTTCGTAGCTAATGGAAAATCCTATCATCAAAGAAAGGGTGTTCCTATGGGTGGTAGCATATCTGTTGATTTAGCTAACATCTGTATGAACATTCTTCTTGATGATAGAGTTCCTTCTTTTAATGCAATTCACTTAAATGGTATTAGACTTATTAAAAAATACGTTGATGATCTTTTTTTCATTATTAGTAAAGACTGCCTTCCTCATATCCTTCAGCATTTTAACAATTTCCATAAAGATCTTCAATTTACTATGGAAATAGAAACCGATAAAAATATTCCGTTTCTAGATATTCAGATTTTTAGAGATGTTCTTGAAGGTAAACTGATCACCTCTTGGTACCATAAACCCACTTATTCTGGACGGCTATTAAATTTTTTCTCCGAACATCCTAAACATCAAATTTTTAATGTAGCAAAAAATTTTGTAAATAAAGTTCTCTCCCTATCTCATCCAAAATTTCATTCTAAAAACTATAATACTATATATCTTATTCTTTCGGCTAATAATTTTCCTAATAACGTTATAAATTTACTTTTTAACACAAATATAAAAACTAATTCTACAAAACCATCTTCTTCCCAAATTTTTCAAAATTTCCATAGTATAACATATATTAAAGGCCTTTCTAATAAATTAATTTCTATTTTTAAACCTATCTCTACTATAAAATTTGGTCTTAAGTGCCCCAATAAATCTTTAAGATTTTTTTTCTAAAACGAAAGATCCAACCCCCATTGAAGATGAAAGCGGTTTAATCTATCTTATCCCTTGTAAGGATTGTGATTCTGTATACGTAGGTGAGAGTTCTAAGAAATTAGGTATTCGCATAAAAGAACACTTAAGAGATATCAAAAATGCCCGCGTTTTCTTCCGTGAGGAAGATGACAATACTTTTACTGCTTTATGCAAACATATGACCGAAAACTCTCATTCCATAAAACGTGAGAATATCAGAATACTGGCTAGGGAAAAGATAGATAAGAAACGTAAAATAAAAGAGGCCATCAATATCCATATAAATTCTAATACCATGAATGATAAACGAGATGTGCAATTTTTTCATGGTGGATATAAATACATCCTGGATATAATGAAAACCTTATGATAATCCTTGGTCAAATTCTTTTTAATTTTTATATTGTTAATTGTAAAAAATTTTTTAAAAAATTTTAAAAAGTATTTTTATGCTAACTAAATAATTCATTTGTTTTTATTTTTATTTTTCACATAATTAATATAACATCATTACTATGACATTATTTTGTCAAAAAATTCGTCAATTTCATGTAAAAATATTTTTAAAAATTTTTTAATAATTTTATTTTTATTGTATAATTTTTAGCCTTGAAAATGGGTCAATTATAAGAAGACTCGAAACGTCGGTCAATTTAAATTGATTTAAAAGATCTCTATACTCAACAATTTGTATAATATAAATTTAATAAAGAGGTCAACGATAATAAATTATTACTATTAATTTAACACAATTATGTACAATTAAAGTACATTTCTAAAAAATTTGGGTGGGCACTTGGATGGGCCACTCAGCAGAGTGGGCACATGCCCCCCTGCCCCGGCCTGCTCTCCCCTTCGTGTCGTTGCTGGTTACGACATACCGGGTTGTATTTCCCCCCCCCCCCCCACAGGACCGGCCCAAGCATTTGACGCACCCTAAATCAAGGGTTTAAATCGCGCCTTATCTAAATTTTTTTCTTCTTCTTTTAAGTGCCATACACTAAGCAGTGCGTAAGCGATCACTTTACTGAAACCAAGATGACGTACTAGGGAATTTAATTAATAGGGTGGTTTTCCGTTGCCTTCCCCATAGCCCACAGATATATTTTGGGCTTTAAAACACAGCAGTGTATTCGACGCGACCAGGATTTGAACCGCGGTTGCCCGCTTCCCAGTCGGCCGGTGTAGGTTTTACACTACACTGAAGAAGGTCAAAAGTTTAAATCGCGCCCTATCTAAATTTTTTTAGTTAATCTAAAATATGAATTATTAATAAATATTTTAATTTTTATAATATTTTGTGAGAGATTGATTTAAAAGTTTTATTCATATAATATGTATTTAATGCCCCAATCTGCCGTTTGCCTCGATGCTATGGCCTCACTGACTTGGCTTTGAGACCCCCCCCCCCCATTAATTGACTAACGTCAGCGTCGGAAGTGAAAGTTGGTTGAAAACAAGACGTATGGAGCTAAAAAATGGTTGTACATTTTTGTACCTTCCTGCGCCTACCATTTTTCTATTGTTTTGTAAAATTTACAAACAAACAATGTATAGATTGACAAATGACCGACGGTCACTTTTTAGAGTCACTGGTAAATGACAATTTATCACGATTGCATGCTCGACCGTCCATGGCCCCTTTATTTGTTGGAAAATATGGAAACTTTGACAGATGATTATGACTCATGTCATCAAGTGTCACCTCGCAATCATCGAACTCGTCAGAACCGAAAGCTGTAATATGTAATAACCAAATAATAAAATTGCTTCTATTTTAATAGTAGTAATTTTGTACTTTAATACTAATGAATGAATATAGTCCAGAAAACATGGGAATTTTGGAACCTCAAGAGAGGTTAAAAGCACTTAATAATTACAGCAGTACGGTTGAGGTGGATCCCAGTGTACCCCCAAGAAGGTGAAACATAAATTTTATTAAATTCTTGTTTACAACAAATTTTTGAAGGTATTATCGATCTGGTCTCGAGATGGTTCGAATGGCTAATGTTTACTACGAAGAAGGCAGTTACGAGAATGCTTATGTGTTGTATTTAAAGTTTATGACTTTATTCCTAGAAAAAATTAGAAAACATCCTGATTACAATACAGTTCCTGCAACAGAAAAAACCATAAATCAAGCAAAATTACGTGAAGTTTTACCTAAAGCCGAGAAATTAAAGGCACATTTATTAGAGCAATTTACCAAAGAATATAATCGTTATGTCACCGAAATTGTGAGTTTGTTGTTTTTATTTTAATATTTAGTTTTATGTGACTGAATTTTAGAAACAAAGGGATAAGCAAGAACGTGAACGATTACGTCGAGAAGCTGAAATGCTTGAGCGTACTAAAAATATTTCTGTACTTCCTAAACCAAGTGACAATTGGACACCACCTGCTTCTACCCTAGTGCAGCCTGTCGCAGATTTAGACAAAATAAATTATCCTGATCCTAACGAACCAGTACCATCATCTGCTTCAAATGAATATCCTGATATTCCACGAGGGTAATATACTTTTTATTAGGGCTGAGTTAGATCTTTAATATTGGCTAGTTTTTACTGGGTATTTTGTAGTTATTATACTTTTGATTTAAAATACAGGAGTGGATACAGGCAAAAAATGTGACCAACTACGTTTTTGAGTAGAAAGATATGACATTCAGACTAATCTCATATAAATAACATATTATGTAATTGTATATTTCAAGATATCAAATTTAATTTATCATTTAAGATAGAGTGCTTGATTGGAATAAGTGCTCACACCTTGAAATTTTCTATTTGGTGTAAAAATAGCTACTTTATTTTGGGTTTCATTTGTATAAAAATTGTTCCAGTTTGATGTATCATCTGGCAAAAATATTTAATTAATGTTAAGCTTTACATTCAGTAAAATTCTGCATAAAATGGGAAAAATTAATCCAGCTCTAATAATTTTAAAGATTCTCTCACGAGAAGAAACAAGCAGATGCCAACCGAGTTTTGGATTGTTAAATCTATTTACTCGAAATAATTATTTTTTAACCATTTTTAAAAAATTTAATTATATTTTAATTTTCCTTTTCTCTACTTTCTTTTAATTCTGCTATATTTTTATGTTGAACTTGAAAAGATAGAAGCAGTAACTAAAACTTCCACTCTCAATTTCTAGAAAATGATGAAATATTAAGGTACACTTAATAAAAATGCCAAACTTGGTTAGCATCATCTGGTATCTTCTTGTCCATACTTCAGTTAAAGAGAAATCTTGTTTTGTTGAAAATATCAAATTAATTTTTTTATTTTTGAGAATATAATTAAGCAAGTTGTAGGGGGCTTAATTCTGCTTAAATAAAAAAAAATATGATTCGTTCAACTTGAAGTTAATCCTTACCTAGGTGTACATCTTCACCAGGTATAGCTGAGAGGAAGGAGAACTTTTTACAATGTTAAACGATCAGACAGCAAAAAAAAACTCAGGACAGTATTTCATAAGTAATTATTCAAGAAACTTACTGCAAACACATTACTATAATTTCATCACTTATTGACCAAAAAGGTTTTCAGTCTGAGAATCGCTTTTTGACCTATATCCGCTCTACTAGCATAATTGAAAAAGCACAGTAATTTACTGCATTTTTTTGTAAAAAATTGCTGATTTTTTTGTATAAATTTTTAAAGAAATCGAAAGAGGTACATTTCCTAGTTGATATTCTAGATAATCGTGTACCATTTTTGATTGTAATTTTTCTACAGGTCATCTGTAATACCAGACATTGACCGTGCTAAAAAGCCATCTACGTCATCTTCAGACACAAGTATGAAATCCGGATTGAGAATTGTTGTAACACCAGCGAAAGTGATGACTCATTTTCTTAATCTTGCCCAAAAAAGTACTTTTAATAATGTGGAAACATGTGGAATTCTTGCAGGAAAATTGGCGAGTTTATAAAATTTCTAAGTTTGCCTTACTAATTTTTTTTTTTTTAGGAAAGGAATCATCTTATAATTACTCATGTAATTTTGCCAAAACAAAAAGGAACTTCAGACTCGTGTATCACTATGAACGAAGAAGAAATTTTTGAATTCCAAGACCAACACAACTTAATAACAATCGGATGGATTCATGTAGGTTTTGGTGTGGTTGTGGTGGAACTAAATATATGATAAAATATTTCTTTTAGACACATCCAACACAGACTGCATTTTTGTCAAGTGTGGATTTGCACACTCACTGCCCGTATCAGCTTTTAATGCCAGAAGCTATTGCAATTGTTTGCGCACCCAAATACGAGCAGTAAGTTTATCATTCTGTTACTATTTGAAAAATGGGGTTATTAAAGAAGGAGTGAATGTTTTTATTAGTTATAAGATGTACATGTAGTAGGATACAATAATTGATGCTTATTAGTAGTGGCCCGTGAGCCCGTGCTAAATATTTTTAATTCTTTTCATATTACCTGCTATGAAACTGAGAGTTTCATTGCATGTTGAGACAGTCGAAACACGACAATTGCAGATCAACGCGACTGTTGATCAGAAACTGATTGGTTTCTTCCCTAGGACAGAAACCGTCAAGTTTCTTCCCGCTTACTTAGTTGTAAATCTATAGTTTTAAACGTCAACTGATCTGACAGTGACAGTACTTATATTTTATGAAGGTTCGGTTAGTTAATGAAACTCGCAGATTTACTACAGGTAACATTAAAAATAGTGTGTATGGCATGGGATGAAACACGATTTCAGACTTAGGGTGATGTCAGCCCTCGCTTTCGCTCAAGCAGGCATTTCTCACCCTCGTCTGAAATCGTTTTGTTGCATCCCTAACCAAACAATATACTATTACATTATAAAAATGTAGACTACAATCAGAACCATGCTTGGAAACCACAATATCACACCCTGAGATGACCAGTATCGTAACTTCCAAAATGACAATTTTCAGGTTTTGATTGATTCTTATCTCTATTTTAGCACTTTTTTCAATGGTATTAAAACCTGAAAATCGTAATTTTGAAAGTTACGACACTTGTCATCACAGGTTGCGATATGAAAAATACAATTCATCAATTTTTTTAATAATCTGAAATTTGATTATGTTTACGTATGTAATAATTTATTTTTGTGTGGTTTTTTTTATACTTATAGTATAAATTAATAAGAAAATTGTCAAGTTTTTATTTGTACTTTTTAATTTAATTTTGGTGACTAGCTTTACCTTTAGGCTTCTCGAAATAGTTGTTGGTCAGAAGAAGCCTAAAAGCGAAATTAGTTATTAATTCAAATAAAAAGTACAAACAAAAACTTTACACTTTGTTTTATTAATAATTGATATTATAGTTCTGATTGTTTAAGGTTCTCCAGCACTTATAGACAACCCGGTCTCGATATTTATTATTTTATCAACAAGAAAGTTAATACTATGCTTTTGCAATCTCAATTCTTAATTATTTTAACTTATAAATTTTAAAAGGTTCAAAATATGAGATTTGGTTCTCGAATAAAATCTGTGAATTACGTCATAAATTTTTTTCATTTACTCAAGCAGTTGACAAATTATAATAATCAATGACAGGCAAATTAAAGAAATTCATTATCTTCCAGGACTGGTTTCTTTGTTCTAACACCAAATTATGGCTTACACTACATTGCTGGTTGTAAGAATTCAGGATTCCATCCGCATCCAACTGAACCACCGTTATTTATGGTAAAAGCGAAACTAGTAATTTTGGGTCAATTTAAATTTGTAATTGTTTTAGAATGCTGAGCACGTGAAGGTAGACGAAAATGCAGCTTTAGAAGTGTTAGATTTACGCTAATTAAATATAAATGTGATACAAAAGTGAATTTGTATTTTATAAATTAGGAATAAAACTTTTATATAACATTGTTCACACGAATTTTATACTGCATCAGATTTGCATTTATTGTTGTTTTTGTTGTACACGCAATTTATTGTTTTGTTTATGTTTAGTTTATTATGATTGAGTATTAAATTAATAAAGTAATGCTTACCTGACAACATACCGAGTCTTATTTAAATTGATTCATCCTACTTGAATCTGAATCCAATTCAAATCATGTTGACTGAGTGGACCTCATCTTCCAGAATTCGTTTTCAACTCGGCTAGCTTGCATGATTTGTTATGGATTCAGTGAGTTAATAATTATAAAATTTGAAAAATGAATATCTTTGAAACTAATAAATCGTTTGGAAGATATATATAGGGTAAATTCCTCCAATACATGTTTCACGTAAGAGAAAAAAAAGTTCTAAAAGCTACAACCAAATCGGCAGAGAATTTTCTTATGCTATTCACAATTTATAGAATAATTTATTCACATATTTAGCCCATTTGATGTTTCTGGAGGATGGTTTTAAGGATATTGATGCCATACTAAATATTGGAAAATTTCCAAGATAAGTTTGAAAGTTGTATTTGAAACACAGCTGTACATGCAATATAAACCAAAACCATCCCATACTAATATCTGCAAATATCTTATAAGTGAAATTTAAATTAATTAATGCAGTGATGTGAAACAGTTTAATTAGAATACAAATAATTCATAAGCATACAAATTAGAACTTTTTTATTGTACATTTTTTATGAATACATTGCAAAAGGTAATTTAGATGTCTGAGATTAATTAACTGGTTAAATTTAATTAACTTTTGTAGAACTATTAAAACAGATAAAGAAAACTGCGTTTTTTTGATTGTTGATTATACCCTTGTTTGGTACATAAAAATGATTTTAATTAATAAACATTAATTTTTTTAAATTAATTTATTAGAATAATTAAAGTATTTTATTGGAAAAATAATCTGATACGGGTTTCTGGTACGAAATAGTATAAATTGTTTACTGAGAGAGCAAAGTGGGTAATTTTCTCTCTGAACGTGACGTTTGCTGACCAAAGTATGAGATCAGCAATGCACTTTTGCTCCTGAAGCAAACATACTATCTTTCTTCCAGTGGCGTAACCAGGGGGTGGCCTGCGCTCGCCCCCCCTCCCCGCAAATTATTAATTTCGGTTAATAAACCCTTTGCCAAAAAAATTAAAAAAAAAAAATTTTTTTTAAATAGTTTGGGGTAGTGCCCCCCCCCCCCGAACTAAATTCCTGGCTACGCCACTGTTTTCTTCCGATGGAAAGCCAAATAGAGCCATTAAAAACCACAATTTAATTTGTCAATTTATATGGGAGATTTTGGCGAAATAAGGGGGTCTTTAATTTAATTTAGTATAGTATCATGAACCGAGACGTAAATCTGAAAACCAACATCTTGAATCATATTATTTTATTACTTTATGCTTTGTCAACTTTGTTTGGTAATCCAACAATTTAATAAAGTAAAGATAGCGGAAATTGGCCATTAGTTTTATTTTTTAAAACTTGTTTTACAGTTTTGCTATTATTTAATTTGTATTATCTATCAAACATTAAAACATTTGTAATTCTGTTTAGATAAATGGTATATAGTCAAAAATTTAACAACAAAAAAGTTCAGAAGGTTAACAACAATGATATTTCGATCAATTTTTGATCAAATTGGAAGAATTTTATTATTTAACAAGCATAAGTTGAATTTGAGTTTATTTACAATATTTTGGCCGGATTTTTACATTTGGTTAATCTGCATGTCACTTACACTTTTATTACTATCAAATAGCAATAACGCTGATGGTGAGGGCTTGGGAGTTTTAGTATGTTGTTCAGTAATAATTTGAGAATCATTTAAGCCAATTTTTAAATTTACTATAATTTTTTCTACGTTTGAAAATGTTTGGTCTAAAAATATTCTAAATATTTTATGAAAGGACAGTTCTGATTAAAAAAAATAACCTACAGAGTTCAGAGCTGGATTAAGGATATGTGAGGCCCGGAGCTAACCGTTTTTGGAGGCCCCTTGGCCATGCATATTTTATCAAAATACGCCGCAGGAGAAAATTTTTGATTTTTCATTAGATCAAAAGTAAATTTGTTTGAAAGAATAATAATTATTTTACATAGTTTATTATAATTTTTTTTTTATTAAACAGGTATACAACTTTGGTGATTTAAATTTTGTTAGAAATAAAATAAATTTTAAATAATAAAATTTTAAGAAAATTTGTGGTATGTATTTAGTATATGTATTTATGGTTAAATTAAAAAAAATAAGAATAATACAATACGTAGAAAATCAATAATTCAAAGAATTAAAAAAGACATAATTATCACATAATAGGTCAGGATTAAAAATCTTTGAAATTATGAAAAAATCATAATACGATACATATAACAACGTTATTTCACGGTTATTTCCGATCTTTAGTCGTATATAATGAATAAGTTGAAAAATAATATTGAAAATAATGATTAAAATGCACCAAAAATTGACTTACTATAGCCCTACAAAAAATATCAAATCTGAACGTTGTCACGTGTAGGAATGAACAATTTAAAATAATTTGAACTAAGAAATTTATTTTTAACCCTTACTTGCCATACTAGGGTGTAGAATACCCAAAGCCCACTTTTCGTTAATTTTAAGTGTGTATACCTGAGAAAAGCGGGTTTATGGCATCTTCTGTTATTAGTTTATGTTTTTTTTTGTAAAAAGTTATCACTTCCTCGATATTTCAATTTTTTAATAGTAATTAATTTTATTTTTTTGCCATATAACCCATATATATATATATATATATCACTACGATAAATTAGCTTTTGAAAAATAATAAAAAAATTGACAATGTAAAATATTCAACAGATTATTTGAAATAACACGTTTTATTGCTGGGGTCTTTGCTAGGGTGCAAAACACCCCAGTGTGTCAAGTACGTTATTCCATAGAAGTGTGGCAAGTAAGGGTTAATCCTGACCTGTTATGTGATAATTATGTCTTTTTTAATTTTTTGAATTATTGATTTTCTACGTATTGTAGTATTCTTATTTTTTTATATTTAAATTTTGTTGCTTCAATTTTATTAGAGGTCTCTAGAAATTTGGCTCTGACAGAGAGTTACTTTAGAAAATCAATTTCAAGTTGTATTTCATTTAATTAAATTTGTTTCTATAAAACTTCAGCCACTCTGTATAATGAAAAACAATTTGAAAAAAACTTAATTAACTACTACAATTTTATAGATAATTTATTTTGCAAAATAGAACTGGTTACGATAATGATGTTTATTACCTACATATTGTATATGAATATTATTATCATATTATTATATTTAAACGAAGAGTTTTAGAATAATTTTTATTATTCATCAATTCAATAATTCTGTTTTTTCAATTTTTTTTTTGAATTTTTTCAATTCAAATCAATTCTGTTGGTGGTATCGCTACCGTACCCAATACAATACTCGTAGAAAAATTGGATCTCACCTGAAATGATACCCTTAACAGTGAACAAAAGTTTGATTTTCAGCCGAAGATTTTGGCTATGTTTGCACTTATTAGATGAAAATTAACCGAATTTCAACCAACCAAGGAAATTAATAATTCTATGCTGCATAATATTATGTAAGTGGAACCTAGCTATATTCAAATGTTGCGATTGTGGCGAGATTCTATCGAAGCAATGGGTCACATAAGAGGCTTTGTCGATGACTTGGAAGAGCTACGAACACTCTTGAGCATTCAATGCAATAACTTGACTGGAGCTTTGACTTTATTACTCTAAACTTTGATTTATTAATTTATCAATAATTTAAAAAAATTTTGTTCAGAACTATATGTAACTTCTATTGGAAAAGGGCAAAAATGTATGAACAAGATTGTATAGCTAACCAACGCTATAACTGGTGACCCCGACGATTTTTATACAATCAAGAAATTTAACTAAATACGATTAAGAATGACTAATACCACTGGAAACACAGGAATTCAAGAACAAACAAGGGCTAACAATGGTAACACAATAAACCACACCCAAATCATGGCTTTAACACTACCACCATTCATGCATGGTAGAACAGAACGATGGTTTAAAATCGTGGAAAGCAAATTCGCACTTCATCATCCGAAAATTATGAGCGAAGAAACAATGTACAACTACCTCTTGGATACCATTCCTCCCGAAATCGGCGATTTGGTTAATGACGAAATTGTAAGCCCTGACGCAAATAAGCCATATACAAAGTTAAAAGAGGCTTTAATCAAAACCACCACAATGTCCAGCGCTCAAAGCATTAGAGCTCTTCTTGAAAAAGAAAGATTGGGAGACCAAAAACCCAGCCAACTGCTGCGAAATATTAGACAATTAGCCACTGGAGCTGGATTGTCAGACGAATCAACAATACGAGAACTGTTCCTTCAACAAATGCCACAACAGTTCCGACCAATTCTAGTAGGTTTATCAATGTTGGACCTAACACGGCTGGCAGATACAGCTGATCAAATGATTGAAATGGACGCAGTAAACTCAAGAACGTGTAACACTGTAAAATTCCCAAACCATGCAAGTCAGGACAAAGATGAAATAATTCGACAATTGGAAGAAAGAATTCTGAAAATGGAAGCAGCACATCAATCGGCGCAAACCCGAAATAGAAGTACCAGTCGAACACGATCCACACAACACAGAAAACGTAGCCGCTCACGAAATCCAGGTATCTGCTGGTATCACAATAGATATGGATCCAAAGCAAATAAATGCACAAAACCATGCGAATACCCAAAAAACGCAATCGGACAATAGACAAAGCGGCATCTATTGTTCAACCAAAAACCCGCCGCTTGTTCATATCGGATAGAACCAACCATATTCAGTTTTTAATTGACACCGGTTCAGACCTCAGCGTACTTCCATCTCGACGTAAACATGACATCAGTACGTTCTCTTTACAAGCGGCGAATGGATCAAAAATCAACGTCTATGGGCATAAAACCCTCACCTTGGATTTAGGACTTCGAAGAAATTTTAACTGGACATTTGTAGTGGCCGATGTAACTTGTGCTATACTAGGCGCAGACTTCTTACACGAATTTGGCATCAATGTGGATCTACGAAAAGGAGCGCTCATCGATACTTTGACATCACAAATGGCAAATGGACAGTATCGCAATGTAAAAAATCCTTTGGAAATTCGTGCCATATGGGGTGATAGCAAATTTCACGAAATCATAATGAAATATCCAAATGTTATCCGCCCAAATCCTACACTAAAACCACCTACACACAATGTTATGCATCATATCGAAACACGTGGTCCACCAACATATGCAAAACCCAGACGTTTAGCTCCGGACAAATTAAAGATAGCTAAAGAAGAGTTCAAAAAACTATTGGAAGCTGGCATAATACAACCATCATCATCGCCCTGGGCAAGTCCTTTACACATGGTTTCGAAAAAAAACTCACAATGGCGTCCTTGCGGCGACTATAGAAGACTAAATGCAGCAACTATCGCGGATAGGTATCCAATTCCTCACATACAAGATTTTGGACACAACTTACGTGGCAAATCAATATTCTCTGCGATTGATTTAGTAAAAGCGTATTACCAAATCCCAATTAATCCAAGCGATCGTCAAAAAACGGCAATAATTACTCCTTTCGGTCTTTTCGAATTCACGAGAACACCATTTGGCCTAAGAAATGCAGGTCAAACATTCCAAAGATTTATGGACGAAGTATTCCGAGACATGGATTTCGTTTACGTATACATCGACGACATATTTGTAGCATCATCATCAGAAGAAGAACACATGCAACATTTAGAAGCAATTTTTCAAAGACTAAGCGAATATGGAATTGTGATTAACCCCGAAAAATGTGTATTTGGTGCAGAAGAAGTAACATTTTTAGGATTCAAAATCACTCAATCAGGAATCCAGCCGTTACCAACCAAAGTGGAAGAAGTAAAGAATTTCCCCCAACCAAAAACGAAGAAGCAACTTCAACGGTTTTTAGGAATGGTCAATTACTATAGGAGATGGATAGCAGGTGCAGCCCAAATGCAAGCACCAATGTATGCTATCATCGATAACAAAACAACAAAAGATGCACCTCTCGTATGGAACGAAACCGCTATAACAGCATTCGAAACTACAAAACAAAAACTTGCAGAAGCAACGTTTCTCACCGTTCCAGACGACAAGTCCAAACTCAACTTAGCTGTGGATGCATCAGACGTAGCAATCGGAGGAGTTCTTCAGCATCACGTCGGGGTCACCAGTTATAGCGTTGGTTAGCTATATATTCAAAATACAATTGTTGAATGATTAATATTTATTGGATGCTACCTTTTGTAGTAAAGGTGGTGGCGGATGGTTGTGGATTCTAGTTGGTTATAGTTGGTTGGTTTGTTGGTTGGTTATTGAGTTCAACTAGGTCTTTCTCCTTTATAGTGTTTTATCTTATAATCCTATAATCCTTCGGATCAACGGATTATAAGCATTGATGTTAATCCGGATAATGGGTCGCCACAATTGTATTAAAAATTAAAGAAATATTTTATTTCAATTTAGTATATCATATTACCAAACCTAAAAGTTCAATTATCTGGGATTGATGCATTACAAAAAAAAATCACAAAGAAATCTTTATCTATAAAGGGAAGACCATTAAATAGTAGGTTATATCAAACTGATATATTTTGCTCTTTGTAAGATTTCCTTTAAAGTCATCTTATCTCGTATTTTGTAACTGACGTTTTAATGACCCTAGAGAAAGTTGACTTACAATAATGTTAAATTGGAAAATATTGCATATATCATGAGAATTTTGTTGCTTTATAATATTTTGCCGACTTTGTATTGAAAGAGTAGTCCACGACACTATCAGTATTATTTATATTTTATTATTCTCGATAATAATTACTTATAATTAATTTTTTTCAAGATTCTTGATTTATGTACGTCTTGAATATTACAATAATGACCAAGCGAACCACACGATTGTAAAATATGAGCAGTTGTTAGTAGTCCGTGATCACCTTAAGAGTGGGTACCCACGAAACCATTTTTTACAACTTTTAATTAAAAATTGTAGATATAACACAGCAAACAATGAAAACAACGCTTTAATTATAATAATATCGTGTGTTTACAATAATTATAATAGTGGTTTTATGTGCGCTAAGTAAAATTTCAAATTAAGTGGGTCTGTTATCTGTTGTGTGATAAGCGGAGCATTAAGCATATGATCACAATTTTACACGTCTTTGTTTTATAAATATGTTACAAAAGTTAGATATAATAAAATTTGGATACTTTTTAGCGTTTTCAAATTTATGGGGTAAGTTTTCTCATTAGTTGGATTTTAAAACTTCCTAAAAATTATTATGGCCATCATAACACCGCGATTCATTATCTGATAAATCTTGCTCGAGATATATAAATTAAACCTAATGTTATCACAAAAGCTTTTCTAATTTACTACTGCATACTAATATATATTATTTGTGTAGAAAACTACTTATTCGTTTCAGTGCTGGCCTTTTTGGAAAACCCTCCGCTCTTGAGCAATGTTCCCATCGAATTTCCAAAAAATGAATCGCAATATCCTTTTGTGCATAATACGACAATTTTAAGGGTCTTGGCCTCGCAAACAATTAACGACTCCGAAGTGGATGACCTTCTTCATGGAGGACAAACACCTATCATATCACGTTTAAAACATGTCGACATTTCAGAAACTATAACCGAGGATAACAATTTACAAAGTAACCTAAGTGATCGAAAATGGGACACAGAACTGATTCAAAATAGTGATAAGACCGAAGATTACTTATTTTCAAACAAAACTAAATTTCAACCAACCAGGCATACATCCTATGGTTCAAGACTGCCTCTGGTGCATGGCGAAATAGCAGCAATTTTAGCGATCGTTCTTGTACTGGTAGTTGTACTCGGATATGTTGGATTAGTCAGCTGGAGACGATATATTGAGTGAGTAATAGTAATCGTATAAATAACTACTCCCAAAACTATTTTTTTACCTAACTCTATAAATATGTAACAAACGTGAATCATTTTTAGATCACTCTGTAGAAAACAAGGAAGTTAAATTCATTTAATTTGTTGACCTTTAGAATAACACTTTTATTTTTATAGAACGCAATTTAAATATTTATGCAATTATTTTTCGGTTTTGTTTTGAAGTCTTTATAAAGATTTATTTCCTTATTTTCGTATTTGAAATTGTTGTGCTATTGTGAGCAAAAAGTAATTTAAAAATGAGTTAAAAAAATTCTTGAACTTTTTTTTGATCTGCATTTAGAGTTGTTTGTTTTGAATATTTTGTTGAGCAATTGAACTTTGGTGACAGTAAAACTCATTAAATTATCCTGTTTCATTTGAAATGTTTTGCCAAATATCTAATAAGTGTACATTTCATTTTTTTAAGTATTTTTTTGGATACGAAAATCTCATAAGTATGATAAACATAATACAATAAATCATCGTCCTTGTAATTTTTCAGTCTGTTGATCAGGCCAATTTCTTCATTTATTCATAGTTTCTGTTTTCGGTGTATTCCGAAATCTTTTGTATTACTCTCTCAGTAATTAAATTTGTTCAACAGCCCAAATTAGGCTATATTTCACAATTTTAATATTTTGAAATCTTGTTAATCTATTAAGAGGCGCGTCACGTTAGTGCTATACCGCACGCTATAGTAGCACAGAAAAATTGAAAAATTATAAATCAGGATTCTATTTATGTTTTTTTTGTTTTTGTCGTAGTAATCGTTGAACTACAATGTTACTACAGACGACTTACAACTACCCACTCAAAAGATTTTTACACCTACATTATTATCAAATAATAATAATATTATTTCTATATTTAAATATCAATTAATATCTTTCAGGTTCTCTTTAATATTAGTCAAATACCAATACAAACATTTGATTGGAATTTATTGGAAATCTTTAGAAATCGCTGGATTTCCATTGAATCCGTTGCAATTTCGAATCATGTGTATACAAGTTTTTCAATATATCTTTTTCTTAGTTTTTTCGACAAAGATAAGACACCAGTCGAATTTTGACATAAAACTTTGCGTGATTGTAGTAGGGATATATACTAATAAAATATTAGAAGATAGGCAGTCGTTTTAGAAAAATTGAGGATATAAGCTTAATATCTTTAAGTGATATATGTAGAAGAACATATCTACCGATTTCAATCTCGTTTTTTTCGTGTTCAATGTTCGCACTGTTGTATTTCCTAAAAAAAATCTTTCATGCAGGCTTCAATCCAAGCTATACATTTTTGGATTCTTTACGAGGACATAATTGGAAATCTTTAATCAATAATATTAATGTTCTGCCACAAATTATGTAGTCACAAAAGTTAACAAAGTAAGGGCCGGTATTTCAGTTGTGAGGCTTAAACTACGATCAGAGTTTAAACTCAATATCGCACCAAACGCCATAAACGTAGGTTAATCCTTGAATTAAGTTTAACTAGCAACTGACATACTGGACCTAAATCTTTCATTATAAATTTTTATGGTCACTTTATTATCTAAATCAAAAACAAAAAACATTAAATTTCACAATTTTTCTATCTTAAGCATCAAATTTCTAATTTATGTCAAAACTAGGTTAACAAATACAAAATTCAAACTAGAGATTAGTCAAACTTTTGAGAGATCTTTCAAAAATTCTTAATTTAAGCAAAGACCAGAAATGTTCTATTGTTGAGTTTAGTCAAACGCGCAATTAATATTTTGTTTAGTTTAAGTTATTTTGTGTAGCTCTGGCTATGTATGTCATTTTTTTCATTAATAACAGTTGCACTTGTATTTCAAAAAGTCTGAAAAATATACACGTTATTTGTTTTATGCATAATCGACTTATTTATTTTTATATATTATTCAAATCTCTTCGCGGCGCAAAATCTGATTAAGTTGAACAGGTTATACGGCCCAGTGATCGTAAAATAGAGAAATATGGATAACGATAAAATGGGAATAGATCGTTTGGAAGGTGGCAGTAATTGGCTCACTTGGAAGTTCCAAATAAAACAATTTTTGGAAGCAAGTGAATTATTCGGTGTTGTGGACGGCACCGAACCGCCACCAGTTATTTCAAAAAGAAATTATGCTACACAAATTGTTGCGTGGAAGAGGTCAGATGCCAAAGCACGATGAGCAATTTCAGCTGCGTGTAAAAAACAACCATTACTGCAAATCATGAATTGTGAAACTGCAAGTGATATGTGGACGACACTCAAAAGCACTTATGAGCAAACATCCAGGTCAAATATTTTATTTTTGCAACAAAAGTACTATAGTTTCACAAAAGAGCCAAGTGATGATATTGCGACATTTTTATCGAAATTAATGGAAATCGTGCAGCAAATGAAAGATCAGAATGAAAATATTTCCGATTCGATGGTTATTACAAAAGTCCTAATGTCGTTGCCTGCTGAATACAATCATTTTCACAGTGCATGGGAATCGACAAGTGCGGATGGACAAACTATGGCGAATTTGCGTTCACGATTAATGGCTGAGGAACTTCGAATTATGTCTCAAAGAAAAGTTGAAAGTGTGGAAGCGCTGCTGGCGAAAAGAAATTATTTTAAGAAAAATAGTTTGAAAGGTTCAGCAAACCAAGGTCATTCGGTGAATCAAGGAAAAAAGGACAGCGGTAAAAATAGAAAGCCTAAGGGCAAGTGTTTCGGTTGTGGTCAAAAAGGTCATTATAGAAGTGAATGTCCTCAAAAGAAGACTGACACGGAAACGAAGCAAGGAAATACATCGACCGATGCATTTATGAGTCATGTTTCGTTTTCAACCAATGAAAAAGACGCTTGGATTTGGGATTCAGGTGCAAGTGACCACATGTGCAATTGTCGTATATGGTTCGAAAACTTTGTGGAAACATCCAAAAAGGTTACTGTTGGAAATGGAGCGACAATCGAGGCAACAGGAAAAGGTGATATAAATATTCTTGCTTTTAACGGGGATGAATGGATTTCCAAAAGAATTGTGGATGTTTTATATGTGCCTGAAATTGGAGTGAATTTGTTTTCTTCAGGAAAAACCATGGATCGTGGTTACAAATTTCGATCGGACAACGAGCGCTGTGAATTGTTAAAAGATAACAATGTTGTTGCAGTGGGAGTTCGACGAAATGGGAAATTGTTCTAAATGTTGTTCAAAGTGGTGAAACCATTAGAAGATGATGCGGCTACCGCAAATGTAGCTATAAAGAAGATTTCGCTTCGTGCATGGCATGAGCGACTTGCACATCAAAACGTTACACATGTTAAGAAATTTCTGCAAGAAAAAGGTATTGATTTCATCAATGAGAATTTTACGTGCGAAGCATGCGTTTATGGAAAACATCATCGTGGAAGCTTCAAGAGTCGTGAAGAGAAATCATTGAAGTGCGGCGAAATTATTCATGCAGACTTGTGTGGACCGATGGAAGTAACTTCACTCGGTGATTCTAGATATTTTTTGTTACTTAAGGACGATTACTCACATTTTCGTTTCGTATTTTTCTTGAAACAAAAGTCCGAGGTTGCAGATAACGTTAAGAAATTTGTTAAGTTAGCAGAAAAGGATGGACACAACATTCGTATTTTTAGATCGGACAATGGAACGGAATTTGTTAATGATGTGATAAAAAAAATTTTTGACGAAAATGGAATTCATCATCAACGAACGGTGCCATACACTCCAGAGCAAAATGGTTGCGCAGAAAGAGAAATGCGAACGATTGTTGAGGCTGCGAGAACTATGATCCATTCAAAGAAAATGGATAAGAAATTTTGGGGGGAAGCAGTGAATTCGGCAACGTATGTTTTGAACCGAACTGGAACGAGTAATGTTGTAAACAAATCACCGTATGAGTTGTGGTACGACAAACAGGTGAAAATTGATCATTTAAGAATTTTCGGATCTGAAGTTTTTGTTCACGTTCCAAAGGAAAAGCGACGAAAGTTTGATTCCAAAGCAGTCAAGTGTATTTTAGTAGGATACGACAACCACTCAAAAGGATATCGAGTTTGGAATCCGGAAACACATAAAATTGAAGTTGCGTGCAATGTAGTATTTCTACTGGAAGAATCATTCGCGGTACATGAAATTGGTGACACTGAAAAGGATGTCCACAAAGGCGTGATTGAAACCGACGATGAAGCGGAAAATGATATTGAACGAGAAACGGAAACACCTGAAGAACAAAAAGGTCGTGGTACATTGTGTGATCTCGACAACAAGAATGTTGTTTGGAATCGATTGAGAGATCGGAACAATCTTGTTCCTTTATCAGCGCGGCGTATATCATATTTTTCATCAGCAAATCATGTGGCAATGTTAATGATCAACGAAGAACCAAAAACGTACGAACAGGCGATGGAATCGATTGATCATAAACAGTGGGAGAAAGCGATGGACGAAGAGTATGATTCGCTAGTCAAGAATCGTACTTGGATTTTGGTCAATCCACCGAATGACCAAAAAGTAATTGATAATCGTTGGGTTTTTAAGTTGAAACAGAACACGGATGGAAGCATCGATCGTTACAAAGCACGTTTGGTGGTTCGTGGTTTTTCTCAAGAATATGGAATTGATTATCAAGAAACGTTCAGTCCAGTCGTCAAGTTTACATCAATTCGTGCTATTCTGGCTATGGCAGCTTCAAAGAAAATGAAATTAAAACAATTTGATGTAAAAACTGCTTTTCTAAATGGAAATTTAGAAGAAAATGTTTACATGAATCAACCGATTGGTTATGACGATAAAAGTGGACTAGTGTGCAAGTTGTCAAGAAGCTTGTATGGTCTCAAGCAGGCAGCACGCTGTTGGAATCAGAAGTTCACGTCGTTTATAACGAAATTCGATTTTAAAGTCAGTACATCGGATCCATGTGTTTTCGTGAGCAATGGTAAAAATGGTATGATGGTGCTAGCAATTTACGTGGACGACGGTTTAATTGCGGCAGAGAAAGAGAAATTTATTTTACCTGTTATTGAACATTTGAGAAAAGAATTCGAAATTAAGGTTTTTGATGCAAAATGCTTTTTGGGACTCGAAATTGATCAACGATTGGACGGATCAATACATGTCAATCAGCGAGCATATGCAGAAAAGGTACTCAACCGTTTTGGCATGGAAAATTGTAATGCGGTATCAACACCATCGGAAAGTACACAAAATTTGAGCGATTTCGAAACAAATGGTGAAATCTGCTTTCCGTATCGTGAAGCAGTTGGCAGTCTGATGTATTTGGCTGTGGGAACGCGACCAGATATTAGCTTTGCGGTTGGTAACGTTAGTCGTTATCTGGACAAGCCCGCTGAAGCTCATGTGAATGCTGTCAAACGCATTCTTAAATACATCAAAGGGACAACTGACCTGGGCATTCAATTTGAGGGTGGAACTAGTTTGATTTTATGCGGATACAGCGATGCTGATTATGCTGGTGACAAACAAACTGGTCGATCAACATCCGGCTACGTTTTTATGTTTGGCAATGGTATCATCAGTTGGAGTTCAGAGCGACAGAAATCGGTAGCATTATCGACAACAGAATCTGAATACATGGCCGCATCGTATGCTATCAAGGAATTGGTATGGTTGAAAGTTCTGTTATCCGAGCTTTTATTAATCGAAGTGGATACACCGACTTTTTACATGGACAACCAGAGTGCAATAAGGCTAGTGAAAAACCCGGAGTTTCACAAACGAACCAAGCATATAAATGTACGATATCACTTTATCCGTGAAAAATTCGAAGACAAAGAGTTCGAATTAAAATACGTACATACGGATGGACAATTAGCGGATATAATGACTAAGTCATTATCAAAGGTTAAGCATCAGCTGTTTTGTAGGCTGATAAACATTGTTGTAAAACAAAAAGTTAAAGTAATGTAAATATTTGAAGAACATGTTAATTATTTTAAAGTAACTTGCAACTAAAAGTGGGAGTGTTGAGTTTAGTCAAACGCGCAATTAATATTTTGTTTATTTTAAGTTATTTAGTGTAGCTCTGGCTATGTATGTCATTTTTTTCATTAATAACAGTTGCACTTGTATTTCAAAAAGTCTGAAAAATATACACGTTATTTGTTTTCTGCATAATCGACTTATTTATTTTTATATATTATTCAAATCTCTTCGCGGCGCAAAATCTGATTAAGTTGAACATCTATAACGAAAAGATCTGCTCTCTGAGTGGCAGACTATAACGTTAATATTAACATCGGTAAGGTAATTGGTTGTAATTAAATTAATAATGCAGTATCTGCGAGTAATACAGTAATTTTGAAGGTACTATTTGACGATTTAAAGTTTTGTAATTGACGTAATAATCTGATGATCTGGATTAGTTTCATGAAACCGTTCAGCCCTAAAATAAATAATTTTATGTAAAAAGTGTACATTTCATCCGAAATTATCCATAACGAATTGGCGACAATTTTAACACTGTGGTGTTATAGAAGCATTGTCCTGCTATAAGATAAAATTATCACCAGTTTCGTTTATCTTCAAGTAAGATAAACCTTTTGTAAGAGGTTTACATATACCACAGCATTGACATTTCCTTTCAATACCACAATTTTTCCCACTCCTTCTGAACACATACACCCCCAAATCATGAACCTGTTTTATAATGATTTTAGTGTGGGTTCGATGCACTTAATATTAACGTTATAGACTGGCCATTCAGAGCCCAAATCTTTTTTCCTATAGAAAATCTCTGGTTTCTGATAAAATAAAAAATGTTTGAAACATCTCACAGAAATTTGAATAAACTTTGCATTGTAATCGATTAGATATGGTATTCCATTACCATCTGGATTGAAAACTATGTTTTTGCAAAGGGTTGAACATTTTGGATTAACATAGAATTTTGTAGATATTTGTTAACCTACTTTTGTATTACTAACTAAATTTTCGTTAGTAACTTTGATCCTTAGGACTGAAGAATTGTAAACTTTGATATATTTTTTTATTAATATTTACTTTTTTTTACTTTATGTATTTTCGCTTTTGTTTTAGATAATAAAGTAAACAAAAATTAAGTTTATAATGAAAAATATTTTTTGTTAATCTACTTTTGTGAGAACCTACAGTTTAACGTCAATACAACTATTGCTAAAGAAGGATTTCAATGTTCGTACTTAATGGGTGATGTTTTTTATTTAACAATTTTAACTAATGAAAAATTTTCATTTTGAGGTAGAAGTAATTACAGATTTTGTCTGACAAAAATTGTTATTTTGCAAATTTCAGTATATTATTAACTTTTTAAAAGCCTTGTTTTGAAACTGCATCATTTCATTTAGTTTGCCCTGTATCTCGTCGATCTTACACAAGTGGAAAGTTAAATGCCATGTACTGACATTATTTACTTTACATTGTTGTTTCTTCAGTGCAGTATACAATTGTCGTCAAGATTGTACACAACTTGTCTCTAAGTTCTGACAATTGTGTTAATGTAATGATAAAACGATGGAAAACTTTTGGACTGAAACATAGCTTCCTTACGACTTATGAGAATAATAATTACTAATATAATGTTGGGCATACATACATAATTTCATGGTGACTCACCTTTTATGAAATTGTTCAATTATCAATCATCTAATGGGTATTAATTTTCAATGTGAGATCATTATTTAAACAAAAATGATATGATCATGATGCTTTCAAATTTATCATATACAACTAATTTAATTAATATGAATAAAAATAATATAATAATAAAATACGGAATTTAAATCGAACTTCGCGTGCCATTAAAACGAGAAAGCTTCCGATACTGTTATTTCTATATAAAAGAAAGTATTTTGTAAACTGCATCAGCATTACTCTTGTAAGTACATATTTAAAATTTAAAGTTATAAACTTTCTACGGTGATAATGAAGTGATTCGCCTAGTTTCCAGATGTACATATTTAAATTTCTGACGTGCAATATGCATCGAATATATTATAGTCCGCAATAATGAAATTAGATAGATAAAATAATCTAAAAAAAATTGATATTATTTTTAGGGACAAAGAAAACCCAGTAGTTGTAATGAAAAAATAGTTCGACAATCAAAAGTCTCTTGAATTTTAATTATCAAATTATTGCCTACAATATAAAACCAATCATGATGATTGCAAGAGTAGCAGAATAAACGAGGACGTTGCAGAAATACAGCAATGAAGGTGTAAAGGGCTCTCGTGTTCACTAACGGCGGCAGTAAAGAATGTAACATAAATAAGTAAATGTTAAGAAAAGCATAAAACCTGCTCGTTGCTCTTAATGCTATTATTGGGTACATAAGGCCAAGATGTTTTATAATTAAAAATGTTGTTGGTTTATTATCAACTCTTATCTAGTTGCTAAAAGAATCCAATCTATACCACTTGGAAATATTTTAATGGCTTTTATAATAATAATAATTGCAATTTATCGAATATTAATCAATAAATAATAATAAATTTAAAATAATGTTTTCATATTATTATAAAATAAATTAAGCAACGCAGCGAAAAAATTTGAAATATTAAACAATGTCCCAAAATATTTGTGTTAACCGATTATTTCTTTGGAAAGACACCAGAAAGCTGACATATACCAAATTTATTTTATCTCAGATCAGGAAAGTGGATCGAGATTGAGCATGAAACGGTAGACGAATACGCAAAACCTTTGAGCAAGATCTCTTCCGCTTAGGAATCATAAGCGTAACTTTGAATCGCATCAAGTGTAAACATGACTTGGCAGCCCTTTGAAATTTATTTACCAAATTTAAAGGTATCCATTAGTTAAAATTAACGGCCAGATTAAAATCTTATAAATTTCTAAAGATTAATAGGTAATTACAATATTCTATCTGGAACACGTCCTAGTTTTCACATACAAATCCGAGTCTGATTTTTACAGTAATTTAAAATAGCAAAAACTTTCGTTCAATATGTTTACAGTCTGAAATAATAATAATAGTCAACTAAAAATAAGAGTTTTTTCTAGTTTAACAAATTGTAATGAAATGATTACTACTTTGATGCATTTTTGTTCCACTATTGTCGTTCACTTAGCTATTCGTTAAAATCGAAATAATTTTACCTGAAGGTTTTTAAATATCATATGATTTTAAACATTTGCGAAGTATTTTCTCCTGCCAAAGCAGAATGCCATCTGGGTGCATCCTTCTGCTGGTGTGCTTAATATGTCCTAATTTCCAGCAGTTTCAGCATTTTGCTAAACAATTTTGTTGCCCCAATACGTTAGTATCGTAAAGGTGTTCAGGTGTAAAACGTTTTAAAGTACACCCGAACTACTTTTGTTTCGTTTTTCATCGCCATTTGGGTTGTATAAAATGCAGCTTCAAAAGCTAATATAAGGTTTTGTGGCAGAGATCATGTGCCCGACCTACATCATAGTTATCCTTGACATATTTTTCTGACTTCAGCATATCTAATCTAACCTTACCTAATTTTAACCTAATCTAACTCTAATTTAAACTTAACCTAGCCTTACCCTAACTATAATTTTGATACCCTTGAACTTTTTTGTAGATTAAAATTTCAAGGAGTAAATTGTCAGGAGTGAATTTACCGGCAGTGGCGGATCCAGACAATTATTATAGAGAAGGGGGGGGGGGCGAAAAAATTAAAATTTATTAAATCCGAAAATATAAAAGTAGTAGTAAAGACAAAAACAAATTTATTTTTTGTTTTTTAATAAATTAAAATTCTTTGGTGTAAGAATTGATGTTGGAAGCGATCCTCCGCTCTGAATTTGCCACTGCGTACACCGGTTACAGAACTTAATGACTGGGTAAAATCAGATCTCGACAGTTGTAGAGCTGCCGATAGGCATTTAGAGGTGTAAAAACTAACGTCTAGCTGTTCGAATGAACGAAAAATAGATATTAAATCTTGAAAAAAGCTCATAGATAACATTCGCATACAAGTCGCAAAATAGCTCTTGAAAATATGAGCATTGCTTTCAAAACACACGTTGCGCATTAACCCTGGAACTGCACACTGCACTGTGTCAAAAGCCTCAAGCGTTATGTAAGCTAATGCAACATATTATGCTGAATTTGGCTTTAACTTACATGACGCTTGGAGTTTCTGAGACCTCAGTGTGTAATTCCAGGGTTAAAAAAATGTAGTTTCCAAAAAAAAAAAAAAATTGGCGTTTTTGTGATTTCCATACCAATAGGCTGCTTTAGTGTTTTAGTTTAACTTAAGTTTTAAGTCAATGAAGAAGTTTCATAATTAAACTAAATATTAATAAAATCTGAAAATTTATTTAAACATATAAATTGAAATTTGAAAGTAAACTTAATGAATAATGAATAATAAGATCAATCCAAATCAAATATATGTAAATGTATTATAGTTAATAGACAATTTTCATCTTCGGCTATAAAAAGTATTAGTTTTACCTCATGTTGCATAAATAGCTATTTTATATATTAATTAATTATTTTAAACTGTCATTTTCAAATTTTAAATTTTGTGAAATTTAAAACGCAGACAGATTTTTTGCAAAAAAGATTGCAAGTCGCGTGTAAAGCGATGGATTACTTGCTTGAATGGTCAAATACATTACGGCACTCGGTAAGCACTCGTGTTACAAAAGCATTCTCAGGAGTAGTTATTACATTCGTTGTACGCTTGCCGAATAATATAAATGATAACAATTATTTAGCAATAAATATATACGTGGGTATAATATCCATTCTTTCGTAGAGTGGTCTGAAAATAGTATAATAAACTGAAATCGCTCGACATCGACACCTAGCTTATTTGCAAGAAAGTATCGACATGTATTATTTTTACTTTTAAATTAATTCAGCTTGTTCATGTTTTTACAAAACTTACATTTTAACCCTTCAATGCCCGATTTTTCTTTTGGTTTAAAAGAGGTATTTTTGAGTTTATTATGCTTTCCTGATGTATGAAAAATTAAGAAAAGAAATATATCTTGCACGGTTTATTTATTATCGAATACAAACATGTTAATTTTTTATGTAACAAATATGCTACAATGCACGTAAACGACAAAAGATTTTTTAAGTTATAAAATAAAAACAACATTAAAGTTTCTGCAACCTGAAAAAGTGTAAAGCAATTTTTTTGCAATTTATTTTTTTAGCAAAGTACTTCTTTTCTTGATTTTCTCTGTAATAGAGAATGTAAATCACACGTGTACATATTGTTACACAACTGCTAAATCATTTCTAAATAATTCATGCACATTGTATCAGAAATGCTACATAATGTTTGAACATTTTTCTAAATTAATATCACTTCATCTAAAATATAAAAACAGTTTGTATAATTAAGAATAAACTGCTGAAATCTGATTATCATTTGAAATTGAGACCTTTGTATTGTTTAAATAGAGCGCTTGGAAGAGATGCGCAATTTTAAATTCTTAGCGCTAATTTAAAATTATGTAGGTATATTATATTATAAATTTATAAGGAATAAATAATTAGAAAGAATAAGCAGTTAATAAAAGATACCTACAAGTAAAATGTAGTAGAGTTGATACTTTTATAATTATATTTTGAAATCTAATTTTGGAATGTTTTCTTTTTAACAATAAATGCGGTTTTGTTTTTTGCATTGTTTGTCCTTAAGAAATAGAGAACAAGTTTTTGCTAAGCAATTAACAACAACTAATACGCAAATACCTTGGTTTAAGGCATTATTATTTATATTTAAATATCTATTTTTATTGCATCCATCTCCAATTAAAATAAAGCCTAAGTAAATCTAACTTTGAATAATTTATTATATTTTGATTGTAATAATTTTATGCATCTTGTTTTAAGAGAGAGATTCAAATTTTTTTTCTAGCATTTTTAATAAAGTTACAATTTATTACTTATTAGACTGTGTAGCACAAAAATTGTTTAGGGTTAATAAAAATTTGGGTTAATTTAAATAAAACTGGAAACGAAAGGTATTTACGATTAAAGCTTTATTTTTTTTGTCATATGAAGTATACTCAAAAAGCAAATTATAAAACGACGTATGTATAAATCAGTGGACATTATATGGATTTGTGTTTTAATTTTGTTTTCTAATGAAAAACCAAATGGGGTGCTATTGAGGGATCAATTTAAATCACCGATATTAGGACTAATTGGAATTTTTTTAAATTACTTATTTGTAAATATTGAGTAATATAAAACACGAATTCAAAAATACCAACAAAATTTAATAACAGTTAATTGATTTTTAATTAAAATATACAATCGAAATAATAATTTAATAATTTCTAAAATGTTAATGTTTGATTTCAGGGTACGATATGGAAACCGACAAATGTTAGTTAACGAGGAAGACTTTTACGAACCGAATGACTTACGACATTTTTCAGTAAGATTATTTGACGAATATTTAAAAATTAAACCTAACACAAATTTTTTATTTTAGATTCAGTAATTTATACTAAAAATGGACAAAATTTTGAAGAAATTATTTTTTCTGGTTTTAAAAATCTATTTTAAAGCTGTATTGTATCCTGTTGAATGTGTGAGATTGATTAATCTGTGATATAGCCAACTAAAATTTATTGTAAAAAGTGTTTAGTTAAATAAAAGTAAATTAAAAATGCAATATTATTTACTAAACATTTATTTAGATTAATAGTAGGTAAGTTATAAAGAAAGGTAAACATTATTAATATTATATTATGCTATTACAATGTTTTTGGCCAAAGATTAAGTAGTACCGAAGAGAATTACTTTTAATATTTAAAGAATTATAAGCTAAAATATTTTTAATAAAATATTAATAGATAACATTACCTAATTGCAGATATTAAATAAAAACGAAATATGCTATAATAATTTAAATTCAAATGATTTTAATTTTGCTGAAAGTTTTGAAGAAAAAACAATTAAAAAACTTTCTAGTTTATATTATTATATATTCGTAAATAATATTAGATGAAAATTTAATAGTAAGTCCAATAGATAAAAATGTTTCAGATATTTTTTATAAGAAACCAGAAATTTTTATTTATTACCCTTAGGAAATTACGAAATAAAAACAAATCAAAACAATTATATAAAAATTACTCAAGTTAATCTTTAAAGCACTAACGAAGGCAACAAAACGATATATTGAAAACAATACCAATAATTAATTGTTGCTGTTAAAAATTATTGCAACTGAATGCTACAATCAGATATCTTCCCGATGCTCCTGATATAACTTTATTTTACAAATTGGAAGGATTTTTGGATTATGTTGCGATGTTACAATGTCGTGATAATAAATTGTACGATGTAGTTGGTTTTCGTAATTTACAAACACGTTTTTATTGACGTTGGCTATGCTAAAATATTTACTCCTCAAAAATCACCCCGATATAATCGAAAGCTTTTTTAATTTTAAGGTTTCAATTGGATAACTGAGTTTACATATTTCATCCAATTAACTAGTTTTCAGTTCATCATCTAATGAACGTATGTTTTACATGGTTTATGAATTTTGTTTAATCAACCGGTTTAATTAACCGAGTTTTAACTTAGTTACGGGTTCGAGGGTTATGTTTACAAATAAATATTATATACACACGTAAGTTGAAGTAATTTAATATTTTATTGAATCAATTTCTCCAACACAATCAAATTGAGTTAAATTACTTTGTAATTACTGAAACATTTATAAATTGATTCAAAAATTTATCCTTACAAAGGAATGTCGGACGGTTTCTAATGCAAACATAACTAATAATATATTAAAAATAACCAGAAGCAGATAATATTAACATATCTGAAAAATTGATATAAAAAGGTGATCATCCTGAGAGACCAACCGTTTTCACCAAGCTATGCCATCAGGAGTATATTACATAGTATGAAATAAATTTTTGGATTTTATAAAATAGTACTGATATGAATAACATTCCGTTCACGCTAGTGATCCAATGTGATCTCCAGTTAAGATAAAATTGCAAACAAAAAGTAATTAAATTTATGCAAATTGAGTTTAAATAAACACTGATAAAATAAATAAGGCATATCTACCATAAAACATGTAAATAGTATAGCCGTATTTTCTATGAAGGAAAAAAAATTAACAGAACAATTTATAAGAAATAGCCAGTAAGCAATTTTATTCTGAGAAGAATGGGGTTAATTTTATTAATTTTGCAAAATTAGTTAAATATCCTATGCAATAGGCATTGTTTTCTTATTATTATCTTACTATTTTACAAAACGCTAATCCTACTTTTAATATTTTATTTTGTTAAATTAGAGTATTTTGTTTACTTTTATTATTTTTTAATTATTTAGTACTAATAATAATTGGAGTTTTAAAATAAAACAATTAATTGCTTTCACAAAACAGTGAATGCCATAAAGTCAGGGATTTCAATGTTTGAAGAAAATAGTTATTTACGTAACAGGCTGGAAAAAATCTCTTTATTTCTAAGTTCCAAGATGTCCTTTACTTCCTAATATGTTCTGCAAAATATAAATCGGATAAAGAGGAAGATGACTAGTCATGTAATTTCTTCTTCTTCTTCCACTTTAGGCTAGGACAGTTCCTGTTTGCCTTGACTTCTGGCTATCTTCTATAGAAGAGCAGCCGAAGTCACTATTACTGTGAGCATATTATTTGTTTTACATCTGAGGTAGCTTGCTAGGCTCGTCTCAGATGTAATTTAAATCTAATATATTATAATTTATTATATTTATAAAATATAAAAAATAAATCAGTGGAATGCACTCGACAGTTCGCTTACCAATACCCTCGCTTTGCAACCTTCATTATAAGTGTTTAATAGCTAGTGCACTTTGATAGATTAATAACAAATTAATTTTTAAATTTTATTATTATATTTAGAGCACCGCGTCAATACAAGTCCACAAGAGCACAAATGATAAAAAAAGAATTATATTTATCATAGCAAAAAATTTAACTTATCAAAAAGCAATGAAAACATATTGAAAAATTTAAACTCATAATATTTTAATGAATTTACGCTTGAAGGGTTAAATAAACGCAACGCCTTTCATAAATTATGTACATATCACACGATATTAAATAATTATTAACAAAAAAAATATTACCTATCTACTCGAAATGTTTTTCCTTTTGCTTTTAAATTTTAATATTGTTGTTCATTTTTATTTAATAATTTATTTTTTTATCTTACGTTAATTTCAATTAATTTGGAATATAAATTAAATTAATGCAAATATTTGGGTATATAAATCAACTTGAAAATATGTACTAAGAGCTTTGCCAATGTAAACAAAATTTACCAAGCCATAAATATATATCAACCTTAAAATTCAAACTAATTTTAAATGACATTGACCAATAAAATAATATTGAAAGAATAGCAAATTTCTCTTCTTTTTACCTTTAAACTAAGTTGGTGTATCCAAATAGATTGCCAAATTAAAACAACAATGCTAATAAAAAATATGCAGTTAAAATTTATATATCAGTGTGGTTTAGTATTTATTCTAAGATAAACTTCAAAGTCGGAATCAAAATATTATGATGCAATTGTTTTATGTTTTTACATGTAGCGGTTAATATCCTCATTCTGATGAAAGTTAATGTAATGAATTTTTAAATAAATGTAATAGATTAGATTAGATATGACTTCAGATTACAGTAGAAGTGTGCCAATGTGATAATGTAATAATTACGGATTCTCACTTTCGTCTGCCAATGTACATAATATGTTAATATGTACGTGTAAGTTTCAAAGATGTAAAAATTGGAGACACATTTAGCCAATTAGATAGATCTGTAAATTAGGTTCTCCTTCATCATCATTTTCAGACTTTTCGGTCTTCTGAAGGACAATCAGCCCCTTTTTTTGTAAGAAAAGTTTTAGAATTTAGAATTTAGCTTTTATCCAATTAATCATAGAAAAGAAAGTCTGATATAAAAAATATAAAATCATTCCCAGTTTCGTCAAAAAGCTAAGGTCCTTACTACAAATCTTCACTGCAACTGTATTACCAAGACCGAAGAAAAATCATTAGAGTTTGAATCGTTGATATCATCAACTGCATCCATATTATTAAATAATCCATTATTTACTGCAAAAATAAACAACAAAATATAACCAGACAAAATATATCACTAATGTTAATTTACTACAATTTACATATTATTTCATAAACTACCAATCGTAAATTTCATAAAAGTAAAGATTTTTCTTGCATGAAATCTATCAGTGCCTATAATTGAAAAGTGAAAATTGAGAAAGGGAACTTAATTACCTCATTTTCCCCCTTGGAGAGATCTTGCAAAGAGCATTTTCTTAGAAAGCTTTAATATAGATCCCCAAATTTAAACTAATTTATTTACGAAATTAAGTATAATAATACATTATTTCATTGTTAGCATTAATATCTTCCCATATCTAGGATATATCAAATGATCATTTGAAAAGATTTGTGCAATTTTAATTTAATTAACTAATATTTAATCATCAAATCATTATAAAAAGAGGTGAGCCCCTTTAAGTACAAGAAAAAATACCAACATTTGACTTATTACTTTTATTATCTAATTTAAAAAATAACTTTATGATTTCATAAAATCAACTTACAATACTTAAACTTGAAAAAACGTCTTCGGGGTCACTTTTGAAAGTTATTATTTTAGGTGCACTTCCCGATATGTTTGGAAAAGTAATATCATTGGGCGATTGTATTATTTCAAGTATCTCCTTCTGTAATAAAAGAACTGAATTTTCTACAGTCTTTATTAGAATGTGCTGCATCGGCTTGAAGAACTAATTCTGCAGTGAATCTACAGATATCTAAAGATATCTGGATCTAACATTCGACTATCAAATGTTTGCAAAACTCATGACACTTATCACATCTTGAAATTTTAAGCAAATTAAAATACATATATTTTTGATAAAATCAAAACTAACCGTTCGCTTGCAACTTGAAGTTGCAGGCACCAAACTAATTGGATCTGAGTTCTACATCGTTCTTCCTACGGGCCACATACCATGATACAACATGGACATGGCTCTATTTTCGTGAGATATTGGTTAACTACTAACTAACATCTGAGCACTAAGAACTCCGTGATAATTGAGAGTACAATCATCGTGCTAAAACGAGGCAAATTAATGCAACGTTTAATTCATTCAATTATATATTCTTACATTGAAGTCTATCATTTCAATATCGATGAGAGCGATGAAGCGAGATAGAGCATGTAACAAATATTGTTACGTTTTGAAAAAAGAATCACAATAACCATATCAATATTTTAGAAAACCCAAAAAATGCACTAAACACTTTTCAGAACTAAAATGTTTAAAAGTTAGCACATGTAAAATACACTGTAAGTATTCGCAAACATTTTCACCATACTATGGCATCATCAGGCGATGAACTAATTCATTCTCTCAAGTTTTGCTGGAACCAAGCAACGACTATAGATACGGGAATTAGCCTTTTTTGTTATTCTTGTTGGTTCTTGTATTTTTTGTATTAGTCCATTTTGATATATTATACTAAAGTATTTTTTACCATAAAAGTTACTTTAAATTAAGTCGAAGTTAAAATCACAATTTATTATTATAAAGTTTCTTTTAAATTAAAATTATAAACACAGGGTGTGCTACAATGCACTTTCCGAAGGGGTCGAAATGACATATCATAAGGACTTGTACAGGTGAGCATTGAGGATTGAACCTCACTCATAGCCTTAAGGTTATTATGGCGTAGCTTCTTCTAGCTACCGGGAATTGTAATAATTCTATCTTACCTAGGTTTTCTTCTAGTCTCCTATAGATCCCTTTATGTATTATCTTCAAGAAAACCTTGAGTGAATGACTCTTAAGTGCAATAGTCCTGTATTCCAAATATTCTTTAGGTCGTGCTTCCTTAGGTATCAATATAAAAGTTGAACGTAGCCACTGTTGTGGTATTAAGCCTGTACAGGCAAGACAAGTTCCAGTACACCAAGCTAATTAGACATAACTCGTTGTCCCCTAAGATTTATGGACTCAGAAAAACTCACAAAGATAAATTACAACTAAGACCCGTAGTGAGTTGCATAAAGTCACCATCATATAACATAGCAAGATTTTTAAGTAAAATTCTAACGGAAGTACTTACAACATCACAATATAACATAAAGGGTTCAAAGGAGCTAGCAGAATTAATTAATGGGAAAAATATTTCAAGTAACTACACCCTTATATCGTTAGATGTTGTTGCACTGTTTCCGAGTATCCCCATGGAGTTGGTATTGCAAGCTGTCAAAAGCAGATGGAAGTTCATTACTTGCTACAGCAATTTGAGCCTTGAAGAAATGTTGCAATTGATTGAGTTATGTTTCACTACCAATTATTTTAAATTCGATGATCAATTCTACGCGCAAAAAGATGGTTTAGCAATGGGTAACCCAGCCAGTCCTGCTCTGGCTGGTCTTGTGATGGATTGCTTGATTAGCAAAGTGTTAAAAACGTTAAAAACTTTGAATGTACACATCCTATACTTTTATTTATACGTTGACGACATTTTTTGTGCTGTCCCAAATGACACTGAGGATATTGTTTTACAAGCTTTTAATAATTATGATAGTAGAATTAAATTTACTTTAGAAAAAGAAAATAAGGGAGAAATACCATTTTTAGATATGAAGGTAGGAAGAAGTAACGATGAGATAGTTACTAATTGGTACGTAAAACCTTACGCCTCCCAAAGATTGGTTAGTTATAAATCCTACCACCATTTAAAACATAAGATTGCTCTAGTGGTGGGACTTATTAAGAGAGTCAAGGCGATTAGCCATCCAACTTTCTACAAACAAAACATGAATAAGGTCAAGGCACTCTTAAAAAACAACGATTATCCTGTGTGGTTTGTAGACAAACTAATAAAAAAATGCGAGCAGGAAAGAGAAAAACTGGAGCAAATGGAATGGGTGGAAAGTGAACCACACAATGTTAAATATTTTAAGTTCCCGTACATAAGGGAGTTAACAGAAAAACTTACCATGGTGCTAAAACCCTTCTGTACTCTCGCACCATACAATCTAAAAGACCACAGGGGATTGTCAGCTTAAAGACCCTATAGACATAAACAAAAGATCCGAGGTTGTTTATGAAATTCAATGTGATGGTTGTTCAGGCACATATATCGGGCAAACCAAACAGTGGCTTGAAAATAGATTGAAACAACATGAAAACGATTGTAAGAGGAGTGACAAGAAGGAGGTAAACCCAGAAGCTACAAGTAAAGAAGTTGAAAGTGGAGGAAGAGATAATGGATGGGGCACCACAGCATTAGTGCAACACCACACTGATACAGGACATAGTTTTAATTTCAATAATTGCAAAATCCTGGATTGCGAAGCCAACGCCCTAAAAAGGAACATCAGTGAAATGTTTTTTATTAAGAAAAACAAACAATGCATAAATTACAGAGAGGATACACAAAGATGAAGTATTTTTTATGGAAACCTCATTAACACCAAGTAATTTATTTTTTGCGCGTATGGAACTTTCCTATCCGTTGGTCTTAAGTGTTCCCATTCAATTACACCGGGTGATCGTTCCGCATTTTTGTGATTAGATATATGCGTATGTCTGTTTATCTCAGTTTTATATATTGAATTTGAAGAAATTTTATATTTTGACTGGTTTAATTTTATAGTTGTTGTAATTTATTAGAAATTTTTTAACTGATAGGCATCTGTCGGCGTGTTTGATGATTAGTAGTTTGATTTTTTCGTTTTTTGTGATGATTTTCATATTTATGGTTTTAACCTAATACTGAAGGTGAGATTCGATTTTTAATTGTAATTTTGTAATTCTGAATATTGTATCATTTCTAGTCCTGATGAAGAGTAGAATATAACTCGAAACGTCGACAAAAAGTTTAAGGGTTTTATTTCATTCTGACCATTAGTCCAAATTCCCGATAAGTGATTTTAGTTATAACTTATGAACGAGAAAATAATGGATAATTGTATTATACATATCTGGAAGGTTGTCCAGCAGATTTTCATCGAATAGTTTTAATATTTTGTGATATAACTTAAAAATACTATATGTGGTGTGAAACGTGCCTTAAGTATGTTGCATTTTATTATTGATATCCGGAGTCAATGTAATGTAATTTGCTTGATAAGCGTCGCGTCACATATTTCATTGCAGACGACCTGTTTAGTGACAATGACCATTTGCTGCTGATCACAGTATATTGGCCGGGGTCAATAAATAGCAAGTATAATCTTATTTGTCTAGTTTTTTAGTTTAGTCTTAGTTTTATTGGCAAATGGTTAATACCACATAAAGATTGCCACTTGTTATAATGCAACTATGTAAATCGAACCAGTTAAAATAAACTGAACTATTCCAAACCTAAAGCGTTTCAATGCAACTACGAACCCGGATGACCTAATTATCAAAAAGGGACAAAAAGCAGAATACTTCAATTTCTTCAGGGATCTGATCGGGTGCAATGGCTTTTCTGGGCTTCATACTATTTAAGGCGTACCCTAATTCGTGTTTCATTATTCTGGGCTCATCGTCTTTAACTTCCCATAGTTCCTGGGATATACAGTGGCGGTCACATGAAAAGCGCATGGTGAATTTCCAAAGAATATCGTGCCGTACAGGTATAAATTTTAGGGGTAGGGATTTTTTTCAAAATCAGTTGTAAATTTTAAGTACTTCAGTTGTTACCTAGTGCCCTTAGAGTGTGCAATTTATTTAAAAGTAACCATAATCGTGCCAAAATGCCAAGAACAGGAAATTTAACAGAATTGGACAAGCACACCATTTTAGTTCTACGTGACGAAAACAAATCCCAGAATTACATTAGCAAAAAGGTGGGTTGCCACAGACGAACGGTAAGTCGGTTTTTAAAAAAATTTGACGAAAGTGGCAGTAGCAGGCCGCTACCAAAGGGAAGACCGCCAAGAAAGACGACAAAGGCCGTTGATCGAGTTCTTCGTCGAATGGCGCTCAAAGACCGTTTCAAATCTCGTCAACAGTTAAAGGCTGAATTAAAGAAAGAAACGGGAATTCAAATAAGTGTCGAGACCATTGGTAGGAGGCTCTGTGAATTCGGATTAAATGCATATGAGGCCGTTAAGAAGCCGATGTTGACGAAAGTCATGATGAAAAAGCGGTTGAAATTCGCAAAAAAGTATGCCAATTGGTCCGAAGAAGATTGGAGTCGAGTGATTTTCTCCGATGAATCTAAATTTTTGTTATACGGTTCGGATGGAAAGCGATACGTGCGGCGATTTAAGAATGAAAGATTGTCACAACAATGCACGATAAAAACAACCAACAATAAAATGGGATTAATGGTGTGGGGTTGTTTCTCCCAACGTGGATTAGGTTACCTGAACATCATAACAGGTACCGTGAATGCTAATGCCTATATCGAAATATTAGAAGAAAGTTTAATGCCATCGGTATCAGAATTATTTGCTGAAAATGAGGATTGGTATTTTCAGCAAGATAATGCACCATGTCACACGGCCAAGAAGGTATGCAATATTTTTATAAATAATTTTTTTTTTTGAAAATCATTAATCATATCACATTCCTTATACATTTTTAAAATAAATTAATGAGAAATATAAAATAATTCGCCTCTATTTTGTGTTTCAGGTAACAGAATATTTTTTGAATAATGGGATTTATATTATTGATTGGCCGGGAAACAGCCCTGACCTTAACCCCATTGAAAATTTATGGGCAATTATGAAGAGGCACGTGGTCGCAACATCACCTAAAAGTATCCCAGAGCTTAAACAAGCTTTACAATTTGTATGGGACAACAATTTAAGTGAGCAATACCTGAAGAGCTTAACAGACTCGATGCCACGCCGGTTACAGGCAGTCATAAAGGCCAATGGTGGTTATACCAAATATTAAAAATAAAAATACTTTAAAAACACATAATGTACATTAATTTTTATTTTAATAACATTTTTACTGCTTAATTATGTATAAATTTTAATTATCATTGAGCTATAATCATTATTCAAAAATCGCGAATTTCTTTTCTTAATAAAATTTTTTGATTTTTTTCATATTTAAAACTGAAAGCCATCACTTGTCTACACGAAATTAACACTAAATTACCTATAGCTTTCATCTACTTCTGAAAAAAATTTTTACTCCTAATAACAAGACCTAATAGATCGGAAATTTGTTGGAAATTAACCATGCGCTTTTCATATGACCGCCACTGTAGTTTCTGGATATATGGAAACTTCTTATATGGCTAATACAATGTGACCAACAAAAGAATCTAAACCTTGAGTTTTGACCATGCAATTGTCAATTCCAGCTAAATTCAACATACGCTTGGCGTAATAACTTTTAGTTGACATTTCTGTACTGCTGCACTGCATCTAAAAAAAAAACTGGTAAAGGAACAGTATACAATGTTTCATTACCTATTCTGTACGATAAACGTTTAATCGGATCTATATTAGAAATTGCTCTTTCAATTGATCCTTGAACTGAATTACAACGAGCGGAATCGTACTTTGTTACGTTATTTTGGCGAATTTCTTTAATTGATTTACCATGTTGATTTTTGACTATGTATCTTAAAGAGGTAGTGGGATTCAACTCTCTGATTTTTTCCACTAAATTTAATCCTACTAGAAAATTTTCAAATTGCTGGCAGGCAAAAGTTAAATGTTGAAATTAACTTCAATTGTTACAGATTTGGTTTGCATATGAAATTCCGAGTTTTACAGATTGTAACAATTAATTTTTCAAAAGATTTAATGGATAAGGTATATTCTTGCTAAATAAAATTTATTTAATATTTAAATATGTATAATATCAGTGGCGGAACTACCGGGGTGCGGTGGGTGCGAAAAATTTTGTTTTAAAAAAATTTAAAATAATATAAAAAATAATGTTAAAAAATAATAATAAAATGTAAATAAAGCCGGTTTTACAATAGTCGGATAAACCTGGTATAAAGTTAGACTTAGTATTACCATTATTACCAATAATAATTCAGGGTTCTCGCTAAATTTTCCAAATCAAATCCTGATATTTCCAAGTTTTCCCAGACAAATAAAAAATTTTCCACGACATTTCGATAAATCAGAAAACAAGTAAGTAGGTAAAATAATCTTAATTTTAAAATTAAATTAAAACCAATAATTTTTTAAAATTTTAAATAAACAAAAGTAATTTTTAAATAAAATAAATTCAATTTAAAAAAAAAATTAATTAAATTGTTTATCTTAAATTACCTGACTTTTCCAGATTTTCCAAATAAGTGGCACCCTGCAACCTTGTAATTGTTATACCAGGAATAACGCTATACTAAGTTTATCCGATTATTCTAAATTTGGCCTTTAATCGAGTTTTGTTATTGGTTTATCTTAAAATTATGGTTATATTTTATATGAGTTATTTATTATTTTCTTTCATTTTTGTCTTTTTTAAAAACAGGGCCCCCGTTAACAACTTTGCACACGGGTCCCTTACCTGCTTGTTACGCCACTGTATAATATACAAAACAAATAATACAGAAAACTGAAACTTTTAATGGCTGATTAATTTTTCAGGGTGCAGAGTTTAAATCAATTTTTAACGTGGTTTGGTTTATGTCTAGCAATATTTATTTCTACGTAGAAAATGTTAAGTAAAAATAGCGAAATTATTCTGAAAATACGAGTATTATATTGAGCGTACGAATATATCAAAATCAAAACTATCAAAATTAACACTAAACAACAGGATTACATGTATCAATTCTCAACAAAGCCTTACGAAAACCTTATTGTTTTAATAAGAAACGAACAAACCTTCTTTTTCTAAATTTTAAAATGAAAAATGAATAGTAACACAAAGTTGCATTTGATATTTTTGTTATACGATAGTATAACTGTGAGTGATAGTGAGACTATTAGTTTAGTAGTAAGGGCGATCAACTGTTAACATCAAATATACCCAAAGAAAGTCTAACTTTTCTATAACCTTTTTCGTATTTAGGAGAGCATGCAAAACTATTATATTATAAACAATTGGTTTAATGATTGTTCATAATTAGCGATAAAACAGCGTCACTTTCTGAGTGTATTATTTCTTTCCAAAATTTTTACCGTTTAATGTACGATATTTATCCTACTAATGTTGATTGCGACCAAACAATGCTTTATTAACTGAATAGCAACATCGGCCTTCTATCCATTATCCGTTAAAAATTAAAATGGCAATAAAAATCACCCATTACCATGCCCACCTTCTAAATCGTTTTAGTACGAAAGCAAACGTTTTTGGAAAGTTTAATGTAATCCAGAAAAGTGTTTTGGATTCAATGAACTAAACGCAAAATGTGAAGCAAGCAATATCTATTTAATTTGGGTCCAATATTTGATGAAATGACGGCAAACAATTTGATAAAGTGGTGTTATATCATGAAATGCATTTTATAGTGTCAGTAATATGTGACTGGAATTATTTGGAATTCCAATGGATTACCACTAATAGAATACTTGGAAACGCTTCAAACTAGCAACGTAATTTGTTGTGTGATGTATTTGAATCAAAGCAGCATTTAAAGCTCAGGTAAGGTTTGTCGCTTTGCATATAAATATTGACTAGCGAATTTGAATTCTAATTAATTATAGAATAAATCAGTATTTTAAACACGATTCAAAATAACTTTTCTATTATCTATTCCACTGAATCCATTGTAAGATTTTCAGCTCATTTGCTTTATTTTTCACATAGCGACATTTATGTGTTTTCGCATTTATTTTTAAATCCATTTCTTAACTTATAGCATTCAAATCATTTAACATGCTCTAAAGTTTATCATTTGTCTAAAGTAACTTCGTTGTCTGCATATAAAAGTGTTTTTCTCCCTTTGGTATTTTTTGTTATAAATTTTTTTAAAAGAATTTCGAATTGAAAATGTAAACTTTTTCTCGTATATCTGGAAAGAAATATACCACTGCTGAAACATTATGTTCCATTTAAAATAAATAAGTAAATAATTGAAAAAATGGATTATTAACTACTGTAACAATAAAATGAATGTCATAAAATACATTGTACGAAAGCTGTCAATATTTACAAATTTTAACATGACTGAGCTCTTTAATTTGCTACGATGTAAATGTAAATAAATTTAATTTAATTATAATAACCAGGTGATTTTTTATTTTGTGAAGTTTTCAGTGCAATTTTGAAAAATGTCAACGGCTCTGTTCTCCTTTTGAAAAAAAATTATTTTTATACTTATTTAGTACCTATATAATATTTTTATTCCGAGTACCTATATCTTCTGACAAAAGAATTGAAGCCGATTGAAATATTTAAATTGTGATGGTCTGTTATCGTTCAAGATAATTTCAAATGATTTTGGTATGTACAGCACTTCATTTGTATTAATATAAAAAATCTTTTAAAAAGATATCAAGATTTATTAAAGTATTTAATAAAAACTTGACAAATTATTCTACTTATACAAGATCAGTTTATACCTATATAATACGGAATAAGGTATATTTTTTCTAAATTAACAAATAAATACGCTTTTTTCTTTATTATTTTTAAAATGTCTAATAGCGATAACTCACAATAAGTTCTAATCTTCCGTTTCTGTTATCTTGCTAAATTTATTAAAAGGTTTGATTTGACTATACCAAAGTGATAGAGAACTCAATAAAAAGTTATTTAGAATTTTATTATAAAACTCAAATTAGGCTGAAGGCGTAAATATATGAAGTAATAAGCTTTGTAACGAGTTTATAAATCAATTGAACACAGTAACGTATCAACAATTAATTTTAAATTACGAACAAATTTTGTGGAATATTAACGTTTAAAATTTTCAACGCGGAAAATATTAAATTGTTAATCAATGCTACACAATGACAACAATAGTAACTCCAACAATAATATTTTATTTTCATATGCTTTCAACTCGAGGGTCGCTACCAAATATTTAAATAAAATTCAATATCATACAAGTCGATTTATCATCCTGTACTTACCTTGAACGATAGCTGAAACTGTTAAAAGTTTAATTCCCATCTTGGCAAAAGATCCTCCATCTCCATATTTATAACTATGTGTAGTTTATTCATCTAGCTATCAATATAAAAAGGCATTGATTGTTATCGCCAAATGTGGTTGGAAATTTATTTTAAATAACCGAATAATAAAACGACTTCTATTTTAAACTATATTTAATTCAACATTTTCTATAAATTCTTTCTTAGTGTCGTTACGTTGGGATTTACCAACTGGTGGTAATCTGAAATTGAAAATTTAAAACTTTTCCATTGAATAATGTTAGTTAATGTGGTATTCAGTTCCTTATAATACATAAACAGTTTTAGTGCACAATGCTAAAGGTAAGTGATTATTTTCAAGTAGTTATACTCGTATTACAAAATGTAGTTAATTATCAAAACTAATTGAATTCATGTTGTCGACCGCATCTACTTTACTACTGTCTATCATTTTAATTGACATAAACACTTTATTAATATTTGATGTTTTTCGTATTAAAAGGTTTTATCGATTTTGTCTGAATGCATGTTATGTAAAAATATTTTAGATGTATAGAAATCATCGGACGGAAACCACCACTTCCGATTGGTCGATTTTTAATCTCATCCTTTCTATTGCAATCCAAGTCTTTTATTTACATCAGTACCTAACGATTATATTATTGCAAAATTGGAGGTAGAGGCGGAAAAACTGTCTAACAAAATTTAAAAAGTAATGCTGTAAACAATCGCACACAAACCTCTAACTTTTGAAGAAAATTGGGTTTTACGATAATAATAATCAATACTTTCTTAGTATAGGATTTCCTTGTCATGTTTTGGGTTAATATTTTTTAAACATTAAAATTTAGTATTTGTGGTTATATTTTTAAATTATTAAAACATTTTTTTTTATTTGCTTGAGATATTTTATTCATGATGTAGTGAAAATCGGTAGCCCGATTCTACATTGTATTCATTTGAGTGCATTGTTTTGTGGGTTATTTTACTAAGATGCTGATGCAAGTAATTTAATAAAATTTCAAAGAAAAAGAAGGTTTATAATTTTTGTAAAATCCAATCAAATTTTCTCAATTTTTCAAAAAGCGAACCACGAAATTTTTCAGTTTAATGAAAAAAACGAAATGTACTTGAAACACATCATCCAAACACGAAATTATCGTTATATTGTAAATTTATATAATTCTGTTATAGATACAGATTACTCAATGTTATTTGTAAATATAAATGTTCCTTAATAATATTTGACTTTCTGGTATATTCAATGATTTTTTACAAATATTAACAGTAAAGTGTCATTTTCATCCCATTAAGGCTATGTAAATTAGTACAACATAATTAAAAAAAGTTTAAAGTACATTGAAACTGATGCGTGGGTTCCGAATGATAATCAAGTTCCTTATGAAGCTTAATATCATTGAGATAAAAAATTCCTCCTCCCTTGTTGGGGATCCAGAATTTTACTATCTACACGCTGGGAATAAATCAACCAGCTTTTATTTACTGTAGAGGCCCGCTGATGTTATCTAGCTGAAGATGATGCGGAAGCTAGGGTCATAAGTTCCAAAAAAAGGTGACAGATAAACAAAAAAATGATCTCTGCAAGAAGTTTGCTGTCGACAAATCGACAGCCACAACCGGTGAAAGAAAATCGTAGCTACTTGCCTTAGTATTATCCTATTGGAGAAACATAAAAAAGACAAGTAGTTCACACCAAAAGTAAATTAATTTAATTAATTTAAAATTAAATATTTTACTTAGATTAAAATTTAACGTTGTGGAAAATTTGCGAGCTAAGATAAAATATTATCGATGGATAAGCTCGTCAATGCAAATTAAAATTTGCCGTATTAAAATTAAATTTATGAAAAGATCGGAAACGAAAACAACTTTATAAGCACCAAAAAATCGAACTACCAAAAAGTATCAAAAAAACATGCAAATTTGTCCACTATGAAGGTGTCTCCCTACAAGTTTTACAGAAAAAGCAAAACTTACCAAATCTTTTGACAAGACCAACACCGTGAACACACTCACTTATCCAACCCACATTCAAAAAGTCCGTCTTGCGTTCAAAACGCAAACTCAACAAACCCCAAATCAGATTCTAGGCAGGGACGTACTTAGAAAATAAAACAAATTACTAAAATTTGTTACACGGCCCCCCCCTAAGATGTCTGACCCGGGTCAAGACGGTAACTCAACTAGATGGAAGCTTATTACAACGTTTCGACTGACCAAGGTGTGTGAGTACGTCGTTCAAACAGCTACCTCCACTACTGAAGAAATAAAACATAAAATAAACTTATTTGAATAAGTCAAAAAAATCATGATACTCAATCAGACTACCGTAGAATAAAATAACCCAAAAAAATAAACAAAAGGTGAGAATTCACTAGAACTACAAATATTGTAAATCTACATCCGCCTAAGCGTGAATCTCGAAGTGACTGAGTGCGTAACACTTCTACTAGCCAACAAAAAAACTGCGACTTAAAAGGCGTTTCTAACCAATAGCGTCGACTTTGCAAAATTTGAATACAGCACCGCATCGGACCTGTATTCTACTAACAAAAATTCAAAACAACACTATGGTAATTGCATGCTAATCACCATTAGTGCTTGGAAAGAGATGGACCACATAGGACCCACTTCACACGGCTCGCAAGGGTATCTAAATTAAATACACACCCCCAGCAGCACCAAAAAAATGTTTCGGACCAAGGCAATCAGCGTCCTTGGGACATAGAAACTAAAGCAATAAAAAAATAAAAAAATCTAACAAATTCGACTCTTAAAGAGTCAACAGATCTTATCTACAGCAGTATTGGTAACTATTTAGTACTTGAGATGTAATCTCCGATGGTGCAATTAATAGCCAAGATGGTCCGCTATTAATTGAAACAAAAAATTTACCGACCGTATCTTGATGTTAAACGATCAAAATAGTGACAACAATAACAACCCATCCTCCACCCTTTGTATTAATAACTGATCTAAGATGTACATTGACCAAATTGTTACAACATAACCCATCCTCCACCCTTTGTATTAACCACTAACCATGGTTATGCTCATCCTTCACGTCCGTCTCGCCTAAATCATCCCGAGGATGCTGTTTTAAATCTTTGACGTGGAAAATCCCAACATCTTTACCCCGCTCATTAACTAATCGGTATGTTAAAGGACCTGTGACTTCGCGAACTCTACATTTGATGTACTTAGGAGCTAACTTACTACTAAAATTATCCACTGCTTTGGATAAAGCAAAATTCCTACGCCAAACTATGTCTCCCACCTTAAAGCGTACGGTGCGCTTCCTAAAATTATAATGCGAAGCATTACGCTGGTAAGCGGCATTTAAGCGTTTAGTAACATCAAAATAGAGCTCGTTTAACTTATTCATATCCTGAGCAAGCTTCTCACGGTTAGCAATGGACAAGTCCTCCTCTCCTAAATCTCGGACGCGACCATAATAATCTCCCCTTGCGGGTACTGTACGACCTAAATTCAAAAAGGATGGAGTAAAGCCCGTCACCTCGTGAGTGGCTGAGCGCAAAGCATGAGCTATCTGATGGATTTGTTCGTCCCAAGTTCGATGATTTTTTCCCACATACGATCTTATGGCCGTCCCCAACACGCGATTGTATCTTTCAACAAAATTGACCTGTGGATGGTAAGAGGCATTATACCATAAATGATTTACACTATAATCACCCATCAGCTTCTTAAACTCCTTACTGATAAACTGTGGACCGTTGTCCACCATACAAATCTGTGGTACCCCAAATATCAGGAAGACCTGATTCTCTAAAAACTCACAGACTTTCTTCGACGTAGCCTTACGCATAGGGTGTACCAATAGGAATTTAGAAAACCAATCGCATACCACCAGCAACATGGTATTCCCTTTTGTTGACCTAGGAAATGGTCCCATTAGATCTACCGAGATACACTGAAAGGGAAAACGTACCGTCAAACGGGGTGGGTTCGGACATGCGAGGTGAGTCGGGACAAACGTGTTTGGATTTAAATTTAGCGCTCTTATGCCAATAAATGACGGTAAATTTTAATTTCTAGTTTCAAAACCGACTCACCGATGTCGCCTACAGTGAATGTTTGTATTGCATCTGTGCTTGTCACACATGTTCGTCAGTAATTTAAATTTAATTATTTTTTTAAAAATTACCTGTTTTTTATTAATGAGATAGTTCCTGTTAGACCAAAAGGACTACTTTTTTTTTTAAAGTATGTATATTTTTTTTCTTACTCAGTGATATTTGTACTTTGAGGTTATGGTTCTGTTCGTCCAATGTAATGTACTGCTTTTTTGTATGAGCCCATTTTATTTTTCCAGTACATTTTCGGGGTGAGTTCGGACAATGCCTAGAATCTACAAGACCCCACTGGGAGTTAAGAAAAGAAGCAATTATAGTAAAAATATATTTATAGAAGCATTGCAACATGTGCGAAATAAACGAATGACCTTGAGAGAAGCCCAAGATGTCTACGGAATCCCAAAATCTACTTTGCAAAATCATGTTAAAAAAAGTTTTAAAACTTCAGGGGGGCAATGTGTCCTTTCTGCACTAGAAGAACAAATGTTTGTCGATATTATTATTGTTGCATCTGAATGGGGCTACCCCTTTGAAAAAATCGATATAAGACTTCTAGTAAAAGGTTATCTAGACAGCCTTGGCCGCAGAGAACCACGATTTAAAAATAACTTTCCTGGTGAAGACTGGTGCCTTAGGTTTATGAAATACCACAGGGCTAAGTTAACTGTTCGCCTAAGTGAAAACATCAAACGTTCTAGAGCAGCTGTCTCCAGGGACATATTAACCTATTAACATATATATTACCTATTCTTGTCGTTATTATTTTATAATTTGTTTTGAAGTTATTTTTATTTTATTATTTTTATGTTTAATCTATAAAAAATTCCAAATAAATAAAGTTTCTTACGTGATATTTTTTTTAAAACATTAAATATGTCCCGACTCATCCCACACATGGGAAATACAAGCCAAACTGTGCATTTTAAAGCGTTGTCCCAACTCACCCCAAACACTGGGGTGAGTCGGGACGGCAAACAAAAAATGTTTTCTCTTAATTTGGATAATTTTTTGCTAAAATATTTAGTCCAAGTTATAGCTTAGGCTTTGATTGCAACATGGTTAAATACTTGGACCTCTAAATGTGACAGAAAAGATACAGTCATTCAAAATATATCAAAACCTGTCCAGTCTCACCCCGTTTGACGGTACCTTCTTTTCGCTGCTCATCAACCCGTACCGTCCCCCTTGTGAAGCTTTAGAAGCTAAACATACCTGACACCGACGCACATATCTACCCACATCCGCACGCATTTTTGGCCAATAGTATAATTCAAGGATCTTATTAAATGTTTTGGAAGTACCCAAGTGAGCCGAGGTGGGATCATCATGACACAAATTCATAATCTCGTTACGTCGAGATCTCGGAATCACTTGCTTCCATTCAATTAAATTAGATAGAACATCATGCTTGTTGGTAATGAGTTTAAAAAGATTACCCTGTTCAATTCGCCAATCTGGAAATTGCGTCGGATTCTGACTAACTTTAGCCAACATGCGCCGATACCAAGCATCAAAATCATCCTCTGATAACTCCAAAGATGATACCTCTAAGGGAGAGCGAGACAAGGCGTCTGGAACAACGTTTAAACTACCCTTTCTATGAACGATGTTAAAATTATGTTGTGAAAGACGAACACTCCACCGAGCCAAACGACCTGTCGGATCTTTCATAGACATGAGCCACAACAGCGAGTAGTGATCTGTGACTACTGTAAAGTCAGTACCCTCCACATAGGGTCTGAACTTTTCAATTCCAAAAATCACCGACAAACACTCGCGTTCGGTCACCGAATAATTGCGCTCTGCTTTATTAAGTGTCCGCGATGCGTAAGCTATCACATGTTCATTATCGCCTTCGCCCTGTGTTAATACGCACCCCAATCCATAATTGGATGCGTCGCAATGAATGAAAAATCGTTGATCAAAGTCCGGAGCTACTAGGATGGGAGCGGAGACCAAAAGTTCTTTTAACTTTAAGAAAGACGCTTCGGCTTCAGGAATCCATGAAATGGACTGGCGCTTAACCCTACCCTTAATCAGCCCGGTAATCGGCGCTGTAAGGGTTGCAAAATCTGGTACAAAGCGTCGGTACCAACTAACCATGCCGATAAAACGTCTAACCCCAGTGACGGTAGTAGGTCGTTGCAATTTAGTAATTGCCTCCACCTTAGCAGGATCTGTGTGCAATCCGGCTTTGTCAACTACATGCCCTAAAAATGTTAATGACGGACGGCAAAATTGACACTTTTCCAAATTAATTGTTAGGTTGGCCTCCTTCAAGCGAGAATATACCTGGTCGAGAATTCTGAGATGCTCTTCGAAGGTACGCGTTACAATGATAAAATCATCTACATAAATAAATAATTGCTCCCCCAACAAGGGACCGAACAAAAATTCCAATAAACGCTGTAACGTACCAGGCGCATTAGAAATGCCAAAGGGCATCACAAGAAACTCAAATAAACCCCTCCCAGGTACAATGAAGGCGGTTTTCTCACAAGACTCGGGAGACAAGGGAACTTGGTAAAAAGCTTTTCGCAAGTCTATGGATGTTATGTACCTTGCATCCCTGAGCCTCATCAAAATATCCTCCAACCGAGGTATCGGAAAAGCGTCCTTTTTTGTAACTTGGTTCAGCTTACGTCCGTCATAGCACAGGCGATAAGAACCATCAGATTTTTTGACTAGCAAAATCGGAGATGACCAAGGAGATTTGCTAGGTCTAACAACATTTTGCTCCAAAAGTTTGTCAAGTTCGGCGTAAGTTATTTTACGCATCGCAGGACTTAAAGGATACGCTCGTTGTTTAATAGGGGCAGCATCCCCGGTATCGATATGGTGTACGACCTTGTTGGTTCTAGATAACCCAACACCATCTAAAGTTTTAAATTTATCTTTCATATCGGCGAGTGCAACTTGTTGTTCAATGCTGAGGTCACTAGCCTCTCTAACAAAATCAATAGACTCCAAACTATCAACAAAAAATTGATTCTGTTTAAAATCTACCGTGACCCCAAACAACTTGCAAAAATCAACCCCTAGAGTTAAGCATGTACTAATACTGCGACAAACTAATACTTCTAGCATACGGACAACTCCACAAACCGAAATGGGCAACTTCACCCTACCTAAAATATTTTGCGGAGTTCCGTCTGCTGACCGCAAAGTGACCAAATCGCCTTTAGCAAAACTCAAATCCAGTTGGTTAATCAGATAATGACCATCGGTGCCTAGTATCGAAACACTAGCACCGGAATCTAGCAATGCTGTTAGTTGCACCCCCTTTATGCTTAGTTGGACGTGAGGTCGATGGTCTGACCTAGGATGAGTAAGCAAAGCGGAAGAATTGGTAGTAGTTCCGCAAAAGGCGCTGATTTTTCCCAACCAATCTCCCCATCCCTGCTTGTCGGCTTTGATGGCCCTACTCAGTGACGCGCCGCGACGCCACTTGGCCCTGACGCGTTTTTTGTGTGGTTACCCCTACAGTTTACAACAGAGACTCCCGGACTCCCGCATTTAAAACAGAAGGTTTCGCGAGGTTTAGGACAATCCTTAAAAGAATGGCCCTTCGCTCGGCAATTCCAACACGAACTCCATCGAGAGGACTTATTTGCAGGCTTAATATTAGGTTTTACAGTTGTAGGTTGATTTTCCACCGTAGCTACTACTTCCCTAGGGGTAGTCCAATTTACTAAGCGCTCGGCAGCCTGCGCTGCTTGAATAAAAGCTGATTTGGTATTACAAGTTGATGTACCCATCGCTAAGGAAATCTGTGGCGCCATGTTTCTCCTGATAACCCACAACTGCTCATCCTCAGAAGGAGGTGGTTGAATTCGGCTAAATTTACTGAACATAGATTCAATATACGTTCGAACGGCTTCCCCAGGGAATTGTTTGTACGTACGCACCTGTTCTAAATATTCTCGATTAAAATCAAGAGATAAAAATCGAGTTTTTAACTCGTCTATGAGTTTTTCCCAAGTTGTCACTTCGGGACCTAGGCTGCGATACCATACTAGCGCCTCCCCCGAAAAGAACTCAACTGCTTTTTCGAACAATTCAGTTTCTTTCACACCCCTTGAAACAGAAAGTTCCTTCGCCCTCTCGATAAATTCGAACACGGTTTGGAAATCCCCACTTCCATCAAATTGAAGTCCCTATTTGTAAACAGCTACATGTTCAGGCTTACTCTGCTTTAATAACCCCGAGAGGGCAGCAACAAGATCGATGGCTGACGCTGAAACGGGAGGAGGTATAATCGAGGATTTCCTCAAAGGAGAACCTGGACTGTTAACATTTGGATCCAGCGATCCACCTAACCCAACCTCATCATCAGAGCCAACCTCCGACTCGATGAGTTTCTCTATTCGGTCCCTAAGCGCATGAACGATTTTAACTAAAGCATCGCGTTCGTCTCCAAAACCTGCATCCTGCATTATATCCAACCGATTATTATAGTGAGCCAATCGGTAGGTAACTACTCGTAGGGTAGTCGGAACTAAATTTTTTTCTAAATTGTCTACTTCCTCAGTAAGCTCTTTAATAGCCTTTGCGCAAGTTTTTAAGTCGACATGAGGATCGTCCGGTTTATAAGTGTGAAAAGCCAATTTGGAATTAAAACTTTCATCCCGACGAAATTTCTTTAGTTCTTTCTTTCTAGTAGCTAAATGTGTGACAGCTAAATCGAAACCGCGAAACTTTAGTTCTACCTCTATCTCGTCTCGGGTTAATGCCTCTACGTAGCCTGACATGATAAATAAACTCGATGGAATAAAATATAAAAATGTAACCGCACAAATTAATATACAAAAGTGTGATAATTATAAAATCAGTCTCGTCAAAATAAATACTTGTGCTATTCAGTACAGCAAAAAATTCACCAAAAGTGAAACCAAAAAAACAAATCAGCACTGATAGCACAAAACAAAAACAAAATCGGGAGACACCTTATCAGCAAAAATATTGCAATTCGCAAAATAAAGAATCAAACTCAAAAGTTTAACTACCAAAAATTGCAATTTAAAGGAATACTCGAAAATCGAATCGCCTCCGTCTCCAAAAGAACACAAAAATTTCTAACAACAATAAACGTGCCGCTATCGACAACAAATTCCTGCAGGATTTAACGAAAAATAGGGCCCCACGTTGGGCGCCAGTGAGATAAAAAATTCCTCCTCCCTTGTTGGGGATCCAGAATTTTACTATCTACACGCTGGGAATAAATCAACCAGCTTTTATTTACTGTAGAGGCCCGCTGATGTTATCTAGCTGAAGATGATGCGGAAGCTAGGGTCATAAGTTCCAAAAAAAGGTGACAGATAAACAAAAAAATGATCTCTGCAAGAAGTTTGCTGTCGACAAATCGACAGCCACAACCGGTGAAAGAAAATCGTAGCTACTTGCCTTAGTATTATCCTATTGGAGAAACATAAAAAAGACAAGTAGTTCACACCAAAAGTAAATTAATTTAATTAATTTAAAATTAAATATTTTACTTAGATTAAAATTTAACGTTGTGGAAAATTTGCGAGCTAAGATAAAATATTATCGATGGATAAGCTCGTCAATGCAAATTAAAATTTGCCGTATTAAAATTAAATTTATGAAAAGATCGGAAACGAAAACAACTTTATAAGCACCAAAAAATCGAACTACCAAAAAGTATCAAAAAAACATGCAAATTTGTCCACTATGAAGGTGTCTCCCTACAAGTTTTACAGAAAAAGCAAAACTTACCAAATCTTTTGACAAGACCAACACCGTGAACACACTCACTTATCCAACCCACATTCAAAAAGTCCGTCTTGCGTTCAAAACGCAAACTCAACAAACCCCAAATCAGATTCTAGGCAGGGACGTACTTAGAAAATAAAACAAATTACTAAAATTTGTTACATCATTTTAACTTGAACATTTCTTAATTATAATGTTATGCTAAGTTACATAGCGTTAATTGGATGAGAATGGTACTGTAGTATTTCTTTCAGTTAGTTTAGGTAATTAACTTGTAACTTCATTATTAAGAAACTATTAGGTCTGGCAGCGTCCTAATTAAATAATAATTAAAAAGTAAATATTAAATTTTAATTAATTTATCTTTTACATTAAATTATTATTATTTTATTGATAAATTTTGTTGAAATATTTTCGTGCTATCACTGGTAACTTGTTTTGATATCTTGATGTCCCATCACTGAAATTGTTAAAAGCAATACGCGGGAATTTAAATAAATTTGTAGAGGAAAACTTCAACACATTTTTTTGATATGACACTTATTTATTATTTAAATAATATTACGTCACACATTTTTTAAATATTTGTTTTTGTAAGTAGGCACACAATTGTGTAGTACCAATGATCGATAAGCGGAAAGTTAGATAGAAATCAGCTTTTGAAGTTGGTTATTCTCGCGTCCCAAAAAAATGCACGTCTTAGAAAAATATATAATAAACTAATATGGGAATAGGAACAAAGTGTTATTCTGATAGATATTAATTGGTTCTTACTATAAATTATTATTTATACGTCAGAAGTCTATCTGATTTTGAGTACATCAACCAGTATCTGTGCTTATCTTTAATTATGTTTAGGTATATAATTCAATTAGAACAATTATATCGCAATTTATTATATATGTTAGTTGTTCGGTGTAAGTCAATTCGGTACTCCAAAGCTCAAAATGGAAAAGAAAATTGTAAGTAAAATAGACATACACATCTACATAAGTTGAATAATATTAGAAAAGTTACGAATAGATTTTAAAAATTATTAATGTATTTAATAAATTCATAGAATAGAAACTTTTAAGTTATAGAGCATTTAAAAATTATTGAACTTAAAGAAAACTACAACAATATTGGATATTATAGTACATTTGAGTATACAGTAGTAGTAGTAGTAGTAGTACATTCAATTTGGACTACGCTTTTGCAAAAAATGTTATGTCACCAATTAATAAGTGGTTTGCATTGTGCTACACCTGAAATACTTTTATTTTATTACAAAATTTGCATTCATGACAATAATAATATAATAAGTGCATAACCCTGCCGATAATTGAGGCAAAGGTATAACAAACAAACAAGAAAAATTCATATTTTCTTCTAATTTTCAGCACTACGCTGAACAATTATATAGGTATTACATTTTTAAAATTGAAAAAATAATATATGAATAGTTCAAACGACTTAATCTAGACTTCTACACAACTTATAGTTTAAATAATACTTAGCAACACAAAAGAGTTTTGTAAATAAATAACTTTTGTGAAGTTCGATTGGATGACGTCTATCGGTAATTACTATAGTTATTACACACTATCAGTGGAAATTGTAATATTACAAGTACAAAACTGCAATAAAACAATACCATTGGCTGAATTATTAAAAAGCTTTAGAAAATGAAAAAGTATAATACGAGAATAGATTTTATGTATTTGAATTAATTTATATAACAAAACTTTTATTCTGAAAGGTGTTCCACAGTATGTCCATTACTACTTATTATTATTGCTATTATTGAGATTACATTCTGTAGTATCTTAGTAATTACATTTAATTAAAGATTCCGGTATTTATGTTTTATCATCTCGAATAATATTTCTTTAAGCCATGCAGTCCATAACTTTTTGCCTCCATTCTCTCTTCTCTATTTCTTGAGGTCATCCGACTCGTTCTTCATTAGGTTTCCATAACATTATAAACTTGACTAACTTTTTGTTATATTATTCTTTGAGCATTGATTTACTTCACAATGTTTTCCAGTTCATCTCGTGAAGAAGTTCTGCGTCTCCTATAAATCGATATTCTTCATATTGTTCTTACTACCTTGAAATTCATTTGAAAATTGCTTAAAATTCCTCTTCTTCCGTTTCACTTCAGACTCAGCACTTCAGATGGTCGCGATAACGTGGGACAAAGAGATAGTCACTTCCGTATAGGCGCTGGAAGGACTGGTTACACTTAAGACAATAAATAGAAAAAATTGTTTTCATAAAATCTTTCTCATTTTATCTATTTTTTGGATACATTAGTCATTAGATTATTTATAGGAAGAATAGAAAACAAAAGGCAAATTTTGCAATATTATAAAATATTAGGTATATTTTTTTGCGGAAATTATTCAGGCTATTTTCTCAAGGTTTTTTTTCTATCGCCTTGAATAATCAAGAGACTACTGCATTGCTTCCATAAAATGTTACATATATAATAGTATATTATGTACTGAGGTAAAAAACACTTTATTTTGGCTGTTTGTTAAGGAGCGCAATGCTGTAATAAAGCTTGACACTGAGGTACCTACTATTTTATTCACAGTCAGATAGTAGATAGAATTTTATTCAATTTGTTTTAATTTTATTAAACATTTTTTATATCGGGAACTAATCACATCCCGTCTAGTAAGTTGAAAAGTGAGAGTAAATAATAAACTAGAGCTCGTGCCAAGTAGAAATAGAACCGAAAATCATTATTTTTCAGGAATAACTTTCTTAATTTTTGAGATACAGCAAAACTTGTATATACGAATTTAAAGAATTTTATTAGTTTCTATATTACAATTTTTGCTGTATTTCGAAAATTAAGAAAGTTCTTGCGGAAAAACGATGATTGTCGGTTCTATTTCTACTTGGCATGAGCTCTAGTTTCCAACTTATTAAAATTTTGTAATGGGTAGATGAATAAGTAATATTTTTAGTGTCATTATCTAGGTGTAATTAACAACATTTATGTCTCTTATGTTATAAGTATAACTGTAAGAATAACCAATCAAACAACCGTAATTCAAATTTGTACGGTTTATTGATTGGTTATTTTTAGAGTTATACTTATTCGATAGATATCTCAAGGTGAAGAAATCGAACATAAGTTACCTATTATATACAATTACGTATGTGGTTTATCAAATCACATTAAACTCAAGTATTTCTTGGTAAAAACTATTTTAAATTATTTGAAGCGGAAAATGTAATTGAGAATGTTGATTAGCGACTTTAATATACTCGTACCTACTGAAAATTATAAAGTTATCTTTGTCTATATATTTTCTTACTTGCAACTGGATTCATTTGCTTTGACAGATTAACCGGATTAAACCTCACCGTGATTTACAGATTCAAGATATCTTTTCGTTTTTATTCTATATTCGTTTCTTTAGAAGAAAAGAACCACTTCTGAATGCAGAATCCTAATAGTTTAACTTAAACGTACACTATCAATTTATATTTCAGTAACTAAAATAACTTGATAAATTATTTCTATAAAATATGCTTAAAGAATAAATACACATTGCTGAATTGTAGCGCTCCTTTTCTAAGCACTGCTATCAGTCTAGCTATCAAGTTAGTATCTATCATCTTCCAAAACCACTGAAAGTGAAATGGCGGCCATTCAATCAGCTAAATTTGCTTGAAATGCCTTATATTTTTCATTAAAAATTACTATTAATTTCTATTAATTAAGGCTATTAATTTCATTCAGAATCGCTTTAAGTCATTTTTATTTTTTCAAAGGAATGCATAAAACATTTTTGTAAATTTGTACTTTTTCATAACAGTTGATAATTTTAAAACTCTTTTATTCGTTTAGCGGATTTTCAAAATAATTTGTTCAACTTTTACTTATAAGTAAAGCAATAATTTTATAACTTTTTAAGGGTAAGTTTTCAATAATTCCAATCGACAAAACTTTTCTCTTTTCTTTTATTTACATAATATTTTAGAACGTCTGTTATCTAATACTTAAAAAATACAAACAAGAAATATAAAATTTAAACTTGAAGAACTAAATTAATTTCAAGGCATATTTAGAGATTCCAACAACAACATTCAAGTTTAGATATTATTGTATCTCATCAGAGACGTATAGAAAGCTATTCGTATAGAAAAAAAACGTATAGAAAGATGGAAGTAACTGAATTTAAAAATGCGTTTATTTGCATCCAATGCAAATCCAATGTTAAATCATTAAAACAATTGCTTAATTTACTACTTATTGAAATGAATTATTTTTTCTACACATTATAATTATTAGCAATTTTTCTGCACAGCGCCAGCGTTAGGTATTTACCATAATTAATTAATAATTAACTATGTTACTACATACAGCTTTGTGCTAAAGTACATAATTATTATTGAAGAACCATTGTTAATACTATTAGTAATAATATTGTTATTACTTGAACTAAACAACTTATCAATTTCATATAGCAACTTTACCCTTGAATTAGTTAAATTGTAATAATTATTATTAATTCCTATTAAGCTGCGATTCATCATGTATTTTATAACGTATTGTTGACTTAACATTTAAGTGATCTTTTTTTTGGATAGAAAGTTTCTTCAATCATATTCATACTAATTATTTTAAGTAGTAATTTACTAAAGGCACTTCACTATTATTTTTTATTAACTAGTAATAGTGTATTATAAATTATATTATTATAAATTATAATAATATATAATAAAATATAATTATAATTATATATTATAAATTAACTTTTGTTCCCAGTGCGCAGTGGTTTCATTATGAAACCATCTTTTTGATAATGTATTTCTTGAGACCTAATGGTAAATTCTTAATAATCGTATATGTAGTGCCACGCTCAAAATTGAGCAAAGGGATTGATGGTGATAATCCCAATCTCAGGGTAAAATTGGCAATGCCCTGGCTAGCTACTAAAATAAAAATAAAGGTGGTTGATGAGTTTTAAAACTGATGACAATAATAATTGGTAGGGTTGAATGTTTTGCCCTAGGCGTCACGTGGTTAAAAATCAACCTCCCAAAGCGTGCTACTACCAGAACCACGAACGGTAGCGTACTAAAACTCAAAAAAAAGGAAAAGTGAAAGTGGTACAAGAATATACACCTGAATTGGATTAACGATTTTATTAAATAATAAATAAAATAGCGCCAAATTTCGTTTTGATCCAACCCAAACAAATAATAACAAAAAGTCGCGAATAGCTTTTCTTGCGAAAAACGTAACCAACCCGATATAGCTGCTATATGTGGTTTTAACAGTGATTATACAAAAATGTAAACTCCAAAAACAATCGAGTGATATTTGGTAACGTAGTTTAAGCGAAATTAAGGCGCAAAAAAATTCATCCAAAGAAATTAATAATAAAATATACGGAGCCGGACATTTGAACGCGGCCGGTTGAATGCGGTCTAGGACATTTGAACGCGGCCGATTGAACGCGGCCGTTTGAACGCGGCCATTTGACCGCAGGACTGCGAATTATTTTGATAAACTTGAATTAAGATGGTAGACGTTCTCACTTGCAAAGTCAAGGGTGCAGGCAGGTTGATATCCCAAAAATTATTACAAACCAATCTTTCCACTATAATGGCGGTCACCGATAGGATAACGAAGAATGCTAATGGTTGCTTCAGCTTCAACAGAAAATTAGTTGACGGGAAAAGTATAGGTAAAACGAAAACCCTAAAAACAATTATTGTTGGCGTAGATAAAAGAGTAAAATGACATTAGAGGATTCCTAAAATTACCTCGCAGATGTTGAGGGTCAACTTTCCTTATAGTAATTTTCGTATTTTCAAGAAGTTGTAAAGATGACTAAAATAAAAATTACAAACATAGTTTGTATTTCGAAATTCAAAATTTGTACTTACAAAAGAAATCTGAATACTAAATCCTCCAAAGGAGATAAGATTGAATATCTTCGAATCGATAACAATCTTCAATGCTAAGTGCAACGAATAAATCCCAATAAATCGGAGGGCTAATACAAAACATAAACCCATTTTCGTAGCACTTGCCAATTCAAAATTTCTTCCAAAAGACCAAAATTAAAAATTTGTCAACTTGAAAATTTTAACACGAAAAATGTGTCTGATAATCATATCAGGAGAACAGGACCTCCAACCTAATTTTTATATTTCTCAAAATCCACCAACCAAATCAAAACAAGGAAATCTTATTTTTGTATTTCAAGAAAGCAAAATCCTGGTAAATCAATAACAAAGCAACGGACTCGGGAGCTGCGATAACGCACCCCCGCGCCACATTTGCACCATTAATTGATCCACCAATTCTGAACCGTTACAGTAGTTTAAAAAATGTTATACTATTCAATTTCAAATAATATAATAATAATAATATTTAAAAAAAATAATTAAACGATTTATATAATCTACTGAAATCTAACCTCATCTAATCTAAACGTAACTTACATAAATCTTAGTTAACCTAACCTGGGGATTATAATTTACATTCCCTAAAATAACCCTAAAATAACCGGGTGACGGGTGACCGACCTTGCACCCGATCATAGGAAAATAACATGAGATATTTGTTTATTTTAAAATTGTTGCTTTCCATTATAATGGATAAGGTAAGAAAAAGTTACCTTATTTCATAAAATTTTTTTCCGAATATTAAAATAAAAAATAGAGCTTATAACTTATTTTTTTTAAATTAAATAAATTAATAAACAGGTTTTTATATTTCTACAATTTTAAAGTTATTTTTCAATTAATTTTTGAAAAGCAATTCTTTCACTTTTGTGCCGGGGAAAAGTGATGTTACTTATATTTAATAATTATTTTTACATTTCAATACAAAATATGCTTTATTCGGAAGGACTGTATTTTTTGTGATTTAACTGTGCTCAACTAGTGAACTCTTTTCTTCCCATTTGCTTATCAATATCTTACAAACTTGTCACGTAGAGTTCAACAAGTAAATGACTTTCACGCCTGCATATTTAAGGTAAATTTAAAACTTGAAAATTTTAACAGAACATCTTGATAACTTCTTGAAATATTATTTCTTAATTTTCGTTAAGAATTTATTTGAATAAAAGAATAATAATAAAGTAAACAGCAGAATCATTAAAAATAAAAATACTATACGAATTGAAAAAATATATTTTGAAAATATCGAAAATAGTGTTATTGATGTTATTGCTGTTATTATTGCTATTGTTGTAAATAATATTTGAAGTGTTTTCGTTTGTTTGAATAAAATGCTTGCAAAGTATTATTTGTGTTCGTTCAAGTGCTTATATTTCTTCAAGTTCAGGTTCAAGTGAATTATCGGACAAGGTTGTATAGTATCAGCTTACCCAATGGGATATCCGTTCAAGAGGATATGTAGCCTTGCACTCTACCATATTTTATTTATAATTAAGTAATTACCAATTTAGAAACCAGTAAATTTTTTAGTTTGCAATAATAACTATGCAAAGTTGCGTGAAATTTAAGCTGTATATCCAAACAAAATAGTTCGATAAAACTCATGCAATACGCAGTCTACGCTAACGCTACGACTAAATTTTGTAAAAATTAAACTTTGTCTCTTTATTTGAATTTGCTATAGCTTTTCAGCTAAAATGGCTGTGCATTTCCCTGCTTAATTCCTTCTCTAACAGCAGTCGTTCGAAACTGACGTTAAAGAGTAGGTCACAACATGATACTCCACCTTAGTTTCGACGAAAAGTACTCTTATAATATGACATCCAATATCCAAACATAGGTAATTTATTGTAGATAATTAATAATAATTGGAAGTTCAAAATTAAGTTTATTTTTGCAAGTTCTTTCAATGAGTAATATAATACAACTCGTCATTCTTACTAAATCGATTAAGCTATACCGAAATTAAAATATTTTACGTTGAGAAATATGATTTGGAGACTTTAGAATTTCTTTAAGTAATATGTCTATCTGATCGATATCTGATAGGAGTACAAAAAAAGCAAAGGTTGATGATCAACAGTCACATCTAATAATTGTAAGTAATATAACATTGGGTTTTGAAAGATAACTTTAATCAATAATTGAGGGTTGGCTGAAACTCTTAATAAAAAATGCAATGAAATAACGGTTTAGATCTTATCTTTTCAAAAAATACTTTTATTTAATTTGAAGTATATAACTTTCGAATTTATTTTTTATTAAATATTTAGCATTCACTGATTTATTGTCACCAAAAAGGGAAATGGACTTCAGTTAAATTTTGTAAACGACTAGAATATCAGAATATTCCTTTTCGAGTATTTAGGAATAAATTGCCGAAGGCAGTTGGCTTTTCAAGAAAATGGGATGCATAGGTACTATTCAAATATAGAAATGCGTATATCTAACCAAGGGTTAGGTATATTAAAATTTACTGAGAGAGTTACATCTTCTAGTATGCTACATAATGTCACTTCTCTAAGAAGCATTTTATTTAGAATTCAAGTTTACCTCTTTATATCAATATTTTTTAGTAAACAACTACGACTGTGATAAAATTCAGGAAGTAACAATAGCCATTTATGAAATAGTAAATATTCAATAGGAGTCTTTTCTCATATGGGTCGCTGATGAAACAAAGTAGTTTTTGTAACAACTAGTGTTTTCTCAACGACCACTATTTGATAGCCAAAAATAAACGAAACTTAATTTTGTAGTTCTATTCAGCTAATAAAACTGCTGTTATAAACTACTTCTAAATTCCATAGCGAATCCTTTTTTTTTTCATTTATACACATTTTTTGCAATCTTATTCTGCATTGTATCACAATTAAAATTTATTATCTTTATGATATTAAATGATATCAAAACTATAAAAGTTTTGTACGTTGTAGACTTTTAACAATAAAGTTCTAATGCTTTTATCAGATAAATACCCAGTACAGGTGTATTTTCCGGTTTTTAAAAGTCACAAAAATAATAAAGAACCAAAATAAAATTCTTACTTGATGAATAATAATATTGTTCTAAGTATAATTTCTAATTTTGGCGCATAATTTAATTCTTTGACAAGTTTGACCATATAAAATTTGCTAGACACGCTTATTACATTATCAAAATTAATTATTAACTAAAGTAAATATTATCATTTTATGAAACACTCTAGTTTATATAATTAATTATGCGTAATATGCAATAAATACCAACATATTTTTTAACCATGATCGATTTTCACCTATAAATACGTAATTGCATAGTGAAGGTAGTTAAATTAATATTGTGTGATAATACCTGTTTTTACGATTTTAGGAAACATTAGGACAACCTGTAATTAAAGATGATCCAAAAGGTAACATACCAACAAGAGCAGCTTGGAGTAAACCAATCGAATTTGTCCTATCATGTTTGGGGTATGCTGTTGGTATTGGAAATGTTTGGCGATTTCCTTATCTGTGTTATAAAAACGGAGGAGGTTGGTTTCCAATTTATATTTTTCAATATTGCTAATACATATTTGTAAATTTGCGAAATGAATCTATTCAGTTGAATTTCATCTGATTATGTTACAAATTATATTATATCAAAATTGGACATAATATTATTTTATTGTAAAACTTATTGCGGTATTGGTTTAATAACTCGAAATAATAATTTATTTATGTACAATATACGTTATATCGTTTATTTCCAAACTTTTTAATTAATTATTCAAAGCTATAATCACAAAACTATGTTTATAACTTGTAATTTATTTTATTTTATTTAAATTTTAGGTGCATTTCTCTTTGCATACATAATAATGGTATTTGCGATGGGAATGCCAATATTTCTGCTCGAGTTAGTAGTTGGACAATATTCAGGCTTAGGACCCGACGAAGCATTTTCTCGAATAGCTCCTCTTTTTACCGGTCTTGGTTATTGTACTATAGTGGTTATATTTTTGGTGACTATTTACTACATGGTGATCATAGCATGGACCGTCTTCTATTTTGTCGCATCTTTTGACAAAGATTTAGGTTGGGGATCTTGTCATAACTCATTCAATACTATAGGTCAGTAATTTTGAAATAGCTTCAACTCTAAAGACTTTATATAAGTTAAATTCTAATTTAGGATGCTACAGCGCAATAGAAGATGAAAAATGTGAGCCACTTCAGACGTTTTATAATTATACATGCACATCTGTATTGCAATTGTGTCAAGCTAATGGTTACGAAAAAAATGTAAATAGAACATTTTGTGAACATAGTAACGGTACCCAAGCTCATATTAGTAAAATTGGCATTACCAGGAAATTGGCATCGGAGGAATATTTTAACGATTACGTATTAGGAATTAAAGGTGCAACGTGGGAAAATTTTGGAGAACTAAGATGGCAGTTAGTATTATGCTTGTTGGTCGCATGGATAATTTGCTATTTATGCGTAGTGAGGGGAGTAAAAACTTCCGGAAAAGCCGTTTACTTTACAGCATTGTTTCCCTACGTTATTTTAACGGCTTTAGTCATAAGGGGTTGTACATTAGATGGCGCAGTAGAGGGTATTACTATGTATATTAAACCACGTTGGGAAGATTTATTAGATACCACCGTTTGGGGAAATGCTGCATCTCAAACTTTCTACTCGTTTGGAATTAGTTGTGGATCTCTAGTTACCCTAGCATCTTATAGTGATTTTAAAAATAATTGTTTTAACGATGTGCTAATTGTTACTGCTGCAAATCTTTTTACGTCTGTTTACGCTGGATTTGCTATATTTGGAATGTTAGGATTTTTGGCCAAACAATTAGATCTACCAGTGGCAGAAGTAGCAACAGACGGGCCCGGATTAGCGTTTGTTGCATATCCAGAGGCTTTGCTGAGGATACCTCTTCCGCAACTTTGGGCAGTTTTATTCTTCTTAATGTTATTCATTCTTGGATTAGGAAGTCAATTTGCTGGAATAGAAGCAGTAAGCACGAGTATACTTGACAAGTGGCCGTATATGAGAAATCACCATGCAAAAGTCACACTTAGTATATGTTTCACTTGTTTTATGTTAGCCATACCGATGTGCTTTTCTGGTGGTGTGTATCTGTTTACACTATTAGAATGGAATACAGCATCGTGGGCAATACTATTAATAGGATTAGCAGAAGTAGTGTCTGTATCGTGGGCATACGGATGCAAAAGATTTATTAGTAATATGGGAAGTATGAACATGGTTTTAGGAAAGTTTTGGCATTGGTACTGGTGGACTTGTTGGGTTATCATCACGCCTACCGCTTTGTTGGTAAGTTTAACTTAACTTAAAGTGTTTTGGTTATAATAATAAATTTTTAATAATTATTAGGGAGTATTTGCTTTTCAAATGGTAATATTTGAAACGGCAACTTATGAAGACAAAGTATTTCCTTTATTTGCGAATATAATAGGCGTTATGATTGGCTTAGCTACTCTGGCACCTATGCCAATATTTGCTCTTACCACTTACTTCAAAAAACAATTTGTAAGTAATTTTGTTTAAAATTTTATTTTATATTTTTTTAACATGATGTATTTTTCAGCATGGAATGGAATGGCTGCGTCCGACGGATAAATGGGGTCCACAAGCTTCAGCTTCGGAAAGTACATCTAATATAGTTTCGCCTGCCTAACTGTGATATTTTTTAAATTATAATAAATTATGTTTGCTTAATATGCAGACAGATATTATTTGTTACTTTTGTAGTAAATTTATTTTCATGTTTATTTAATATTTAAATATTTCTGCAAGTGTACAAATTTTATGTATTAACTTCATGCTATGTAATAAAGTACACCTACCTACTCTTATAAATATTATGGAAAGTTTTATTTTTCAAATTAAATCGAGAGCTTTTTTTTAAGTAGGTAGATATTAATAATAAATTTTTGTAATTAATTTTTTTGTTTGTCTTTGAAATTGATTCCGAGTTTTGACAGAAGGAAATTAAGTCGTTTGTGTACATCTGAAATACGTAGAATGTTTAAACAATTTAAATTCCAATTACTTTAAATGAAACGTTATGTATCCATCAAAACTAATTATTTTTCAAGTAAAGCAAACGTTTGCTTTGCTAGATGAGAAATACCCGACGATGTGATCTGAAGAAACTATGCAATTTTTGAAAGAAACCAAAAATGGTAGCGCTTTTTCTGTATAGAATTAATAATAATTGTTCCAAATATTAAACAGACAAATTTACTATTGCAATTAAAGTGAAATATTTTTATAAAAACTCTGAAATATTTAAATGAAATACAGACTTTTAAAACTGTTTACAACGATGTAATATGTATGATGCGATAGTTTAACGTGCAATCTTAACCACGATACAATTTTTTTTTTATATTAACCATTTTTATTTTATGCCTATATTTCCCAAAATATGTTTTCGAATAATGATAGTTATATTATAATAGAGATTGTTGTTTTAATTCTTTTTATATTTGAAATTAAATTAAATTAAATTGCATAACTGAAATTAATGAATGAATAATGGTGCACACAAATAATTGTTTAGCATTCCGAAAGGACTGCGTGTTATTTGACGGATGAGCCGAAACCAACACAAATAATGACATACATTTACATATAAACAAATAAATTATTTTATACTTAAATAAATTAATTTTAAAGAGATATATAATAAGCAAGAAATATTGCAGTTCTATTTGATTTTATATTATTTTCATATAAAATTTTAAAATCGACATGATTTTTTAATGTACTTGAAGTTAGCTCAATAATTTTTAAATTATTAACTATTAATTAACTAAATATATAACTTTATAAAATATAGTTTTTTAAAATTAGTTTTAAATGTATCTTTTGCAGTTAAGTTTTTCTAAAAACTTCCTTTCTCCATGACTTTCATATTCTTGAATATAAAATGTTTGTTTACTACATATACAAAGGATAAACTTTTGTTATTACAAACTTTAAAAATGTCGTGCTAACTTCACGCACATGATTATCTACGAAAGCATATAAAATTAAATAAAGGCGACCACAATTTATCTTCACTTGGGAAGTTATTCAAAACTTTCTTAATGTCTGGGTAATTTTCTTGTTGATAAAAGTGGACATCCACATTTATCAACTTCATACAACGCGACAAGCATACAATAACATTTTTCCCATTTATAAAATATATTTGTTCAAATCATTGTTGGATTTTACTTGAATTTTACAAAAAGTAAAATACATTTTTATCAATAGAAGTACCAACTTCATTTATAAGAAGTTCATTCGCCACATTTAATTGTAATTTTTCGAATTTCTACTGTTACCTGTAGAGTCATTTCAGTAATTTTCTTTTGCAAGCCTAAAGCTATTCATACGTTTCAGTGTACGTATTTTACATAAAAATCTTCAAAAGAATTTTCTGTTTTATGAAAAAAATATTTACATATTACTTTACGACAGAATAATCCAGTTGAGTGCTAAGTATTAAAATAATGCCACCTGATTTATGTAATTCAATAATTACAGCTGCAAATTAAATAGAACAAAATTTCCGATAAAAAAAAGAAAGTTGTCTAAGATACTTTCTTGTTATTTATATATTATAATTATCAAAATAAAAACCAAAATAAAATGAAAATAAATAAGTTCAAAGAAATAAAATTGGAAATAATCTTGAATTTGTTGTGCTACTATACAGAATCTGATCATATTGTGAAGTAAACCATGATTAATGTAGCTTATTATTATTGGATAGGCTGCTCGATGGCCGACTAATATAATTCTGTAAACCCTTGTGGTACGTTTCGAGATTGAATACAATCCCTCGAGCTAAGCTGACCCATGCCGGAAACAACTTTGTGACTTAGTAGAACACAAGGAAACTAATGTATTGGCTGTACATATTGTTATTGAAACAATATCGTTTTAATCATTTCAAACCGAATAAAGCAGTTTAAATATGTTTTAAAATTCTTTACAAATAAGTAATTGAAATTAATGAAATTCTAGGAATGCAACGTCCGAGACTCGGTAATAAACGGTACTCAATTACGTTAATTTCTTAATTAAAAAGAAATTTTACGACAATTTAATTTCTGTCTAAACATGGGAAATTTATATCAACCTTGAACTTTTCAAATTGCTTTTATGATATCTACTACTACAACACAAATACGAGTAAGTACCAACGAAATCAAAACGGTATTGAACGGATAGTGCACCTGTGGCTATTTGCATGTGAACCAAATATCAAATTTCTTGTAAATCGCTCTAAGTAATAATGCCGATTTCATATTATAAACATTGCTTTCCGTTATGGTAAAAGTAACTCTTTTTTTATTTCACGATTGAATTTGCATGAATTTTGCAAGGAATTATCTTTAAGAGTATCACGCACGCTAGGGAACAATTCACAACAAAACCAAAACCGAAGTAATCAGAGTATACTTGCTTCGTTTAATTTTAATGATAGATTTTAATTATTAACGTATGCGAAAGCCCTTTAAAGTTTCTTAAAAGTAAAAATTAAAATAATATCTTATTATGTAAAACATTTTATGATATTGTAAATATTCATATTTCTAAATATTAAGCTTCATTTGTCTGAAATTAATTGATAAATAAATAATTGTTCAATTATTTTGCTTTATGTCTTTTCGGAGTTAATCTCACTTAACTATTGCTTTTTGACAGTTTCTCATTATTTGCGATAAAATGTTTTAAACGGCAGAAGATTGCGAACTATGTCAGCCTGACTATGGGGTATCTATTTTATTTTATAATACATTTATTGCTGATTCGTATCCCGTTAAGATTTTAACTTGACGTTAATTTTAATTATAATATCCACTCAGGCTCCTCCTTAGGGCTCCTCAGTCTATTATCTTCGATTATGAGGTTTTATTTTGCAACATAAGGTAATTGTTTTAAATTTTCCAAGAATACTAAAACAAAGAATCTTCTCTCATTTACATACCCAAACGTCAGAACGTGTTTTTCGTTCGTGAAATTTATACTATTTTTTCCGTACTAATAATACAACTATTTCAAAAATTTTAAAAACTTATCTTATCGGTCGTAAATGGATTAACGAGATTTCGATAGTAAATACATAATAATATTGATAAGCGCCGTTCGGAAAACATCATTTTCAGCCAGTCAAAATGCACATTCTGATAACTACTGCACAACCAGTGTACTAATCAGCCGCTAGTGACACCTGCCGCACTCTATAGCAACTATTTTATTTTAGAGTAGCATGGACAGAAGTGGGCCACCGTGAGAAGTGGGCCACCCCCCATTTTTATTTACACAAATGATATATTTGTCAACAAAAATTTTATTTTGTTTCTTATCGACATCAACTCAGTTTTCAATAGGTCATTGAACTTCGCAGACGTGCATTTGTGTTCTCAAACAATTAGTGCTAAAAATATTTACTATTTTCATTTTTTTTATTGTGATTTGCATAAGTTATTCGTCGAATTTAATCGGGATAGTAGCCTTTATTATAGTATTAGGCCTAACCGACAAAAATGTGTCGAGTTTTTAGCATATTGTCACGTGGTGTTCTCGCCACGTTATTTCGCGTCAAATTATGCTTGTGAACAGAAGTGGGCCATTCTTTGAAGATAGAAGTGGGCCACTTCAGTAACGTTGTGTTTCGACATTTAGTGTTTTTGTTTACACCAATTGAGTGGCTGCACGGAAAAACCAGCTTAGAGTAATGTATATCTACACCCTGTATAAATATATACACAGGGTGTCTCAAAAAAAAGTATTGTTAGTAAATATAATTCGATAAAGATACGTATCCATGGATTATTTTAACTAATTATCAAATTATATTTACTAGCAAAACATTTTTTTTAAGACACCCTGTATACAGGGTGGTCGTCTGAAAATGAAACAGCCGGGATTGTGGCCAGCAGAATTTTTTTTTCAAGAAATGTTAAAACACGTCAATTTTATCATCGAGGGGAACAAATTTTGCGGCCAATATCACTCCCGTATTATTTCATCCCTTCGCGCTGTGATGACAACCCCTGAAATGTTAATAGGGATGATACAGCAAGTGATACCTTATTTGAAAGGTCTTGCTTCACTGAATTCAGTGCAATCACTTTTTTGAAGTTTTTTATGTTAATATTTTTTTTGTGTATCTTTAAAGCAGCATAATAAAAAATATCAGTTGAAAATTGATTTTTACAATACAATTTATTATAAAAATAAATCATTTAACATAAAAAAGTCATAGTGCTTGATCCTTGTACTTGTTTTAGATGAAAAACTTGGGTGGCCCACTTCTGTCAGCAAAATCGTGAAATCGCAATTTTCTCTTTTTTTACTTAACGGTGTAAAAAAATATGTTAACATTAAAAATTTTTAAATATGTTTTTGCTGAAGGTTAGGTAATCCCTTTCCCTACAAATAGACGCAAATAGTGCTCAAAAATTGATATTTGTGAGCATCTTATAGCATGAAAACCAAAGTGTGGCCCACTTCTGTCGATGCTACCCTACTAATAATTTTTATTTTTTTATGAAATGCTGCTACAATATGATATGATTTTTACTGTAATAAACTAAATTACATGTAAAAAAATGTATAGATACGGAAATCTCTAGATTATATTGTCGGAAGATGTACATTCTGCTATAGAGTAATTACAATTCATAAGATATATACAAGAAACAGGCTTATGTTATGTGTAGTCCGACGATTCTCGGGAAAGAGTGTGGTAGAACTCAAACGCTAAATTACTCACCTAAGTATAACTTAACAAAAAGAAAGTGCCGTATATATTAACGTATGCCGAAGGCTCTATGTGGATTTAGGAGATCTATGCATGGAGTTCTAGCAAAACTCCCAGTTCCCGTAGAATCAACTTTGATCACACTTTTAAATATTTTTAAATTATTTAATTAAATTTACAAGTGAATTAGGTTGTTTTAAAAATTCCAGAGATTACTTTGAGCATAAAGAAGATTAAAGTAGACGGATAAGAAGAAAAATGATAATTGCGTTGATCAAATTTTGTATAGCTACCTAGGTCATATTTGGATTCGATAATAATTAAACGAACGAAAATTGCAATTGCTGGTCAACCACTGGGATATGGACAACTCGGCACTTCGCAACTCGGCACCGGATGACTCTGCACTAGAGAACTCAGCACCGGGAAAACTCGGCACCGTTAACTCGGCACCGGGAAAACTCGGCACCGGGACAACTCGGCACCGGAATAACTCGGCACCAAAAGATTGGATTATTAAGATTTTGAAGATCTGTTTTTTCTACGATTGGTAAATCCCAAAAATTGAGCCTTTTTCTATATTCTACTATTGGATAGAGGACACTTTTTTAAAATTTTTATAAAGAATACAATGTTGCGGACTATCCTTTATAGCTTTCTAGTAAACGGCATTTCAAAATCGAAATTTTCCATATATTTAACATAAGAGTACATAGAAATTGCAAGTGACAGGTTTTCTGCTGACAGTATGTGTACTCTGATATTATAGTCATAGTGATAGCCTTCACACGCATATTGTACCTCGTCGAGTGCGGGATTCCCTGAAGAGGTCCGGCCGGCCTCCCAATCGGGGTGGATTGAGTTAAAGGATGTTTTTAGCGAGTTAAGCGCCAGCCAAAACGGCCCGGAGCGCAGCAAAAATCTGCATAAGGTCAGTTTTGATGTATAAAAAATAAATTAAAATAAACTCAACTAGTTGTCACGGTAAGTAAAGACAGAATCGTTCCGGAGTAATAATTATATGGACTAATATGTAGATACAAAATAATATATTTTGTAGATACATTTCTTAAATAACAACCATTTTTTATATTTTAATTTTTTTGCATGTCTTTAAGTAACAATAAAACGGTTTTCTAATTGGTGCCGAGATGCTCCGGTGCTGAGTTATCCCGGTGCCGAGTTGACGGTGCCAAGTCGCCGGTGCCGAGTAATCCCGGTGCCGAATTTTACCGGTGCCGAGTTGTCCAGTGCCGAGTCATCCGGTCCCGAGTTGTCCGGTACCGAGTTGGAAAGTGCCGAGTTGTAGCGTACCGCAAATATTCAAAATAATCAATATGGATTTTGGAACACAACAATAATATTATATTAGGATTATTTTAATATTATATTTTTTCTTCACTTGCCGTGAACTCATTCATAAATTAATTGAAGAGTTATTCGATTCCCAGATTCCCCGGACGCAAGAACTTGCGGGTAAAATTAGATTTAAAATTATAAATAAATGTAGGTAAGCTTATTAGCGATTACATGCAGCAAGTCACTGTTTGGTCTACCTCGAACATATAATCGAATAACCTAGTAAGTCAAGTTATTAAAAATAAAAATATAGTCATACTGATGAAAGAATTTTGTAAACTTCCAAAAATTTCTAATAATGATTTTCCAAGCAAGATCGACTGCCAAATAGTTGTTTGGCTGACTTTAAAATTTTTACTTTCGAATAAAATTTATAATAAAATGGAAAATTAAACAAAACTGCGGTACGCGACAACTCGGCACTTTCCAACTCGGCAAAATTCCTTCATCATTATCACTAGAATTTTATTTTTAATAACTTGACTTACTAGATTATTCGATTATATGTTCGAGGTAGACCAAACAGTGACTTGTTGCATGTAATCGCTAATAAGCTTACATTTATTTATAATTTTAAATCTAATTTTACCCGTAAGTTCTTGCGTCCGGGGAATCTGGTGGTTCAACTCAGACAATCGAATAACAATCGAAAATAATCCTAATATAATATTATTGTTGTGTTCCAAAATCCATATTGATTATTTTGAATATTTGTGTGTGTAAATTCTGTAAATTTTTAATTTTATGAAATTTTTAATTTTTCCCGTTTACTAATTAAGTTGGCATTGTAAGAACATGGGAAAAAGACGAGGCTTTTGTTTTTGTGCCAGCCGCAAGTGTTGGATAAATTTTTAATATTTTCAAAGTTAAATTAATAAAGTTAAATGTGTGGACATCGTCGAACTTGGTCTGGTTATCGCGCACCTTTAGCGTTTTCATTTGGATAGATAAAATTATTTAAAAGGAATCTCATGCTCAGAAGAAATCGAATATGAAGCTAATTGCAGCTTTTTAAAAAATTTTAAAATGTTTTATGGTTTAACATAATTACCACTAATGATATAAAGAAGAAAAATTTCAGTTTTAAAGATGTACCAATCTACAAAATTTTCAATAGTTAATGCTACGTTTAACGCAACGTTTGCAACTTTAATTTAGGAAATTAATCTTAGATTAAATATTTTATCATAGATTAAATCCGATTTTGGTTGCAGCAATATAACTTTTAACACAGATTAAGTTTAATCTATGATTAGTGTAATCATAGATTTAATCTGTAGTTAAGACGTTTTTGAGTTGCAGCAACGTTAATTTGCGCTTAACACAGGTTAAATACCCATGCCCTGTTTCAGCAACGTTAATTTAGGAATTTAATCTTAGATTAAATATTTAATCATAGATTAAATCCGATTTGGGTTGCAGCAATATAACTTTTAACACAGGTTAAGTTTAATCTATGATTAGTGTAATCATAGATTTAATCTGTAGTTAAGACGTTGTTGGGTTGCAGCAACGTTAATTTGCGCTTAACACAGGTTAAATACCCAAAATATTTAATTACTGGTTGACCAGTGATTAAAGTGACATAACCACCTATTCAATGATGTTATTTTCAAAAATAACCACTTCAATGATGTGATTGACGACAGTAAAAGCGCTTTCTTTGAATCAAAAAAACTATTTTGTTTGAATTATTTTTTTGAAGCTAATAAATTTGGTTTAATTTAAATAAAATATTTTATTCATTAAATAAATATTTTTTATAAAAAAATAGTTTTTTTGAATCAAAGAAAACGTTTTTACTGTGATAGAAGAAGCAGAAATTAATATTCCATTCACCCAAAACCCAAAACTGGGTCATTAGTGACCCACAGTTTAAATAACTAATTTATGTTTAATTCGATAATTCTTGGCTATATTTAGGTATTTAGGTATTATATTACGTACTTATGTTTGGAAAGGGTGTTATACTGTATTTTAAACAGCTTTAAAATGAATTACAAAAGAGATCATAATATTTACAAAAACGTAAGTTCTGGGCCAGAGTAGACCTGGTTTCAGTACGGCAAGCGTTAAAAAGAAATTCAAGTTATTTAAGGGGGTATTCTAGTCTAGAAGCCCGCATATCGGGCGTTTTTTTGACGGTCGATAAAACAAAAACCGTTAACATTTTAACTATACATTTTTTTACCATTTATTTATTTATATTTTAAGAATTCACAAATAAAAAATTCAAAAAAAATATATATTTCACAAAGTTACACGCTGTTGAAGTAGAAGGAATAAAAAATTCTGTTTGTCACAAAATCTCAAGTTCTAATTGACCGATTTTCTTGAAATTTGGCATGAATTTTCTTTATAATATCCCTTTATGGTAGGAACCAACAGAAAATCAAAAATTTCAATTTTTCCTATTTTTTAAAAATTTGGAAAAGTTAAAAAGTAACTTTATTTAAAAATTAGCTCTTTTTGGAGTTGCCGCCATTTTGCAAAATTTTTTTTTTATTTTTCTTGGTTCCTACCATAATGACATTTGTACTGATAAAGAATCTACCTTGTTTTTATTTTTGGGAATTGTGACAAGATGGACACGCTCTTTTCTTCCCTCTATTTTGTGAAATATATATATTTTTTTGTGAATTCATAAAATATTAAAAAATGAATAAATGATAAAAAAGTGTATAGTTAAAATATTAATTGTTTTTGTTTTATCGACTGTCAAAAAACGCCCGAAATTCGAGCTTCTAAACTAGAATACCCCCTTAATTGAAAAGTTAAAGTTATAAAATAAATTTAAATTAAAGAAATTATAATTTGAAAAATTACATTTCTAATGCGAATATAGTTCAGAATACAATAATTGCTGAAACTTATGTTAAAAAATTCGAATTATTGTTCATTATATCACTCAATCATGACACCTATGATAGGCAAACAAAACATAACAGGATAACACCACACTGATAATTCCACTCTGATAATCCTACCGAAAATTATTTTGGATGATTTGCAAATTTTTTATGAATGATTACAATGATTGGGGTAAACTAATTTAATTTTCTATAAAATATTTTTTTTATGAAATTCTCTAGCCGAATACAACTCGAGAAGTATTACATATCTACAGATGGTAAGTGTGATTATTTAGTAAATTTGAAAATATTTCAGGGAGATATTTTTTGGTTTAGGGGATCATTGGTGTGTATTTGCTTATTAATGTAGTCGGCATAAGTATATCACACTTTTATAATAATAATAATAATAGTTTTAATTTTCATTGAAGTCAAATTATGATATTAATCATTTTAACTAATACTTACGTAAAAGTCATTATGCATAGCTCCTTGTTGTGTTGATAAATATTATGGTCTGTATCAATTGCATTAATGAAATTCGTAAAAATATTAAGTGATTATGTTCTTTTAGTCGCCAAATTAATCATATTGTTGCTAACTTAATATTAATTCTGACAAGAGTAGCTAATATGAAAAATAATTACAGCAGAGACTTTCTTAAAATTTTTGAAAACAATAGCTATTTAATAGCAACCTACATTATTTCTGCAGTTAAATAGCAGCACATTAAAGCATGCAGTAAATGATTTATGTTCATTTTACAAGAAGAAATTAAGATTTTTTTCTTTAATGTAGGAAATTAAAATTTTCTTAATTGTTTCAGCACAAGTTCGAAAACATACAAATTAATATAATATGTAAGTAAAAGCTATATATAGTAAATGATACTTACATGGTTGTTCAATTTCAAATCATAATAATTTTCAATGTACATTTACTTAATACCCAGCATTAAAAACTTGTTAGCATTAATCTAAATTTTACTTCGTATCATTATTTTTAAGGATCATTTGTTGTAATGGTTTGAATTTTTAATAGTAGTTAAAGCTACCAAATTTAAATAATGAAACTACGTTGTGGCATCTTCTCGATGTTGATGAAACAATTTAATTATAGTATCGTGTTTTATATCACGCCGAATTAAATTTCCTTGTCACAATTTGGCCTACACGTTTTTTCACAAAACGACTGGTTTTATTTCTTTTCAATTAAATTATCCAGCCACTTTCGTCATTTCTCTACAGTAATAATGCAAAATATTAATTTAAAAAAAAGTATTTTGAATAAAATAAAAATGGAAAGAATTTGTGTACAAAATATTCAGTTTTCCTAATATAGAAACCATTACTGTTAGATAAAATTGCCTATTTGACACAATAACATCAAATTTTCTGTATCAATTTACATACAGGCAACGCATAAATTTGTAAAAAGTATTTTGAAATTATAATCCGTTTTAAAAAACCGAACGAGTCGAATTCTTATATTCAAAATTAAATAAAACAAATTTACATTTTGAAACAAAAAAGTTTACTTTATTTCTAAAATGAATGATATTTGTTCGTACGAAATATCGAAAATGCGTTTTTGTCGGAATGAAATGAAAACTTTTTACCATAATCTTTGTGTGCGGATAAACGAAGCTTTAAATTGAAATTTCAAGAAAATTTAAACTGTTTTTAAAGCCATTATTAGATAAACATAAAAAATTAGTGAAGTAAATTTTGAAAAATAAAACCATTCGAATGCGTTCACAGATAAAATAAGAATTTCCTGTGTACAGCAAGTACCTACATACAGATTTCGTACTTGTATTGTCTGTTCTATTTGAGTTTAATACAATTTCCATTGTTATTATTATTATTTGCAGATTTTCCGATTTCATATCGATTTTCTTTGTTGTTATTTCATTGTTTTCTTTGAAATAAAAGGTTACATATTTTCTTAAACTTATCAAAACACAAATGTTTTGATACAGCATTTTCTTGTTATTGTTACTAAACTTCTGATAGCGGTAGTGTTACAATAACACTTCGTACTTTATAGTGACATGCCGACAACTTAGCCATTTTCACAGATTAAGAATATTTTGTGTCATACCATTTGCAAATTAAACGGAGCTATTTAATGTTTTAAAACTGTGATTTACTGCCAAAATCAATAAGTAAACGTAAATAATTTTTTAAGAATTTATTTCGACACCAAAATTTGATTAAATGCTTTTAATTTAAAACTTTTTGAATTACATATCCAAGCAATCAATAGTTTAACTGTTACAGTTGGAAACCGCATTTAGTAATAAATTTCCACTCCGGAAAATTGCAAAACATATAATGAAATATTCTTTAACTGTCTGTCATACAATTTATGATTAAAAACTAATTTAATCAAAAACTCAAAATTAGTCGATAACCTTTCGCATTTTGGCTTTGTTATAGAGAACGTGGCAGTTTTGTCTACGTCACCAAATTGAAAAACATTTTTTGGTGAAAACACTTTCATATTTGCTTGTTAGCGAAGTAGAAAATTTTGCTTTGAGTTGTCGATCTAATAAGATGATGTATCAATAAAAAAAATATTGTTCAAAATATTTGAGGTGGACTTATTTGTCTTCTTTTTTGTCAATTGATATAAATTGCGATGTCTGAATGCAATTACTGGATTGAAAACTGTCCTTTAAGTTTCACACTACACTAGCTACGTGATCTACGAATGCTATTTGCAGTTTCTCGGACTTGGTGTTTTTTCTGATAATGTATTGTATCACATTTATCCGTTACGCATTTGAAGAGGTAATTTCCTCTTTTTGACAATAAAAATGTTTTTAATTTAATTTTTGTGAGCACTACGCAATCCAAACTTTATTATGTTCTTTGTAGTTTCTACCCATTATTTTTGTTCGGTGGTGTATACACATTATTAATTGCACGAGGAAAATATGCCGCAATTAACGTTTGTATATGTACCTGTATGTAGAAATTCAAACAAACTTGGATAATATCTCATACTTTGATCTAGTTTTTATGACGTTCTGAGTACCATTAGTCAATTAGGTACAGTACATACCTTACAAATAATTTAGCAATATAAAAAAAGTTTGTTTTACAAAATTTTACAAAGGAATGTATGTGCAGCATCGTAGTAGTCTTGATGTAATAAGGCAAAAGCACCCTTTCGACTGTAGGAATTCAGCACAAAGACATATTAACAATAATTCAAAGATGTAAAATTTGTTGTATAATATATTACGAGTAATGTATTAAAGTGTTTTTAAATCCAGAGACAAAAATAAACAATAAGTTGAACAAAGGAAGCGCAGAAAAGTTATGTGGGGATTGTGGATGTCAACTCTGAGAAGAGTTTGTCTTTTGCAAAGTTTAGAAATGTTCTTCGACTTTTATCCAACCGGAAAAGAAATGACAATCACACTCAAACTGATATGTGAAACTGCCCCAGGACTTAACTTCGATCTTTACGACGACATCCGTAAGAGAGCTTTCAACACATTGCTTCTCGCTGCCCAATTTCCTACAACATTGTTTTGTGCTGACGCTACAAGGATATTTTAAAGCGGAACTTTTGAACTTTGCATATATTATTGCGCTTTTGAAAAATCACCTTGAATTTTGAAAAATAACACAAATGCTGAAAGTTATAATCGCGATGGAACAATTTTATTCCTATTCGGAAAATATGTTTTTTTGGTTAGAGTAATTTATTTATCTTAAACTTTTGAATACGGAAAATGCTTACTAATCAATTATATGCAAAACAGGGAAAAACTTAAATCATTACCGGAATTTGAAAATATTTTTTATCGAGTTATACTAGCTGTCCGCATTCGGCACATTAAATTAACCAACATTATTAAGTAATTTTGAATTAATGCGGTTATGGTTAAATTTATCGATTCCGAAATATTTCCATTGGACAGAGTTAAATAAAATTATTGTATACATTACATGGCAATGTTTGGTTTTCACGGCGAACCTTTAATTAGTAAATCGGTGCAAAATATATTAAAAATGCGTATATCGTAATCGATTATCCGAACTTTACCCGACCCTAGTCAACAGACGGCGTTAAATTACCAATCCGATTCAAATACGACCAAAAGAAAAGTTCCGTTAATCTAAAACGAAGACAAGTCTATTATTCAAACAGATCACGTATCTCGTTTCAGCTATTATAGGGTAATCCTTTGCGACATTTTACTTATGTATGTGAATAAAGTGAAGTAATGATATTGTCCTTAAAACTAAATAATTTCTCATACCTTCCAGTAATAAAATAATAAAATAAACAAATTAATTATCATCAGCTTGCATATTTTTCAGGATTCAAGCTGGTCGAAAATTTTTTAATTTTAAATTGAAATCTTTATAGCTTTATGCAACATGTTGAGAAACAGGAATTTGAAATTTGTAACAACTATGCGCCAACTGTTACAGCAAATCTTCGTTATTTAAACTGTCACTATGTTCACGTCCTTCAACTAACAGAATGTTAATTTATTATAATTAAATTTATATGAAAATGATATTTCGAATATAATTTTGTTGATTACCGCACTACAGTTTCAAAGATTTCATACCTCATGTAATTTGGATGTAATTCTCTCGAAAGTGGCTTTCAAATTATTTTTCTTCATTTCCGTTTTTCAATAAATTACATTGCGAGTATAGCAGTAGTGGGTATATAACATTGAGAATAATAATAATTAATTGTTTGTATTATTAAAATTTAAAAGTTTCAATCAATTAAAAATAATCGATTATTTGATATTATTGATAGTACAATATTATCCATTATTTTATAAAATATCGTAAATCACAAATTTTCCATGGAGAAAATTTATGATATACTGCAATTACTTAATAGCAATTAATTTAATAATTTTTAAGTTTTTAACGACAAATCACTATTTTGTTTTCGTATTTGAACTATGAATAATGTACAGGGGCGGAACTACTGCGGTGCGGTGGGTGCGACGCTTATCGGCCCCCGGCTAAAAGGGCACCCAGTTGTACTGTTTAATATTTTTAATTAATTAATTTAAGTTTTAATATTCACAATGAAATGTATTATTTTGACAGTCTTTTCTTTTGAGGTAAACAAAGTGGGCATCATTTATAATCAATAATTAAATGTTCTCACTAAATTTCCAAAATCAAATCCTGACATTTACAGGATTTCCTTGACAAAGAATAAAAATTTTCTATGACATTTCGATAAATCAGAAAATAAAAAGGCAAAAAAAAATTTTAATCAGTGGAGTATTAAAGGAAAGGGGGCGGACGTTATGGTACAACTCGGCGCCGGCTAACTCGGCGCCGACTGACTCGGCGTCAAGCCAACTCGGCGCCGATCAAGCTTAGGTTAGAAAAGATATTTTATTTAACTACGATACATTATTTTTATAATTAATATTTTTCATATTAATTATTGATTAATTAATATATTTTTAATTAATTAATAAAAGAAATCTACATGTTAGATGTTTCTGCCCCCCCCCCCATCTTAAGTGAGTTAATCTCGACCTCATTAAACAGTACTTGACACAACGCGGACTCTCCGCCATAATTTTCAAGAATCCCATTTACGTCCATATCCACTGGCGAAGCAAGATTCGTTTTCAAATACTTCGAAGAGGTATACGTTTAGGACGTAAATTATTAGCAACACAAAATTTTCGATTTCGAAGGAAGGGTAGTGCTTGAGTAGATATGAGGGGCTAGTTCTGAAGTTGATATGGACCTTTTTTTGATACAGGTCCCGAAGGCTAATTGTCGCCAGGGCCAGTTGCCGGCGGCCAACCGTCGTAGGGCTAACTGTCCTACAATCACTTATAAAATATGTTAGAATAAGTAAAGACATACCCTTGTTACGGACCTGATAAGAGAACTGTTACAATATGTGAACAATTCTGAATGTGAAATTGTTATAACAATAACGATTTAACAAACATTTTATTATTTACTTGGCGCCGAGTTAGCCGGCGCCGATTTAGCCGGCACCGATTTAGCCGGCGCCGAGTTGGCTTGGCGCCGAGTTGACTTGGCACCGAGTTGGCCTGGCGCCAAGTTGGCGGCGCCGAGTTGTACCTGACCGGGGGGCGGGTGCCTAGGAGGGTCCGGGCCCCTTCTATAACCAATCAATATATTAAATAACATACAATAATTATTTGTTATTTAAATATTTAAAAGTATTGAGAGATTTTTAAATCCTGATTTATTTAATAAATTAATTATTAATTAAATTAATAAAAAAAGAACGAAAACTATTTTTAGGAAGATTTATTTTAGTATTTCATATTTTAAATTTCCATTAGAGCGCGTGACCTTGAAGTTAAAAAAAAGAACGCCTGCGGTGCTGGCACTGTATGCCAAACGACTCGCTTCCTTCGAGTTCCTTACCCACGCCTTAAAGTTTAAAGTTCTTAAAGTAAATTTTCTTGTTTTTTATGGCTCATGGAGGAGGGGGTTGATATCCTGTTGTATCTGGCTTTGCCTGGCAAATATTCTAGAAAACCTTAGGATAGCCAATAGCCAAGGAAATCTCAGAAACTTGCAAAATAAAATAAAAGAATTAATCTATGAATTTTCGCAAAATTTTCTTGGGAAGAAAATAGTATTCTAAGGTTTTACACACTAAAATTTTTTCACAGAATTTCTTAAGATTTTTCTAAAATTTGCTTGGATTTCTTTTCACTTTTGTATATCACGAATTTGTAGAAATATTGAAAATCTCAACAAATCCATATGAAACGGCCAATGAAATCTCAGAAAATGGAAAAATCAAAAATGAATAGTCTATAATATTCTAGATTTCCTCAAATTTCCGCTGATTTCCCTTTAGTTTTGCATATGACAATTTCTCCATCATTTTTCCACTTAGTAAAAAAACAAGCGGGAAATTTGAAGAAATCCGGAAAAATTTGAAGAAATCCCAAAAAAATTTAGGAATTCCAAGAAAATCTCGTTAATTTTTCAATCTTAGGAAATGTAGAAAATTAGAGGAAATAGAAAATTCTACAAAATCTTAGAAAAATATCCAAAGAAATCTCAGAAAAATTTAAAAATTTTCAGGATTTTAGAAAATTTTGTGAAGAGGGGAATCACAGAAAATTGAAAAATAAAAAACTCATCTATGTATTTTTAAATTAAATAGGGGTGGGGGGGTAGTTACTCGTCTCTATATCTGATCTTATGGAAATTTTTGAAATTCCGAGTCTTCGATACAAAATTGTTTTTTTTGTCTTTTATAAAAGCAGGGCCCCCGTTAACAACTTCGTACACGAGTCCCTCACCTGCTTGTTACGCCACTGATAATATAGAATAGTAATCATCTAAAAAAAGGCAAATTGGTTTTATTCAGAACCGGAAGCCTCAATCTGTGCACGGCCACGAGGAGAGGGGGTAATCAGTGCCTGATGATGAAGAATCTCTTCGGAGTAATCTGGGAAGCGTCGGTAGTTTAAAAAACTTTGACGTTTATTTCCATATAGGTTTTAGAATGAAGGTGCTACTTTTGTGATAATCTAGCGTTGCTTTTTGAACATGTATTCTAAGAATAGTATGCATCTTTTGATAGATGCATCAAATAAGTGAAGCCGTCCACAAGTCTCATTATACGTAAATATGTACTTTGTTTTTACTCATTTATATTCATCTAGGTGATCTGAGCCATCATCCTTCTTATCATATAATCAGAAGCTTAGGTCACCAAATGGTAGCTTTAAACTGATGATCGACCTCGAACACTTCAAGATTTTTAACCACTCGCACTCCCGAGAACTCTCGTCTCTACAATGTTGAGCTACTTCACTGCTTTTTCAAATTTTCCTTCGTACTGATCGATGCAATTACTGCCAGTTAAGTGTGCAACATCTTGAAAACACGCTATAGTTATATCTTCAGCTAAATCATTTCTATGTGACCCATTCGGATATCTTGCTACCATTTTTGGTTTGTTACTATAAGAAAATTAAAAAACAATAATTTACGACTCACGGATAATAATTAATAATATAAACTGGGTATTTTATAATATTAAACACTGTTGGTAACCTTAGGATGAACTCTCTGATGTTACATAATTATTATATAGAACATATTTTTGTGTTCCAGTAATGCTCAAGTATACAAAAAAATATTTGAAATAACATTTACTATAAATTAAGATTTCGGTAATACCTTTGTATTGCCTTGAAGCGACAATATAGGGTGTTCTAATAAGACATGATTCTTATAGAATGTTTTCAGGCTTAGCCTCGCTTCCATATAAGTAGTTTTAAATGCTATTAACTTACAGCAAGATTTCTTGTCAACATATCAATCGAGTTCCACACAAATCAAATCAAGATGTATTAATTGAGTTCAATTGTATTTCACAATTTATTAGGAGGTCAAGGCAACCGTTAGGCCGCTTAATTTTTCAGCAATATAATATTAGCTATACCAATCCTATGTGTTTTTCTAGCTTTCTGGTTCAGTTAGCTTTCGGTAAAAACTAAAAAAATAAACAGAAATAATAATTTGTTATAATGATAATTTGTTAAGAAGTAATTTAAATTTATTGTTACATCTGAAGTGATTGCAATTAATATTAATCACACAATACATTACTATAAACAAAATGTACAAGTAGACCAGTTTTTATAGAGCAATTAATCAGTTTATTGCATTTAACAAAAACTAAAACGATGTAATTTAAATACAATGAGTAATTTATTTTACAAATGGAAACAATATTTGATAAAAGCAAAATCTGAAAAAGGTAATTTACCTACCATGCTATACAGTGGGATCCTAAATTTTGGAACAAATTCGATAACATTTTTTAGAGAAATTTTTTCAGAATATCCTCGGACGACTCTTATTTTTAAATGACATTTTTTTCTACTATTGATATTTTTGTTTTAAACTGTGATGTCATCTAAAATATTTTAAATGGCAACCTTTATATTTCTTTACAGATTTGAATAGTCACATTATTGACATTATGAGAATGATATTTAAGAAAATTTTTTTAGAGATAATCAACTCCAAACTTGTAAAAGAGTAAACTAAGATTATATTACATTAACTAATCAGTTGTTAGAGAGGCGCTGAAACCAAAAGTCGATTTTAGCATAATAAATAGCAAATTGTATTCTTTAGTTTATCAATAATAGCTGGTTTCTTAAAATAAACTTACTTCTAGAAGGACATTTTTATAACACACATTTGTGCTTAAAAAATGTGGTTTATTCCAATCCGTAAGTTTGCCATTAAAAGAAATTGTTGATGACATCGCAGTTCAAAAACAAAAGACTATAAAAAATGTTAATAACAAAACACCTTTCTAAATTTTTTTTTATTGAATTGGCTTCAAACTTTACGAGCTCGCTGTATATTTGTACCTCCCATATTAATAATCTTATTACAGTGAATTGTTTCGTTAAAACAATATTAAGATAGAATTTCATATTAATTAAAATTATCAAGTTATTGTGATAAACAAATTAATTTGTTTTGTTACATCAAACACTACTTTGTAAAATATTAAAATTTAATGCTAAAACGAATTTCTTAATTTATTTGTTACTTAAATGGCTATTCTTTTCATTTTAAGCATGCTACACACGATCAAGGAAGTTGGTCGACTTCGCTTTATAGTAAGTTAAAAGAAAAGTCTGTTTGTCGGCAAATCGACTTAGTCAAGCTTAAATTTACATAACATACCAGAGGCATATCCACCTTCTCAGTTGTTAACTTTTGTGTTTGTTATGCAAAATGACACGACTGAAACACATTACATAAAAATTACCCCCCCCCCTTCTTTCAAAACAAAATCCTGAATTTTGTGCGCCTGAATTCAAATGTACATAATATAGTAGCGTAGGTACGGGGAAATATCCATCAACAGCAAAAGATATGGTAGGCACATGTCAAAAAAAGTTTGAATTTATATGTGTTGACATGATGCACATGAATAGATTAACAAAATTTAGACTTTTTTGATCATAAAGCACTTTTACCGAAGTCAGTTTCTGGGTGCGCGCCTTTTACACACAAACATTGCAAGTTTGACTATCAAGTCTGTTGAAGCAAAGTATGTCGACTTGCTTCAATGTGGGTAGCAAGCTTTAAAATTAAAATGATGGATAAACATACTTATTTTATTGACCTTACTATCGATTAGTCAAGTAAATGATAACAAATGGATAATGTTTATTTATATCAAGATGCAAATGACATTGGTAAATGGTAAGCAATAGATGCTCTCTCCCACATAGCAATACTAAAAACCTACGATTACTTTGATTGTAATTTTGGAACATATATCAAGAAGATTAAGTAAAATTTTAAAGCCTAATAAAATTAAATTAGATTGCCATATTAAACTTGTTGATTGGTGCGTGGTCATTAATTGCAAATATTGAGGAAAATTAAAATTTTGTTACAGCAATTGGACAAAATATTTAGATCGTAGTGGTACGAGGGTCAAGCTGAATTTATTGAAAATAAGAAACATGGTTAATATTTTCTAAGATTTTATTTTAAATATGCTCAAAGTAATTCCCTCCAACAATGATACACTTGACCATTCTTTCTTTTCACTGCTTAAAAGCTCCCAACCAATCTTCTTTCGGAATACCTGCAAAATAAGTGTGAACTGCGGTATCAATCTCTTCTTCAGACGAAAACCTTCTGCCCCTCAAATTTTTTTTAAACTCAGAAAATATCCAAAAGTCGCACATTGCTAAATCAGGTGAGTACGGCGGATGTTCTATGAGATTTAGGGCCGGTGTTTCAGTTGTGGTTTAAACTACGATCAGAGTTTAAACTCAATATCTGACCAATCAGGTAGCTATATACGTAGTTTAAACCTTGGATTTGGATTTAAACTGAAATTCTGGAGAGGACGGTTACGGTCTGATGCTTAAGTGCGTTGGCTACTAAGCAGAGAATCCTGGTTCGAGCCCGAGTAGAGCAAGAACTTTATTCTGACCGTTCTCCCTCGGTGGGCAATGGCAAACCACCGAGGTAATCTGCCTTGAAAACCCTTCATAAAATGAAGTGGTTAGCCAAAACCCACTCTGGGTTGTAGCGCTACTGTATATTACTGGAGCTTATATTATTTTCAGCCAAAAACTGGCGAGTTAAAGCTGCCTTATGGGACAATGCATTATCATGGTGGAGCAGAATTCCCTTGGCTGGAACTCTACTGAACATATCAGGCAAACATTTTTCAGTATACCATTTAGCTGTAACTCTTTTGTCCATCTAGCTTAATGGCATTTACTAGGCCCGTACTTCTGAAGAATACCGCATTCATAACTTTTTTCATAGCTCGCAGCTTTTGATCATTGTTGGAGTTTCTTCATCTTTGTGAATCCATACACGACTCTCTTGACGAGTTGGTACGTCGAAAAAGGAAATATAAGTTTCGTCACCTGTCACGATTTTGGAATAAAATGTCCGCCATTATTTAAGAAATTTAGAGTTTCATGGCCAATTCTTACACGATCTGCTTTTTGGAAATCAGAAAGGTGATGCGGCACAAAACGACTAACCACTTTTTTTAAATGCAGGTGACCGTGTATGATTGTTTTAACTGCTGAGGATCCAATCTTGAGTTGATGCTCTATTACTCCATAAGTGGATTTTTGTCCTCTTTAATTATTTTTTTAACTGCAGCAACGTTTTTGTTGGTAACAGCCGAAGAAGGACGTCCTGCTCTTGTTTGATGCTGAACGGAATTCCTTTTGCGTTCAAATTCCTTATACCATGGGTAAATTGTAGCCAAGGAAGGTGCTTGTTCACTAAAAATTGAATCTAAACTCTCTTTACACTCGTAAGCGCTTAAATCTTTTTTAAAGTCATAATAAATCATGATTCGAAAATGCTCTCGTTAATTCAATTTTTTCAGTTTCAAGGTCACTTTAAAAAATTCGTAACTTGAGTTATAACGAACGGATTTTCAACTTCTAAACTTCAAATGACAGATAAAGAGTTTCTCTAAATAACACCGTATGTTTTGTTTTTCACAGCTTACTAGATCTATTTTATTCTCAATAAATTTAGCTTGACCCTCGTATTATAATATTGCTGCTATTAGTTAATTGTTATAATATTAATTATGCAATTATTGACACTTATCAATTTAATGATTTTAGAGTTTATACAAGACTCTTTCAAATCTCTTAACTGCATATTATGCAATGAATATATTGCATATTACATACGACAGTAAGTTTGTTCTTCTGGATTACGGATACAAGAATTACGTCGGACGATAAATACTACTAAGTGAATCTTTTCTCTAGAAGAGAGGGGTTTTTAATGACTGAAATTTCATTACTAGGAAATTTTGCTACCCGACATTTCGCAATCATTCCTAAATTGTTAACTCTTCATAGATATTTTTAATATTATTTTTTAATTCAATAGATATAATACCTTTATAATATTATGCTTATTTTTGGTGTCTTTCTAATAATTTTGTTGTTGAAAATTTGAATTATTAACTTCAGCAATAGAAGACAAAGAAAATAGCAGTAAAAATTTTCTTTCAAGACTGAATAAATTAATTAACAAGCCTTCATGCGGACATGCAAGTATACAAAACGTTCGGCTCAATGTCGATCAATAAGCAAACAGGGGTTGAAGATGTTTCAATAGAAGTAAATATATTTGCAGATATTCTATCTATATCTAACCACGTTTAATCAAATAGCACTTATAGAATTATTAATTCTTAGTAGTGCACCAAAGACTATTAAAGCTATCCAGCTTTTGTGCGCTGATGTTATGGGTTTCCTACATCGAATTTCAAAAGGGTTTTATTATATTTAGGCTTTTGATCATTGTTTCCACAAATTTGTTATATTATTTATATTACAATCAACTATTGCCTCGTCAGTTTGGTTTGCAACGAAGCGAATGTCAACCTTCTTTAGATCCTTTCTAAAACTCGTTAACAATTTTCCTACACTTTAACCATCCATTTAAAGTTGTACTTTTATTTTACGTCACTCTACATGTTGGAATTCGAAACCTCAGTTGAAATGCGTGATTTCATTGACGTTACAATTTTAAGCTAGAAAAATAATTTATTGCTTAAAATAATAATAAATTATGTTAACCATTGTAATTATATAATGTTCATTTTCGAATCATCTTGTACATTGTGAAGTGATTTTTGTATATTTTCAACAGGGTGAGAACGTAACATTGTCTTATCTTTAAATTTAAACTTCTCTGCTTAATTTCTTAATAGTCTTGCTTAAATTATGTGGAAAATTCAAATCGACCATCAGGTATGGAAAATTTCGTTTTCTATTAACAATGATTGTTAAATATTATTAATTCTTATATCAGTTCCCGATAGCGCTAACCAGTGCTTTGATCGGTTAATCCGTTTTGTCACCGTAATTTTTTTTTTATTAATGATTTAACATTCAATTACAAGACCATTCGATTGGGTTATGGTTAATTTCGGTAAAAATTCTTTGATAATTCCATCACATTTGGAAATAATTGAAGCTGTTGTATTTGTATCTATCCGAAGCCTTAAGATTTGCTGGGAGTTTTATCATTTTGAAATATCAGATTTACCTTAATTTAATTTATATTTAACCCTGCAGAATATGAGTGGGCAACATTATTTGTTGATTTGATATATTTGTTTACATTTCGCTACCTCGTTTGGTTTTTTACTAATAAAATTTATTAAAACAATACCCAACGATAAGTGTGAAATTAATTAAGAATCATTAATTCAAAAAAAAAAATTGTATAACAAGGTAAATACTAGTACTTTAAATTAGTTCAAAACCTATTTTAGTAATAATTTTGCGAAATCTTCGGTAGAAAAATGTGTTAGTAGCGAAATGTCCAAAAACATTTGTCCGGAAGCGAATTGTTCGGGAGTGAAATATCCGGTCATATAAATAACAATAACGATAACCATAAAATAACAATCAAGATTTGACTATAGTTTGAACAATGTGGTAGATTACATTTGAGTAGAATTAAAAAGAAATTTGATTTTAAATTAAACTTAAACGGAACCATTGCCCAAAAATCAATAATAATGTAAAATAATCGAGATTGTACTGGCTTTTGAACAATGAATTAGAACAGTATGTACGAGTAACTACTATCAACAATATTTGCTTTAATTTCATTTTAATTATTTAAGATGTAAAATTCGTAGATTGTAGTTCAATAAATCTGAAACATATTTGTTTAATTTATCGTAAAAACGGAAGTTAAAAATACATTTTTATCGATTAAACACCCAAATTATTATTATTTTATTCTACACAATTTGAGAAAGGGAAATTAACTGTCGAAAGCAGCAATGGACGTTTCATAAGTATGCTATTGAATATTTTACACAATATAATTTTTACAAAATTTTGAATGCTCCAGTAGTATTCATAAAAATTAAGTTTCCACATTAAAACTTTCATTCCTACTTGGTTTGAAACAGAATTTGCTTTTTAATTGAAACCCCAAGGATGCAAATTACAGAATTTAAACATTGCAGTTAAAGATTATTTTAGCTCGTGAACTTTTCCTTAAAGAAACGCAGTTTAGATTTTCGCAAAATTATAAATACATAAGAAACAAAGTAACGCAATAAATCTATGAGTAATATTTTATATGTAAAGAATTCAAGATTATGGTTCAATTTTACAGTAAATTTCAATTAAGAAATTATTGGTTGACAAATGCTTTGATTGACTAAAACCGTAGAAGTACTGTGTATTCACAAACAAAAAGTGTGCGATTAGTTTCTTATATTACAAAATTCATGTAGGTGTAAAACTCATATAAGCTTTTTAAACGAACATTAATTGAGAATCGAATCATTAAGTACTGAGAGCTACGATGGTGCACACGAAAACTATTTTTGCCATTGCTATAATTTTAATAATTCAGGTATAACTTATTAATTATTTTTATTTCTAAAATGTAGTTTTTAATTTTACTATTGTTCTAGGCAAAAGGAAATGAAATAGTTCTTCATGGGCAAGGAAAAGATGGAAGTTACAACGAAATTAGAAAATCGGAATCGAGTCTTCCGGGAGGTGTTTCAAAGACAGTTGTGATAACCCGAAGGATGCTGGGATCTCCAGTCGGCAATTTAAATATATTTTCGTCTGCGCTTGGAGGCATTAGAAAACCAGATTTACCTAACTTTCCTATTGGTTTGCCACCTCCTTTGGGCATAAATTCCCAATGGAATTTACCATCTCAAAATGTAGATAACCAGTGGAATTCGGAAACTCCGTGGCACTTAAACCATCAATCTGTTTCCGGTTCTCAATGGAATTTACCACCTCAAAATGTAGATAATCAATGGAATTTGGGAACTCCTTGGAATCTAAACCATCAATCTGTTGCCGGTCCTCAATGGAATTTACCATCTCAAAATGTAGAAAACCAATGGAATTCGGAAAGTCCGTGGCACCTAAACCATCAATCTGTTTCCGCTCCTCAATGGAATTTGCCACCCCAAAATGTAGATAACCAATGGAATTCTGGAAGTACATGGAACGTAAACCCTCAACCTGTTTCATCTTCTCAATGGGATTTACCATCCCAACCTGGTGATAATTCTGGTTTGGGTCTAAATTATCAATCTGCTAATTTACCATGGAATTTACCTCACCAGACAGGTTTATTTGATATCAACTCGCAAAATAACGCAAATTTACCATCAGGTTTAGTTCCACCACCAAGCGGAAGTGGAAGTTTTGAAAGTGTCAATGCACCGTGGAATGCAAATGACCATAATCATCTAAGTGGTAGCTCTCAGTGGTATCCTCCTAGTAGCAATGCAGATTTTAATCCATCTTCTCAATCTTCACTCTTAGGCCAATGGAGTGGAAGTCCGCAACAAATTGGCAGTTCGAATTACAATCCTTTGGTGGGCATACCTTCTGGCTCAGATGCAAATGATCAACAAAATTTAATATCGCAAATTGGAGGCAATTCAAATTATAATCCTTTATTGGGAGCACCTTCTGCTTCGGGTGCAAGTAGCCAGGAAAATTTATTTTCACAACTTGGTGGAAGTCCTAATGTAAATTTAAACTCTGGATGGAATTCAAATCTTGTGCCAAGTTCATCTCATCAACAAGGTTCCTGGGTGGTAAACCGACCTTTGCAGTATCCCAAGCTTAAATATTATCAAGAAAGTACAGGGGGGTTTCCAGAACAGGGACAAATTTTAAGTCAAGTAGTAAGCGGTATTCCATTGCCACCACAAGCTTGGAGGGTAAGCAAATTTAAAATTTAAATTTTAAAATATTAAATGCCGGTAATAAATGTAATTGCATCTTTTAATGACCAAATAAATGTTCAAATTCATAAACCAAAACACGATTTTAATTTACAAATTTTTGTAAACATTATTTTAAGTTTAACAATGCAATAATTGTTCTTTGCGTGGGAAAGTGTAATATTAGAGTTTATCTTACAATGCACCATATAAAATACTAGTTTGGGTGGAGTAATTAAAATTGTTGTATACTTAAATGAGTATATTATTGCGGTGTATTAGTGATAATTCTAAGTAAAATGGTAATAAATCATTCAAGTGGATACTTGTTGATTTTTTTTTGGTTATTAATTATTCGAATGAATGGTTTAGTATGTGAATTAATTGAATTAATAACAAACCGACGATACGCCTACATTTTTGGAAAATTTAAATGTTATTAATTTTACCATGGAAATTAGATAACCTAATAATTATTTTTTAGAGAAACGCGTCTCCATCGTCGCCGGAAAAAAGATCGGTTGATGAGGTGGAAAAGGTAAAGAGAATAAACAAGTAGATTACTGTTTGCGTTAAACTTTTTTAATTTTGCAGGATAGCGCAGAAGGACATTGGTTAAAATAGTGAATTGAAAATTGTTTTGGTTACAAAGCAAATACCTAATTTATTTATAATTAAAATGTGTTGATCGATGTACCTCTTATCTAAATAAACAATTACGTTAACTAACTTGCATTTTATTTATTCAATTTTGACGAATATGTGGCTTTCTACGGCTGCAGAGAATAGCAATTAACTTTTAAATCGTGATTGCAAAAATCAATAATTGTCATTACAATTTGGATTACGCGAACTGATAGAATATCAACTACCAATTACATTATATAATACTCGTCGATATTTGCTTTGTTTCTAAAACATGGAATGTCGAACATTCGGTTTTAAGTACCCAACATTAACCGTTTTATTAGTGTCATCCACTAATTTTAATAGCAGTTACACATGCTTGTAGAACATCATCCTTTATGCAATGACAGATAAATTGATAGTCAATCTTATTATCGCAATAATTTGGTCAACATCGATCAATCATGGTATGATGATCGGCGAGGTGGTTAATTTAATTAGTCCAAATTAAAGGTGGGTAAAGCAAACCGAATTAAAAATTTTAATATTGTAACGTATAATTTTATACGCAAATAAGTTTAAACTTTTGAAATGAATGCTAAATTTTCTTCATCTCCCAAGACACTAATTCATATTAATAAAAGTAGAGTCTATCTGGAGAACAAACGCCAACTGTATTGTTTGGAAAAGCTGGTAAAATTTCTTGAGGGAAATTCATGTAATTGTAATTATAACGTTTGCTTTTCTGAGTTTCTCAACTGAATAATACAATTTGTACAATTAAATATATGACTTGTATAGGTCAATTGCGTACGTTAGAATAAAGTTTATTAAATTTATACGTCGTGTAAATGTTTGCAATTTTCCCTACGCAAATTTAATGTTGTTACAAAGAATTGTTTTTATTGCAAACATTGTGTTAAATGTTTACATTTCAATTCACGTAAGTGCAAAATGTATAAAATTAATTTAATACCTGTAATATAATAAAGTGGGTTAAATAACGCAAGGTTCCCTAGCGAAATTTAAAATAAACGTATTTTAGAATTAAACACTTATGTAGGAAGTAAAGAAGTAACGAAGTCTTTATACACTCATTTCGGATAAGTTAATTTTATCCGAAACAATGTAATTACTTGATGTGGCTCGCAAAAGATAAGTCTTATCAAGAGCCCGGAGCACGCACTTAGATGTAATAAACGTAATTTACAAACGAACGTTGGCTGACATTTAAAAGACACGATACATAATGAAGTTCTCGTTACTGCTGACGATAACACTTGAAAAACTAGTGGAACCTCTTATATTAAAACTATGTCTCCTATTCCATAATAATGTAAAATTTTACGAAATTTTTATGCAAATCCATCTAATTTACTTAAATTTGAATTAATGATACAAAACTTTTAATAGACTTGCATATTTACAACTTCACCTCTTTTATTTACTATTCCTATTTCCCCAGAGTAATTTTATGGCATCAACATTAAATCTCAGTTTTTTAATAAAAAGCTTTTTAAAAATTTGAATAGCGTTTTATTCCACCATTCCGAAAAGTTTAACAATGATTAACGTGTTTTTTCGATTTAATTATAAAACTACAAACTGGAAAATTAACACAATTATGTTGTTTTTAAATCAGCTGAAAACATTTTACCACGTTTTTAAAATACCTAACAATGTGGAAAATTGCTCAAAGTGTAGTTAAATCGAATGAAGCACTGCTATGTTTGTACTTAGAAATCTTGTTAATGGAGTTGCATGCAATTCACAAATATTTTATACTTCAACAACCAAGTAGACACAAAGACCGTAATCTTAGAATTATCTACTTCCAACATATGCAGCAACAACCTTTCCATGGCATTCGTGCATTGTACTTCTAATGCTGTCCCATCTCAATAATATGCATTTTAATTGCACGGAATTCATCTCAGACGTAATATCTCCAACCGAGAGAAACGATTTTCCAACAGGATTCGTCAAAAATTCCCTTAGGAAGTAATCTTGCGGTTAATTTTGAAAATAATACTATACCCGCAAATTTACTTTTTATAACGAACACTCTTTGTCATGCCTGTAAGTTGATTCCCAGGGAGTTAGAAAAGACAAGTAATATGATATAATTTGAAAGTTTCCATCCAAAGCATCATAAAAATCATTAGCAAGTAAAATTTATATCTCCTATACCATTAAGTGATCTATATGTAGCCCAGAAAGGATAATTATCTAATAAATATTATATTTTTATTTCTGGTCAGTTTTACATTTTATGATAGGCAAACATTTACGCAAGATAGTTTAACTGATTGCAGTTTTTAGAAAATTAATCCGCAGTTCCCTTTGAAATTCGGGTCAAATGGTTTTAATGAAGGAAATAAAACCAGAGCAGGATAAAACTAATGGACTCATAAAAGTGGTTGAATATTGCTTACTCACCAGAGGAAATTCTTAACCTTATAAAAAAAGATAACAAAAAATTTGAATACAAAAAGATTGTAGAAAGCTTTAGCTGCCGAGTATATCACATCTTTGCTCAGATACGGAATAACTATAAGAAATTAGCCTACGAAAAGAAATGTTAATTGACCAGAAGTTCGTGTAGGTGGAAAACCACTTATCAGTGCTGTAGTTCGGTTGTATAGAAATAAGTTACTTATCTAAACCGAAAATAATTAAAAATTAGTAATGAATTCAATAGGAAATTAATTATATAAATTAGAGTCAGTTAATTGTATATAAGATTGCGTTGCAGCGGAACAAAAGTTAAATGAGTAATAAAACTAGGTCATACTAATTAAAAATTACTTACTTACCGCAAATATTAGTTCACTAATTAATTACTAGAAAATATTAAACATTCGGGAAAGCAAATTGAAAACACTTGATTGAAGTAACTGACGTTAGCATAACAACAGCTTTTTACAGTACCGATACCGGTAAAATGAAGTAAAATAATTTCTCTTACACGCAAAAGTTAATGTGTGGTATTAGCAAAATGAACAAAAATCAAATAATCTAAGCAACTTTTTGAATTACGCATAGTAACTACATATAAAGTAAATTATTTTGAAAAATACAAAACCGGACATTTTATTACGGTCGATTTTTTAAAGTTTAATTTATTGTTATAAATTGGCTGTTATAGCCTTAGTCGTTGCTGTGTTAAAGATATCTTATATGGAGAACGTCGTTTTTACTTGCACATCTTTATGAATTTTGTCCAAATATGAATTTAATTGAATTAAAAAATATATGATATCCAAATCAAACTACCTTCTGCACACACAAGGTAAATTTTTCAACCTCTTAAACATTTTAAACCTAGTACATTTTATATTTAAGTTTGAAGATGCGCTTTGAAGCTTTTAGTAATACGAACCTCCTTTATTTTTACTATATAATCGTATAAAATAAATTACATTTAGAATTAATTTTTTTACAAATGTAAATAAAATCTGTACAATTTTCAATAATTAACATAAACAAAAACGTTGTATTATATTGTGTATAAAATTGTAATATAATATTACAAGTTTAAAAATGGCGTTAGAAAATGCAAGCGTGGCTTAAAAAACTTGCTACTCTCATTAATAATAATTTTCAAGAAATAAATTAGTTATTTAATATCGTTTATTTTATTGAAAAACGTTTTTGCAGAGTCCTCTGTTATTTTATTTTATTGTAATGTAATTCTCACAGTAATCAAAATATAACCTATACAACAATGACATAATTAATTATTTACGTATCTTTAAATCCAATTTAACTTTTAAATGATCTCAACGAAAGCTTTTGAATTACGTGCTATTGCATAAGTGTAAGGTTAGAAGGAAAGCCTAGTTGTTCTTGACCCTTAGACATTATATTATACGTCGTAGAAATTAATAATGCAAAATCGGGTCAATAAAATTTATATGTTTGTTGTAAATTTGTGAATTTTTTTAAAATGTAAATTAATTCATTTTTGGAGTTCAACTTTTAAAAGAGAATGTAAGATTTAATTAGAAAATCAGAAACAAAATTTAATTAATTTGGTTAATTACAATTCGTGATATTAAAAATTTTAAATTAATAAGTCAAGATATCTTAAAATAAAATTTAATACTAGTGCAGATGGTCGTGTTCATCTAAATGTTCGATTATATTGGATAATAATATAAGTAAAATTTCGATTCTAATTTTTGGAAATTACTTTTTGAAAATTTGGCATTCGTAAACATCATTTATATTGAGTAGATATAGTTAGTTAGCCTAGCATATTAAATAGGATTTGTATTTTTCTGGCGGTTGGAAAGTTTGAGACTTTGAAATCTGGAAAAATACAACTGGATTCGTGGAAATTTGGAAGAAATCGAGTCTACGAATTAGTAAATATCAAGTTTAAATTTTTCTCTCCTATTAGGTTGAGGATCTCTGTTAGTTGATAAAATTGTCATTTTCTATTTTTTGAAGTAGATTAACAATCCATTCATTATTTGGAGTTTCTGCTTGATGTAAAATCTTTGATTTGAAAAAATGTTATTTTTTGTTTAGCATAAGAAATGATTTTTGAATTTATATTCGATTTTGAGGATTTTGAACTATGGTAAATATGGGATTTTGATTATTTTTACATTTTGAAAATTTGTAAATTTTTAAATTTTGTGGGTTTTTTCGTAATTATGTTGGTACGAAAAGAAGTAATACTCGCCCCTTCTAAAAAAGGACATTTCCTGCTGGAGGGTTCTGAGACAGGGGTCCGTTGCTTTGTCCCCCCCCCCCAGTTAAAAGTTTTGGTCAAAAAGCTAGCTCCCGAATCTATGGAGCTAGCACCGGCTAGCACCCAAATATTAAAGCTAGCACCATTATAGTTTTTTCACAAATCCACATTGAAAGTGGGGGGGGGGGGCTAAAGTAACCCTCGGATTAGTCTCCCAGTTAATATTTTGGCTCCAAAAGCTAGCTCCGTAATCTATATAGCAAGCACCAGTTAGCACCCAATTATTAGAGCTAGCACCGTTACAGTTTTTTCACAAATTAGTATTTGCTAAAAATTTCTAAATGTTTCATTGCACTGCGCATGAGCGATGTTAGATTCCACATGCATCGCCCATTCTAAACTTTAATAATAATTTTTTAACAGCTTAAGGCTCATTATTAATCAACATTATGATAAGAAAATAACACCCGACTATTTGATTTGACGAAACACCTTCTTAATTTTTTAAAGAATCTTTTTATATTTCCCATTTAGCGTTGTGTCGTCTCCCATAGGTCAAAAAGTGTCCCAAATTATTTCAAAACTTTGTATCCTTACAATAATGTGCTTTATTTAGTCGGGGGGGGGGGGGCAGAAGCAAATCTTTAGTTTTGCTTGTAGTGCCAAATTCTCTTACCTATGGCCAGTGCTAGCGCTATAGGCACTACACAAACTAGACAACTATCAAGGCGCAAACGATAAAGGGACGCAAAACCAGTTCGAGGTGCAAAAATTAAAAAGAACTTGTGACAGCTTTCACCGTAAAAACGGCTAGAAACGTTAAAATTTGATTATTCTTTTAAGTTTTATTTTTGTTCGAAAGGTATTTTTTTAAATAAAAATATGTAAATGTAAGTATATTTTTTAAATATTTCGGATTCTCATCTCCCAGCTCAGTACTGCTAAATGGGGGGGGGGGGGTGAAAGCGCACTGATAGATTTTTGGTTGGGCGTCACATATCCTAGTGCCAGCATTCAGGGCTGTCGTCGGACTCCGTGGCAAGACTTTTCGTGGGCCCCCTACTCTTAAAAATTTCATAAATAAAAAAGAAAAATATAAAACTTCGTATTTTTAAAACCCCGAAACGGCCCCCCTCTGCCCGCACTCTCTATGACTGATAATAATAAACCGTTAATAATTTAAAAAGTATATTTACTTCAAGAACATTTAGTGCAAGAACATTTCTGATTTCGTAAAAAATAGAGCCAACACACCAGATGAAGCAGGTGACCGAGGAAAGTAATCTTTCGCAAGAACCTATTGTTTCCACATTCATTGCATGTTTTTCTAATTACATGTTCGGATATTATGTGCCTCTAATTTCGTCTGCAGTTCTTGAATAGTATTCAATTCTACCGATAAACCATTTTAGTTCCGTTAATTTCGGTCTCTATAATAGCCAGGCTGGCACTAGAAGCAAAACTAAAGATTTGATTCTGCCCCCCCCCCCGCCGAGTAAATAAGGCACATTATTATAAGGATACAAAGTTTTGAAATAATTTGGGACACTTTTTGACCTATGGGAGACGACACAACGATAAATGGGAAATTTATAAAGACTCTTTAAAAAATTAAGAAGATGTTTCGTCAAATCAAATAGTCGGGTGTAATTTTCTTATCTACAGCATGTAAGCCAATATCAGAATTCTGAAATAAATTACATAATGTTGATTAACAATAAGCCTTGAACTGTTAAAAAATTATTAGTAAAGTTTAGAATGGGTGGGGCATGTGGAATCCATCATCGCTCATGCGCAGTGGAATAAAACATGTCGATATTTTTATCAAATACTAATTTGTGAAGAAACTGTAACGGTGCTAGCTCGAATAATTGGGTGCTAGCTATATAGATTACGGAGCTAGCTTTTGGAGCCAACATATTAACTGGGGGGAGCTAGCGTTACTTTAGCCCCACCTCGCTTTCAATGTGGATTTGTGAAAAAACTATAATGGTGGTAGCTTTAATATTTGGGTGCTAGCCGGTGCTAGCTCCATGGATTCGGGAGCTAGCTGTTTGGCCAAAAATTTTAACTGGGGGGGGGGGGCAAAGCAACGGACTCTTGAGAAAGTTGTAATTTTGCGCTTCAAGTTTGAGATTTTTGATTTTTATTCTGTGAAATAAAGCTAAAGTTTAAGTGAGTACTCTATTAATGATTATTTAATTTGGAGGCTGATTTGAACAATAAACATTAAAACTTCAATATAACAAATTAAATTAAATAATATAATTTGGAATTATATTTTAAGCTTTCAGCGACGTTTATCGCCTTCGTCAGAAATTTATTTATTTATAATTTATTTATTTAAATTATTTATTTATAAATTTCTAACGAAGGTGATAAACTTTGCTGAAAGCTTAAAATATAATTCCAATTACATATATTATTTAATTTAGTTTGCTATATTGAAGTTTTAATGTTTATTATATTCGCACAAGTTAAGATTTATATATTTACATTTGGACAATATTAAATTTTTTTTAAATTTTGATTTGGAAGATTGCAATTAAATTTAGATCCATTAATTAAACTAATAATGATAACATTGGATGATTTGGATATTAAAAATATTATAGCTCTAAATAGTTTAGTTTTAAAATTAGAAAGCATCGTAAAATTTGTGTGCACAGCGAGCACCTACATTGGTAATCGGCATATACAATTATCGTTCCATTTTTGAATAAGGAAATTTATTTAAAAGTTTAATAATTGTAATCGGGAAAAATTATTATGGATTGAAGAGTTTATTGTAAACAATTTAATTGGCGTCGTAACCTGTAAAAGAGCCCTCTAATGAGAGGTCTTGTTCGACTTGAAAGCTAGCTTGCAAATGAAGGTAGAAAAAGGAGTTGGGAATAATTATTTCTAATTTCGATAACCTCGAGTGTGGGAACACACATAATGTGTTTGTACAGGGTGGTTCGTGGAATACGAATTAATTTATAAATATAAATTAATGAAAAGGGGGGGAAAATAGTTTTTTGATAGAAGGTCGAGTGCAGTAGTTGAAGAATTACATTAAAAAGTACATTTCCCCCGAATAAAATAAGTTCTTTTTTAAATTCCTGTTACTGTCGACGACGGACGGCACTAAAGTAGCACTTGAGCGCCTGCAGAATAAAAGTATACTTTAGTGCCGGCGACAGGAACAATTGAATCCAAAACAGGAAGTTTTGGTAATGTTTTCAGGAAATAAAAAACTAATAATAAAATCACAATAACAATAAATTCATTTTGTTTCCTCGGTAACTCCAGGATTTTCTAGCCCATTTTCAAAACATTTCCACAGTATTGCTACAAATTTTGAAATTATGTGCTTATCATAGGCACTAGGTGATTAGGTTTCTGGTGATTTGATCCCAGGCAATGCTTCTTTTAGGGGCGATTTTGCTAGATTAAACCAGAAAACTTATTAAAGCTTATTTATCGTTACTTAAACGGACGAGAGCCGCAGTTAAAGGTTTTAAAATTCTACTACGAAAAAATAAAATATACTTTTTGAATTGCGATTCTGTTGATTTTAGATGCTTGATCCAGCTGGTTGTAATACTGATCGATAATTTTCGAAACGACCTGAGAAGCAGTGATTTTGCTGATGCGAGATTACGTTTACAGATACAGTGGGTAAATGTATGTGATTTCAATAGAATTGCAATGATGTTAAGTTAGATAGGTTTCTGTATTAAATGATTCTTATACTTATTAAATTTTACTATAAGGCCGTTTTACAATTTTTTTTCAATGGTTACTGTAGGTATATATCTTTTTTCTTTTATGCAGCTGACAGCTAACAAAAGTTAAGCTATTTAGGAAAGTTGTAGAATTATCATCATTTTCAAAGCAGAACATGAACGCACTAAGTAAGAAACTACAACGTAGGTACTGTGTGTTGCATCACTCAATATCTTTTTACCATGGCATTGTAACAAAAGGAAAACTGTTTATTATAATGAAAAAAATAAGTAGTATAAGTATATAAGCTTACATATTCTTCCAACTTTCAATATATTAGAATTAATAATCATTTAAAATCAGACCAGTACAACGCTGATATTAAAATGTTTAAAGTCAACTTGTTTAATACAAAAAAAAGAACAGTTCTATAACTTCTTTCTTAAAATATAAATTAAGGAAGGGTTCTTTATAGGACATTCTGCGGGCAAAAACATGATAAAGCTTCTAAGTAGAAAATTTTTACAACAAAGTTTTTTGCTATTATTTTAATAACAATATGTTAACAAAATAATTTTATAAATGACAAAAAGTACAAAAAAATAAATGTATAATTTTGAATATTTTTAAATATAACCATGGCGGTAATCAGAAGAACTTCACCATTAGATTCGAGACGCGAATTTGTAAACAGATGAGACAGATACTATTTTACTAAAATAATAAATAACAAAGAATGCTGAAAAATATTGAATTAAAAATTTGATTATTTAAGAAATTTTAGGAAGTGTAAATGTTCGCGCTGATTAAAGTCTTGTAATTTAAAACCTTTAGTTGCAATTTACCATAATAGTACAAATAGGTATTGTTTGATTGGCGTGAAACCTTATATGTACAAAGATTATACCATATCTGGTAACTTATATTACTCGATAATGTGTTTAGAGAACTGAAATTTGATTAAGTTTCATTTAAAACAAAATTTGATCAGATATTTTATCATTTGGAAGTATGAAATAGAAAACAAAGCTCTAGTATTGTCACGTGTTCCTGTGCGTGTTAATTAACTTGCGTTATTTATGTATTTTCTACGTAATTAAACTTAATTAGCATTCAATTTTAATAACGTAATCGTGATTAGAAATCCATTGTCCTATGCTGTTATTCAATAGATTTCTATACTATACTTTCGGCTTGGGTGATATTTCAATTTGAGAGTAAAAATATCAAAAATGTATTAAATGTTTATTGTAAGTGTTGCAGTGTTAATAATTTAGGAAAGAAATGAGTTTGAAATTCAATAGCGGTTTCGCGTTCTTTGTTATTATAATCTTATCGTGCAAAAAACGGTTCGGTAGAATTGGATTTAATATAACGGAAGAGTTTTCGAAGTAAATCAGCGAGATTTTCCCCTTTCGTATAAATCCACTTCCTTTTATTATTCTCCAGTGATACATAGAAGTCGTTAAAATGCAAATTAACTTAGTTAAAAATAAATGCGGAATAATGTATCCAAACTTATTTATTGTGTGTGTGTTTATAATAAACAATAAATTAATTTTGACGAAAATAATAATTTGAAACCAGAGTGAATTTCACTGCGCCAAGGAAAGCTGGGGAGTTTTTAACTACCATTAGTATTAACAGGTGAATAGTAAAATGAGGAACCAACAATTTAGTTATATGATTTTCTCGTTACGCGTCGCTCTCGTGTGGGCTCCACATGCATTTCAAAATATTAACAAAAAAAATAGCAGAGAAAAAGAGTCGATCTTGTCGCCAGGGAAATTTCCCCTTTCATTGGCCGGACATTGAATTACAGAAATCCCTTGGTTCTGGCTACTGTCAGCTATAATTACATTTTCGCTCAGTTTTTACTGAAAACTGCATGCACGGCGTACAAATTAATGGATTTGAACTATTTCGTTTAAAAGCATTAAGGTAATATTTTTTGCTTAAATATTTCATTAATTTTTTTTTATTTAACTTTGTTATGGTATTTATAAAGTAAATATTTGTTATAATGTTTTAATAACTGCAGTTATTAATTTTCGTCCACATATCCATACCATTTGATACATAAAACAATCTCGATTCTATGCATAATATAAAAAAACAAAAAGTATTATAGCTTTTAAATTAAAATAACCATATTATGATACAAATTGGATAATTATAAATTAATTGGCTGCGACCGTAAATATTTTATATTATGGCTAATATTTATATTTGAGCAAAATGTGTTTTGCAATAATTAAGCAATAATAGTAGTTATTTAGTAATTTGCAAACAACTAAATTGCATACAAAAATTAATAAAATATTTTCAATGTCTGAAAACACTGTTAGGAATTATAAAATATTACCGATTTCAGTTTGAAACTGAACGACAGATTAATTAACCAAACAATTTTTGATTAATATTTATACAATTTTGTACATTGAAATCACAAATGAAATTATTACTACATACCTACAACTGTGTATGTGTGTGGCACATTAAAATTTTTTATGTGTCAAGCGTTGTTGTTGCATAGTATTGTGATTGGCTAACCAAATTGATGCGATAACCTAATTGATGTTAAAAGTATGAAGCAGAAACTGTCAATAAAATGATCGGGCGAAGTATTGAATTTAGATATTTCAACAAATTTATTCCGTGTAATAGAATTTGTTTCTTAATTTTTTGTAATAACTCATTGAAATTTTTATTTTCAAAAATATATTAACATCATATTTTTTCTCATAACGCAAGATGGTTTTTGTATGTTGAATAGCTCTGTTTATACTTCTTCTTTTTACTCGAAAAACATATTTCTCGTCCCTTTTCTCATAAGTCATAATTTGCACAGATACAGTAATCCGTACGTCATAACTTTTGCCGTTTAATAAATTGCAACTCTGTTGATTTCATGTTCCTTGATGTGTTTTGAGTTTTTCATATATTTTCCGCTAGGCAAAGAATAATTTCTATACACATACCAAAAATTTAATTTAATAATAAATATGTACGTAAGATTTGTTTAACTTCAAGAAGTGATATTTTTATATTATTAATACTTATTCTCCTTTCATAATTTTTAAATATGTTAATCGAATAGTTTATGTATTAGAAATTAAAATTTAGTTCTAAAGAAATTAATAGTAATAATAATATAGTGATTGTGAGAAAATATATCCATAGTGTAAATAAAGCACCTGGTTCAGTATTTGCATCACACCCCAACATTCCAAAATTAATGGATTGATGGATATTGGACTACGAGCTAACCTTTACGTATTTCCTTCCATTATTTACAAATTACAATTATATATTTTCTCAAAGAACTGCAAATTTAAAATTTTTAATAATTTTTTGTAAAATACGGTTTTATTATTTCGATATCTACCACATTTTGAACGGCCGTGTTAATTTTAATTGCAGGAATTAAGCATTAGTAACAGTTTTGTAGATTAAGCATACTTAAAATGTTTTAGTATCAATAGAAATTAAATTTTTTTAAATTAATTTTTATTAAAAAATATTAATTTATAATAAATTTATATTTCTAAATTGAGTAGCCATGACTTTCAAAAATGTTAATGGTGCAGTTCAATTAATTTATTAATTCTACAGAAATAATATTCTAAGCAAGAAAATTCTTTCATGAAAAGATATATTTATGATTAAAACATAATATTACGGTGACGTTAGTTTGCGTAGAATCAATGTATTATACAGCTAAAGACTAATTAATATAGGTCTTGAAATCGGCAAAACTTTAGATATACGAAAAAAAAAAATTACAGAAAACGACTACATAATACACATACATTTTAAGAAAAAATACAAAAAGGTGCAAATAAACTTAAATCGGGAAGTTTAGTTAGAACTCGGGATAACTGAGCTGAGGGAAACTATAAAATAAACAGCTTATAGTTTTTCATATTAAATGCGCAACAATTTTCTGATCCGATTTTTTAATATTATATTGAATTATATAACAATATTTTTCTTACAGTCTTAACAGTCAGCTAGTCTTAAATTTATTTGTAAAAATATAACTTATTTTTTTAACCAAGCCGAATGTTAAATAAATATAATTTTAAGTCAAAATATACGCAACAGAAAAATTATTAAACAAAACAAAATCGTTTCTGATTTTTTTTAAATTAAAAGAACAACTCTACTTTTTGCATAAATTTATTTTGTTATTATTTCTTCACTTGACTGTTAAAATTATATTATTTTATACACCTTTAAAAAATTTAAAAAACTTTTTTCGAATAATTTTTAGAAATCGATATATAGGGTAGTGCTTTGAGTGATGTTAACCTGGCAGTGCCAGTTTAGAATTTTGCTATTCATTTTTGTGTTGTTATTGGCAAGTCATTTTCTTCAATTTGTAATATTTTAGTCATTATTTTTGTATATTTTTTTTTATAATTTTTCATTTCCCCAGTTATATGCGTCTGAAGATCGGAAATAACCGATCGGAAATAAGCATTAGGAATTTTTAATTATTTATTTTTTCAAAGAATGTTTTTATAATTCCGTAATATTTATTTATTTTTTTAGAAGTTTTTTTAACCTGTTAAGTGGTAATTACTGTCTCTTTTGGATTTTTAAATAATAATTTTCTACGTATTATATTTCTTCACTTTATTGTTAAAATTCTATTATTTTAACGTTTTGATTAGCTTTATTAAATATTAAATATAAAAATATAAAATTAAAGTAACATTTTAATTCTTGAATTACTTCTGGTGTTGCTCACAAAACTAGGTGTCTAATTTTGAACTCTGCTTCAATCACTGGTATATTGTTGGCAGGTGTCTTCAGCATTTGTAACATTTTGGTAAACCTAGCCGTCAACTATTTGCAAAAATTTCGCTTTAAGTATACTTCAATTGAAATTAAATTTCAAATAAAATGAAAAATAGACAACAACTTGTCAGTTTGGTCTTTGAATTGCAACTACGCAATTAAATGTTCTATGCTGTACTATAATAATAAATTGAAATTCAATAACAATACTGGCCGATGGTAGAACAGTCACTCAAATAAACCAAACCAAATTATATATGCAAATGAAAAATCTGCGATTGTTCATTATTCATTCAATCAAAAGTGCTCTTAAAACAAAAAGCAATATAATGTCAAATTGAAATCTGACACTATGACAATGGAGTATAGAGATTAAATTACCAATTAATGGCAATAATTAGTCAACTATTAATGTCATGAATAAAGTGATGTAATCTGTGAATTCTAAATCCAACATTGAAATTTATAGTATATCTATCTAAAAGTGCAGTTCCGCTGCCAAAGTATGAAAATTTTAAAATATTTGCTTCTATAAAATACATTTTTATATTAACTTAATACCTATTAATTTTTACTGAAAGAGCAAAAAAGAGTAAACATTCTATGACGTTCTAAATATTCATTATAGAAAGGTGAATCAAAATTTAAAATGATGGAACGGTTCATTCTTGTACCACGACACCTTCTCAGAAAAAAAGTATATACCAGGCCATGTACTAGGCTAAAAGAGAAAGAGAGCAGTAGTGGTCTACAAACCTACAGGATTTACGAAAGGATGCTATTTGTGGGTTTGACAAAATCTGAACGAAAATAGTAAAGAAAAATTTTCTTCACTGCTATTGGGCAACGTAAACAAACAAAAAAAAAACAAAAAAACAAAACTAAAAAATAATTAGTTAAAGCGAAGTTTTATTAGGTGAGAGCACTAGTTTAAATATTGGTAACAGTTTAGACATAAAAATTGAGTCCTGCAAATTTAAATCAGAGACAGATATCAAACAATCTGGAAAGTACATAATTTGAGTCACATAGGATGCTTTTAAATTTTCAATATTCAGTTCTATTATATATCAAAAACGTTATTATAAAGGTGACAGTTATGACATACAATAAGGTTTTCGTCTAATTGGTATGCACTATAAATGTTAAGAAAACCTCCATTATAAAGATCTTGTTGAAATAACGGTTGGTGAAAACTATTGGTAATACGAATTTGCCGAAAACCTTTAATGTTATGTCATAACTGTCACCTTTATAATAACGTTTTTGATACATAATAGACCTGATTATTTAGTTTTACAAACAATTGTGAAAATGTTACATTGGTTCAGAGCAATTGCTCTATACGCAATTTTTTATTTGCAAGAAAACAATATTTTTGAGTTGGAAATATTGCATATTATAATATAAAGGAAAAAATAATTTTAAAAATCCATTTTTTTTTAAATTGCGCAGATTTGATACAAGGTGCTTTATATAATGATTTTTCTAATCTACTTAGTATAAGGTAGAAATAAAAAAAATAAATCTGCTACATTACGTTTAAACACAAAAATATTCCATCGAGCGGCTATAGCAACGTACCCCCTGTTTTTCTGATGTAGCAGATATGATATTTTGCGCCCCATCCTTGATTTTTCAGTTGACCTTTTTTTAAATTTGAAAAATTTATAAAGAAAATGAAATTTATTTTTAATAATAATTAGAACGATTAATGATTAGGTAATTACAATTTACAACTCCTGAAATTAAATTTTGCGTGTCCTGAAAATTTGCGCCACAAGGCCTGGCTTCATAGGTTTATGCGATAATAAGCTACTGCCGGTTGGTGATTGTGATATTTATATTATAAATAATTATTATAGTGATCGTTTATTATTTATAATTACAAACGAGTGAGTGATTTATACAGCAAATAGCATAATAATAATACCGAAATTCTTTCATTATTTAGTTAAAAACTTATGCAATTTCATAAACATAACCTTAAAATTGCCATGTGACAAATGTTTTATTTAGTCAATTTTTAGAAGCTTTTATTAATATAATTTAAGTAAGTTATTTAAGTAAGTTAAATTTTTATTTATTAATTAATAATCATGTTTTAGGACTAGTACTTTATTAATTTAAAACAATATGTAGGCACATGTTTAGTATTTGTCTGACAAAACCCAAAACTTATTTTGAAGGTTATAAAAATCTTGAACTGGAGTTATTCAAACAATATAAAGTGTTTTGGAGTCCCCAAGATAGTGACATCCATCAAAAGTTATGGCTCGTGAACATAAAATTCTTCACGTAGATGAAATAGAACGAAGCAGTAGTAAATTAAGTGTACCGTTAGCATCAGGCTACTATTGCTATTATTTTGTAATTATCAGGTAGGTCTTACAACATCAGTTTATGTAGGGCTACTATTTAAAACAGGGGTACAGGAATATTTTTAGACTCGGAAACGAAATTTGCAAATTTTTGAGTCCGGAAAGGATTCGCAAGCCAGCCGAAACAACAATAATAGAGACGATCCATTATAAAAAGAAGAGAAAGCGAAGAAGTATAGTAATACTGTAAGTATTGTATCTGAAAGATTTATATTCTTTGAAGTTTTTAAATTTTGTAACAATTAATACATTTATCAGTTAACTTTTATTAATTTTATTTATTTAAAAATTCTTTTTAAGTAAACCAATTATTCTTTAGGACACTTCGGATCATGTATCATTGACCGAATACATGGAAGTGGTAGAAAAAAATAAAGGATGTTGAGAGCAGCATCGAAGAATCTGAAAGTATACTGACTGTAGACGACCATAAACCTTCCGAAACAGAAAATCCATCTGTCGAAGGAGAAGAGCAACTTAGGGTAAATACATTATATATAATGTTTTGGTCTATAATTATTACAATTTTTCTTTTCCATAGTTTACACTAACGGACGCACAATTTAAAGCTGATAATAAGATGACCAGTGGCGTAGCTGGAGATTCTAAATTTATAAAGAATTGTATTGACATTCTTTGGACAAGAGAGCAGCTTTGTTTGCGCAGTGCTACATGTCGATGGTTAAATGCTAACATGTCGTAACTAACAACTTTTGAGATTTTGCTTTTATATCATTTTTGAACTATTTGTATACTTCCCGACCTAATTCTAAAGGATCGTAAACCTCAAACCAATAGAAAAGCTTCAAATTTAAATTTTAAAATGTCGTATATCATTTGATCATATACTAAACACAATTACTAATCGTATGCTACTGTAAAATTTTGTTTTTGTGGGTTACGACATGTTAGCATTTAGCCATCGATGTGCGGCTTGTCCAAATTTTACAAATTCGAAAGCTCGACCTGCATGCAGTCCTGAAAAGAAAGCTTATTTGCAAGGTAACACACTTAAATTTTTTAATCACAAAATAAAGAATATTTTTTTTTAGTTTTATTGGACTCGCGGATAAACAAAGAAAAACAGCAAGTTAATTATGATGAAAGGACGAAGAAGAAGAGAATAATGGATAATAATTCATACGATCAAAAATTAAAACTGTTCGGAGAGGCTAAACCAATTTCCCTGACTTGAATCGCAAGGGACCACCAAAAAATGTCGAGAAATTAAAGAAATTCAATTTATAGAATAATTAGAGTTAGGGAAGTTTTACTGTATATTTTTATTAAATTAAATTGTTTTTTAGTACTTCTTTTTTTAAAAAATTGTGATCGAGTGCTAATATTTTTTTAAGTTAATTACAAATTTTTAATATTTAGCTTCTTTATTGCAGATAGATTGAAGTAAGACCAAATGAATCTCCACATATTTAGTGGGGATGTGCCTATGGTCACATCTAATGGGGATGTGACCATGAGTATCACCCAATGGGGAGGTACCCATGGGCAGAATTGGGCCACCCATGGGCATATGCCTATGGGGATGTGACCATTTCCAATGGGCATGTGACCATGGTCACATGGGTATGTGACCATGGTCATATGGGTACGTGACCATGGTCATATGCCCATTGGAAATGGTCACATCCCCATGGGCATATGCCCATGGGTGGCCCAATTCTGCCCATGGGTACCTCCCCATTGGTGGTACCCATGGGCACATTTCAACCAGGGAAGTGAGCTATCTAGAAACACAATTTGTAAGATAGGGAATAATGTCACCCCAAGCCCGGATGAGATTATTTCAAATTTTTTTTTTTGTGAAAAACTGGAAAACAAGAAAAATAAAAGAACCTATAAGTACATCTTTAAACTATTACTTAAACTGTAATTATTTTTAGTTCAACATTGACTCTATTTTATTTGGCATTTTAACCAATGAAAACACGAAAAACAATAGAACCGGACCAATATCTTTCCTCAATTTTTGGTATCTTATTCCTATTATTTCAAATCCAAATTTCTAAAATAAAATTTTACTTAATATAAACTTTCATATGAAATAGAAAAATTAAACTCAACCGATAACTACATCCATCTGTCGCCTTATCAAAATTATTTTACAATTGCCTTGATACTCTAATGCCGATATTATAAATTTTAATATAATAAGCAAATTATAATTTTCAAATCTTCCAATTTAATTTTAATATATCCAATCTACAATTCTAAATTTAATTGCTAATGATCCAAATCAATTTAATCTTATTAAAAAGTAATTCAATTGAAACAAAAATATATTGAATTCAAAAATCAAATTACTTACTCAAAAATAAAACACTTTTGTTTGCCAAAATATAAAATTTTTCCATGAAACTCTCCATCTTCATCCATTTCATTATTTATCCTTGCCGTCTTTTGGGTAAAAGCCTGGTTTCCCACCCTAGTTGGCGTAACGTCAATTGCTTAGCAGGAAAACTTCAAATTTCCTTTATAAAATTTAATTTTAAAATTTACAAAATTTACTATAAAAATAAAAAGTTTAGATACAAAACATTCAATCTAGTACAAAATATATTCAAATTACTATAAAAAAATTTGGTATTCAACAATTACCTTTCTGATGGTTTTTCCATTTCCACTTTCTTGTACACTCTTTTGTCAACTTTTATCTTAAGGTTAAAATGTAGACTTTGTGATTTCAATTCAATTCAGATGTACTTTATTAGATATCAAAATTTTCAAAATGGCTGTTTCAAAATCAAAAAAATTTTTAGAAACTTCGCCCGGCCAAATTTTAACAATCAAACATTCCAATACAAAGTCAATATACTTAAATAGAACTTGGGAAAGCCAAATATCAAAAATTAATATTCATATATTTACATAATATTATGTTCCTTTTAAAATCAAAATTCAATTTCCAATTTAAACTTTAACTCTTTAATCTCCAATTTTCATTTATCCAAATGAACAAATTCAAGGCAGTTAAATAAATCAAAATAAATCAATCTCGCTAAAAAATTATTAACTACATATATCCAAATTATATTCGAATAATAATTATGACAATAATTAAAAAAATCTTAAATTTGACACCCGAGTAGTGTAGTACTCGCCCCTTAACAATTGCTATATAGTACAGGGTTGCTGAATGACTTAGCCGAACATAGGAAATTAACATGTAAAAACTTATTTATGCAAATTCCTACTTCCCTAATTATTTTAGAGAAAAAATGAAAGACACAAAAATAATGCAGAAATATAAACTACGAATGATAAGAGCATTAGATTTCATCTAACTGTTACTTAAAAAGCCAAAAAATGCTTGTGAAATTGTTAAAAGTTTCATTTATCAGACTGGCCATGAAAGTTTCCATGGTAATTATTTTGGAAAATATAAATTAAATTGAATTTATTACATGGCCAGTGCAATAAATGAAAATTTTAACAATTTCGAAAGCATTATTTGACCTTTTAAGTAAAAGTTAGATGAAATCTAATGATCTTATCATTTGCAGTTTATATGTATTTCTGCATTATTCTAATGTCTTTCATTTTTTCTCTAAAATAATTACGGAAGCAGGAATTTGCATAAATAAGTTTTTACATGTTAATTTCCTATGTTCGGCTAACTCATTCAGCACCCGTATAAATTTATATATGCGATTCTAGTTATATTTTTAATTTACATTATTCTATTAATTTAAAACTAAATGCTTTTGATTAATTTACAATTCAAAATACAGATTAACTCATAGTTGCACTAAGCAATTTTAATTAATTAATTAAATATTTTAAATAAAAATGACTATCGTAATTAATCAAACTTTAATAATTTAAGTTATTTATGCAACTAATTTCTGTTAGGTGAATTTCACTAATGAAAACCAATTGAATATTTAATATTGCCATTATCAGTAAAAATATGAAACATTTGTTACTTTAAATTTTAAGCCTCATAATTTTAAATTGAATCCTTCCAGTAAAATGATATATATTGTTGTGTTCTGATAAAGTAATGAAAAGTGAGTTGCGTAATTTAGAAATAAAGAACTGACTTTGCAACCTGAGGAACAATAAAGGCAGGACTCTGTGTTCGTTTTTCAAAGTTGTTTTTATTAGTGTTAAGTTTGTTCGTTAGTTTAAGTTGTATTGTTTAGTTTAAGTTTGTTGTTGCAGTAAATTCGTTTGTTTTATCTAAATTTTAATGTTTGAATTTTTAATTTTCGTTGTTTAGCGACTCACACGAATGCAGCTGAGCAGTACGCAAGCAAGAATCTAGATTTTATTTAAAAAAAAAGAACAATAATAAATAACCAAGGAAATAAGGAGAATAAAAATAAATAAAAAGGAGAACCGTGAGTCGAAAAATTACAGCCAGAGAGGCTAGTTCTATAAGATTCATTATTGGAGAGCCCGAGAGGCTAATTGTATAAAAGTCGTGATTTAAAAGCCCGAGAGGCTAGTAATAGTAGTAGAAGCAGTCGCAAAGTTACAACCCTAGTGAAGTTGTAATTGAGAGTCCAAGAGTTGGTGTTGAATTTAGCCGAAGAAAATTGTGGATAGAGTGGGGAAGAAAGAAGCCCAATTATGTGCTGCTCAGCAAAATTTGTGTGAGTCCTGCTTTTTCTAAAATTTTGTTCTTTTTGTACAGGTTGCAAATAAATTGTTCTGTTGTCTTACATGTAACCATTTTTCGAGAACCAACGATCATTTTTTATAAGAGAGAAAGAGCACTACAATATGTACCATGTCAAGTGGACAAGTATTTCTAGAACTGAAATGCAATTTTCAGTTATAAAACTCCTAAATAACCGGCCGTAAGTGGAAATAAATAGATTTTTGTTTACTTCTAAACTACAGTTGAGAAATTAAAGCAGATATTTAAAGATCATCGCAATTATGTAAGACATTTACACCCTTGATAATAAATAATGGGGTGGCTGGAGATAATGATAATGTACGTGGGAACGAAACTTTAGAGAAAATTTACAATAATTATAATTATTTTTAAACCAGTAGAGGATCAAGTGCACACAATTAAGTGATGACTGATGACGTCAGAAACACATGTCATGGTGTGATGGCTAGGAAGTCGAAGAAGCAGTACATGTGTCTATCGCTCTTTGCCTTAATTGTGTTAATTATTTTAGTTTTTAAACTATTTTTCCACAACTTGCATGATTACCTTTTTATCACAATAATTATTAGGTTTACAATTTTGTTTCCGCCGTTTTTTGATAAATGGCTGCACCGGTAAGTGCTGGTTGCAATTGGCAATTCAAAAATTTCACACAGTAAACTTAGATATCTGCAATCATAACGATAGCACCACATTAGTGCCAAATTTTCAAAATTTGTAGGAAATTTTGATTTTCTCCTTCCATTTCAAACAGAAGGTTTTTGAGCTGTTGAAACTTAGCGAAACCATCACAGGGGATCGGTAACAAACGCAACTGATGCGTTTAAGTCGAGCGTTGAAGAAGAAATGGTCACACTACCAAGAGAGACACGACAAAGTTATCCTTCCAGCATGACAATGCTCCGACACATATCCCAAGGCTGGTTAAGTCATACTTAGAAAGCTAAAATGGGTGGTCTTACCCCACCTGGCATACTCTCCAGATGTTGCTTTTTTCGACTATCATTATTTGTTTCGATCGATGGTACACAGCCTGGCTGATCAGCATTTCCGCTTTTACGAAGAAGATTACCTCAAAAGTTGCATTGTTGTTTCAAGATGGAATCCGAAAATTGCCAAAGAGATGGGCAAAAATAGTAGCCAGCGACGGGCAATACTTCGAATCATGAATGGGTAATCACTTTTTAAGAAAAACTTCAAATTTTGGAGAAAAAAAGGTGATACCAATCCGTATTCAATAAGTTCTTTAGATCTTTATCAACTAAAATAAAAATATTTTCTGTTAATCTCATTTAAAAAGAAATTATTTTAATTTAATTAGAAAACTAACGGAGTTTGGACTAGCAATTAGCAATGGATTTTAAAACTCAAAAATATAAATGGACCAGTTTGTTTATCAGATTAAAAGACAAAATCACGTATTTTTGAAAAAAAAATTTTGAAAAAATAGAAAGAATATTTATTTTGAAAAACACCAGTTATAGAAACTTGAAAAATGTTAGAAAACTTCTTATTCATAATAATCATTTATAAAAAAAAAGACCTTTGAAACATATTAAACTTTCAAAAGTCGTTCCGGAATAAGGATCAATCACAACCATGATCACAACTAATTATTGTCAATATTTTATTATTAACAATATCTTTTAGTTCCAACACAGCTTTATCATCTTCATTGGGAAAGAAAAATTTGTTTTTCTTCTCATATAAGACTCCTCCTTGACTCCTTGACTCCTTGACATAAAACCGTAATTTTTTAATTTCGCAGGTATTTGTTCACCTGATTTTGAGTTTAAAAGTTTCCTACGATGAGATGGGTCTTTTAATGCTTTTTATAAAAAGTATATGTGGATTATTGGACAAAATTTATGCTGGCTTACCAATTTTGAAGATAACGAAGTTGATACTCCCTAATGAGCAATTACATAATTTTAAACTTCAACTATTTATTACACAAATTCAAGACCACATTACATTATACCAACACCAGAATTCAATAACTGTTGTTTTAACATTGGAATTCCAAAATAAATTTTAGACAAAAATCGTCAAAAAATATCATTTTTTTTTAAATAATAATATAGTAACGGAGTTGAGGATAAAAACTGGGACCAATATAATATTGTGAAGTTAATAATTTATGGTTATTTTCAATGTATGACAGTACAGATCACGTTTTCATATTTAACTATATTTAAGTAAATTAATAGTGAAGCTGTTATGAGAATTATTTTGTTTACAAATCCTTAAAAAAGAAATGTTCTTTCAAAATTGCAGAGCTGGACGAGGCACGGAGTTGAGATCTCAGCTACTGTGACTTCGATATTTCCCGAAAAATAATAATTTTTCGTTTAAATGTTTAGCTTACCAAACAATAGATTATGCTTTATTTAGATATGCTTTTGTAAAAAAGAATAATTAAGTCATATATGAAAAGAAATAGAGATGGGACATCGATTTGCATATTCTGTGAGAATGACCCATCTACTGTTGATGAACTACTTACTTCATTATAATTATATTTATCTGATATTTTATATTTACGTACAGCGTATTTTATTTGTGATAACTTGAATACCTTTTTATTTCTAAAAAGGCCGTGTGCAATTCATATGGTTAAATTTATTTACGCAAAACATTTTCAATCCTACTATTAGGTGAGTGTGAAATCAAAACTATTATGTTACCATATGTTTCATATATTAAAGTCTTTGAAGATGGCTGCAGTAAATGAGCCGAAACGTTGACATATAGTTAATTTGTTTTTATTTTGCGTTCCTAATCCCAAGATTTAATTAATATTGTTATATGGTTGGATTGATTGAAAATTATTCAAAGGAAAAATTTATACAATGATAAAATTATTGTTGTAGAATATCTATTTTATCTATTAATATTTATTTACCACTACCCCCGTCATGTTCGGAATTCAAAATATTGTATTTATTCAACTTTTTGAATATTATTAATTTTGTATTTTGTTTAAATTTGCATAATTTAAATTTAAACTTTCAGTTAAGTTACTTTCTTTGAAGAAGATCTATCTTGCTGTCTTCGAAGCACTCATTACAAAATCACCCCAATGCATTGGATCTGGGTCTGCTTGGGGTACGAAACAAAAAGTTTTACATACTAGATACCTGAAATGTGATTAATATTCATTATTAATGTTCTTTTGAACAGTTTCTGGCATATATTATTCAAGTAATAGACCAATAGCTTCATTATTGATTAATGGAAATTTTACTTAAATTGCAATTAGGAAAGTACACCAAACGCTTTTATTAATTTAAAATTTTAATTACTTATTCCAAAAACTATCGACGTATTTTATTGTTAGTTGATATTGATAGCATTTTAGAAAATAATAATGAGTTTAAAAACAGTAGAAAATATTATGCAAAAAATTATATATTTTCATTTCACTTATAATTTTTGAATTTATCCCTAACACGCAATATCTGCTTTTAATTTACTTTTATGACAATATTAAACCAAATTTTCTAGTAGATATACATATTATATTTCTTGAAATAGAACATTAGCTGTGGGTGGCGAACAAGCAGCTATTAGAAACACTTTTCGTGTCAACTTTTATTAAAATTTATCAGTTCTTTTTTGCATATACCTAATAAGTGGAGTGGAGTTAATAAGATTAAATTTTTCTTTTAGATTTAAATTAAAAATAAAGCTAACCCTATGTTATGATTTTTATCAATATATATTCGTACCTAATGAATTAGCCAACGTTATGATCTGAACATGAGAAGTTCAAATCTCGATCCGGTAATGATAATCACTCAATGTTGGGCTTCCGAAAAACATAATAGTTGATAAAGTAATAAATTTTATTGCAGGAATATTATAAAGTTAAGTTGTGCTTTTATTAGACTCATTCTACAAGCAATAACTTAATGAGAATTTAAAAGCTGCAATTTAGGCTTAGTGCCTACCCTCCATCGTACAAATGTCATGACGTTTAATCCTTGAACATATATAACTCGGGATTTTCATTTTCAAATGCTTATTAGGTAGCTGTTCTACCTACGACAAAGCAAAATGACCCTATAGGATAATATGTTTTACGATGGTAAGGGCGCTCGACTCACGGATGTCGTAGACAGAATATTGAAACACGGGCGAAACGTGATGAGTCCTAAGAGATACGTGTTTCATACGTAATTTAAATATATTGTATTCATATTCAAGACTTGTACCATCATATTACAAACACGCGCATATTATTTTACGTTTTAGAAGCATGACAGTTATTAGCAAACAAACTGCTAAATTTTTGTATTGAAAATACTTTGCTCGCAAAATGTAACCGCGGCTCTCAAAAGAAAACATAAATTCTATTTAAATATTATTTTGTGCCACAGCATTTTAAGGGTTACAAAACATAATAATATAATGAAATCATCTTAACATTTGGGCGTTTTTTAATTTTAAATTAATAATAATCTAATTTTAAAAAGTAAATATCATCTATGTAAAATTTATTTATTTCATTGTTATTAAATTTCACGTTATTGTAAAAACTAAATTAACTGAGACTTTTTTCTATTAAATCAACTAAGCATATCATTATTGTTTATCTTAAAAGTAATATTATTAGTATAAATTCTAAATTTGCCATAACCATTTGCGTGGTTGGTAGTGGGTTGATTTTGTTATTCCAAAATTTTAACTTGGGTATTTTAAAAAATTCAGTTAGTTTAGTTTGTAGAAGTAAATGCTTACTGTTAGTAAACTAATTTCGACAAAATATATGTAAACTAAATTTCCTTCACAAAAGACTTTCACTTTGTAAGTTCTACTGAAAGTTTTTTTTAGCTTTTCTCAAAATAAACAATTAAAATCAAAGCATTTATTGTAATTTGCAGTCAAGTGCTCTAAAATTACAAAACGCACATGGAGATCTGAGAAAGTTATATCTCTTTTATGCTTGATACATAAGTTATATTTGTAAGGATGCTTTATGGTCCTTTCCAGATGCAAAGTTATATTTAGGATTTAATACAAAAACAGATAATATGATACAATTAATTAAACACCAATAATAATGAAAGAATATTTGCATTTTGAAAGACATACACCTTTAATTTGTCCCTTGCCGATGTCGACTGTACGGCGATGCTTTGAGATTGTTAGATTTAGCAACTTACTTAATGTTAGTATAAAATCTTATGCAAATGAATAGTTTATGGTTTGTACAAACCATTTGCTACAAAATATATAACAAAGGAAGCAACAAATATACAATGCACACGGTGGCATTCAATTAAGTCAAGTTACACTTAAACGGCGTTCAGGTTGTTCTTAAGTTCTTGATATTAAATTCAATTCTAAAGCAGTTGCCGTAAGCCTTGGTGAAGACCTAAATATACATTCACCTGGCAGTTTCCGTCTCCGGCGTAACTCAATGTAGTTAATCACCACTTAACTTGGATTAAGATATTTGCTTGTGTTAAACAGACGCACGGAGTAAAACGGAAATAGTTTATTTTCCATATAAGTTCTAAAATCTGTATTTGTTTAGCATAAGTGTTTTGCTACATGCTATATTATTAAGAACACATTAACATTCAATTTAAGAAAAACTTTCGCTTAAATTAAATTCAAACTTGTTTAAACTTTGCCTCATATTATAAGCAAACACTATCTACATCGATTGCAACAACAGCATTTTAAAATAATATTATTTATGCAAGTGTATTGTTGCATGAAGATTAAAAGTAAATATTTTTTCAAAAAGTAAAATAACGTTAATATTTTTACTTTATTAGTTTATAATTTAAAAATTACAGTGCTGACAATGATGACGAATTGGTTCGGAATATTGGAAACTACCGTTTTCTTGTAGTTAGTTAAGTTAACGTTCTTTTAAGTTGAATAGCCAAGTTAAGGGTCTACGATCGGATACTATTTAAAATTCACCTCTTTATAAATATGGTGTAAATTGTTGGGTAGCGTAAATAATAATTGTAAATGATTTCTATTCTACTGTTGAATAATATTGTTCACACATAGAAAACTAATGACGGTTGGTATAACAAAAAGCTGAAACGGTCTAGGCTATGGTAGTCATCTACCATAATGAAAGTTTTTCTTCTGCACATAGTATTTGCTTTTTTTGCATTTTTGCATCTCATACGGGGGTGGCAATTACTACAGTTGGGTGCTTATAAAAGCTTTGGCTGGTACATATATGAAGGAGAAAGTATCCAACTTAACCCATTAAGGACCAAGCGCCTAGGACGTTGGAATTTTTTGACGAAATTGTTAGGAATGCCTTATTTGAGTTAAAAAATTATATTTTCATTAAAAAAAATTAGTTTTTTTAAATTTTAAAATTTTTCGATTTTTGGAAATATTTTCGAAAGGACCAGGTGAACCGGACGACAGATTAGACAAGTTTAAAATATATTTATTTGTATTGCCAAAATACCAAACCTCATAATATTACGCATAAATATTCACTTATTTTCTTTTTATAAAATGTAAAAGTTGACTGTTGCGTTGACCCAATAGAGGGACGAAATGGGTTAAACCTCTAATTTTACCTCTTGGTTTTTGTTTAATCATAATTGGTTCTATGAAGAGCCGCGTCCGCATTCATTTTTTTGCGAAAGTGCCCAAGAGTAGTACGCAGATAGTTGATATACTTCTCACTGTGAATTAAAAGGAATACTTTTTAGCGTGTATCGGTTAAAACCAATTTTTCTTTGTTGTATATACTTTACATATATCGCAAGCTTTAATTAGCAAGTTCTTTATATTTTCCAATTTAGTAACACTATATCTGCCGATAATCTTTTAAACTATAAAGATATTACTTAAGGTGATTTATATTTTTAATCTACCTAATGCACATTTATTCTTAGTTTTCCTATGCATTGTTAGACAGAATCGTTTAATTTTAAGCAACCTTATGGTAACCTTATGGTTGCTTAAACCATGTTATCCCGCTTTTTATTGTCACTAGGCTGCTCAGTTTTGTATGTGGCCCAAAGTTTTTCTTAGGTGCATTTCTCCAGCCCCAATTTTAAATTATGGATCCAAAATAGTCTAAATCGTTTGTACTTTGTTTGTACCTGTTTGTACATTCTTCATTTTTATTTGTATCCATTACCCATTTTATTTTTGAGATATTTCAAAATGTCTAATAATGGCATTGTGCAAGCCCCCCCCCCATTTTGACGTTTTAATCGAAAATCATCTAAATTGTATGTACCTTGTTTATAGGCACCTTTTTTATTTCAGTTTGTACCAATTTTATTTTTGAGATATTTCAAAAAAAATTTCACCAACTCCCCGATTGCGAATTTTAGATAGAAAATAATCTAAACTGTATGTACTTCTATTTTCTTCTATTTCTTTATTATAAGATCTTTTAAAATATATCAAAGATAAAATAGACAGGATCCCCATTTGCCATAAAATCCTAAATAATTCTGAAATTCTAAACGGGCATAGCAGGATAAACATGTCGAAACTGCCCCCGGGGAATATTTAATCACCACTTTGGGCATATGTTAGTACTAATAAAATACTAAGATCGTGAAAGTTTTAGATCTCTAACTCAAGAGGGTTTCGAGAAAAACAGAAAAAATTTTTTTACTTCAGCACGGCTTAATCAATTTTGATAAAATTTCAGTATATTATAGGGGTATATAAGGGTCACCTCAGGACAAAGCAACAGCGGTATAGGATTTCATTATCCAGTAAAATTTTTTGGTATTTAAAATATGTTTTTCAAATATGTTGTGATATGGACAAAATTATGAAATAATTTTTTTTAGATGCTTCATATCCTTTTGTATAACATATTTTTTTAAATTCATTCAAAGTGCTTCCCCATACTCATAAAATACATAAAATATTGATTATAATACATTATAAAATAATGATCAATTTTTATCAATAAAAAAACTGAAAATTCTTAGTAAAATCCCGTTTTTATTTTTTTTAGTGTGGCGCACCACTTCGAATGAATTGAAAAAATGTTATATGAAAGGGTATAAACCTTCTAAAAAAAATTATTTCATAATTTTGCTCGAATGACAAAATATTTAAAAAAAATATTTTAAAATAAAAAATTATTTTCTTACAGGATAATGAAATCCTATACGGCTATTATTTTGTTCTGAAGTGACCCTTATATACCGCTATAATATACTGAAATTTTATCAAAATTGATTAAGCCGTGCGGGGGTAAAAATTTTTTTTCTGTTTTTTAGTATTTTTTGATTTTCTTGAAACCCCCTTGAGTTAGAGATTTAAAACTTTCATGATCTTAGTATTTTATTAGTACTAACATGTTCAAAGTGGCGATTAAATATTCCACGGGGGCAGTTTCACCATGTTTATCGTCTTATACCTTTTATTCAAAATAAATAAATTAATTCTTAAATAAGTGCGATAAATCTAGATAATTAATTCGTAATTTTCATTTTCAAATTATTATTCCAATAAATTTCAAAGAATTTTTTAAAAGAATTTCAGTAATAACTTTGACTTTGACGACGTTTTCATTGCTTTTTCACTTTTAATTATTTAAAAGGGACTTCAGTGGTTCTCAATAATTTCTAAATGATTTCCACAAAAATTCCAACCATGCCTATACATTTTTTTTTAGTTATTTACCTTCAGATAAAATTGGTGGCTGTGTTTTTTTGATATTAATTTAACCATAGCATTTTTGGAAATGCATTTGCAATTATTTTATTCAACTTAAGGTAGGTATAATATTGATTTTAAAGAAATTGAAATATTTTGAAATATTTCAAATAAATAACGAGATAGTCTCTTTTTGATAATATAATCAAAATTTGATTTGAACTTTGATTACCATTATTAAAAATTTTTAAAAATCTCGAAAGTAGAGTTAGTACTAACCAAAATAAACGAGGAATAACAGATTTAGACTATTTTGAATCCAAAATTTGAAATTTGGGGGGGGGGGGGGGTGCTGGCAAAAGGCTCCTTCACGAATGAGGATTGAACACACAAATCATAGAAAATGTCGTGAATAGATACTCTAGTTATTATTGGATCACATTTACTTGATAGTAAAATAAAGGACGTCCTTGTTATGCGACCGAGAATTATGACTAAAAACTAAATGGTGCATGGTGAGCAAATTGTAGTAAAGTTAGTGGGTAGTTCTCACGAAAAACCGAAATTCCTGTCCTTTCAATTTTTACAGAAATCTAACCGAGATATAACGGTAACTATTTTTTCCTTGAAAAGTACATCACTGTGGCTAATAGTGTCCGTTATAATTTCTGAATCATATATGTCACTTTAAATAATAAAAAAAATATAATGTCCTTAATGATTCCCTCACTATGTCCCGAACTCCAGATTTTAATACTGTGGAATTTTTAAATCAACAATTTCTCAAATAAAATAGATTGCAAGTTTGACTAATCAATTAGAAAAAGAACAAATTTTTGGAAATTTTCTGAATTTGGAATAAAAAGTAAAAAACAAGTCTTCAAATCTTTTTTTTACATGTGTCCAATAAAAAAACATCATTCCCTCACACCTTTGATGACAGTCTATTTATGAAAGCATTTTCAATTATTCATGAACGCTCTCATCAGTTTTTGATAATTGGTAGTACTGTCAATGTTTCAAAATAGCAAATTCACCTTGTGTGTGTTAGAGTTTCTGTTATAAAAAGTTTAATTAAAATTATAAAAAGTTTACCTTTTTAGCCGTCATTACCTCACATCGAAGAAAGAGAAGAAGTAATTACTTAACTAAATATTAATTATACAATGAAGTTGGTAGTAAACTTACACAAAAATTCAGATTTAAGGTAAACTTATGTTGCTAGATTTTTTGGGTTATGTTTTATTTTGTCATTCCCTCACCATCATTCCCTCATTTCAATTGTTAGTGAGGGAATGTTATGTGGGATTGACTTTTTGACTAGTCCAACTTGGCTTTTTTGTTTCCTTGTTCAGGTAAACCTTGAATTTACCGGTGCCTTCTACTTTTACGGCAAAATAATGACAAGAAAGAGAAGTTGACTGAAGCAGAAGTTAAATTAAAAAAAGGAGTATACAGGGTGACCCGTGGTAAATTTCCAATTTTTAAGTGAAATAACTCGAAATGTGATTGATTATTTTATAATAAACCGAAAATTAACCCAAGAAATTCGCGCCATAACACCGGCCATGCTAGTTCGCGTCATACAAAATTTTAGAGTCCATTTAGAAGAGGTCATATCCGCTGTGAAGGGCGTCATTTGAATAATGTTGTTTTTAGCAAATAATTTCCCAAAGAATAAATTTCAATTTGTAATTTTCATGAATAAAAAATTTTAAAGAATAAAAAATTAATTAACACAAATAAGGTAAAGAGCGATAGACACATGTACTGCTTCTTCGACTTCCAAGTCATCACACCTCACAACATGTGTTTTTGACTTAGTCGTCATCAGTATCGCATACTTGTTATTATCACTTAATTGTGTGCACTAAAACGGCTACTGGTATTTAATTTCATGCGGACAGTTAAATATACGTCACTACACAAAAATCAAACCATGCCAACGTGCGTTCGCGAGCAATCGCTCCAATCACATGTTGTGAGGTGTGATGAGTTAGAAGTCGAAGAAGTAGTACATGTGGCTATCGCTCTTTACCTTAATTGTGTTAATTAATTTTAAACTTATATTGCACATACGAATTGTTTATCTAAAGAATAAAAAAGTTATTTCACTTGAAAATCGGAAATTTGCCACGGGACACCCTGTATTAGGGAGCGTAGGGAAAAAATAAAAACCGATCCTGAAAGTTTAAAAAGTTCTAGGAAAATAAATGCTTAATGGGTAAAAATTAAATAAGACTTGACAGATTTTCTGGAGAAAGATGAAAATTCCAAGATGTGTCAAGAAAAAAAAAGATTTGATCATGTCAAAGAGACAAGTAGAACAAAAACATTTTCTTAAGTGACACTATAAAAAATTTATACAAAAAATTGCTGACTGCAGTCGAATACAAAGTGAGCTTAGCAACGTTCTGCAGATTCCGACCTCTTTGGGTGATTTGGACGTGATTTAGAAGATCGAAACACTTAGAAATGTGTGATCCATGCAAATGTTCAACTAATGATTATGAAGTTGCACGATTTATTTTCTATAAAATTTGAATATCTATTTTTACTATTTTCATTATTTTCTATATATTTTTATTGTCTATTTTTTCTATTTTCATTATTTTCTATAAAAAATAAATAATTTTTTATTGAAGGTTTATTAATTGCTTGTAGAAGCCACTCTCTCACCTCAGTCGTCATTCCCTCACTCTCAGGTTTTTATAATATCCTCATAATTCGCTTAAAACGCGTTTATTCTGGGGACCACTATATCATTAAAATCTAGTAACATAAGTACTACGAAATTCACAGAAAAAAACACAAATTATAACAAAACTTTTTTGAAATTTTTCTTGATTGAATTTCGGGGATTCATGAGAACTACCCAAGTATTATTTTTATTTTCTCATCACTCTTCTATGGCATTAAGAGAGATCTCTTTAGATTTTATTCAATAATAAACTAGATTTTACAAAATGCTGTTTTATAGATTTCTTCAAACTTCCGTGGATAGACAAATTTTGAAGAATTAAAAGCCGGTAAATAAAAACTTATTATAACGTTCATGAAATAGAGGGAAACGTAATTTACTTGGGAACATAATATTATAGTGATATCATTGAGTTATTTGAACAGTTGTGATGCACTTGAACCCGCCAAGAAAAAGGACAAAAATTCAAAAATTATTGAAAGAAAAACTTCAATAATTGACAATACCGCCTGAGAATATTTTATTGATTGTTATTGCTGGTTTATAAGATTTGCATAATATTTTGTCAAGTTTACTTAAAGTCAGCACTCTAAGAGAATTCAGGTGAACTAACACTATACAATATTGAAATGTAGTTTGAAGAAAAGAGAGGTATTGGGAATTATCAAATAAAAATTATCAATAAAATGAATATTTCTTTTTAGGTAGAATAAAATAGTTGGTTAAGATGAATCAATCTTAACGATTTCAATTTCCAAAAAATTTTGCTACAACTAATCGAAAAACACTTATGTGTTAATCTCAGGAGCAAGGGTTAATTTCATATATACTATAATATTATATTAATTAAACTTGTAAGCAACTACATATATATACGAAAATAAACAAAAACTCGGATTAAAGTTAATCATAAAAGCCTTTTTTTATTCTACCGTGCGTTTGAATCAATAAATAATTATGAAGTAGCACTTGAAAGCGACGGTTTTGAAGAAAGGGCATAATTTGTGCTGCATTGAAATGCCATCATCTTAAGATCCATAGATGTATAAATGAAACAGAAAACAGAAGAAAAGCGTTCAATTTAAAAGAATTTATATTATGTAAAAATTATGAATTAATTTATTTATTACTTATTGAACCGCAATTAATAATTGTACATAAAAGCGAATAAAATTAAATAAAATAAACAAGAAAAAGATAGCAATTGAAACAAGTCTTTTTCAATTTAATTTTTGCGGTGAAGTGGTTTGAATGTAACTTGTATACGCCTGCCAAATAAAACCCTTTTTAACGTTCATTATCTTGCTTACAAAAAATAATAATTTTAATGAATTGCTGCAAGTTTTTCCAATTATTTTTTCTTGTTAGTACCATTTCTGTTTGATTATTTTTTTTTCTAAATTTAGAAAAAAATGTGTACGCTTCATTAAGATCTTAAAATTTTTAACAACTTCATTAATGAAAAGCTCACGCCTTGCTACTAAAACGGATTTTATGTATTCTGTTAAGCTTAAACTGTCATTAAACATAATGTCAGAGCTTCCCCTTTTATTTGATGTTATTGGCATTAAGATTATTACTTATATTTAAAAACCACGTCTCGATCAATCACCTAAAAACATGATTGATACTAAGTGATGACAAGCTTTAAGTTCTGGGTCTGCATGTAAATGGCCTCATATTGTGTAGATGTCTGCGCTAAATACTACGCTATGTCGCCATTTTCTTTACAACTTGAACGAAACCGTTCAGGCGAAAGTCTTTTCAATTTCAACAAATGAAGGATCGTCCAGCATTTTTTACTTTGATTAAAGTTACCGAATATTAAAACGTTTAGCGTCTTTGTCAATTTTTTAAAAAGCTAATAAAACGAAAAGGCATTCTGTCGAACACCTTTTTGTAGTTTTCTCTAATGCGCATTATTAATAAAAGATTAAGAAGTACCATTTCGCTTTATCTCATTCGTGTTAATACCTCTACACCTCTACAACATGAAAGCTACTTTGCATTCTACTTGACTTAGTAAATTAGCCTTCCGTTTGCGAAAAGCTACTTATTGAACTTGAAACCAATAAAGCTACCGAGAGCATATATTAAGAGATCAAAGACGTTCACGGATATTTAATTTATTTTTACCCTTGTCAAATAATTTTGAAAGGACTTTTGTACAGCATTGTTAAATTAGCAATGAGGTTTCTTGCATTAATGACTGCATACTATTAACGGAAATCAAATAAATTTAAATTTACACGTAAAATAATTTAGGTATTTAATTTTCCAACTTTGAAATTTATTGTACCTACCTTCTGCAAAACCAAACCAGGATAAACTAAACAAAATACGAAAAGTTATATCACGATTTTTTATGTTTATACGAGGCAGTACTATAAAATTTATTAACTTACTGTCGGCAAAATAACCTCCTATCACTACTTATCCGCAAAAATAATGATAATTTTTACAAAACACCAATCTCATACAATATTAGGTACTGCCGAGAATTATGGTTTAAAGAAAAGTAATCTATAGGGTTATTTAAGGAAGAACTGGGACACATGGAGAATGAATTTCATGCTTAAGCAACTCACATTTCTTGTAATAAAAGTTAACGATTTTATTTGCCGGTTTAGTAAAACTATTAAAATTTTCGTTGTTGAAATTAATATATTACTATACTCGTATAGTAACAATAAAGAATAGTTTCTGGACATATTTATTATCTTTGATCCAAATTAGATGTTTTATAGATGTATAATGCCTGGTGACCCAAGAAATTAATATGATGACCGAATAGAGTTGATCAAAGCAATATTTTATTAAAATGCAAGCATTGTCTGTTATTATTATTTTTTCAAAAATGCTAACCCTCAACTACTCAATATTGTATTGGCAAAATTGCACTTAACGATTGACAAACATTTTACTATTAATGGAAACAACCTGTAATAATTCTACAGGCTGAACGCTAATAATAGATCACTCGTTTTCATTAAACTATAATACAACCCAATATAAATTATTCTATTTGTATATGTAAATAACTAATATTCATTCGTGATATAATTGAAGCCTGTTCTGATATTACACGAAAGATTTTTGTAGAAAAACAGTATCACTGAAAATGTGGGTTTATAATATTTAAGTAGCGTATAAAGTTTGGTTTAGTCAGGTAAACGGTGATAAAATATTCATTGAGTGTTAGTAACGACGCCTTTCACATTGTGGGGGTTCAATGATGCTAAGAGCAATCATCCAAAAATGAGGCTCGAGCGTCAGTCGTTCAAAATTGCCTACACGTTTTTAATTATAACGCAAAGCTCATGCATTAAAAACATCTACGCTTAATAGTTTTAAACATGAGCAAGAAAATTAGATTTTCACCCGATTATTTTATACAGACTTAATAAAATACCTGCTTTGAAATTTTGCTTCATTGCTTTCCAAGTAATTGTTTTTTGTAGAATATTGAAATTTCTGATAAGAACGTTTTCTTTTCTGGTTGAAATTGAAAGTAACATCGAATTAACGTGGGCATTAGAAAAATCGTTTATTAACTAAAAATTTTAAAAATAGACAATGAAGTTCAAGCTTGGTGAAGTACGAAAATTAATAATAAATAATCATGAAAATTCTTCTAGTATACATTTAATTTGTAAAATGGTTCAAGTGATTAATGAACACTGAAAGGTTTTTTTATACAAAAACGTATAATTACAAATTCAAGTGTTTTAAAATATTTTTAGATCTATTCTATAATTTACTACCGGTTTATAGTGTTTCCTTTAGAGTTTTATTTGAAATGAATATAGCCAAGTGCAGTATTTCATTTAGATTTATATGTATTTAATAAGATTAGTTTAGAAGTTTATGGTGTTTTTGTAAGATTCTTCTTTGTGATTTGTTTTAGACTTTACTTCGATTCTTTCACTTTCTTTTTTTTTGTATTTTTCATTAAATTTTTTTTCTTCTTGATTATTTCAAATTATAATTTTATTGTTTTCTATTTACTACTACTTAGTTTACTTATGTACTAGTTTCAATTTCATCAGAATTTCTGCTCCATGAATATCTACGATACATAAAAATCTCTTTTGTTGTTGAATTGATAAATATAATAATAATGCATTGGTTTATTTTATATAATTAATTAATTAATTATTTTCAAAAATACTTCATAAAACACTCAAAATCTTAAAATTCCACAATAGCTTTCAAAAAACCGTAATTAAATAGTTATTCACTTACGTCAAATCAACATTTTATTTACAAAAACTTCCGAAACTTTCAAACTTTTAACACAAAATTATAAATTTTTGGAGATTTATGCTGTACTTATCCATCTCCGTGGAATTTTGCGGCAATAAGTTCTAATTATTGTTCGCTTTTGTACCAACTTAAAAAGTAGGCGCGAAAAGATACACAAATTCAAAATATTACAAAATCCACACAAAATTATTTATAAAATCCATTTTAAAATACATAAATAAAAATTAAATTCAGATCTACAAGACATATACAAATCACAAATAAAATTCAATCTAAAAAAAATCAATGCAAAATACAAAATGGTCCACATAACAAAGTTTAAACACTAAATTCTTAAAATTTCAAAAAAAATTTGGAATACGACATTTTGCTCCTATGCCTTTTGCTGGTGAATCATGGTTAAAGAACCAATGGTTAGCCACAAAAGACCCTAATTAAAGGTTGTGGTCCAAAATTTGAAATACAGTTTTTTGGAAAGGAAAATTTTTTCAATAGGCGGATGTAGGTTGCCTAATCAATGTTGAACCTATGTAATTTTACTATAATAATTATTAAATTTGCTGGTGTTACAGTTCCTAATTCACTTTTGGTGATGTTGTCCATAATTTTGTTTTCTTGTTTCTCATTCTCTTCTACTTCCGGTTCATTATCATTGTAATCTTCGACCATTTTCGTATCATTTTCCAAATTTTTGCTTAACTGTACAATTTTATTTTCATCAAAATTTTCTGTTTCCAAATTTTGTAGTTCTTTCTTTATCAAAATCAATGTGTTATTGCAATTTTTTCATAATTTTTATCACTTTCCAACTTTTTATTTTCTTTGTAAATTAAATTTTCAAGAGGGACATTAGCCTATATTAACTGAATAACAACTGCCACTAAGCTACCCGGTTCAAATCCGGAAAGAATCTAAAATTTCTTATGATTGTTTCCGTGCTCCAGGTAGCACGTGAAGCCGGATGTCCCCCTGGGTTGATGATTTTCCCTCATCAACAAAAAAATCCAGAGTTACGGGCACATTTGAGACAAGCCTGGTAAGCTGCCTCAGATGTAAAACAATTAATATGCTCATGGTAATAGTGACTTCGGCTCCTCTTCGATAGAAGATAGCCAGAGGTTAAGGCAGTGGAAGAAGAAGAAGAATCAAATTTTCATGCTCTTTTTCTTGCTCTTTGTAAACTTTTATCGCTTTTACCTCTTGGAAATCTCATATTATTTTTATTTTATTATTTTCGAAATCTTCCGTTTTTTCTTGCTTTACTACGCCCATTACTTCTGTTACATTATTACACATCTTTATTATTTTATCATTGAAATGATCTATTTTTTTATTTCTCTCAGATTGCTTCTCTCTACGTAAGAAACATTTTAGAACCCTTCTTTAGAAGGGTTCTATTATGTCTTTGATTTTCTTTTAAATAGTTCTTTATTTAAAAAGGAAATACAATTTTAATGTTGATAACATAAAACAAAAACTCAATTCATTATATGACATAAAAGTGTACTTGATAATAAAACGCATTATTCAAACATAACATTTCTTCCCTCCATGGGGGTATTGATGACTGTGTACTTTAACTTGGACAGAAACGTTGTGGTGGTCGTCGTCGTCGCTCTGAGCGGCGGAGTATTTGTGGGACATTGATTGGTGGCGGGGCTACTTCTTGTGTTGTCTCTATCCGTTGTTGTTGAGCTGGAAGCTCTGATGTTCGCATCTGTTGCTGTTCAACTGGAGGCTGCTCTGGTGTTTGCATCTGTTGCTGTTCAACTGTAGGCTGTGTGATGTTGCTTCCAAATACATGGGTTCGTCGATATGGTTCGATAATGTCTTCATTTAGGGCTGTGCTTTCCTGTCGTTGTCGTATTTGATCTATATGTCGTTTATAGCTTTTCCCATTGTAGTCAATTTCGTAATGTAAGTCTCCCAGCCTTGTCTTGATTATACCTGGGACCCATTTGTCCATGTTTGGGTTGCCTGACATGAAGTAGACGAATTGCGTTGGTTGAAGCGTACGGAAAGATGTGTCATGTTCAGATTGTTGTTTTTCAGTTATACGTGTGTGGATATCTTCTGGCCTGACCAGATCCAGGCGTGTCCGTAGATTACGTCCGAGAAACAACATTGCTGGTGGTTGTCCAGTTGTGGCATGTGGGGCTTTCCTGTATTGTCTGAGGAATTCATTTAAATTTTGCTGAATTGTACCTCGCGTGTTGCCATCGCTTTTAGGGAGTTCTTCACCGACTGGACGTAACGTTCTGCTTGACCATTGGTTGCTGGGTGATATGGTGCGATAGTTTTGTGATGTTTTACCCCACTTGATTGTAAAAATGCCTTGAATTCGGACGAAGTAAACTGAGGACCATTGTCGGAAACAACTGTTATTGGAGTGCCATACGTTGCAAAGAGTTCATCAAGAATTGCAGTTGTTGATGCGGTTGTGGTTGAAAGGGTAGTTTTAACTTCAAGCCATTTACTGTATGCATCGACTACTATGAGTAACATTGTACCTGCGATCGGGCCCGCATAGTCGATATGTACTCGTTGCCAAGGTCCTTTCGGATATTCCCAATGGTGATCTTGATATTTAGGAGGAGCGTGTGCGTGTTTTGCACATTCGGAACATGACTTTGCTATATTTTCGATGTCGGTATCAATGCCTGGCCAAAATACAAATGAGCGTGCTATACCTTTCATTTTCATAATACCCACATGAGCTGCGTGTAAATCCTTCAAGATTGCTTGTCTTAGAGATGGTGGTATTACAACTCGGTGTTCAAATAGTAAACAGTTTGCAGCAAGCATGTAGTTAGATTCCGGAGATTTATAATTAAAGCGAGATAGATTCTGACCTGATTCTAGTAATTGGATAATTTTACCTAAGAGGGGATCCTTTCGTGTTTCTTTGGCTATATTTTCGGAACGTACAGGCAATTGGTTTACTTGATGTAACATAAAATGATCAAATTCATCTAATTCTTCTTCCCTTACAACAAGGTTGTTGATTTCATTGATGCAATTTGCTAACGGTGCGCGGGAACAATAATAAGCATTTGCGTTATCCTTGGTGGGTTTGAATATAACATCGTAGTTGAAATGTGCCATGTAGTCGGCATAATTTGCCATACGACTTATATTACATAGTACAGGTAGTGATTTCTGTGGGTGTAAGATTTGCGCCAGTGGTTTATTATCTGTGATGAGCGTAAAGTGACGAGCATATACGTAATGAAAGAATTTTTGTGTTGCCCAAACAATGGCAAGTGCTTCTTTATCAATTTGTGGATAACGTTGCTCAGTAGTGGTCATTGTTCGACTGGCGAATGCAATTGGTCGTTCTTGTCCCCCTTCTAATCGATGGGATAAAACGGCACCTAATCCTGTTTTACTGGCATCGGTGGCTAATAAAAGTGGTAATGTTGGATCGTATGGCATTAAAACTTGAGGCGAAATCAGAATTTCTTTAATGTTTTCATAAGCACTTTCAGCTTCTAGTGTCCACTCAAATGGTTTGATATTCAATACCTCGCGAAGTGGGCGGTTTATTGTCGCAAGATCTGGGATAAACGAGTTATAGTAAGTGGCTTTTCCCAAAAATAGCTGTAGTTCTTCTGGTGTAGAGGGTTTGGGTGCATCACGGATTGCTTCAATATGCTTGTCAGATTTGTGTATGCCTTGATAATCTATCTTGTGACCATGCATTTTAATGCGATTTAGGGTGGCTTCCAAAGCGACCATGAGGTCATCAAAATTGTTTGCAAAAATCAGTACATCGTCGAAAAAGTTTTTAACATTTGGGAGTCCTTGAAGAACGGTTTCCATACGTCGTTGCCAGATTGCGGGAATGTTTGCAGCTCCATAAACTGCACGTGTTGGTCGAACTAATCCGTGGGTTGGTGTATTAAGGGTTAATGCGTGGCGAAATTCTTCGTTAACAGTTAGGTGTGTATACGCGTCAGTGATGTCTAAGTGACAAAAAAATTTGGCACCTTTCATTTGATTAAACAGGTGCTCAGCTTTTGGGATGGGGTGTTCTTCTATAACCATCCGAGGATTCAATGTGGGTTTGTAGTTTCCTGTGATTCGAAGCTTTCCATTTTTTTTGCTACAATATGGGTAGTTGATGCCCATTCGGAGTGTTCGACTCTTTCATAAAATCCAGACTGTATTTTAGCATCAATTTCCTTTGCGTATGTCTCGCGTAATGCTAAAGGTACCTCACGGGCACGGGCGAATACTGGTGTTGCGTCTGGCTTCAAATGCACTTCAGCCGGTGGTCCGGTTAGTTTACCGGCAGTTTCGCTAAAAATATTGTTGTGGCGGGCAATTAGGATATTGAGTTGTGTTTTTTGATTTGTTGTTAAACACGGTGCTGAGGTTGTTAGTGTAGCAATTTGGTGATCAGCAGTGAACAATTTATAAAAATCAATTTCGTTTAAAAATTTTGAAATCCATTCCCTTCCTAGTAGTGTTTCAAAATTTTCTTCCACTACATATAAGTCGACACAGCGTGTTGTGGATCCCAATGTGGCGTTAACCGGTAGTCGACCAATGCATTTGACACGGTGGCCAGTATAACTTGAGAACTGTCGATTTGTGTGCTCTAGCTTGAAGGTTGATTTGATGGACATGAGGGTATTTTTGCTTATGATGCTGCATGGTGCTCCCGAGTCAAATTCCATTTGCAAATTATGGCCATCGATCGAAAGGGTTACTATTAACTTATTGGGTGGATTTATAGAGTTGATTACTTCTACTCGGTTGAAGTTTTGTAAACCATCGATCTCTTCTGCGGGTTCCACTTCCCATGTGTTCTGGTTAATTGTTCGAGTGTTCATCTTGGATCTGCACACTCTTGCAATATGCGACTTTTTTCCACAGTTATGGCATGTAGTGTTTTTAAATGGACATTTGTCACGTACATGTTGTCCTCCACATCCTTGACAGCCTCGCTGTGTTCCTGATTGACTTTGTTGCGATGAGCTGTAAGTTGCGTTTTGTGGTTGTTTCCAGTTTTGTGATGGCATTCGGTGCGATGCTTGATTTCTTATTTGTGGTGGCTTGTATCCTATTTGATTAGTTGCTTGTGATATCGGTTCATTGTTGAATTTGACTTCCATTGTTATGAGGTGCGTCGCTTCGATTGTTTGTGCGATCTCGTATGCGGTTTTGAATGTTATCGATTTCTTGGTGATAATTTCGTCACAAATTTCACGAGATTTCAATCCATGAAGAAGTTGTTCGATCAACATTCTATCGAGGAAATCTCCATATTCGCAAAAGGCGGCACCTTGTTTGAGACGTAATGTAAATTTTGCGATAGTTTCATTTTCTTCTTGTGTGATTTGACGGAATTTTATGCTTTCGACGTATTTATTTCTGGTGCGATCAAAATGGTTTATAAGTGCCTTTCGCATTTCATCGTAGGGAATATCTTCGGGTTTTTTTGGACTTATTAGAAACTTTAGGGCATTGTTTAGTTCTGATCCCATATACACTCGTGCATAGTTACCATGTTGCTCATCGGGAATTTTACTGAGTTGCAGCGCCCAGTCAAAGCGGTTAAAGTAATCTTCGACTGTCGCCCCTTCTGTTAGCAGAAATTCGCCAATTAAGAACGATGGTGTCCTTGGTTGCACCACTGTTGCTCTCGGATTTGCACTAGTTATTGCTTTTGTGATGGATGTTTGTAAGGTATCAAACATATTGGTCATCGATCGTAAAAATTCACTTTGTTCTTCCATATTTGATATTCTTGTATTTTTCTTCTGATCCCACTTCTGACACCACTATTATGTCTTTGATTTTCTTTTAAATAGTTCTTTATTTAAAAAGGAAATACAATTTTAATGTTGATAACATAAAACAAAAACTCAATTCATTATATGACATAAAAGTGTACTTGATAATAAAACGCATTATTCAAACATAACAGGTTCTTTAGGTAGATTCCTCGGTGGATTGCCATTCCCTGCCGAGGGAAGACGATCAGAATAATGTTTTTTTTGATTTCGGCTTAGCAGTCAACGCACGCTAGCGCCAGGCCGTAACCGTCTTCATTGTCTGAATTAATTAATTTAAATGTTTTTAGCATTAATTTAATTGTAATTTACTTGAAGCTAGGTACTTGAAATTTGTTATTTTGGGTTTATTTTCTAGTTTATACGCTTTACTGTTAAAAACTGTAGTAATTGTGAATTTTTTCAGAACATTTAGAAATCAACATATAGGGCAGTGGCTTCTGATTTCAACCTGGCAGTGCCAGTTTAAGAAAAGCTCCGTAAAACTTATTTTTAAAAGGGCCATTACGACATTTTTGCGGGTTATTGGTAAGTCATCTTCATAAATTTGTAATATTTTATTCATTAGTTATAGATTCTTATTAGTTTAGTTCAAATATTTTTCTTATTTTTCAATTTTTCATTATAATATACGACTGATGATCGGAAATCACCGTGAAATAGAGACCTTTATTTTATTACACAGCTTGATTATTAATATAACCAAAGTTCAATAGATTAATGAAAAAAGAACATATTTTTTCAAATTATTAAGTCAATTTTCCGTAAATACTAAATAGACAATAAAGAAAAGAATATAAAATATAGGAACGAAATATATAGCAAAAATTTTGATTAATACAATTTTCTCAATCTTCATTAGGGCTGGAACTTTTTATCTTTTTACAACTTTTTTTATTAAATGTTGGGGTTTATTATTTTGATAATTCGAAAATTATCAGAGTATCGATATATCGATACTTCGATAATTAATTATAGAATTATCAGAGTATCAATTATATCGGTATATCAATACTTCTATAATTATCGATATTTCAATACTCCGAAAATTATCGACAAATATCGAAGTTATCGATAGTTTTTGAATTATCGATTTTTGAATATCTCCCAGCCCTAATCTTCATCACTGTCTTCTTCAATCACCACTGAAATATTGTCTTTATCAAATAGTTTATTTAATATTACAGGAAGCCTGAAAATTTTTGATAAATTGAATGTTGTTTCCATGTTGCCGCAATTGTTTATTATTTGTCACAAGGGAGATATTTATCAAAAATTCTCAGGCCTGCTGTAATATTAAATAAAATATTTGATAAAAACAATATTTTAGATGTGATTGAATAAGACAGTGATGAAGATTGAGAAAATTAATCAGAATTTTTGTTTTTTTCTTTTCTTTATTGTTTATTTATGGAAAATTGACTTAATAATTTGAAAAACTATGTTCCTTTTTTATTAATACGTATATTGAACATTGGTTATATTAATAGAATTAATTTATAAGAATATATTAATAATCAAGCTGTGTAATAAAAAAAAATTTCTCAAATTATTTATTGACATTAATAAGTAGGTAGCTATATTTATAATGATTAGTTATTTTTAACTATTTCAATTTTTTAATTTGATGAAAAAGTTATTGTTGGTTTAAAAATAAAAAATTATTTTTAATAGTTAGAAATCATCTATATATGCATAAAAATAACTAAATAAATGCATTAATTCAGCCAAACAATGGTTTTTATTTTATCTACTGTGGCGTACCCATTTTAAAAATCTGAAAAATTCATGAAGTTAAATATATGAGCCTTGAAAACAGAATAATTTCATAATTTTACAAAAATTGCACCATGGTAAAAAAAATTAAATTAAAGAAAAAAATTTATTTTTTAAGGATCTTATAAGTGTTAATTTTTTTCTTAAAAACCCCTACTAGCCCCCAAATCATTTTAAATTTTTAGGTCAATCGATTCAACCACTCCGGAGAAAAAAATTTTTTTCCAGTTTTTCCATATTTTGCTTTTTCTCGATAACCAATTGAGTTAGCGATCTAAAACTTTCAGGATCTTGTTATTTTATTAGTACCAACATATCCTCTGAATATCGTTTAAATATCTTTCCGGGGCCGAATCACCATGCTTATACCCCTAGGGCCTTTTCCATATTTTCAACATTTGGTGCATATTTGAGTAACTAATGCATATTTATACCTACATATTTGGGCCACCTTTGGTGCTTTTTGAAGAATTTTACTAGAAAAAATAAAAAATTATTATTAAATTTTGCTAATTTAAGCAATTATTTTATTTATAAAAATTAAATTGCTTAAAATTAAATAAAATAATTGATGAAATTGTCAAATTCAATATCAATTTTTTAGTTTCTCTGTTAAAATTCTTCAAAGAACACCAAATGTGGCCCAAATATGCACAAATTCGTTTTTAACTAATTTGTCCAGATTTCAAAACAAATTTGTTGGCATATCAATATTAAAGAACATGCAAAAGCATAAAATCCGAGCTCTACTTATGATAATTATCCAAATCAACTCATTTAATGTTATCCGAATCTTCATTAATTTTCATCTAAAAAGTTATTCAAACTTTGTCCAATATGGGGACAACTTCCAACTCAAATAAATTTACTTAATAGATTCATTACTTTCATTCTCAACAAAAAATATTTTAATTCCAAACTACAGTCACAAACGCAAGTATAACCAAATTTGGTAGTACGTTCGCAATCTGCGGTTTCAAAACGGCAAACTAGTTTTCATTGATTTCGTACCAGCTTAATATCGTTGAACCGAAAAAACGCACAAGTTCATTTTTTTGTAACATTTACAAAATTAAATTCTACGAACAAATTCATATTACGAAACAAAATTCAAATCTCAAAAAAAAAATAAATTTAAAATATTAAATAACCTACTCGTATTCGTATAACAAAAAAATCAAAATTTGAAATCAAAAATCAAAAAAAGAAAATTAAAAACTCAAAGTGTGTATAAAACTAAATATTGCCAACAGTGCGCGCGTGCGGACGAACTTAGGATTAAAAAATCGCGTTATCAGATAACACGCATCGATTTGAAAAATTGGACGAAGAAAAAAATGAATTGTCTGGGCAACAGATTGATAAAAGATAACAAGTATAAATAATTTAGTCTGCGACTGAATCCCGACGGGGAAGGTCGTGTTTAGAGTCGGTGACTAAATCCCAACGGGAAAGGTCGTGTTTAAAGTTCGTGACTGAATCCCAACGGGGAAGGTGGTGTTTAAAGTGTACGATTGAATCCCAAAGGTCGTGTTGAGTTCACCATAGCTCTCGAAAGAGACTTTGTGCATGTGTGTGCTTAGAAAACCAAAGCATGCACTAGGTGAATTCAAATTAAATATTTCGAACTAATAAGAATAAATTAAATTTTTTAACGAGAATTTTTAATAATTTGGAAGGAATAGTGGAGTACAAAATCATTTGGAATTAGAGAGGACAGTTCCTTTTTAACGTGGGAAAGCAGAAGAAGTACCCACAACCCATTTAAGTGTACCCAATTGGGTTAAGGATAGGAGGACAGAACTAAGTGGATCAGGTTTGCATTAAATTTAACATTAAAAGTGCTTGCGCAATTTTTGCGGAAATTTATTCGGATCGGAACAACGATGCGTCCACTGGCAATAATTGTGAATTAAAATTAAAAATTGTAATTCAATTGTTTTGCTTAACAAAAATAAAATTTGAAAATTCATTCAATAAGTAGGATTTTTTTTTTAATTAAAAGATTGAAGAGTCACATTCATTCGACAATAAGGCAAGGCTGAGGTTCGATATTTAGCTACCATATCCCAGAAAGTTTAATAAAGTAAGTAAGCACGATTTAAGGTTCTTGACCGAGTCGTAGCAATATACAGGGTGCTGAATGAGTTAGCCGAACATAGGAAATTAACATGTAAAAGCTTATTTATGCAAATTCCTCCTTTCCTAATTATTTTAGAGAAAAAATGAAAGATACAAAAATAATGCAGAAGCATAAACTACGAATGATAAGGGCATTAGATTTCATCTAGCATTTACTTAAAGAGTCAAAATATGCTTTTGCAATAATTCTTAAATGTTTAATTTATCAGACTGGCCATTAAAGTTTCAAAGGTAATTATTTTTGAAAATTGAAATTAAATTGAATTTATTCCATGGACAGTCCGATAAATAAAAATTTTAACAATTTCAAAAGGATTTTTTGACTTTTTAAGTAAAAGCTAGATGAAATCTAATGCTTTTATCATTCGTAGTTCATATTTCTGCATTATTTTTGTATCTTTCATTTTTTCTGTAAAATAATTAGAGAAGCAGGAATTTGCATAAAGAAGTTTTTACATGTTAATTTTCTAGTTCGGCTAACTCATTCAAAATCCGGTATGGTATAATCAGTACTACTTATTTATTTTTGTATAAAATTTTTTGTGCTATTAGGTATCTCATGAATATTATGTAGCAGATCCCAAATAAGATTTTACATTAATATTAAAGAAGTTTTAACATTTAAATTATTTAATACTGCATAAACCTTTTTCCAACATCAAATAACAAATAAATTTTATATAATTATATTTATAATGCATAGTTTGTATTTTACATTTGCGTAAGTTACATTTAAAAGCAACTGCAGTCGATCCATTCATACTGATTACTAAATATAAATTTGATTATTACCTCAGGTTCCTAAACATTCTTAAGATTCTAAAATGACCAGTGTTAACCACCTACATAGTAAACGGTTTCATGATCGTCCAGTAGAAATTATAGATTTTAACCAAAAACATCTGTATCATTTTAGTTAACCCAATTATATTAATTGTATTATAGGTATAACTTTAAACTGTTTAAATTCTGGAAAGCATAGCGGTAATGTGATGTGAAAATAAGAGACATTTCAATAGGGACTATCTAAAGAATAAATTCTGTGAATATTTATCACATCATAAGGGTTGCTCAACAGATGACATTCATAATACACACATGTTGATTATTTCCTAAGTTCAATAATCTAAAAGCTGTAATCCCTTAAATACGAAATAATAATCCACAAATATTGCAATTCAATTTGTTAACAAATTAATATAGAAGTTAACAGGTATTTAATCTATGTTAAGTGGTCTTACAAAAATAATTTAAGGCAAACAAGCGCTGCAAAATATAAAGCTGTATATGAAAAGTAAAAAATGTGTGCATGGCATCTAACTTCACAACATGGGTTCACATAATATAACAAGTTCGATGGTGATTTTTACACGAAAAACCATCAAAAATAAGATCTGTTATTAGATATAATAGGTTCGAGAGCGAACCTATAATAGGTAGCAATCGTTCAATGCAACAACAGAGAGAAAGTCGACAATTTGTTATAAAGTAAAGATTGAAAATATGTTGTTGCGTTAGTAACAATAACTTGAGCTTAAGATATACCAGACATGCGGATAACAGACAACAACATCTATGCACAACATATTCAGGATTTCGGGATTAGTTATTATTTTTTTATTTTCCATTCAGAGGCACACTGACTTAAAAACAGATTAAAGCATCGCAGAAATATATGGCTCTGCTAGTTTGAGTACAACTATTAATTTATTTCGTAGCGCTTTGCTAATATGTTCAAGTTTCTAACAAAACTTTTTTGAAATGTTTTTGAAAATAAATTTAAATGTATAAGTTCAGCTACATTAATTCGTAATACAATATAACAGAAAATTATTAAATAAACTGCAACTACTTTTGTATACAGAAATTAAATTACATAAAGTTAAATGAATTGGAATAAATATAAGCAGATTTTGCACAATATGCATTTAGAAGTAACAACATAATATTATCATGAAAATTGTAATAAGATAATAATACTCAGTTTTGCCGTAGGTATGGTATTGTATTTGAAATTGAGGGTACAGAAGGCAGAGTTATCAGTCTGTTTACTGTGATTAATTTATCTATTCATTAGATTATACTACAATATTCCAATGCTCAAGAACAGATTTTAGGATTTCTTTTGTGACAGGGAACTAGCGTGACGCCTAAACTTCTAACTTAAAAAATGGTATCAACAAGTTCCTTAAGGAGTCACCCATTTAAGGTGATTTCCTACTTATGAGATTTCATTTTTCTTCCAACTCATGCAAAAATTAAAATATAATGGGTGCATCTAGAAGATTTAATCAATAAAAATCTAATTATTTACTATCATAGTCAATTATCATTATTTAACAATATATATTATGTCATTACTAATTATATTATTGGTATTTCAATTGAATTTTTTTCATTGAATCGTACTAATGCCTATTTAGAAATATAAAAAATGTAATTAAATGTAATAATTATTCTTTTACTTTTTCAGAACAAAACATGTTTTATTTGGAGCTAATATACATTTTGAAGCTCATCTGGAATTGTCAGATTTTCTCATCAATAAAAGTTAAACATTTATTTTTTGTAGTCTAATGTAGATTACGAATTTCAATGGTACCTAGCCCTCAGTGATGATGACCCCTTTAAATAGATCAATATTCTTGGGGGACTAAAGGAAATGGAAACAAGAGAATAAGGTGGGTAATAATAAACGTAGAAAACCAAATTACTATATTTAAGATGACCGGGGAAGTGCTACAGGACTAAGGAAGGTGTCACGCTTGCGACCTAAGTACGTAAGTATGAGTACCGGCATAAAGTTGCAGCTCTCACGAGTGTATTTTTGTATATCATATCAAGTAAAAATGGAATTAGATTTAGAATATAGAAAACTAGTCAATGGAATTCATTTTTTCCTTTTTAAAGAGTTTTTCTTTGTTAATTTTTTGTTTTTTTTTTAATTTTTAATTTTATTGAATGGTTAAAAAAATATTTGAAGTAGCCGAACGAGAGTACCTCTCATACAGGAAAAACATAATTTTTACGTCAAAGTCATGAAATTAATTTACTCATTACTGTAAAATCATATGGAACATAATATTAGCATCAACATGGTGAGTTCGTAGACGTGATCTTAAAATTCAGATGTATTTCTTATAAAAATTTAGAACTAAACGTAAATAATATGTTGTTTTATCGATCTTACTATTATAGGACACTTTCCTCTAAGATTTCAATGTGAGAACTTTTTCAGCACATGCTCCGGATCATAGACAATAAAGAAGTGAATTATAATTGTTGATATACAGCATATTCTATAGCAAAATTCAAAAAATATAAGAATAATACAATACGTAGAAAATCAAAATTCAAAAAATTTAAAAAGGAGACAATTAACACATAACAGGTCTGGGCAGTGCCTTCGGATTTCAAACTAGCAGTGCTAGGTAAACGAATTTCTTAGTTCAAATCATTTTTAAATTATTCATACCTCGTGTAACAAGTTCAGTTTTGATAATCTTTGGAGGTTATGGTAAGTCAATTTTGTACAATTTAGTCGATAATTTTGTTTAGTTTGAAAAATTTTTTCTTCTTATTTTACAATGTAATCGTAATCGATGCGTACAACTGATGAATGGCAATAACCATGAAATAACGTTATATTGTACTTCGTATTACGAAATTTTCATTTTTTCAAATTTTCTTAATCCAGACCTGTTATGTGTTAATTGTCTCCTTTTTAAATTTTTTGAATTTTGATTTTCTACGTATTGTATTATTCTTATATTTTTTGAATTTAACCATAAATACATACTAAAAACCACAAATTTACTTAAAATTTTTTATTTTGAGTTCTTTTTCTAGTTTTACGCCTCACGGTTAAAAAACGTGGTAAATTTTTGAATTTTGAATTTTTTCAAAGTTTTTAGAAATCACATTAAGAGGGCAGTGCCTTCGGATTTCAAACTAGCAGTGCTAGGTAAACGAATTTCTTAGTTCAAATCATTTTTAAATTATTCATACCTCGTGTAACAAGTTCAGTTTTGATAATCTTTGGAGGTTATGGTAAGTCAATTTTGTACAATTTAGTCGATAATTTTGTTTAGTTTGAAAAATTTTTTCTTCTTATTTTACAATGTAATCGTAATCGATGCGTACAACTGATGAATGGCAATAACCATGAAATAACGTTATATTGTACTTCGTATTACGAAATTTTCATTTTTTCAAATTTTCTTAATCCAGACCTGTTATGTGTTAATTGTCTCCTTTTTAAATTTTTTGAATTTTGATTTTCTACGTATTGTATTATTCTTATATTTTTTGAATTTAACCATAAATACATACTAAAAACCACAAATTTACTTAAAATTTTTTATTTTGAGTTCTTTTTCTATTCTATAGCAATTAGGCTATAAGGTTAATCAATAACAAAATTTTAATCCAACCGGCGTCAGTCAGTGAAGCAATGAAATACTTACACCAAAATCATGTAGAACCTTGTAATCACAGGGCGATTACATAGACGGTGATACACCAAAATTGAACTATTATTTTAGATCGAATACCATGAATTCTGCTGAACAAATTAAAGTTATAATGCAGAAAGTGATCAAAATGCGAAAGTTAATATTGGTTGAGGTAGAACCGGGTAAAACCAATAATGAAATTATATTTCTTATCCTTATTAAACTTGCAAAGGGTTAAAATTTAAAAGATAATGAAAGAATGCCGATTATGGTAGTAAACACGATTAAAAAGCAGAAAGAATATTATTGGCTGTTTTGGAATAGTTAATAATTAAAATACCGACAAAGATAATGGAGGTGGAGTTTCAAGCTTGGCTGCAAAGTTAATTAGAAAATACACGTAAAAAAGAGGATTAAAATCTCAACTCCGCTTATTTCTATGGCAGGAAAACACGGTTTCCGTGCAAATTATAGTTCATATAAATTACGTGATAGAATTCGTTTTTCGCGTTAGCTTTTAAAATAACAGCTTCATTTTATGTTAATTTTAAAAAACGTAATTAAATTTGAATTACGACTTTGTATTCTATTCAATTGAAAGGAAATATAATAAATTTGTCGTCTTTCGAGCTATTTTCCGAGCAACCATGTTGCTTTACAAGCGCAACTATGTTGTTTTGGCATGTTTCTCGCTGTAGTTTTCCTTTTTTATCGTAAAAAGGAAACTATTTGATTTCCCTTCGTTTAATATCCTGGATAGTTAACTACCGCCTTATCTGCGCATTGATAATAACAACAACAGCAACAGGCTGTTTACTTCACATTAATTTATTCCCAGCATTGTTGATAACATTTTTAATATTGTTTTAATTATGCTTGTAACTTTTTTATCTAGAAAAACATAAATAAGAATTTGGATTAAAACTATAGGGTAGAATTATTTATTTTTTGAAATTCTATTACAAGTCATCATGCAATATGCTAAATCAAAGGTTTCGCATGACGTAATAATTTTATTAAAGTAAAACTTTTTGTGTTTACTTTAAAATTTATTACATTTTAATGTCATTACAATGGCAAGCCATATACCACTTCCTTTTGAGATGGGACGTATGCACATACATTTGCATTAAAATACAGATCTCCCTTACTGAATAATCATTTCTTATGGCTTCGCACCACTCGACCATTATACATAGGATCCAGGGATTAATTCAAGCAAAATTTTCCAAGGTAAAATGCAAAAGAACCCATTATACGCCGGATATGATAATTTGCTTTGTACCCAACGCTTCTGAAATATTACGTGTTCACTTTGCTGTTAGCGTTTTAAAGACACATGGCTGTTTTTCTTTAAAACATTTTTTTACATTTAGAAAACTATGAAATTCAAATTTCAGCCTCTTTATAATATAAAAACTCCGCCAACGGAATGCACGTTTTTAAGTGATAGCTGCATTTTAACAATGCACACTTCGGTAATCTTGCTCATAAAATGTTTGCCTTAAGAGTCGTTTATCATATTTTGTAACTTTCGTAAAACTACATTCGAAAATTATTTGTTTTGCATCTTGAACTTTCGCTGACTTGCTCTAAGGTAAAGAAAGAATTATTTTCGCGAAAGTTGACTAGAAGTTTGTATACATAATTTACCAATGTGTTACACTACGACAAAGGAGACATGTTACGGTAAAAAAGGGTGGGGTCGCTATTTTTGATAAATTAAATTAATCCAAAAGTTGAAAGTTAAATTTCCAAAACGGTTTTCTATGATAATAAATAAATTGCAATAAATTTAAGTAATTTACGCATTAGGCTTTGTTTTCTAGCAGTAAGTTACAGTATTAATTGATCGACAACTTATAATTAAGTTCAGTAAAGTTTTCAGCTTTAGCCATTTATACCCACAGTTTACAATGATTTTAGGTTGCGATTCAGTTGGCAGCTAATAAGTTTAGAGAATGTTAATGAAACACTTCTAACTTGACGACTTTTGATTAAATTTTCTATAAAACCAAAAGTTCTTGTACTCTTATTATAAGATTTAGAAATACAAGTTGGAAAATCGTGTACGCTTCTGTAGGATCTTCCTTATCTAGTTAACTCTAACTTATCACTTTAATTTAATAAAGCTCAGGAAGTGCAAGAAATTAAAACCAATTGACCCTCAAACCGGATGCTAAAAGTGTCGCAGCTTTAAGACTTAACCTATTTGAATAAATTAATTGCCAATTAAAAATTTTAAACAGATTTTAATTTGTTTAAGTCTTTGTTATAATGGCTATTACATTAACTTTTTAAACTTTTTTGCAATTAATGTTATTATCCTGCTTTGCATCTAAAATGTATAGACACTATTAAATTTAAGATGGAGAAATATTATCTTACTTGCTATGTAGCATATACACTTACTTATGTACGAATAAATATACTCGAGAATATTTCTCAATGCTGAAATTTCCTGAAAGTTACTAGTACATACTATATGTATAGAATATCAACATGGGATTTACAATTAAATTTGCAAGTAAATATTTGCAATATAATAAACAAGTATCCCAAATAGTTTCGTATTCTCGGATACGGCAGAACAAATTCAGCCAAAACTATAGTATACGATTTGCACGTCTCGTGCTCTACCTACGTACAACATGAAAATTTTATTCCGTAAACTCATTACTTCAGCGAATGTCGTGATAATAAGCTTAGTGTGCAGTATTTACCCGAAAAGTACTTGAAACTAAGTTTATGGATTACAACTTGATGTTGAAAATTATTGAATTCCATCGTAAACCATCAAATAAACATTAAATGTATGCGCAAAATACAGAACCAAGGAAATAAGTTATCAAATTTATTTTTTTCTATTTTTAAGTTTCTATTAGTTTTAGTTTTGTTTTTCCGTGAAACAATGTAGTAATTTTCAAACTGTCTGATCTTTTATATCTGAAAAACTACATCATACTTTAGGAGGATTTCTATGTACGCGAGTTTGAGTGAGGCTAAGTTTCTGTCGCAAACCCAATTTTGCAAAAGTTGTCATTTATTTAAATAACAAACAAATATTTTCCTTTTATAAATTCTTCCTACGAGCAGAAAATAAACAAAATATTTAATCAACCGCACCGGTTGTAAAGTGACAACGATATAGTAGCACACAAAAGCAATTGTGGCTCCAAAAAATATTTATAAAGCTCCAAAGTACTTTTAAATTCTTTGATGTGTATCGTATTTAAAAAATTACACCACAATTTTCGAGATAGTATGATGTGACAGATGCGCTACTTTAATTAAAATCAAAACGATTATTAGAAAATTTAAAATTGCTAAAATGTAATAGCAAACTTAATGTATAATAAAACTAGGGAAACGTAAAATATGGTTTGTTCATTTGACAGCTAAGAATCGGAGATAATTTAATTTTACGATGAACAAGATTTAATGGTTCATGTAATCTAGCTAAACCATTGTGGATACATCTAAAACCATCATATACTATTTGTGAAATACTGATTAAAGGGGCATTTCACACAAAATTAATTTTTTTTCAAATTTAATTTATAACCGTTTTAAGACGACATAAAAGTTGAATAAAGGTAAACTATAAAAAATTTTAATAAGTCGAGTGTAAACGACTTGCTTGAACGTCAGCTGTTGGAGAAATGGAAAATTTTATTTCATTCGAGTACTTTGGTATTTGACGATCCGGAACTTGACTTTTCACTATTATTATGGTTAAAAATTTTATGAAAAATGACTGAATGAATAAATTGAGAATTCAGAATTTTAAACAGTAATTTTGCTTTACAATTTAAAAAATCTTAAAAAAACATAATCTTTTCATGTAAAACTCTCCATTAAATTGAAGTAAATTTAAAGCTTATGTTTAGAAATAACTACATCCGCACTTTGGTTTTTAATTGCATAAATAAGACCAAAAAGAACGGAAGAACTTGGGAATAATGAATGAAATTGAAAGCAGATTGTAGTTTTATGTTCAAGTTCATACAAAAAGTTGGAAGTGAAAATTAAAATCATGACATAATGCGGTTACCGCTTGCTCAAGGCTTTCAAAATGTATTTTTTCTTTGTGTATTTTATAAAAAATATTTACAGCATAAAAAATAAACCTAAATTAATAATGCCATGTATTTTATTCAATTTTCAATTTAAATTTAAGTCTTACGTTATTACGTTAAGTAGATGTTTATAATTAAATTGAAAATTTAATACTTATGCAATACCACATAATATCTTTGAGGATGACAAAATTACAAGATAAAACTAAAATATCAAATTCACTTACTTTGAAATGCATGAAACTGCAAATAAACATACATGCAGAAAATTTGATGTATAGCGGTTTCATACTCTTACAGAGTAAATTCGCAGCATTTAAAATCAAATGGAAGGTAGAGAACTTCTAAACTCCGAGTTTTCTCCACAATTTCAAGTAATGCAACCTTACAATTGCTGAAGATACTATTCAAAGTTTCACCACTTTCAACATTTAGTTAAATTTCCACAAGTTGTACATTGTTTATTGTAACTTGCCAACTACAAAATTTGATATAGCCTTATATTTTACAATAAATAATGAGCATAATATTATAAACCTAAATTATATTTTTTGTATACTATTGTGGTTTAATAGCTTCATAATGGCCACACGTTGATGGGAAGAAACTTTTCATATTTAATAATAAAATATTAAAAACTCAAACAATAAAAACTCATCGTGGCACCTTTAGTGCGGAGCATTTAAGATTAAAAGCTCATTATCTTTACAGTAGTTGTCAAAATCTAATTAGTTGGTAAATGTCAAATTAAAATTTTAAATTTAATGTAACTTCAATTGTAAATATAAAATTGTCGAAATGGTTCATGTTACGTCAAATAATTTAAAATGTTCAAGTCTTGTATAAAAATGATTACTTTCTGGAATAAATAACGTGCTTCAAAAATTAATCAGAAATCACTTAGATTATCCTCTCATTGAATTTTTTTTTATTAACATCCAAGAACAATCTATCTCAAAGACAATAAATAATAAGATTAAAACAGAAATAATTCAACAAACACACTGGATGCAAGCCCAGTGGCTTACCTCCTTAAGCAGTTAATACAACACTATGTGTATGTGTATTCGTATATATTATTACTTATTAGTTATACTTCAAATACTTCATTGAATAATAGACAGTAGAATCCGCTTAATGTGATCACGGATAATGTTATCTGTCGGTTATTGTGATCATTTTGTTTAATTAGTTTACATACAAAAACCACCGGATAATGTGATCACAAAGCCGCTTATTATTATCACTCACAAGCACGGTGCTACTAGACTAGCTGGCTTTCCTACGGCGGGCGTCCCCAAGTTCTTGTGTTTACATGTCTCAATTTGGAATAATTAAACTCAAAATCAACATTTCAGGTTAAAAATCGTGTTTTTATTAATTATTTTACTATAATATACGTAAAAGGATATCGGGTATGTTGGAAATCCAATCAAACAAAATAATTTGCTAAGTCGACGTTTCGGAAAATTTATTTTTCCATCTTCAAGACTAAAAAAGAAATTGACAAATGAGCCTGTAACGGAGCAAAAACACAGATTACACTCACCAAGCAAATAAAGGTGTTAACTTGTTTAATTACAAAATTATATGGAGAGTAATGATAACTTGTCTAACTCAGGAACTTATACCTGATAGAGAGATCTTGAGGAGGGCTGATGGGTTTTTAGATCGTTTTAAGAAGAACATTTTTAACATTCACATTAAGTTAGCTATGTATATAAAGAGTATTACCTACATTAATAGCCAAATTACGTTACATATGAACATATTGAAAGCGGGAGTACCTCATGATATTATAGATCGTTTCACCAGCATCGAGAGGTGGCATTATGGTGGGAGTTTTATTGACATCCGGGGAAAAATGTGCAAAAAGTTCCAGGTGTTACTTCGTGAACAGCAGCGGTCATTTGTTTTGGGAGACAATGATTTGGTGGTTAATCTTACGGACATTGAACTACCAGATATCGTCTCTAAGACTCTATCTTTGGGTTCAAAATTCACGATCACTCCGACAATAAAAGAATTACCTGTATATACCTTTTTGTCAGAACTAGAACACACTCTGGAATCGACTTTATTACCTTCCCATAAAAAAGACCTAGTTAGAGGAAAACTTATCAATATTACCCAAAACTTTATAAACAGGCGAGAAGAGAGAAACCCTATTTCTAAACAAGTTTGGACTGCCAAGACCTTTTTAAAGAAAAACCCAGATCTTTTAGTTTTAAGAGCGGACAAGAGTAACGCCACAGTTGTAATGCATAGAGGGGATTATAAGGATAAAATGATGAATTTACTGAGTGACACCACCACATACAAGAAATTGAACAAAAATCCTACGACAACCATGCAAGGTAGATTTAACAGGAAAATAAAGAAATTACACGATAAAGGTTACATTGATGATATTACCAAAATATCTTTAACTAAATACAATTCTCAAATTCCGAGGGCGTATGGCCTTCCCAAGGTACATAAAAAAGATGTTCCTTTACGCCCTGTTATCAGTTGTGTGGAGTCTCCATCTATACCGCTTGCGAAGTTTATTAACAACATCTTGAAGAATGCCATTCCTTCGTTGCCTTTCAATATAAGCAACGCGAAGGAGGCAAAAGAGAGAATCTGTAATAGCACTATTCCGGAAAACTATATTTTAGTTTCTTTTGATGTCAACTCGCTTTTTACTAACATCTCTAAAGAAGCCGTCATTGCGTCCATTGAAAATAATTGGGACCTTATCGAGCCTTTCACGTCCATCCCTTTGCGTGAATTTACTCAACTAATAGCGACTATTTTTGACAATTTTGACAATAGTTATTTCAGCTATGATGGTAACTTTTACGCCCAGTTGAGCGGTAGTGCGATGGGAGATCCATGCTCACCTCCGTTTGCTTGTTTTGTTATGAACGATTTGCTTCAGAATTTCTTTGGATCTGTTCCCTTTAAGTTGCCCTTCCTTATCCTCTACGTGGATGACGTTTTTACTGCAGTTCCGATTACAGAAGTAGATAACTGTGTTAAGATACTCAACGAGTATGATGAAAAACTTACATTCACCTATGAATTAGAAACAAATAAGACTGTTCCTTATTTGGACCTATTGGTGAAGAGAGAAGTAAATGGTGGTTTAGTCACTGACATATATAGGAAGGCCTCGTCTACCAACAGGCTCTTGAATTGCGGTTCATCTCATCCTCTAAACCAAAAATTAAGTATTATCAACACTCTTAAACACCGAATCTATACCTGCGTACCAGAACAACTTGTATATAGAAGACTACACGACTTCAAACAACAACTTTTACTTAATGGTTATCCGACACGTTTATTGGATTTGACTCTGTTTCGGAAGAAACCAAACATTCTACCTATGTCTTCCTCAAGCTCTGAAGACCTAAAAATGATCAAAAAGTTTAGTAAAATCACTTACCACCCGTGGCTGGCGTGTAGACTGAAAGAGGTGTTTAGGAAATGTGTGGAGGATGGTGAGTTGCAATTAGCTTTTTATAACCGTTTTTCTCTGAATAACATACTCTACTCGAGAACAAAGGACAAAATACCCACTCTTGATAGAGCCAACGTAATTTATGAGATAGAGTGTAATTGTGGTGGTCGTTATATTGGCCAAACTAAACAAAGACTCTCATCAAGAATAAACCAATATCTTTATGACATTAAATCTAATTCTAAAAAAACTGGATTGGCTAACCACATGATAAGTGCAGCTCATAAATTCTCGCACGAAAATGTCAGAATTCTTGCAAATGAAAGTAACCACCACAAGAGAACTTTCGTGGAGGTGGCATATATCTCGACTACCCCTGGAAATATCAATCTTCAGGCAGATTTTTCTTATATTAACGCAGGATATAAGAGCTTAATCCAGATTCAGTTCGAATTGAATCCTTTGTGTTGACCATTTACAGGCGAGTTTTCCTTGAAATTTTGTTTAAGATTTTTGTATATTTTTGTATTTTACACTTTCTGTTGACGTTTTGTTTGTAAACTTGATTGTGTTTGTTTACTTATATTTTACATTAGATTGCACCACGGTTGCAGAATTTTTTCATTTTGCTGAATTATAGCATATTTTCTAATCTTACATGATTTGTACATAGATGGATTGAGATTTGTTGGCGGGTAATTTGAAATTTTGTTACTACATGTTGTCGCTGTTGATTTTATTGGTTACTATCTTTATCTAAGCGGAAATTAAAGCAAAATTGTAATCAGTGACAATTTGTATGCATTTTTGTACACAAAATTTTTTACATGGTGTTTTTCGCAAATGTTTTTTAATAGATATGACTTTTTATATTTTTATTTTTACAATTTGATTGATGTGACTTCGTTTGTTGTGACCGCCAAAAGTTATGATTACTCTCCATATAATTTTGTAATTAAACAAGTTAACACCTTTATTTGCTTGGTGAGTGTAATCTGTGTTTTTGCTCCGTTACAGGCTCATTTGTCAATTTCTTTTTTAGTCTTGAAGATGGAAAAATAAATTTTCCGAAACGTCGACTTAGCAAATTATTTTGTTTGATTGGATTTCCAACATACCCGATATCCTTTCACTTATATTCAATATCATTGGTTGAGAATTTAGTGTTTCTTAATTATTTTACTATTAAATTAAATATTTTGAATACAATTTTTGAGATTGAATTTTATTTTTTGATTTTGAGTTTGCTTTGTAAATCTGAATTTTAATTTATTTCATTTGTGTATTTTATACTTCTTATGGTGTAATTAATTTGTGTAAATATTGTAAATATTTTTACAAATAGTGTAAATATTGTAAATATTTTTACAAATAGTGTAAATATTGTAAATATTTTTACAAATTAGAAGTTCTCGGCAACAAACTTTAAGTTGGTACAAAAATTGTTAATAATTTTGCTTTTTGGCAGATCCACTGAAGTGAACGGACGCTTTTGAGGGAAATCCCGTAAAAAATGTAAATTTTTCGTCTCAATTGTGAGATTATTAATAATTTTGAATTGTAAAATAAAGTTTAAAATTTGCGTTAGTAATTGTATAAATATTTAATATTTGGAAATCGTCTTTAGACGGAATTTGAAAATTTTGAAAAATTGAGTTGGTGTGAAAATTTGGATTCGTTAATTATGAATAATAAAATAATAATAAATTGAAATTTTATGAATAATAAAATTGAAATTGGTTTATATTAGTGAAAATCAAAATTTAAAGCATTAAAATTGAAGGCGGCAATCTTTTAATTTGGATTTTTAAAATTAACAGGAATAGTCTCTTGCTTTCCAAAAACTGGATTGCTGGGTTTGCAATATGTTACGGAAAAAGTACGTAACTGGAAAATGTATCCATTTACCGGTAAATATGCACAGGTTCCACGGAAATTGGCAAGAGTTCAATTTTCAATTTCAATATAAAATGTCCCCCATGCTTGATACATGTGTGTGCAGATGTTCTTAATTCTATTAAAATTCTAAGAAAAGATTTTGTGTACGTTTACTACAAACGTCGGCATAAGTGTACATTTACCGGTAAATGTGCACTTTTACCGGTATATACGTATTTTTTCGTAAAATATTATATAATATAATAATTTATATGAAATGGTAAATGGTAAAGTTAAAACATTTTTACACGTAATTAAGAAGGCAAACTTATCAACATAACCAATTCTGTAAATAAATCTTCTAGATTAATTCTAACAATGCTGTATTTTTTTCAAAGAGATTTAGTAAGAGGAACCGAACTAATTCAGGTGTCAATCGTAAACTTAATGTTTGAATTTCATAATTTTAACTATGAAATAATTAAAAATATTATTACAAATTAATAATATAATTAAATTTTAATTAATTAATATAATAAATATAATTCAACAGTTTGCACAAAATTATATAGGTTCTTTGTACAATTTAATGTACAAATTTAAGTAGTTTAAGAAAACAAAAATAGTAAAGTAAAAATAAAAAAGTGAAACTACAAAATTATCTACAAGTAGATTTCGGCCGTGAAGATCTATCTACTGATAGATACTCCTTTCACCTTTCCTTTTTCTAAGTTTTAATCGCATACGTTGTTGCGGAAGTTTGCATCCATACATCGGCACTGCGGGTTAATTCGTACCTGATGAAGAGAAATCTCTACGGAGTAATCTCGGAACCGTCGGTAGTGCGATAAAACCTAGTGGTCCATGAGATGGTGTAAAACTATCTGCATGTATGCTTTTTGGCTGGGGATTATAATTTTGCAATAACCCCACGTTACTCATTGGTAACATATTGTGAAAGGAGTATCTATCAGTAGATAGATCTTCACGGCCGAAATCCACTTGTAGCTACTTTTATAGTTTCACTTTTTTATTTTTTATAGTTTAAGCGAGTAGCGATTTTTAGTTCATATTGGTCTTCCATCTCTTCTTTTTGAAGAGAATATATTCCGTATTCTACATATTTATTTTCAACCCCACGAGTGTTGTTAATTATTTCTATCATCTCTTTAATTTTACTTACATTTGTACTTTGATTTTTGATCCAAACTTCTTTCTTAATTATTATGCCATTCAGCTTTATCTTTCTCATGATTTTCTCTAACACCTCTAAAAAAAGCTCTTGCTGATATAGCATCTCCCTGTTTTATTGTGTAAACATTCTATTAACAGATAAAATTTTAGAAATTGAATTTTTCCTTCATTCATATTATATTTACGCTTGGGGTATGACTATTCGATGTTATGATTGACAATTTTCATGTTGGTTTTGGAAAACCTCGAGGTAGTATGTTTAATCATACTTTTACTGATTACACAAAATTTTATTGTATATTAACGTGTTTGGAGCTTTGTTTATTTAAATTTTTTAGGCGAGAATGTATGTATTAATAACACCTGTTGATTTTTGCAAATTTATTCAAATTAAATTTAAATTCTGCCTATTATTTCATTCCGAATAATATAGTCCCATAATAATTTTCTAACATTTCCTGCTTACAAATTACCTAATAAAAAAATGAAATCAACCAGCAGCTATAAAGCTAACCATTTAATAAAATAATATTATATTGTTGAAAATAAAATCACTCATGTTGTACATATTTGAAATTGACACATTAATGTAAAAAATTTTCTTAATTCATTTTTATTGATAGTATTTCGGTAATACAAAGTAATTGCTTTTTATTGTTTGACTATACTATATATTAGTCCGGTCAATATAGACATTTGAAATAACAAAAATTGCCGGAGAGCCAAATTTTGGTGGAGAGCTGGGGTTTACCATTACAAATAAAGTTTTCAAAGTCCTCATCGATCCTATGTGTGCTTCAAAAGTTATTCGGGGTCAAAGGTCAAAATTTGAGGTTTTTGGATTTTTCTCGAAAACGGTAAGCTTTATCAAAAAAAAATTTTAAACCAAAGTTGTAGATCTTAAAATTCTCTACTAAAATGATCTATGATTTTTTTTCTAAGAGTTACCGTTCCTGAGATATCGCGATTCTAAGAGTCACATTATACATGATAATAATACACATTATATAGGTAAAGCTGCTTTACTCACTGATTATCATAATTTCGAGTGAAAATGTTTGACCACTTCTAGATATCGCGGAAAGCTGAAATTTTGCAAACCTGTTGGGTTACTGGCACAACCAATCAGAAAAATCGAAAAAGTTACCCCCGAACCCTTCTGCAAGGGTTGAAAAGTTTTTGCTAAATGCGGTTGCATCACCGTTATTTTTCGTCGGATTTTGATTTTCTAAAAAGTTTTGAAGTTGTCGTAACGGCGGCATAATAGAATAGCCAGATGTTTTTCAAGGCCACGTGGGTAGAGGGGATTCAGTTTGTGGCTTATTATGTGCATATCATGTATAATGTGACTCTTAGAATCGCGATATCTCAGGAACGCTAACTCTTAAGAAAAAAATCATAGACCAATTTTGTACAGAATTTTAAGATCTACAACTTTGGTTTAAGATTTTTTTTGGATAAAGCTTACCGTTTTCGAGAAAAATCCAAAAAACCTCAAATTTTGACCTTTGACCACGAATAACTTTTGAAGCACACATAGGATCGATGAGGACTTTCAAAACTTTATTTGTAATGGTAAACCCCAGCTCTCCAGAAAAATTTGGGTCTCCGGCAATTTTTGTTATTTGACCACTATTTTTATGTCTAAATTGACCGGACTATATTATGTAGTTGGGTTCAGTAGAACACACCAGCCTATTGGTTGATTTTATATTTTCTTGTGGTTAGTATTCCTACTCAATTGTTTTAATAATTTGAAAATGAAGTAAATGTATATAGGTACTATTATTAATTTCATTTATGAAATTTATTTCATGAAATTTATTTATTTTTTTATTTCATCAAACGACATTAGTCACTTACAGGATGAATATAAAGACAAATGCTAGCTAAATGAAATTGGCAAGCTGAAAAAACTCATAATCTGAGAAAAAAGCTCACTCAATTCAGACCCCAGAGACAAAGAATTTTAAGTCGAATCTAACTATATGTACACACTAAATCAGTTTTATACAAATTTATACAACATTATTAAAAAAAAAAACAAAGAACTAAATTCGTTAGCATTACGAGCCATTTTGTTAACCGCCGCAAACATCAAGTATAGCCTTGAAAAAGGCTCAATATAAAAAGTTGGTAAATTTCTTAATATTCTTTGGAGGGACGTAAAATTTTATTTTGGACAGCAACTCGGAGCAGTTCACCGAACCGCCGACCAATCCAGACATAAACCTTCCGTCGATTACTTTTCTTCTGTCAGCCAAAGTGGAGAGGCCAAGCCTCTGCAATAGGTTTTCGAACCCAATTTCGCAATGTGAGACTCCCAATTTAAAGGCAACATAATGGAGAAATCTTCTCTGCACTCTCTCCAATCTATCAATCTCAGATTGGTAGTAAGGCGACCAAACACAAGAGGCGTATTCCAATCGAGATCTTACATATGAGACGTACAGGCTCTTTAAAGCAAAAATATCGTAAAAATCGCCAGTATTTCTTTTAATGAAACCAAGGGCCTATTAAGGCCGCACTGCAGGAAGCTGCAATATGCTCGTTAAAGGTTAGCTTTGCATCGAAAATGACGCCCAGATATCTCATGCTAGAAACAGACTCCAGCAGAGTGTCTCCAATCATATAGATACTGTGAAAGTCACATTGGTGGCGAGAGAAACGAATGTGTTTGCATTTCCTTATGTTGAGAGCGAGTTTGTTGGTATCACACCATATAACCATTCGATCTAGATCCGACTGCAATCTGGATATCAATTCGTTGTTAAAAATCTTAATAAAAATCTTCATGTCGTCAGCATAAAATAAGACCTGAGCGTATAAAAAGCACAAAACGATGTCATCAATAAAAATATTAAACAACAAGGGACCGATGTGGGAACCCTGGAAAACTCCGGAGGTGGCTATAAAAGATTCCGAGTAGAAGTTTTTGATTTTAACAAGTAAGGATCGCTCCTTCAGGTATGATTGAAACCAAAGCCACAAAGTCCCGCACAATCCAATACTAAACAATTTTTTCAGCAAAGTGTTATGGTCGACGCGGTCAAAGGCCTTTGAGAAATCGGTATAGATCGCATCAGTTGATAAGCCAGAGTAAAACGAACGTCTTATTCTATCTTGAAATACCAGCAAATTAGTGGTGGTAGAGCACTTGTTGGTAAAGCCGTGCTGTCTGTCGCTCAGGGTGCACGATAATGCCGACGAGAGATAGTCATTAACCATACTTTCGAGAATCTTAGGAATATGCGACAGGACAGCGCTATCGGGCGGTAATTCTCAATGAAATTTCTTGCGCCTGATTTAAATATTGGCACGATATAAGATTTCTTCCACTTGCTGGGAAATATTCCCGAAGTTAGGGATTCATTAAAGAGTAGCCAGAGAGGAAACGTCAGAGTCACAGCGCAACTCCTCAAAAATATGGAAGGTAGGCGGTCCGGACCGGGCCCTTTGCAGGGATCCAACTGTCTCAACTTATAGAAGAACTGCAACTCATCTACACGATACGTGTGCAGATGTAAATTGGTATCACCCCGCACCACATCACAAGGGCTGCCATCAGAAGAAGAGAAGGCAAAAGAAAAGTATCCAGCGAACATATTTGCAATACCGACACCGTCTCGAGCAGTCTCATCGCCCAACCGCATGAAGTCGGGAACACAACAGGCACCACCCTTTCTACTATTCACGTAGTTCCAGAAGCCTCTGCTATTATGTTTAATATACAGACACTATAGTAGAGTTTAATAGACTCTACCCTCAAGATATAATTCTTGTAGCAAATGGAAGCCTGTGCTCTGCACGTGGATCTTAGTTCAGAAAACTCATTATACGCTGATGGGTTTAGTGTGTGCTTGAATGTACTATGAGCCCCACGCTTGCGTGCGATGTTTTGTATCAACTCACGACTAAACCACTTAGGAAACATGAATTTGTTGTCAATAGTGATTTTCGGGATACGACTGTTTATTATTTTGTAGGTATAATACGTTATATATTCTAAAATCTATAAAATCTATTATGTATGTAGAGGAAAGGGGTCCGTTACTTTAGCCCCCCCCAGTTAAAATTTTTGGCCAAAAAGCTAGCTCCCGAATCGATATAGCTAGCACCGGCTAGCACCCTAATATTAAAGCTAGCACCATTACAGTTTTTTCACAAATCCACATTGAAACTGGGGGGGGCTAAAGTAACGCTAGCCCCCCCCAGTTAATATTTTGGCTCCAAAAGCTAGCTCCCTAATCTATATAGCTAGCACCAGCTAGCACCCAAATATTAGAGCTAGCACCATTACAGTTTTTTCACAAATCCACATTGAAACCGGGGGGGGCTAAAGTAACGCTAGCCCCCCCCGTTAATATTTTGGCTCCAAAAGCTAGCTCCTTAATCTACATAGCTAGCACCAGCTAGCACCAAAATATTAGAGCTAGCACCATTACAATTTCTTTACAAATTAGTATTTGATAAAAATGATAAAAATGTTTAAATGTTTCATTCCACTGCGCATGATCCGATATATTTCACACGCTCCGCCCATTCTAAACTTGACTAACAATTTTTTAACAGCTATGGCTTATTGTTAATCTATATTATGTCATTTATTTAAGAACAAAACGATAAAGTTAATAAATACAACCTTAATTATCATAATATATCGCTTTGTACATCGACACGGTTTCTCTATATCAAATTGTAATACACTAATATCGTATAATATGAAATAAATAGTAAATACGTAGATATACTATAATAGTGGACAAAGTAAAATAAATTTTATTTAATTTAACCGCCCTGTATGGAAAGGTTCAAATATTCACTTATCAGGTCCGTACTTGGGTGACATCATTTATTTATTATTTATAATTATAAGACTACGTCATAAATAAGATAATTTCGGTCTCGATAATAGCCAGGACTGGCGCTACAAGCAAGATTGAAGATTTACTTCTTATCACCCCCCCCCCCCCCCGAGTTATGATTAAAAAGGATAATACGCTTAGGGAATTATCTACTTAACAGATAATGGGATTAGTCTATATAGGAGATTTGGGAAGGAAAAGTAACAAAAATTATACCAAATATAACTTAAAATGGGAAAAAAACGTTCTGAATCTGATATTCACACAATTGTAGAAGGATTGCTGAAGTTTCCATTAGAATCACTGTACGATAGAGAGAAAAAATGTTTTGTTTCAAAACACAATGCAATTTGGCAGAAAATATCGGAAGATTTTATGATACTTTATAATCTGAACATATCAAAACTTGGAATTTACACGGCAGTTTCAAAAAATTATTATGATTTATGGAATGTTCTACAAATTTATCCGGATGATGTTAAAGATGTACAAGCAATATACGAAGAAGTTTCTATCGGTAATATATCATGCAGTAATACTAACAGTAACAGTGATACTAGCACTGATATTGAAGAAGACTGTGTTGACGAACTGGAAACTACTTATCGGTTTAATATTGCTTTGACATGGACTGAATATGTAAGTTTTGATAAAAAACTTGTTACATACAAAAGAAAGGATAAGTCTGTGAGAAAATCAAAGCACACTGGTGAAATTAGAAATACATATGTTTTCGCAAATTCAAATTGGACAAATATAATACACAAGAAATTAATAGAAAATTCGTCACTTACATGTACGTTAACATTTGACAGGCACAGATTGTTTCCGTTTGGTCCACTGTTTTTAAAGATTTGGGCAGTTTGCAAAGAATGCAAATCAAGAATTACATGCGTTTTGATTAACGAACCACAACAAAATGAAATTTCGGAACTGAATTGTACTGTTCAAGGAAATTTTAGCAAGAAGCACACATTAAATTTCAGACGTCCACTTCGGGGTGACCTGCGATCTCACTATGTAAATAAAATGGTGAATGAGAAGTTTTCATCTAGTAGAATTCAAAGTATGATTATTAATAACGAATTAGAAACAGGAAAAATGATGCCTGAACTCAGTACACTTAGAGCTGCAAAATGTAAAGAAAAGAAAAAGAATTACCTTAATGAAAAACCTATTGATTCTCTTTACGAAATGAAAAACGTTCAAGAATTTTCTAATGTTATTCGCAATATTGGCTATTCCCCTTTTTTTGTATTTTGGTGGTCAAATTCTCAGCTTCTTGTGTATCGTCGATATTGTGAAAACAATTATAGTAGAATAGCTATCGATGCCACAGGATCAGTTGTAAAACGTATTATCTACACCGATGGAAGCAAATCAAGGCATATCTTTTTATATGATATTGTAATATTGTATCCAAATCAAAAACAATATTCCGTTGGATCAATGCTTAGTGATTCGCAAAACACAGAAGAAATAACGCATTGGCTATCCGTTTGGTTTAGAAGCGCAGGATGTACTCCGTCAGAAGTAGTAACTGATATGTCTCTTGCTTTAATGCATTCGTGCGCAAACACATTTACTCAGTATAAGAACCTCAACCAATACATTGAACAATGTTACAAGGTACTATTTAGAAATGATGATAAAATTTTTAAATGTTTTCTTCGTTTTGACGTGGCCCATTTTATAAAGCTCGTTACTAGATGGCCTAGTCTTAGAAATCAGCATAAACTAACAAGAACATTTTATCTTCGATGTATGGGACAAGTTGTACAATGTCAAGGAATAGAAGATTTGCAGTTATTATTAGATGCTATGTTTATTGTTGCTTATTCCGATACAGAAGGGCACTACAATGGCAACCCGACAATTTGCGAAATTAATAAAAAGTGGCTTATTGGACGTATATCTACAGGGACAGTTGAGCTCAACAAGATGATGGATGAGGAAAATTTTGCAGAAGAAGACGTTATGGGAAAGCTACATGATAAAGAAAAGGAAGAAATTAAAACCGATAATAATTTTACAAGTTGGTGCAAGAACATATCTGAATTCGCAAAAAATAGAGTCAACACACCAGAAGAAACAGGTGACCGAGGAAATCAACAGGTTCTACCACATTTCGTCGACGATTTTTTAAAGATTTCGAACTTTTTGCCTTTATGGAGCAGTATTATGTGTAAAAATTTTCCATTTTCGCCTAGAATTGCCAGCTCAGCATCGGCTGAAAGTAATTTTAATCAAGTCAAGAACAGAATTTTTGCTCACGAAAAACTTCCCCTACGTGTGGATGAGTTTGTTAGCGAATACATCAGGCACTACGAAGGTGCTATGAAGCTAGCTGTAGAGTATGATATGAACGATAATATTCAAGTTGATAGAATTACTACAAGCCAAGTAGAAAAATCATCCGTAGTTAACAAATTCCAATCTGAAACAGATAATTCACAACCAAAACGTAATCTTCTGTTGCCTGATAATCTGTGTGCTTCTTGTCAGTTAGGAATTGGAAGTGCCAATGTGGTATGTAAATTATGCAATTTGCTGTTGCATAACAATGACAACTGCACTGTCTCATACGAAGATGATATATTTTGTAAAGAATGTTATATTAGAGGTACACAAGATAAAACATTATCCGAAAGAGTCGCTGAAGAATCATGGATGAGAATGAACGTTCCTCCCAAGAAGAGACCCCGAAAGTCATATTTAGAGCCACAGTCAGAAATGGCTGTTGTCGATTGGACGAGAAAAATAAATATAACGACAATTGGACTCCTGCGAAATGGTAATATAGTTCATCAAAAACCACTAAAAATCTTCAAGCAATTGATAACGTTAAGAAACACTTGCGGACTAGATGCACTAATTCAAATATTTTGTATTGGATATTGTGATTCGTTAGTTATCAAAGAATACATAGAATCAATTAAAGACAGCAATAGGTTCGCAAAATTAGTAGTACAAGTTGTGAATAAAGGTGTGAACATTCATACATATAGAACTCGAGCAGAACTATTGTACGAACATTTTCCGAAACATTCATTGCCAGAAAACATTACAGAAATTAACTGTGAAGATAGTATAACCAATATAGCTAATACAACTTTAGAAAGTTTTAAGATAGGAATGCAAACGGATGAATGCAACAATTGCAAAAATATTCAACAAAGTGATCTAAAATGGTTATCGGTAGAACTTAATACTATTCAAGAACTGCCGACGAAATTAGAGGCACATATATCCGAACATGTCATCAGAAAAACTTGCAATGAATGTGGAAACAATGGGTTCTTGCGAAAGAAAATTTTAGACCGAATATATATTGCGATAGAACCAATTGCAACTAGTAATATGATTTTAGAACTCACAACAAATTTGGAAGATATACCTCCACATTTTTCTATAAATGGCGATAAATATGTTCTACGTGGTATAGTTGCATTTCAAGGAACTTCTCAAAGTACTCCAAATTGTATCGGACATTTTTTGACTTATGGGAGACGACACAACGGAAAATGGGAAATTTATAATGACCTATTAAAAAATAAAGAAGATGTTTCGCCAAGTCAAACAGTCAGGTGTCATTATCTTATCTATACCTTATAAGAGATATCGGAAAATTGTGATTTATTTTCACATAAAGTTGTCTTGTTGATATTTTTTTAAATAAATTTATTTTACTTTGTCTACTATATACAAAGCGATATATTATGATAATTAAGGTTGTATTTATTAACTTTATCGTTTTGTTCTTAAATAAATGACATAATATAGATTAACAATAAGCCATAGCTGTTAAAAAATTGTTAGTCAAGTTTAGAATGGGCGGAGCGTGTGAAATATATCGGATCATGCGCAGTGGAATGAAACATTTAAACATTTTTATCATTTTTATCAAATACTAATTTGTAAAGAAATTGTAATGGTGCTAGCTCTAATATTTTGGTGCTAGCTGGTGCTAGCTATGTAGATTAAGGAGCTAGCTTTTGGAGCCAAAATATTAACGGGGGGGGCTAGCGTTACTTTAGCCCCCCCCGGTTTCAATGTGGATTTGTGAAAAAACTGTAATGGTGCTAGCTCTAATATTTGGGTGCTAGCTGGTGCTAGCTATATAGATTAGGGAGCTAGCTTTTGGAGCCAAAATATTAACTGGGGGGGGCTAGCGTTACTTTAGCCCCCCCCAGTTTCAATGTGGATTTGTGAAAAAACTGTAATGGTGCTAGCTTTAATATTAGGGTGCTAGCCGGTGCTAACTATATCGATTCGGGAGCTAGCTTTTTGGCCAAAAATTTTAACTGGGGGGGGGGGGAGGGCAAAGTAACGGACCCAGAGGAAAGTGGTCTAAAAGCGACCCCCTTTTGGTTTATTTTTACATAGAACTTGTAAATCGAGACTTATTACTTTAATTTTAGTATCGTTGTAAAGTTCATTTAATTCCTCAACTTTTAGTCCAACAAACTTTTGATGTATCTCCTACCACTTCTGAACTACAGCCAAAATAAAAATAGTACAATATTGGTTCCGAATCCGACCATCTAGAGGTAAATCCGACCCCCACCTGTTCTAAATCCGACCTCTCTATTTTCATTAATTTTCAACGTAAAATTTAAACAAAATTAGTATTAATAATCGAAAATTATCTTAGTAATAAAAGGTATTTAAAAAAAAAGAGAAAATACTTTTAGTTCCTTATGAGTGTCTTGCTGTAGTGCTAATCTGCTGGTACTTGGCTGTTACTCAATTTCATTTAGTTTTGATTGAAGAGGATTTTTCCTGGTATGTTTTTCTTTGCTAGGCGTTCTATATTTTTTAGTTCAGTTTCAATTTCTTTCATGCACCCAGAAAAAACACATTGGTCAATTGAACTTAAGAAAATAGTTATTTAACAATTTGCTGAATATCACTGTAATCAAACAAGATGTAGTTTAATAGAAATTATTTGAGATAGTTATTTCAACCAAGAACAAATAGTTAAGTTACAAAATATGTAATAATCTAAAAAGTAGTTGTTTCAAATATCATAAATGTAGATTAACTATTAAATATTTACATCTATCAACAATTTTTGTAAGTTTAATAACTTTTATAGTCATTTAACTAAAGAAATTGTTAAACAACGTTGAAAATGTAATATGTAACTATGAAAATAGTCCAATTACTATTAACTTTAGATGATTTGACATTTTTACTTGTTGCAGAGAATATTATCTTTTTCAATTAACTATTTTAATTGTTGATTCATTTAAGAAATTGTAAAGTAACAATACACTTGTTAAATTTTATGAAACAAACTTGATTAAATTATAATATGAAATAGTTACTGCACTGAAATATTTTATAATTAAACAATTCCAATCTGTTGACAACAAAGAATTTTGCAAATCAACATTTTTATGCTTTGAATTGATCTATGTGTGCATCACAACAAAAGTGTTCTCTTGATGCACTTCTTGCAAAATTATAAATTAATATCTCAGTCTTTTCTGGTCTTTACAAGTAATAAATGGTCTTTATTATTTTGTAAAATATTATCTTAAGGGGAACGTATTAGATTTTCTTACTAGTACATTTCAATTTTAAATATTATTTTTCTTCACGGCGAATCGTTCACGGCGAAGGTTAAGATAAGAAAATCCTTTTCATATGGTTTTCACCCAGCGTCGTTATACCTAACTTGTATCCTATACGTATAGTAAGTATTAGACAATAACGCATTGTTCTGATAGTTACCAATCGTTTGATTGAAAGAATCGTTCATCCGCTATTGTACTCGTATTATACGAATTCGCGAATATTATTATTATAAATAATAGTCTTAATTATTTATTGTTATTTACTATATTATAATAGCTAGGTATTTTTGTTTTTGTTAATTTGTATACTATTTGTTAAAATTTAATGTGATAAAAATGGGAAGTGAATGTAGAAGACAAAAAAGTAAAAAAAGCAAAAGTTTGTTGATGCAACGAATTCGAAGGTAAGATACATTTTTGTCGTAAATCTTACTTACTTATTATAATTATAATTATAATAAAAAAATAAATATAGTAATATGAATAATTTTTGTTAACCTGTTCAGTTTTTGTAAATATTTAAAAGATGTTATAATTACACTTCATTATTTTCTTAATTGATTGTTAATGTTATTTTAGAAATAATCTTTCTCAAAAAAATGAATACAAATGTGCCAATTTACATACCACAAATTGTGCGGATAGTCCAAATTTACTTCAAGATCACTTGAGCAAAGTCTCTGAAAAAAGTATTACTGAGAATAATCAAAATCCTAATAAAAAAAGAAAAAGAACTAATTCTGTGGCTAAAAGGTAAATAAAAGTTCTGCATGTATTTTAAATTGACCAAAGGTTCAGCTGAGGAATATTTCGTTTCAATTGTTGTAATAATTAATTATTAAATTGTTAAATTATATTAATTAAAATGTTAAGGAAATTTGAAAACTTACTGTTTTCAAATCGATAAAAAAATGCAAAATATTGAATTTTTAAATTTCAATCTAGAAATTTTCAAAACAAACTCATCAACTTTTATAATAACTGATTTTAATATCAAGTAGGAAAAATATTTTTTTTAAGAAATGCGTAATATTAATTTTTAATTTCAGTTCACAAGAAAGTGAAGATTACAAAGAAGGGCGTAGAATAATTGAGCCAGCTTATTTTTTGCAACAAGTTTTAGACTTTCCACACCATGAACTTTTCTCTTGCAAAAATAATTTTGTTGCAATTAAGAAAGAAACACGAAATGGATTACTCTCAACATTTCATCTCCAGTGTCAAATGTGTAATGTAACACATTTAGTGGACAGTGAAAATACAGCTTCTAAAAAACTAAACATAAATGGTGCCGCTGTTTTAGGAGCTATAAGTGTGGGAATGGGCGAAAGCCAGTTAGAAGAATTTATAACATGTTTAAATGTTAGCCCGATGTCCCACAGCAAATACAACCTGGTACAAAGCGATTTAGCTGATAACGTAGATGAAGCAGCACTGTCTTCTATGCTTGAAGCAGGACGTGAAGAGGCTGAACTAGCAATACAAAATAAGGAAGTTGATTCTAATGGAGTTCCCCTGATTACAGTTATTGCAGATGGTGCATGGTCGAAAAGATCATATGGGACAAACTTCAATGCACATTCCGGAGTTGCTTGTATTGTGGGTTACCGGACAAAAAAGATTTTGTATTTAGGAGTAAAAAACAAATATTGCTCGTTATGCCACATTCATAAAGGAAAACCACATACTTGTTATAAAAACTGGACCGGCCCATCCACTGGAATGGAAACAACTATTATTTTAGACGGATTTAGAAATAGCGTTGAAATGCATGGAGTAATATATAAGTATTTGGTAGGTGATGGTGACAGTAGCGTATATAAAAAAATTGTAGAACTTCGCCCATATGCTAGTTTATTAGTAGAAAAAATTGAGTGCAAAAATCATCTATTTAGAAATTTTTGTAATAAACTTAAGATTTTGGTTACTAAACGATTTAGCTCCGAAGGAAAAATAGTACCTCCAGTTTTAAGGCAACAACTTAAAAGTAAAATTTTGCGCCTCAGAAATGGCATCGACAGTGCAGTGAGGTATTATAGTACAAGCGAGCTAACGACTCAATTAAAAATAGAAAAGCTAAAAAATGATATTGATAACTCGATCTGTCATATTTTTGATCAACATGATAACTGTGCTGAATACTTTTGCAAGAAAGATACTGCAGATGATGGTAGTAAAGTTCTTGCAGAAATGCGAGAATGCGGCTTACTAGGAGACATAGAGAGTTGCACAAATAGGTTAAAATTTCATGCCTCAAGTTTAATTCAAAACATGAATAATAATTATGCCGAACAATATAATTCCATCTTAGCAAAATTTATAGGAGGTAAGAGAATAAATTTTTGTAATCGAAAAGGCTACTATATGAGATGTAATGCTGCACTGGTATCTTACAACGCAAAAGGGAAATATCACAGTGTCATCCACCATCAAATAACCGGACAAAATCCTGGTTATAATACCAAAAAGTATATAGAAAATCTAATGAAAAAAAATGAAAAAGCAGTTGAAAGAAAGCGAATATTTTTACAAAAAAATACATGTTCAAAAAAAGCTTTTCACGAGCCGGATCAAGACTACGGACCTACAGCAGACAAAATTTTAGAAATTGACGGCGAAGAATATATAATAATGAAAACGAAATTTTTAAAAAATCTAGATATAAGCCAAGAAGATAAAATAAAGATCTTTGATTTAACGTCAGAACAAAACAAATGTCAAAAATGGTACGAGGAAAGAAGAAAAAGACTTACAGCATCAAATTTTGGAAGCATTTGTAAAATGAAACCCATAACGAATAAAGACAAACGAGCTAAAAGCATAATAAATCCAACATTCAGAGGCAATAAATATACGGAATACGGAATCGCTAATGAACCCAAGGCAATTGATGCTTTGAGCATAGAACTAAGGAAAAAAATTATACGACCAGGATTAGTTATAAGCGAAAAATACCCTTTCTTAGCCGCGTCTCCCGATGGTTTCATAGACGACGATACCATAGTGGAAATAAAATGCCCCTATAAGGCGCAACATGTTTCGCCACAAGAAGCAGTAAACTCCAATTTTATTCAATTTGCAACAGTAGTTGATAATTTGTTAAGTTTGAAAAAACGACACGATTACTATTACCAAATACAAGGGCAATTGTTTATAACAAACCGAAAAGTATGTTACTTTTGTATTTGGACCCCTAAAGGCTGCATGTATCAAAAAATTATGAGAGATGAAAATTTATGGCAAGATATGGTAAAAAACCTGGAATTTTTTTACATGAATCACTATTTACCTTTATTAATAAATGAAGATTTGAAAGATATGGGTAAAATATAAAATAAGTGTTTTTACTTTCCCTGTACGCAGCAAAGGAATGTATTGTGATCGAGTCAAAAACCCTTTTCTATGCAATTTTTCATTTCTTTGTGCTTGATGGTGCTTGAAAATCATTTATATTGTCTTGTTCCAAAATGCTGTATAGTTTATAATTTGTATGTTAATTTAAAATTGTGATTAAAAATTGATTTGGATGAGAGTTTGTTTTTTCTTTGAAAAATTATCGGATTGTGTTATTTACTAACTTGAAATAATAATAGTTGAAGTAGAGATATCCGAATACCTTATCTGGAAAATTCAGGGGAAGGAGTAAAAAACATTACAATATATTATGTGTTTCCCATTGTGACAATAACCGGAGGAGGAATTAAAAAATTTAATTTGTTACTATTAATTTTAAATGGGAAATTCATGTGTTGTGTCACATCAGATTTTTTATTATTGTACATAATAAATGCAAAAATATCATTAGCAAAATCTTTAAATGCGTTTCCTGAAAAATTACATTTATCAAAAATAATAAATCATAATCACATTCATAGTGTGTGTAAGACAAAGTCATGAAGTTGGCCGTTTTATCTCGCGACACTTCACGAACCACTACTACGCAATACTCGTATTAAGAAAGGATAGAATTTATAAGCACCAGAAATTTTACAAAAATGTATGCTTACTTTGAACAATTTTAAAAATAAACGGTTACACTTTTTTAATATTTTCTTTTTCAGTTTTATCATTAAAGCACGTAGGTATGCAGTTACCTGATTTTAATTTGTATTAATAACTATTTAGGACGCTTATTTGCTTATGGAAAACAGTTGCAATTTACGACATTTTGACGTATGTTTTATAATATTAACATTTATATTTTTTCAAAATTTACCAGGTGCCGACAATCTCTATAGTTTTATGCGTTGATTCGTCAAAACTGCTTGCCAAAATATTGATTGGTTTTCTTGTAGTTTTGTTCAAGAAATGCCTCTAAAACTGCAGTATTTTCTGATAATCCGTTCCCCTTAAGTAGTGTTTAAACCTAAATTGTGAAATTCAAGAAACTGTTGGTGACCCATTAGTAAAATTTCTGGATGCCAGAGGATTTTTCAATTTATTTCAGACGTTCATAGGTAAGTAACAATAAGTCAATTAAGACTGTTTTATGTACCTAAAACGAACCAAGATTAGTTTTTTTGTTTAAAATTTGTTTCAAATTGAAAGGTATATTAAGGTATTTAATTTAAATATAAAAATATTATATTTACAGATCAGGACATTACAGTAGATCGTCTGAAATTATTAGCTGAGGCACCTAAACTGATAAAGGGAATTGTTTAAAAATGAAAAATTTGGATTAAAAATTGAGTTCCGACGCTATTTGAACAAGTGGAAAAGTAATAATGTGAGTTAAAGATTTTCTGTATTATTAGAGTTTATATTATAACAGTTTCAGAATATTCCCAATCTTACATTTTATACTGAGCCCAGCTTACACAAATTATTGGCTAAACCAAGCCGATAAAGAAGGATCTTCATCACTTTGATTAAACAAAGGTGTCTTTTTTTATTAATTAGTGTAAATTACTGTTTTTTACAGATAGAACTAGATTTAAAAAAATATTTCATAATGTATTACCTGAAGTATTTAAATTGTGGAAGTAATTCAGAAGGTACTTAATAAAAAGGAATTTCTATAATGTTTTAAAAATGTATGTGATTTTCGTATTTTATAGCTGTTTTTCTTTTAATTTTAATAATTATTTTGGTTTATTTATGATAGTTTTTTAATTAATAAAAATATTACCTATGTACTTAAATGGCATATTTTTATTTCCGTATTTCTAGACCACATTTAATGAATACCAGTCCATAGTTTTCTGTAAATCTGTCTTTTTTCTCGCTAAAAAAATTGTGATGCAAATATACAATATAAAAGCGTTATATTGTATTTGTGTTTAGATTTGGTAAACAAAAGAATATGGTTTTGCAAAAAAAAACTGTAGAATGGTGTACCAAACCCACCTACAGTAGAAATATTAAAAAATATCAAGTGTAAACCAACTATGCAAATAGTTATATTACCAGCCGATAGTAGCTAAACAATAATTATAGTTAGCAAACTAAATGAAAAGATTATTAAACATTAAATAGTCAACCTACCATAAAAAAGGTTATTGAAGTAGGAAAATAGTTACTGTACAATTAATATAGTACGCTGACATATTTAAGTTGTGGAATAACAATTTTGTAGTTAAATCAAACTTTAATAAGAGTTGAAATTGATATCCTAAGATATGGATAAGGTTTAACTATTTTTTCGTAGTTGAATTAAACAGAAAGAGTTAATGGCTCATTATCATATGCTGTTTTTAGTTGATTTTACCAACGTTTTTCTTTGAGTGTGAGATCATCATCAGTTAATATTCTTGTTCAACCTTGTTTTCACCTTCGGCGTATTGTAGTTTTTTGTGATGGAGCTTGTGCATGTGCCCGAATTACTTGAAGTGTTTTATTAATTCTCAAACTAGATGTTTGTGGTGCTGATGTGTTGACTGGTCGATTGAATGTTTCTAAATAAAAATCTGTATCTATCGATTTATCAGCACCGATTTCTTCATTTGCTGCAGTTGGAATTATAGATTCATTGAGAATATCTTTTATAAATCACAAAAAATACCTATGTAAAATTCACGAATATGTAAAAGTACAAAAAAGTAACTTTGTAGGATTATATGAATGTATCAATTCTAAACAACGCGAAAAATGGGGGTCAGATTTGGAACCATTACTTGAGGTCGGATTTAGACCACACTGCTTTTTAACAATTAAACAGCATTTACGTATAAAATCAAACAATAAATCACTGAATAAATATTATTTTCAAAAACAGTACGTCAATATTATTAGAAATCATTTACTATTTTTTGGCGATTTACGAAATACACAAAATGATCACAAATCAAAAATTAGTTAATAATGAATTACCCACACTATGAAACAAAAAGTTGGCTGTAACATATCTAAATGCTACTAGCAATATCGGTAATCTTCAACCAACCTATGACCAATTAATGGTGACTATAATGAAATCACTATAATCTCAATTTGTGTTTACGTTTTCCAAATATGCATGGAGGTCGGATTTGGACAACGGTCGGCTTTAGACCACTTTCCTCTACATATGTACATATATATTCATATATTTTGCAGCGGTTTCGATATTCCTTTTGTAGCAATATAACTCTTAGATCTAGATCTAATCTTGAATCAAATAATAAGTCAAGAAGTAGATCTAATTATAATATGTCTTTGTTAAAAATTGTTATACATTGCTTTTTAATATTGAAAGTTCAGACTTGTATTACATCAAGCATAGCTTAAAGAAGAGAAATAAATTGTTTAAAACTCTACGAGTATTTACGATTGCAGGGCACTCATGTTTAAACGAAATCTAAAACCAATCGACAGAAATATCTACAAGTTTTTATTTAAAAATTTCATTATGTAGGAATTTCTATCAACTATTCATTTTCTATAGTGTCTACAAATTCTTCAACTTAAAACTATTTATTACAGATATAAAAATTTATAAATCATTTCATAAATCAACGTAAACCAAATTAAAAGTGGCGAGTATAATAGCATTTCAAAAGTTTGCTCAAAATTCATTGTCATATTAATAACTAATACGTTGATTGAAAAATAGTTAAAACAATAATTATCGCATTATTATTAATTATAATAAATTTTTAAATAATAAAATAAATTTTAAAAACAAAAAACAATCTTATAGTAGGTAGAAGAAAGGAAAGAATTTGGTAATTTGGCAAAATGTGAATGCGTCTGTGCTTTTGTATAAGTATCGGCAACGACGTAGTTTATGCCGAGCCTTATTCTTTAATGCATTTTATAACTAATATACAAAATTGTATTTTCTAGACTAGGTACTGAATTTATTATTAAACCAATAATTTCAAATTGCGAATATTCTATTACAATTATTAATTAATATCTAATAACATATGATTACTGAATGCGTATATATTTTAAGCATATGCTGTTGTTATTCTACTATTATTGTGATCCAATGGAAAAATTACAATTTCAAATTTGGAACCATACCCTAACCAATCTGAAATCAGTTAAATGACAACTAAGTACTATTTTGAACTTATCGTCTGCGCATTATGGGGTTTTCCAGTAGCTGAAAGCATAGATAAAATCAATAAAAAAAACAAAAACACAATAAAAAACAAAAAAGTAGAGAAGAAACTCATGCTATCAGTCATGCAAATTTTTGTCAAAAATTTCTAGTCGGTTTTATTAAAAAATCCGTTTGCATTTAATAGGTACATTACTATTGATAAAACAAATATACTACATATTTTTTAAATAATGTGCGTATTTATTTTTACTTAGTTGGTATAAATTATGTTAGCCTTATTCATCGAATTTGTTTAAATTTACCAAATACATATAATATGAATTTCTTGAATTAAGCACAAAATCAGAATGGCACAAATATAATTTGTTTTTCCGGCATTGAAATAGTTATTTTCAAATATACAATTTCCGGTTAGTTAAAAATGAAAATGCTCATGCTGCAATCTATTCAAATTATCGCTTATAAATATTGTGGATCACAATAAGTAATTATTATAAAAAATGTCATTTAAAACCAACAACAATTTCCAGTCCATCGCTATTCTTAAAAAGTTGTTGAAAAGAAGCAAATAACTTTATGTTATCTTCTTTGGGAACCATAGCAATGGATTGGTGTGCTTGCTGGTTGAGATATCTTTGAATCTCGGACTTGACCGAATTTTTTAGCTTCCGGTGTTCATCAACACATTGTGGATTTAAGCATTAAATTATTATTATATTATTAACCAATATCTTATTGATATAATACTTGTATAATATCAATATTGATATAATTTATAATAGTGAGCTGTATTTAAAAAATTATATTGAAAAATCCAAACTCTAAATAATAAATTGCAATTTGGATACCAAAATCTTAAGAGATACTATTAGAAACCAACAATCAAATTATTACTTAAAAATCAATTTCCAAAAATTGAAAAACTACAATTTTTACGAAATTTATCATTCAACCAATTCTGATTTTTAAATTAATTTCAAAATCTACATATCCTCAACATTAAACAAAAATGAATAAAAAAAACAAATTGCTACCAAAATCACTAGCTTAAACTTTCTCAGAATTAGGGACAAATAAATACTATTTTTTCCAAAATATCAAACTCAAAATTAAAATTATAATCAAACATTCCAAGAAACCACTTTGGTTCTAATGGTATTAGTGATCTGAGCTTAGTGAGTTAGTGAAGTTTTTCCGAATAGAGTTTTTAACTTTTGCCAACCCGAGGTGCCTTTTTAGTCGCAGCAAGTTACGGAATCAATCCCAATTTTTTCCGGACAAGATGGATCGGAATGCGGTTTTCTGCATTTGCTTCTAAAAATTATCAATACAAATATCACCTAGGTGGGAATATCCCGACGGTCGTGGTTGCATCGCTGCAGCCAAAACTGCATTCAAAAAATGCATTTCTTCAGACGCCCTTTGGACGAGTTAATAAATTTGTTAAAAAGAGTCAGAATTGGCCCAGAATAGGTGCCCTGGGGTTTTTGAGGTCGCTGATCACGATTATGATGTCAAAATTGCCACCCTGACCACCTGGGGCTCAGGAACGCCGACGAAAGTCATCTCCGTGGAACTCTCACAAAATTCATCCCGGGAAGGAAAGACACTTGGTGCCCGGTTTTTTTTTGGGTCGCTGAATTCAAATATGGCACGGCGAACACCCCCCAGACACCTGGTGCGCCACAACCTGGACGTGAACGTCATCTCCGTGGAACTCTCACAGAATTCATGCGGGAAAGCAAAAACACATGGTGCCCGGTTTTTTTTTGGGTCGCTGAATTCAAATATGGCATCGGCGAACACCCCCAGACACCTGGTGCGCCACAACCTGGACATGAAGGTCGTCTCCAGGCTTTCCAGACACACTCGAAAAAGACTAACGAGAAATTGTTAAGGGGGGTTATTCTTACAGGGCTAGATGAACTTTTTCGGGGGCCCCAGGGGGAGCTACGCATGAATGAATGTATGAAATCATGAGACGCCCATCATAATCGTGATCAGCGACCTCAAAAACCCCAGGGCACCTATTCTGGGCCAATTCTGACTCTTTTTAACAAATTTATTAACTCGTCCAAAGGGCGTCTGAAGAAATGCATTTTTTGAATGCAGTTTTGGCTGCAGCGATGCAACCACGACCGTCGGGATATTCCCACCTAGGTGATATTTGTATTGATAATTTTTAGAAGCAAATGCAGAAAACCGCATTCCGATCCATCTTGTCCGGAAAAAATTGGTTATTCGACCCATTTTTTACGTATCTTGCTGCGACTATTTATTGATTTGGAAGAACATTGGTTATTGGAATCGACTCCCAATGTAACTCCTCTTGATGAATACAAATTAGTTATCAATAGATTTAGAAGCAGTATGCGTGTGTTTTGATTTTGAAATATGTGGAACAACTTGGAACTTCCCATAGTATAGTCCTCTGATAGTGCTTATCGTTTTTTTGTTTTTTTAAAACTTTCTTACGTGGGTTCTTGACAATAATAATGGGAAGGAATTTTAATGTAGGTCTTCTTTTTGAATCTAGGTCTAGATCTGATTTTGCAACTCTAATAATTGTGTCTTTGTTGTAATTTTTGTTTTTATCAATAATAATCAATCTCATGATCAAGAAGATAATAATAAATTTTTGTGCAGGAAGTTTTTAGAAAAACTTTACCTGTCACCGTCACTATAGTTGGGACGCCAAATTAAGTTGTATTTTTGTAAAGTTAACAATTTCCAAACTGAGTTCTTGAAAAAAAACATAAATTATCAAATAACTGGACTTGCCTCATCGCTTTTGAAATTGTACTTACTGTAAGCCTGACATAACACTCTCTGGTGTTAAAATGTAAAGGGAGCGTGCCATTGGGCAATCTCCTTCTCTGTCATCCGGTTCAATATGCCATACCTTTTACTTATTGTCTTATTACATAGATTGTAAAATACTAAGATTTCAAATAAAAAAAAAAAATTATGTTGTATTTAGTTTTCAATTAGGTACTTATAGTTTGCTTCAAGCTAAATGGAATTGAAAAAAAGAATATATTAAATTACTTTGATATAAGAACGTAAAAACGTTTCCGCAAAATCATAATATAGGTAGAGATAAGGTGATGTTTTAATCGCGCGCTAGCCATTTTGGCAGTAGCATTATTATGTTTTTGTGGAAAAGTTCATACGTTCTTATATGAAAGTAATTTGATAAGACTTCCTTTAATTTTTTTTAATAATTCCATTTAAATTGAAACAAACTATAGGTACTTTGTTTAATTAAATTAATTTATTGTTCCAAATTTAAACTTGTTTAAATTTAAATTATATTCATAATACATGTTACAATATATATATTATAATATAATACAAGTTGTAAAGTCTCAATATATGGCCGGACAATGACGGCAATGCCCATTTACGCTAGCCATTAACGTCATTGACCGGCCATTGAAGTCAACGCACGTTAGCGGTGGGCAATGTTGTAAATATTTTCATATGATTGTAATATTTACGTATTTGACCTGACAATGACATTAATGGAAAAAATGGATTGGACAATAATGATATAGAAAAATTCTATGAGGAACAGCAAAATGGCGATGCACTTCAACCCGGGACAATCATTTGTCGTGCAAGCGGTTTTCCGTATAAATGACAGCAACTTAGCTCTTTTCACGGCCTCATAAGTGTACAGGGATTTTTATTTAATTTAGACAAACGCAAACTTATTTTAAAGTGGATCCGTGACAGTGATTCGTCGTGGTTGTATCAGTCAAAACGGCCCGGAGGAAAAATTAATTTAATTAATTTATTTTACGGTTGATCCGTGATTTGCCGTGGTTCGCCAGCCAAAACGGCCCGGAGCGCCGGGAGTTTTATAAAAAGCTCTCTAAAAAAAAGTTTTTTTATTTGCTAAAAATATCCCCAAAATCAATCCACCTCGACTGAGAGGCCCGCCCGACCTCTCCAGGGAGGCCCGAACTCGGCGAAATACGAAATGTGGGTATATGGAATCTATAGAATAGTAGTTTGATCATTGCCCAACCTATATTGGACATTAACGTCATTTCCCGGACAATGATGTAAAAACTACATATGAAATTAAATGTGAACATTGGCCAAAATGCATGGTGTTTGACGTCAATGACCGGTTAATGAAGTTAATGCCCAACTAAACTGGGCATTGACGTTATTGTCCGTCTATTGACGGTAATGGTCGAATTGTCATCATCGACTGTAACATATACACGTATTGTCGTGTTTTTAAGTTAGGGGTTCAAGAAAATTTTAGAAGAAATGATTTTATTGTAAAATTAATTTGTAACCAGAGCATTTTATTTTATATTTTTTAACATACCTAGGTATATACGTTAAAACATATTATATGTTTTCTACGCAAACTCGACTAGACGAGTTAACTTAGAGAAGAAAGGAAAGAGGACTTGACTTGAAAATTGAGAGTCAGCGTCGGTTTTTATTAAGCCGCTAGAAAATTCGTTAAATTGTATTAAATAGAGAAAATTTAATTAGTAAATTGTTTTATTTTTGAATTAAAAGAATTGGATAATCTGAAAAGAGGGAAACAAAAGAAAAGCAATGAGAAAAGTATAAGTGTTTAAATTAAAAACAAGACCGAACATTACAAAAGCAGACCATAGAATTGTTTTACCATTTGAAAGAAAATTTAAAAACTTTTGACAACGATTATTATTATTTAATGATTGAATTTAAAAAGTTGATTTAAAAATTTGTGGAAAGAAAAAAACATAACAATTTTGCAGTTTCTTTTAATTCAATATGACTTTTTTTCTCGAGAGTAGTAAGTGTTTTACCATTTCATCTGAAAACCAGAATTTCAAGATGTTATTGGATATGTTTCAGGAAATTGCAGACTGTACTTACTTTTGTTAGAAGCTCAACGTAGACTGAAATTGTCAATTCTTGAATCTAAGTCATTTTGACGAAAAGACTGAGACAAGCTCCTTTTTATTACATCTTCAGAGGATAACTTTACATTAAAACCATCTCTGCATTTTTGCCTGATTTGAAGTAACAATATCTTGTTGCTAAAATAAAAATTCACTTCAGTAACATTTCAATTAATTGAATATTTAAATAAAATACTTATTTAGTACTACCGCATGTTTTGAACATAATCGACTCCGCCGATTAAAAAGTTGTTTAAGATATCCGTCTATTTTAATATAACTAACTACTAACTGTTGGAAATATTATAACTGATACCGTATAAATAGGGTAAATAAATGAGTAAATACAGAGACAATAGATGTCTTAACCTCAGCCTGCACATCCCCTGTCCTGTAAGGTGCAAGAATATTCTATACAATGTTGGATTACGCATGCCAGATACTATTATATAATATTACGTATAGTAATTTACTTATACACAATTTATACTTATAAATTATATTATGAAAACTTTGTAAATCTTTAGCGAGAATGATATAAATGTTGTAATTTTGAACAGCATAATATAACTTAAATTAAATATGTCAGTACTTGGCAGGTTAGGTGAGCTGAGTTTAGGCTAGGATTCATGTTCAAATTACGCATCCCGAATTCGGAAGCACAAATATAACTATAATGCAGAGGAAAGTGAAAAATATAAATAAGATTAATACAATAATTTATTGAGATTTTCAAATTACTTTAAATATTAATGATAAGGCATAACTAAAAAAAAAATAGCTGCAATAATGAAGTAATTCGGTTTAAATTGCGTTGTTCTACTTATCTAAAGAGAAATGTTAATGTCAACTTACCCTACAATGGAAGGGACTTGTAATATTATAATTTTTACTGTCTTAAAAGCATGGAGTGCTAAGACAAATGAAATGTCATTATTAGGGAGGCAAAGTAATTAAGAAGGGTGGTTACCATGGCTACATAACCCACTTTTAATTATTTTAGGTTTTAGAAAATATTACATTGGATTTTCTGGGCAACAAGTACTAAAAATTCATGAATTTTATTGGTTTTCATATAATGCAAACGAGTACACCTACAAGTGTAATTTTCAATTTAAACCTAAATGATTTATAAATTGAATTATTTGTATAATATGATTGTTCGGAAAATTTTAAACGTAAATATTTGCAATAATTTAAATAATTTACCCATTTACCTAGAACATAATTATTTAACAAAATAAGTTTATGTTTATAGTTTTATGAAGGGTTGGAAAAAATATTATACGAAGCTTTTTTCTAAGATTTATAATACTATAGAACAGAGGAGCGTAAGAAGGTGTGGTTCATTTTATTACATTGGCTTTTTGATCTGTGTTTTTCAGATTTTGGTTTTGTTGGTCTAATAGTACTGTCACATGCAAGTTTTGTTCAACAATTTATTTAGTATCGCCGAGATTTATGGAAACCATAAATTGTATTAAAGGAAATGTGAAACTAAAACTAAACACTTATGCAACATAAATTTCCATCTTTGCTTTCTAAAAATTTTTTTTACAGACAATAAATGAACAAAAAATAGAAATTTTGTTAATGAAATTGAAACCAAGTTTTATCTTTGACGTTTTTATGAAAATTGATGGAAATATCGATATTTTTAGTTTGAAATATGCTTCATCTATTGTCATTTAAATGTGGTGGATATGCCTACCTACAAATTTGCATATCAACCTTTCTGTAATGCATGTTTTTATTACCTTGATGGTGATAGATTCTGCGTAGCCAATTTTGAGTGTCAACTAGGGTCAACGGAGTGTATTTGTCAAATTTAATACTTTCAAGTTTTCCAATAAAGAAATTCGAATTGAAAACTATAAATTTTAGCAGGCACTAACTTAACTAAACGATAAATAATTGAATTTTAACTTTATTTGAAGATATATGTACATTTTACGTAAAGGGAACTTTTAAAATATTTGTTTACTATTTTGTGGACGAGTAGAAGAAAAAATGTTGGAGCATCTTGAAAATTGTGATAATGCAATATAAAACGCCATTTCATAGTTATTACTAATCATCAGATGCACTTAATAGAAATAAAATAAAAAATTTTATAAGTAAATACTAAATTAATAACTTTGTGGAAAATTATCTAAAGAATTAAATTGTTATTGCGGGTACCGAATTAATAATTATCGAGTTTAATTGTGGTTCAAGTGAATGAAAAACGCCTACCTACTCAGTTACTTACATTTTACAAATAATTATTTGTTAATATATAAATTAAAACAATAAGTTAGTAATTAGTAAAAATAAGTTTTCAATTTGAAAAAGTTATAATTTAACACGAACGTCACGCATTTTTTGTTTAATTATGATTGAGTTTGACGTAATATGATGTTTCCTTTCCAAATTTAGGTGACTATTACAGTATAAAAAACTGTTCAGTGTTTAAAAATTGTTTAAACGTAAATTTTTAATTTGAAAATCTGTGATCTGTCGTAAAACTTTGTATTGGTTTATCATCAGCTCTATTGAATATTTAAGCTTTTTAATATTTTTGGTTAAAATATTTGTAGTAAATATATTTTCATTTTACAAATAAAAATAGTTATTTGCAACATAATTAAAATACTTATTTCAAGTTTTTCATCTCCATCAGCGTCTAGCCAGAGCTCCTCTAATTTCACTAACTTTTGATCACTTATTCACACATTTGTCTGTTTATAACACAGTGCCAGGAGCCGGGTGAAAACTATTGTGCGTTGACACAAATCAAGTTTTTAATTTATTTTTTATTTTCTAGGGAGGCAGTACCGACAAATACTTCGGTTGGGTAGGAATCAGTGCAGTTGTATCTGGTTCGATTTTCGGTTTAAATCATTTAAAATCACTTTGAGAGCCACTTCCGTAAGATAATTTCTTTAACCAACTCCGTAAGTTTTTAGTCATTAGATTCCGATTTGTGTTTGTTTAAATTAACTAAAGTTTAAATTTTAATTAATTAATTTGCAAAACTTACTTGAGAGTTAAAACATTTCAAATGTTTTAAACTTATTCGATTCCACCGCTTATATTACGGAAATTGACTGTAATTTTCCGTGTTTATTTTCTCCAAGGAACTCTTTTGGCATATATGCTATGTTATCTGAGGTCAGCATATAAACATTTAGTCATCACATTTAGCGCTGGACATCAGACCTGTGAATCTTGGCAGGAGAGGTTAACACGGTCGTTTACCTCCATTCCAGCTCGGATATTTGCCCATTACAAAAATTACGAAGGATTTAATAATAAAATTGAAAAGGGATTACGATTGCACATGGGATTCGTAGAGATTTTGAATATTTTATGGTCATTCACCTGTATCTATCTCATAATTAAAATAATAAGTGTATTAGTTGCCACATGAGTTATTTTGTGTGGGTTGAAATTTGGAAAATCCATTTGTTAACATACGTCAGCTATGTAAAATAAGATGTGCGATATCAATTTATTTTAACATAAAGTTAACGCAAAGCGATATTGGGCAATTTAATACTGTCAGATTTCAATTAGTATAAATTTCCCTTTAAATGAGCTGTAAACTTAAGCTTAAACAATGTTCCACGTCACTAGATATTCAGCAGAAAACGAAATATGTGAGGTAAGATTATAAATAAGATTTGCATAGCCAAAACTGTTTATCTTTAGCTGTTAGCAAAATTCGGTTAACATACTGGCGAGGTCGAACGTTTAATTTATACTGTTTGGTATCTGCAAAACATACTTGGTCATTATTGGTGATTAACTAAACGGCAAAGCAAAATAGACAAATTTACCGGAGTTTTAGTCGAGTTGCAAAGTGAAAGAAAAATATATTATTTCAACTTTTATTCGTTGAAATGGGAAGATATAGAAAATTCACAAAGTTTTATCTTAATGGGGGTTAAAACATTGTTGTATTAAAATCTTGGCTGGCGTTAGCAATAAACGCTATCGAAAAATAAAAATACAATATCGTTTTATCTGTTAATTAAATCTACAAATAACCATACATTTTCTCTTGAAATAAAATCCGTAGTAGGTACTTTTAAATTGAATTTTTAAATTATAGCTTCTATATCGGAATAATTGAGAGTTTCAAGTGGAAAATTTGTTGAATGCTAAATTTGATTGCACTAATTTTGATGGCCTTGTAATTTACAACTAAACTTACGATTGATCAATATTATAATTTTAATTACTTTAATGGATTAATAATCGAAATTCTTAATATTGCAGGAATTAAATTTTAATATTTTAGTAGCACTTACTATTTCGTGATGTTATAACAATTAATTTAAAAGTTTGTGATGCCTGACAAAGATGTTTCACGTTTTTCTCGTTTGGAATCTAAAAATTAAAAATATTTCGCATTCAATTTTGAAAATAATTTTTTTGAAAACATTTCTGGCAGGATTGTTTATTTAAAGACACTTTAAGAAAATTGTTTTTTCTAACTTGTTGCGTCTTTATGGAAAATTTTATACTTCATAATATTTATTAAGTGTTCTGAAGTTAAATTACCCTTAACTAATGTTGAAACATGAAAATGGTTTTACGTTTAGTAAAGTGGAATAGAAAATGGCACATTATTATCTCAACGCATCATTACAACTGTAGCATATTTTAAAATAAAATTACCTGCTCTTGGATTAAGTTCTTGAAGTAATTAATTGTAAAAATTATAAAATAAGCCTCTGCGTTATTTACGGAGGCACTGTCTGCGATCCATTGTGAAAAATAATGTAGACTATTGGCAATCAGCAGATAACAACGAACCATCGAGTATTAAATTTTTTCATTATTTCGTTATTGTAAAAGCAATTATAGCTAATTACTAATTTATTTTATGATACATTTCATTTCAAATTAAAAAGGTAATTGTCAAATTAAAAAATTAATATTGCATTTCGTAGAATTAGTTGCTTTTCATTTTACTAATAATTAATTGCCCTAAATAATTAATATCTTAACAGTCCTTTGAGTGTTTTATATTTTTTTACCTAACTGAATTATACGTTTGATTAATTATGTTGTAATCAACAAAAAAGCAAGAAAATTATTTTACAGAAAATGTTTTGTTAATATAAGGTACTTGTATAGTTAATTGCAAGTGCAATTACTTACATTGAAGTGGCCTTAAGAAAGTTGATTTATTTTTTTAACAATTTAATTTTGTTATTAATTAACAGGTAATAAAGAACTTGAAGTTTTTGTTTTTCGTTAGCTATAAATCACCACGTCTTTGTGTATTGTACTAGTGTAATAAATCTACATATAAAATATATACCAAAATCGATTTTACTTTTTAGACTGCTACAATATTTTATATCTTCTAAAATGCGTAACTTATAGTTTGTGTGTGTAAGGGCAAAATAAATTATATTTATAAATCATTCTAATCATAAAAAAATCTTGATTTGTAGTTACAACAATGCAAAACCATCAGCTTAAAGTACGATAACGCCTTTTACTCGTTTACTTCCTAAAACTGTGTCTTCTTAAACTCAAATTAGCTTTCCGATTTTGTTCTTCACTTTGGATAATAGAGCAATTTTGTGTAATAAGGACTATTTACTTAATGTAACGTAAGAATTTGTATTGTTTTAAATGAAGTTTCTTTTTCTTTTTTGCTTCAAGTTTCTAGGTTAACGGATTTTGAGGAATACGAAAAAATACCCTGGAGAAATATATTTTGTCACTAAATCAGAGTTTAGTTTAATGTTATAGATTTATCATATAGTATAATAAATACGTATTAGTAAAACATGCCGTATATTTACTCGCAAGAGAGCGTTATATTACACTGGATGCACTGCCGGTTTATGTTTTACTTCCCGGGAGAAGCTTTTAGCTATTTAAGGTGCCGTATCAAAGCTTCGCATTTCAAAAGCAACCATACAATGGCCAATTGTTTACTAAAATTTTCGTTTTAGTAAACTCCTTTTATTTACCTATATACGAGAGAATTTAGTGCTTAATCCTTGATTGTGTTAAAATTCTCTTCCGGTATTCTAAAACTCTCAAAATTGTGAATAAATTAGGTTGGGTTTCAGAAAACTGTCTGGTGTAGAGGTGTGGCAGATAAATAATGGGATAACCGTCTGAGATTGCGAGTTTCCGCTTGACCAGCGTCCAGAGCTCCTTCTTAAAATGCAACCGAGCAAAAAATTGCTTAGCATAAAGGATATTAAATATGCGATATTCACCAATTTAATATGGTTCTCTTATTTAGATCATTTTTATTGTAATCATAGCGAAAAAATATTTGTTTTAAAGAAAAATTTTAATTGTTTCTGTTTCAACTACGAAACTGTATTGTCATTGTATTTTTTTTAGGAAAATTACAAATATTGCAGCTCGAAAATTTCTGATTGTATTTCTTTTTTTCTTTAATTATTAATTAATTTAAACTAAAGTCAAACTACAGTTTATATATAAAACAATTGTGTGTTCTGTCTGTCCTTAAAGAGTAAAGGTAAAAGATGAAAGCTTGTTTCAATTTAAAGTAAAGCCTTAACCGTACGAATTTCGTTGTGTGCTATCTAAATACAATTAAGTATTATTTAAAGGTCAATGATTACCGTTATTTTGTTGAAAACTTCAAAATACAAATATCACCCCCAGGTTAACTTCTCTGAAAGAGTCAATTATATATTAGTTAGCCAGGAGCTATCTGTTAATAGTAAACTGGTTTAGAGTGTTTGTATATTTAATGTACAAAATACAACATTCCTGCTATTTTCTTCTCTAACTAAAATCTCTTGGTTAGCTTTGAAATCCATATTTGGATCTGTGTGATTCAAATAGAAATCAGATGCGTTCAGGGTGAAAAACGATAAAGATCCATTTAAAATTTTTTATGAATGCTATTAGTAGGCATCAGGGTACGGCTTCGAATAGACTAATAACACTGGGTAGAAATGGCAAGGATCAATGTTAAATCAAGCTTTGAAAATGTGCTACACTCGTGAAAAACGATGATTATGCACGCGTTAAGGTACGGTTTGCTAGCAACTGCATTAGCAGCACCGCATAACCTTGGCTAACTGCTCTTATGCAATATCTGTTAAGTGTGTTGGCCGTAACTACTCTACTGTTACGGTTTCTAGTAAGAACGGGGTACAATTGCAGTGCAGTACCTCCCATTGGGTATTGCAATCGTAGTTGACGCGGCCGTAACTGCTCTGCTGCCAACAGTTTCTAGCAAAACGTACCTTTAGGCGTACAGGAAACGAACGTCCACAGAAGAGCACCAGCCATGCTCATAATATACCTAGATGCATAGGTGCTTAGGTAATCGCTACTTTATTCTGTGTCATATCTTACAATACTAACTTATTAATCACAAACAAAATCTTTAAATAATCTTTATATAAAATCTAAAATAGTTAGTATTATACCAAATTTCATTATGTTCTAAACTTTTTCATTTTGCTTTCCGACTCTTCAAATATTATGTTTTGACATTGACAATTTCTAGTATAGTAATACCCAGGATAAAAATGTCATAAGAAACTGTCACCGTAATCGTACCTTTGTAAAACATATCACTTGCGTAAGATTAACAATTAAAACAATATATGCAAACGAAATGGAAATTTATAACACAATTGTGCATGTTGCGTTTCATTATCTTGTAATTAGATTTTTTACTATGTTGTTATACTATGTTTGATGTGAATTTGATATTATTTCTCAGTCTTGCAATAATTGGTAGTACGTATTATGTAATTCGCTCTTTCTTTCGTTTTATCTGCTCAAAAAAGCTAGGAAAATACAATCAATAGGATAAATTACACAACATAATTTCAATTCGAGAAGCAAAAATATCTGCTGCTAGTATGATGTTAATAATAAAAAAATATATCACAAAGGTGAAAAGAAACATTGTAAGTTGACGCTATTTTACATTTTGTACCTGCAAATTCAAGTGAGCAGTGTTTGATAATAATGCAAATTCTATAAAATGCTCATACATATACATACCGTACGATTCTAAATTAGCTATTAAAAATTTGTTGTAACGCTTTGCTACACTACCCCGTTAAGTGATGTGATTAAGCTGACCCTATTTGATTAAATTTTTTTATTTAACAAAAAATTAAAAAAAACTGATTCTGTTTTTGTGTGCTATATTATACTAGTATATAATACAACACGAACTGTGTTTTTCATATTGATGTAGTTTTATGAAAAATAATTAGTAAAGTTAGATGGTTATCGCAATAACCATAGATAATGCTTATAATCTTCCGAAACGATCTCTATATTTAGGAAAATATATATTTAACCTGAAAAAGAAATAAAACATTTATAAAGGAATTGCTGTACTACCATACAAGTTTTGCATAGTAATTTATAAATTTCTAAAAACTATGCACGTCTTGCCGATAATATGATAGTGCAATGCAGCATCTACATTTTTTTTAAACAATTTATTAAATAAACATTGCGATAAAATGCTCCCTCAAGGACATATGAATTTGGGATAGAGGGAGTAAAAAAATCCGAGAACATTTTATCTGTAATTTAAAATTTTATTTTCAAACTTTGGTAAATTAATTTAGAATTTAAGTATGAAAACTAAACCGCTGCAATTTGGGAAAAATAATTATCTCGCAATATCGTCGCTCGTGAATTAACATTTCACATATCGTAAAATAACTAATAATATATTTAAAACAATTTGACATAATCATGTCGTCGTTAAGTCAAAATCTTAATTAATTATATAGCTATTATTTGATACATTTAATTACTTCTAATAGCCGAAAAGCTCTTACGGTGGTTTAATCTCCTATAGGTATAATGCCTATCCATTGCTCCCGATTCATCGGTTCAATAATTTAATTGGCAGGTAAAATCTTAACCTTACCTAATCTTAACCTAATGAATTTAAACTCACATAATGCACTATTTGGGAAAATTAGTTGAAACATACAAAATTGACCTATTACCCGGGTGGATCAATATTAATTGTTATTGTGAGTAGTATAGTTGCAATATCTAAAATTCACTTTGAATTATGTATTTAAATAATTTAGTTCTGCATATAGTACAAAAGAAGAATTAATGCAATTTGCTTAATAAAATAGACAACGTCAATCAAATTCAACAATGTCCAATCTTGGTTCAGAAATTATAATAACGTAAAATCCATACTTATGAATTATTCAAAACGCTATAGTATTTGTTCATTAGTCAATTTTAACAGGTTGACGAGATTTTGACCATTTCATTATGCATAGCTGATGGTCCATGAACAACATAATTTATCGAATTGTAAGTTAAATGCATTACCAATATTATATTGACATTTACATCACGCATGCAATATTGTAAAAACTTGATCATTATACGAAGCTGCCAATAATAACATTATTTAAAATTGAAGTTTCATTTAAATCTGACACATTTATCCTGCCTTTAATGGTAAAGAATAAATTAGATCCTTACCGTATAGAATGCATGCTGTACATACATATTATTATCTATGTACTGTTTAGGGTTTGTTATATAAATTCAAAAGTTGCTTTTATTCCTAAAGTTATTTTATAATTATAAAATTTTAATTATAATTATTATAATAATTAGATATAAATCATTATTTCAAAGTTTATGATAAAATATTAACAGGTTTGTAAAAAAGTTATTTTACTTTCTAATATGGGAGAAAATTTAACCACACAATTGCAGCAACATCTGGGTTATGCATTTGGCTAATCTTTTTCAAACAAAACTCACTAATGATGTAGGTAGGTACTATAGGTATAACTGATCAGATATCGAGATTTAGAATATGACACAATGAAACATTGTATTTTCCTTCAGATAAAATGTAACCCCGCAGGCTCTCGAATGCCATTTCATGAATAATTTCGTCCAATAATATTAATCGTTATAAATTAGAATAATGCAATAATTAATTTAGTATAATAAAAATGTGAACTTGACTGTTAGGTTTAAATATTATATGGAATAAAAATAAAAAACTACATGTGTATTTTCTTCAGACAGACTGCGTAGAATTTATACAGCAAACAATTTTACATAAGAAATGGCTATTAACGAAATGTATTTTGTAGTACAGATTTTTTTTTTTAAGAAACAATTTATGTTATATGCAAATTGTTTTTTGGTTAATAATATATATCATCATATTTTGAAATTTAATTGAGTCATCAACATTTTTTATTTTTGCTTCAAACAGGTATATTGCCGGTTTGTTTATTGAGTTGGTTAAATAATTGTTTTTTATTAAGCAGAAAACATTTTTATTTGTAGAAATAGTGCTACTATATATATAAAAAAATTGAAAACTCATTAAAAAAAGAACATTTACAAACAACCAAAACTAAAGTTTATTTATTTTTAAAATTATTATATTTAACTAAATTTTCAAAGTTATGGCAAAAGTGCTTTTAATATTAGTTATAAAATAAATAAAACTTTAAACACTAAAGTTGGTCAATAAAATATAGCCACTATACTATAGTTTTCGAGTTTAAGAAGAATTATTTTTAGAACATAAAGTCTGGAATTTCATTATGATGTCAATAATGTCTTGGCATCGCTTTACAGACATGAGTTTTCATTTTTTCTACATCATTGTCATAATTTCTTCTTATTTTTTATTCATCCCAAAGTTTTTGATTAAATTTATGTCAGAGGATTAACAGGCCACGGTAATACAGATAACCTTCGATCTACAAAAATCTTCTATGTTTTCGTAAAGGTATGTTTGGGATCACTATCCTGTTGGTGATATCCTGATATATTAAATTCATATTTTCTTTTCAAGTAAGAATCAAACATTTCACTGTAAAATACCTTTGTATTTTAGGCGGAAACATCAAGTTATGAATAGTATGTTCATGGTATGGTGTAGATCCTATTTATAAGATTAAAACAAAGATGGATAACAAGATAACATAAAAATATGTCTTTAATACGGTTTTACCAACAGGATAGCAATCCTAAACATACTACTAAGAATCCAAAGAAATTCTTTGAAGGTCAAAAGTACTATTTTTTTAGTTTGTTTTATTGCGGCCTGCTTAATTCCCATATAAACCTAATCAAAAATATAATAAATAAGTAGAAGTTTAGTAGAATAAGTAGCAAATTGTGCAGAAAAAATAATAATCCACATCTCTAAAGAGTTGCAAAGAGCTACGCTCTTACCTGCAAAATCAAATTATTTTAATATTTTGAAATACTGCTTATTATACTAAAAATATTATTTACAAAAAAAACTGTTTGATTTGATAAATTTTAAAATAAAACCTCTAATTTAAAGAAAAAACAATATAATATATTATAATATTCGCAAATAATATTTCGTTTAAATTTTTCAGAAGGGGCCAAAGTTTGAGTCTGTTTCGTAACAGATTTCAGAACTGCTTATAGGTTTGCAGCATGCTTTTAATACTAGAAATTCTGATTTAAATATATATTGCTGTGTTTTTTAACCATTGATTGTCAAATCAAAATAATGTTTTAAATAAAAAAAGGATTATTGATAGAGACTGAAAATAAAAACATAAGCAAAACGGAAGGAAGAGCAGCAGTGCGACATAAAACCTACACCGGCCGACTCGGAAGCTAGTAACCCTGGTCGTGTTGAATACAATGCTGTGATCCAAAGTCCAAGATAGATTTATCTCGGGAAGGGAACGACCCAAGTGACATTTTGTGCTGGAAACCTTTGTCAGCAAGTTATTTGCTAACAATGTGGTTTGTCAGCTAAGAATTCAGCTATTTTTCAGCTTCAACAAATTAGCTTAAATTAATGTCGATAACTGACCAGTTATACCTACAGTACATCATTAGTGAATTATAGGAAAATGTTAACGATATAATATTTCGAATGATATAATAAAAAAATGATAAATAAATAAATGATGTAATAAGGGTATAATAAAAATAATAATAAATTATATTTAATATGATGATTGTATAAAAGAATTAATTAACTAAATTTAAAAACAAATAAAATGAGCAATAACTTGAATACATAATTTTAAAATTTTGAGATTTCGGTTTTTTATTTAAATTTAATAATCGATTTAAAATAATTAAATTTTTTTAGTTTTGTTACACATGTTGAAATAGCAGGGCTATACAACCAGAAATTGTTATTCTTCAACTTCTGCCGGTTTGCCTTTAAACAAAGTCAAATATTTACAGAATAAAAAGTACAGTAAAATTAAATGAATGATTAAACTTAACCAAATCAAAATACAAAATATCTAATTTAAATGGTTTCTCGTCAGTGTGAGTTATAAGTAGTGAATTTTCAAACTTGGACGAAATTTGTATCTGCCGGGCTTAATTCATACTCGACTAGAAGATTTGCTGATTTTTAAGACATAATTTTTACATTTTTTAGTAAACTCCTGCACTGTGCTAGTTACGATTATTTCTTTCACTAAATCTGAATGTACCTATATTTATATAAATTACTCAAAAATGCTGAAAAATAATTAATAAACAGCTGAAATGTTGTTTATTTTCATTTAAAGCAATTTATTTCAAATTATTGTACCTAACTTTTAATATTTAAGGCTAATAATTTTCAAAAATTTAATAACATACAAATTATTCAATTATTTGTAAGTATAGTGGATTTTAGTAGTTCCATTTATTATAAAACAATTGCCACCGTGTCATAAAAGCTAAAAATGCTAAATGAATTGGTTAGAATTCTATAAAAAATACATTTTTATACCGAAAACACTTGAATCTTTAACAAATCTTATGGCGAATACTACCAACCATACCACCAAGCTGCTGTTCGGCAGCCATCTTGGAGTGGGGGAATGGAACTGCCCTATTCAGAACAATTCAGTTTCTAACGTTACTAAATATCAGCAGCTGCGACGCAGCTTAATAGCTAAATTTTATGCTGACACAGCGTGCTCGTAGTTGATATTCAGCACAAATAATGTGACTTGGGGGGAAACCACCCCATTAACTAAATTCCCTCTAGTAAGTCATCTTGGCTTCAACCTACACACTGGATAGTGTATTTTGAAGAAAAAGAAATAGAAGTACGTGTGATTTTATATTTATAAAGAAAAATTAATAAAATCAATAATTAAAGGTAAAATTGTAAATAACTTATAAAATTCATTTCATTCTGTTTCATTTTGAAATGAAAAAATTAAATATATGATTACTTTATATAAGTATTAAATCTATGAATGATTATAAATTTTTAGTAACAATAATAGAAAAAAAAACAAAATTTTTAAATTATATGTTTATTGTTGTAATTTTAAAGTTTGATCTTTCATTCATTATTAAATTGTTATTATGTCATCTAATTGATTTCTTATAGTAGGTATAAGTTTTTCAATTGTGAGTTAAACAAAATTCAAGGATTAACCTACCGTTATGACTAGCCTGATTGGTCAGAAATCTAAGTTAAACTGATGAAAACTGGGTTTTAGTGACGAAAACTATTAATATTATAATATCTAAACATTTGTTTAATGTTGCATATTTATTTTGCACTACTTTATATTCGGACAAACCTAAATAGTTAATATGGCATTTTTAAAACATTTTTCAATTTACATTTCGACACATATTCCATGTATTTTAAAAAACTTCGAAAATAATATTTTAGTGCATCTGTACTTTCATACTATTTAAAAATATGTTTGATGCAATTTGAAATTAAAAAAATCTAAAATGAAAGATAATAAAGCAAGTGACGTATTTTCATTTTATCAATTTCACTTAACGCACAGCGAAACTATAGTTTTGTCTTTACAATAATTTGTTACGAGACGTTCACCTGAGTAGAAGAAGGAAGAACCTGCAATATTCTGACTTTTGACGCTAGATCAAAAGGCTAGCCGCCCTCTTATCAACGATCTAAGGAATGGGATAGTGTAGGTTTGAGTTAACATTCAAACTGCACAAATATTCTACTGTATAAGTAAGGATGGCAGAATAATGAATGCAATTAAGAGAATATTTTATTTGCAATAAAAATACTTGTGGTCTAACGTTTAAATTCATTTTTAATTTTGAAGCTATAAATTACCGAAAGTCCTAAACCTTTCATCTGCCTCGCATATAAGTACACCCAAATTAGAAGTACATACTTGGAAGTAGACTGATGAGAGGAACAATTAACACTTTCGTGCAGTAGACATATTACTGGTAAGTTTATGTTAGCATAGTTGAAGTGGTCAGAAGTTTATCTGCACTGAAGTTGTAGAAATTCACTTTGGTAATATGTTAGAAAATTGAGTTACACCTAAATCTTTGCATCTCACTAGCAGATTGTGAACGGAAGGGGAGAAGAGAGCAAAATAAAATGAGGTGATAGCGTTCAAAAATTAATCTTCAAAAAGGTGTATTTAACTGTGTTTACATTATGAAAACCCGCTACTTCGACTTAGCTCTCTTCTCCGCTAACAATAAAATATAATGTGGCTCGGTACTTTTTGAAAAACGACGTTATTTCATTATAAATAAATTAACATACTTTCTAGCTTCTCAAACTTTGTTGTTTGTTGCGCTTTAAACTATTTGTCATTATTTGTGGCATTTGCGGTTATAACTTTAGCTAGTTTGGTATTTAACCTAAAGGGAGCCATTACAGAAGTGCATTAAGAGATGATGACATGGAGTTGCATAACTTTTCTCCGAGAGTTGTTCAAAATTACTTTTTGAAAGTTATTGCCATAGTGATATTTAAGCAAAGTTCACCGCAAAAGGTAACTCTACATAAAATATGAGTAGGTACTGAATTATTTTAAAACTAAACTTGATCGATTATATGGTTTTTTTGAAATAAAATTATCTCGGGTGCAGTTTTAATTACACACAAATTTTATGTTGATTTGCAAATGGTTAACATTTATTAAAGAAAGGTTTCAAGAATAAACACTTCGTTGTTGAGCATACTTCGTAATGATGTAGACAAATCTGCAATTTTAACTGTTCATTGCGATAGTAATTCATTAAGAATGCAAATTTAGGATATTTAGTGTATAAAACACCGAGAAAACTTTAGGTACTTCCAAAATTACATCTTTCTTTTCAGGAAACAAATGTGTTTCCATAAATCAAAGTTGGAATATTTAGAATTTAATTAGAAATGAGCTTTTATGTTTGAAATGAGAACGGAATAATAAATAAGACAATAATAATAATCTACAAAATGACAGACCTGAAGGTATAAACCGTACCGAATACAAAGATGTCTTAGAAATAACACGCTTGAAAGAAGAGAGTTCGTGTGGAGAATGAGCCAAACGTGACCAATAACTAAGGCACTCTTCTCCACCACCACGATTTTCAAATATGATAGGCTATTATTATTTTTATTATTTTATAATAAGATGATATTTTATCGTATACCAATCTTTTACATATTTGTGCGTTTTCGTCCTTTGACATAGTAATATGAACATGTCCTTTTATTATCGTCTTTATTTTTAAATAATTAATTAGGTAGGTATTTGTAAGAAAATGTTAACAAACATTTCACAAAGCTTTGATAAATTATTATTAGAGTAAAAATTATGAGTGAAGGATGGTATCGATTATATCGCATTCTTTGATAAAGCACAAAAAGGTAATTAACTAATTGCCAGGTGATTCGTAAATTGTATCACAGGATGAAGTTTTATCAATATATTATATTTTATTTATAACTATTTTAGGTAGATTTCATTAGCTAATGTAAATTGCAACAATAAAAATAAAAAATTATTATTAACAACTGTGGGAGTGGATCTAATCGACTGTTTAATTTCGAATCTTATTTGAATTAGAAACCTTATATCGTTTATACTTAGACAATCTTATTTTCTGTAATTTTGTGGAAGAATATTATCCTTAAAATGTCATTGTGCAGGCATTTCGATGTTTTCTGTAACCATTTATTTCTATATTTGGTAATTTTCTCGTTAAGCTAACGACAATTAATTTGTTTCTTTCTTGAAACCTGATATGGATCTTAAGGGACACATTGTTGTAATCTGAATTCGGTTGTCGTATTTTTCGTTAATTATCCTGCCTTTATTATACGTAATTATGGGCGTGAAGGAAATTTCTCGTCTACATTATTGATTTTCGGTGCGATTAAAAAATCGAAAACTAATAACGTGCAAACCAGCAAAAATTTTATTAATCCTGATAGTGATAGATGGGTTATTTATAAAAACCAATCTTTTGCATTCTATTTTCACGTTTTTGAGTGTGCCACTATTGATCAAAACATGAGAAATACTCTACAGGTGAATTTTCAATTGGATGTTTACTTAAAGTAATGTAATGTATGGAAAGCTTTTATAAGTTTTGCTTTCCAAACATTTACCCAACTGAAAACAGGTTAAGCTTTTTCGCCATTTCAAAACTTTGTGTAGATTAAAAATTTAAATGAATTAATAATTTTATTATTTATCAGAAGAAGTTATTCGAACTCTCGCCAAACCAAAAGAAGTTAACTCTTGACTACATTACGTTTTTACAAAAAATAGAAACTCGAAATTACCTTAATATTCAATAACCACCTCAGGAACAATAAATAATAATTTTTATTTTTTATGTGCTGTGTATCTCACTTATTGTTTATTTATGGATGGTTGTAGTTGGAAAAAATTATTCTAGACACAGAAATTAAAAAATATATATGTATATGAAATTTCGGTTGTACTAATTGAAATAAATTTACCTAGCTTTACAATTTTTAATAAGAGCATTGATTTAATTTCATTTTATTAAAACATAAGTTAATGAAATGGGAATGCGGGGTGTAGTAGTAAGACTTGTAATGAGAAATGAGTATTGCTAATACTCTTCCAGCCTGCAACAGGATGAGGTATTTAATATACTTCAGGATTTGAATTATGTTCCTTCTTAGCGGAATATGAATCTGCGGCAAATTCCAAGGAAATTTACGGCGTTCTTTTGAGAGGCCATGTCTTCTTCTGGGAGATTTTGCCGATAATAAACTTCTTTCGGTTACATGCTTTAAATAAAATACCTGTAGTTAGCCTTTTAATGAGAAACAACAAGAATTGAAGCAGAAGTTGAAGTTATTTTGTAGTTTTAGTTTTCCAAGTTAAGAAAATAAATTTTCATAAAAGTAAAATAAAGGATCAAGTTTCTTTTAGTACTTTTCCAACTATCTGTATTTTTATTACCCCTTTAGCGTTTGCATTACTTACACGTAAGTTGGTTGTTTAGTCATTACGAAATTTATTTTTCGCTTTGAATAAAATTTAACCATCTTCTTCAAAGAGAAAATATCAAAAAATTATATTTTTGTTTGTCCAATTACTTATTTTCTGTATCAAGTATTGCTACTTTTACATCCTGTAATATTTTATTTCTTAGTTTGTACTTCTTTATCATAAAATAAAATCTAACTTTTATAAAATATACCTATTATGCACTTGAAAAGTACGATAATAATTTAATTTACGTGCGTGCTTTTATAAATTGTTTATTTTACTTCGCATACATGTGAATTTATATAGAAATTATAGTCAAATCTAAGATTGATACGTTGATTACATTAATTTAACTGTTATACAATGTAACGTTGCAAATGCGACATTTCAGCGGTGCATATTTGTTTTTATTATCAAACCGTCTTTAGTTTGTATTTAATAACTTTTCGAATATATCTAATTTTATCAAAGATAAGTTTATTACTAAAGCAACTATAAATTAGCTTTTTTTGTTTTAAATTTTATTCATTGGAAATTTTAGAAATGGTTTTCTTTATTTAACGACAGACGTTTATGCGTTATTCTACCTAAATATGTCAAAGATTGATTTTATGAATTCAATGCCGTACTTCAACTTGGCATTTCAATGGTTTTATTTATTTTAAGAAAGAGACTTATAGAAAGTTTGTATATGTGCAGACGAATTATTTCTAAAGTTGTTGCGATGGGAAATCGTTTGATTTCACACAAACTACAGTTTAATAAAACAACTGCACGTTACAAATAGACATACAGTGAGTGTAGAAAGTATTCGTCACCTCCTATATTACCAATGTAAATTGCTCATTTTGAAACCGTTTTTTGACATATAAAAATCACTTTTACAGCAAAACTTTTTAGACATCTTTTATTAAAAATTTCATTATCTTTAATTTTGTATCTATACGTTTTTCTATTTTGTCGCCCCGTTTTTGACTGGCAGCGACTTAAACAAGACTCTGAAAATTACAAAAAATATCGTCTCCTGTATCTCAAAATTGGTGCAACAAAATGGAAAAATGTATAAGTAGTTTTTATGGAAAATTTTATTCCCTACATTTTTGTTTATATACATTTTTCTATTTTGTCACACCGTTTCTGAGATACAGATGATAATATTTTTTGTATTTTTCAGAGTCTTGTTTAAGTCGTTGCCAGTCAAAAACGGGGCGACAAAATAGAAAAATGTATAGATATAAAATTGAAGACAATGAAAGTTTTAACAAAAAATGTCTAAAAAGTTTTGCTGTAAAAGCGATTTTTATATGTCAAAAAACGATTTCAAAATGTTCAATTTACATTGGTAATATAGGAGGTGACGAATACTTTCTACACTCACTGTATATTGTCGTGTTTTTTGTTAAAATTTGTAAAAAGTTGGCATTATGCCATTTTTTGGCATGTTTTGAATTTTGAGTAAGTTATATTAGACTATTATTAGAATTTAAATTGTTTTAGGATTTTTTGTTTTGTCCTCAGTAATTTATTTGAATTTTGATTTTATTTGAAATTTGGAAAATAGAGTCTCACATACTGGCAGTATGAAATTTTGGATTCAGGAGATTGGAATAATTTTTATATTTAAATTTCCGGCAAAATTCATTTCAATTAGTATGTTTTGTGTTCTCTATTTTAGACTTTCATAAAAAATTCACAGAACTGAGGAAACAGCTTTGGTTGAATCTTAAATAAGTCAATATTTCAGAAAAAGCTTTAATCACAATCATTTTATTTTCCATCGATTGATGTGCTTTCAATAATCACCGAAGTTGAAATTCGATGTGAATTTATTTCTTCATGATATTCGATAATCCTCTTCAAGGATTTACAACTATTTATTAACGTAATATAATCCTAATCTAGTATTAATCTAATATACAGTATACTATAGTATACTAAATACTATGATTAAATATCTTTAAATCGAATTATTTCATATTAAATCAAATTGAGAACTACATGACAACATAACAGGTGTTGACAAGATTATATTATAAAATTATTAGGCATTATCATAAAATGATTGACTACTAGTTGTTGGTATCAGTTGCTTTGACCTATCTATCATAATATACATATATGATTACAACCATATATCAATAAATTCAAACTTAAAAACAGTTTTCAACAAAATTAATTCTTGGGAGCTTTTGTTAATTTCTGATTAAAAATGGAAAATTGTCAGCATAAAGTCAATATTACCTTACAAGTAATATTATACAGTTATCACAGCAGAGAGCAATAATTGATCAAGTCAATGAAAAGGTAATTTTTGTGTAACTATATAGAACCATACAAGATTGTGACTGCATACTTTATAAAAGCAATGTTTATAAAATGAACCAAGATAATCACAACATTACCCATCCAACCTTCCAATGTAATGCCAAGTTACTATTAAGTGTAATTTTACTAAAGAAGCCTCTCTAAAGATGAAGATATTACTACTGGTTCAATTACATTAACCTTTACCCGAAGCCATTATAAGTATTTACAAAAATGTGACGGCACTTGATAGATAACGCTAAAGTAAACGATTATACTACGAAAGAACTTCTAATACTGATTAATTTCGAAAATAATCAACTTTTAAAGTTTTGAGTTTTTACATAAAAGTCGGTGAATTTGCTCATTGTGTTGACGGTACGTGTAATCGACAAAAATAATTGCAGCACTTCATTTAGTAGGCGGGGTTATCCACAGTTTTCTTCTAGCCGTGGTAGTGCTAACAACATATTAGAAATTTATTTTAATCATAATAGTAATAATAATAATAATGATGTCAAAATGGAATACTCTAATTATGTATGATGGAACTAGTTCAGATTCAATCAAAATTAAACGTGGAAAATCGCCATTAAGGCGATTCTTTAAGGCCACTATGGTTACAGGAAATCATCTTTATAGTCAATTCATTATAGTCAAAAATCAATTCAGGAAAAATGCTCTAAGCTATGGTCAGGAACTTTTTATATTGACCCCTCTTTAAGGCTGTACTTGATGAAGAATGGCTCGCAATGGGAACGAATTTAGTTCATTGTTTTTTGTTAAATGACAATAATTTTATTATGTAATTCATTAATGTGTACATATTGTTAGGCTTGACTTAAATTTTGTTTCTGAGGTCCGAATTTAGTACGGTAAATATAGATTTTTAGGTAGAACTATAATTCCCACAAAGATGGTTTGATTTTTTTCAGTTCGTTTTTTGTAATTTATTGACATACTAAGAGTCTAGAAAAACCGAAATGTGCAAAATGCATTTTTAGGCTGTTATCTGAAAAAATTTAAAAAAAACCATAGAAAATCGTGTGTGGTATCAAATTACAGAAAATTTCTTGCTGAAGAAGATTATAAAATTGGTTATACAAATAAATAATATTTTATTAATTTCTAGACTTTTTACTATGTCAATAAGATGTAATACAAACAACGAACTAAAAAATCAAACCCCGTCTTTGTGGGAATTAGTTCAACATATCATCTATTTTTTGCATATATCTACCGTACAAATTGGGTGGGCTTTTTTTCAGATTGTGAGTTTTTTCTGGTTGCCCAATTGTTTGAATTATTGATTATACTTAATTCCACCCTGTAAGTGACTTAATGGCGTTGGATATAGATCAACAAATAAATAAGTAAATAAACAAAAATAGAAATTTGAATTGTGAACAAAAAGTGATTTGGATATACAGTATCTGGCCATTAAACTTGTGCCACAAGTAAAATAAATAATTAAACAATATAACAAAACAAAAAACAAGTTAAACAAATAAATTTTGCATGCTTTTATATAAAATAAAACATAAAAATTAACTTGTATCAATATTCGTTAACGTTTTTGTAGCTGCAATTACAGCTTTGCATCTTTCTGGAGGTCCATTTCCCCAGCACAGCCCATTTTGAATTTCGGGTCCAAATTAAGTAGTTTTAATGGGTACACGATATTTAGGCGACGAGCAATTAGGCGATGACAATTAGGCGACGTCAAATAGGCGTCGGTCATTTAGGCACCCCAACTAGGCGACCTGTCAATTAAGCGGCAGGAAATTCGATATATTTTTTAATTAAAAAAATTAATAAAATCATATTTAATTGAGTGCACATCGCTTGGAGTCCTGTAAGTAGGCCTCTTTAGAGACTTGGATATTTTAACACTGCCATGTCTTTACATCAAGTCCGTTGCTGTGTTCGTCCGTGACAAATTGAGTAGCTTCCAGACTGTGTCGGCAGTTCATGGACGTAATACCAGATTTGGTGATCAGCTTCTACTTCCTCAACACCACCTCGACCTTACTGATAGGAGTCCTCGATGTATGGGCGTTAGAATCTATAACAGATTACCTGCCAACATCAGGGGAGCAGCGACTATTGGGTTGTTTAAGTCAAAACTTCATAGCTTGCTTTTACGCGGCTGTTTTTATGATATTGCCGAATTTCTCCTTTCGGTTTAGTTTTGGTTGGGTCTTTTTTTTTATCATGCTGCATTACGCGTCGATTATGTAATAATTATGTTTTGTATTTTATTTTGTAAAGTGGTTTTTTAGTTTGTATTCAGTTTTTCTGGTTTTCTGTCGATTTCTAATTTGACTTGTAAATCCATGTATATGCGATTTTTGAATAAATATTATTATTATTATTAATTACAAATTCTTATAGTATTTAGTAATATTATATTATATTATCTTTATTATTATTATTTAATATTTTATTCAATATTATACTGTATTATATACTATATGTACATTCCTATATGTATACTACACACAAAAAACGAAAAATTTTTAATCCATGTGATAATATTGTATGACAAACCGTGAAGATATTCTATAACAGTTTGTAAATTGTGGTATCCGAATATTTAATCCAATTAAATTATTGATGGGATTAAATTTAAAAATAATTTAGTAATTAAATATTACTTTCTTAATTAAAAGAAAAAATATCAAATTTCTCGTCGCCTAATTTGAGCCGTTGCCTAATTGACCGGTCGCCTAGTTGAGGTCGCCTAATAAACCCATCGCCTAATTGATCGTCGCCTAAGTGACGGTGTCCCGCTGTAATTGCAGCTAAAGGAAGCGTTACCAAATATTGATACAATTAATGTTTTTCTTCTTATTTTATAAATATATTCAATTTATTATATTTAGCATACTTAGTAATGAATGTTATTTGTACAATCTACAATTTAGCAATAAATATAGTATAAGTTATGTAAAGTATCAGGATTATAGTATATAAATAAGTAAATGCAAGTAGAAGTAGAAAACCAGAAAAAGCAAAAAAACAAAATTAAGAATATTTAAAGATCTGATAAAACTCCGGGTTTTTAACGAAAAATAATAAGAATGATAAATGCCAAAACATTGGCAGATGAAAAGAATAAAGTAAGCCCTATTTCACAGTCCACACGCGCTTCGCGCTACGCGGCGCGTGTTGGAAAGCATTGTACCTTATGGTAGCTTTCACATTCACACGCGCTACTGTGCTCTAAAGTACAATGTTTTTCAACACGCGCTCGTAGCGCGTGTGACTGTGAAACGGGGCTAAGAAGAAATAGCGAAACATGAAGAAAATTAAAAACGAAAAGATTGCCAAATATATAAAAGCACAAAAAATAGAATGGCTGGGAAATAAATCATGAGAAAAAATAACAAATTATCTATAAAAGCGTCACCGAATGGAAATACTTCAGAAGCAGACAAAAATTGAGATGATTAGATAAAGTGAGGAGCGATATTTGAGAACGAATACTATGAAAATAAAAAATTGGAGAAAGATGTGTAGACTGGAAGCTATAAATACAAAATTTTCATCTCCAAATGAAAAACTAATTATTTAATAAACAATAAAATGACAGGAAATATATTTCGCAATTGTTGTTCGTAAACTGATGGAGATGAACTGAAAACTGCAGCAAAAGTAGTAAAATATTTAATACACTGCAGACTGCGCAGTTCATTTACTATGTGTCTATACCGAAATGCATTGTAAACTGCCAGTAAAACATTAAATAAAAAGTTGAAATTGTAATCCATCGTGAAAGCTGAAATTTACTTTTTTCTATTAATCCTTTAATATTAAAATTGCATTGACCTGCGTTGTTAAAATTTTTATTGACAATAAATAAACTTGTGTAAATTATTACTAGTGACAATCATATCGGTTGGCAAATTAAACTATAAATTATTTTGTAGCTTTAAAGTATAAATTATTATCAAATGCAAATAAAAATGAGGCACATATTTCATATTATGCATATTTGGATGCATCCTAACAGCAGATGGTCGTCCCGTATTTTAAAGAATTCTAAATTAAAATCAAGGTTTCTGAATCATCGAAATTTTACAATGTACATGATGTATACAAATATTAATTTAACATAATAACTATATGGCTGAATAATGGTTAATAGCCCAAGATGTATAGATAAAATAACAGAATATATTGCTGAATGTGTGTAAATGTATGATGTATGTAAATTTCTATTGAAGAGCCATTGTCGAATAGAACTAATTGCGTACTAGAACGATGGTTATTTCATTTATCAGGTTAGTCTTTAACTAAATAAACCGTGCGACATTATGGATAGTTCAAAATTAATCACTTTAATGGTGCTTCGTTCACCGTCAGCTTGGAGGATATGTCGATAAATAAAATTATTTCTACTATTAAATCTTATTCATGCTTGATGGTTAGCTACTTAACAAATAGGCGAGTTACTTATTTCTAGATTTACAGAATTTATTTTTTGCAGTTATATTTTTCCCTCGCTTTCTTATACAAAAACAAAATGTTATCTTGGCAGTGCTGCTGTATATTTGAGTATATTGTATATACAAAGTACAAGTTTTATTGTTTCGTTTTACGACTTCTCTTATTTTTTGTACCAACCATACAAATGATGAAATTATAAAGATGCGATTACGTTCTTAGGTGTAATAGTTCTTTGCAGCTCAAAATGATAACATCGTTTGGGTGCAACATAATTTTTACGAGAGGAAACACAAATGACTTGGAACTTCTGGTAATTTTATGTTACACTTTGTAATTTTTCTGATGAGTGAAGAACTTTTATTTTATTCATTTCAAATGGTGTTGACTAGGTGCATTATGTTTTCTCAGCTACTTTTTATTGCTAGAAAACGGTAGCTGTTAAAGTTTTATATTTGTACTAACCTTACATCATGCGAGTAAGATTAGTTATTATGACTTGACTATAATCGTAAAAACTAAATAAATTTTACAAAGTGTGATAAATTTAATTGAAATTTACAGTTCTTTTATATCCTTCAAACCTAATGCAGTATTTTTAGCATATAAAATAAGATATATGACAGTCAGAATTATTCTCAAATGGAAACATGTTACAGATGATGTGAATAATTGGAAAGGTCAGATTTTTATCTTTATAAGTCTTATAAAAAAGAAATAGGTAGGTATAAGTTACAACAAATATTTTTCAAAACTTTGTGACAATGACAGATTTAAAATTTATTATCTAAATTCAAATTTCCATTTTTTATATTTTTACGTTTACTTTGTAATATTACCTATAAATTATATTAACATTAATATATACTAGAATAATAATTAATGCAATGATAAATCTATCGTAGTAGATAGTTTCTAGATAAATTAATAGGTAATATTTAGAATAACCTGTATAGTGTATTACAGTAAACACTTTGCCTTAAGCAATGCATTTTGAAACATTATAAAGCGCACAAAATAAATACAATTTTCAAACTTTATATTTTATAATACAATACATAATTGAAAAATAATATAATACAAAGTTAGTTTATAATCAATAGTCAAATTTGTGTTACATAAATTTTTGTGTAACAAAATCATTTATATTTAATAATTTTATGGATGGATAATAATGTAAAATTTTAAATTTGTGCATCTTTTCGCTTCGACAATTTTTAAGTTGGCACGGAATGGACCGATTGTCGTCCCTTCTAATTTGGTCCCGTCGAGGTGGTCGGATGCCTTTTTCGGGTAGGTCCCGTAAAAGTATTAATTTGCGCTTCAGATTTGTGATTTAATTTTGTGCAATAAAGTTTAAATTTAAGTAACTAATTTTATTGATGTTTTTATTTGGAAATTGTCAGAAGTTTTGTATGTATTTCGAGTCATTTTGATTAAGTTTGGATGGAATTGGAGAAAATTAAAATAAAGTTGGATTCGTTAATGAATGATAACAGTGAAATTGGAAAATAGGATGATTAAAATAATACAATTGGTTTTTGAATAGGGTGTCTCCGGATAGACTTTACATAATTTCAGTGGTGATAGAGGACATTATTGTAAGAAAATTTTTTTTCTAAACTCAAACCCTCGAGAGTTAGGCTTCCTTAAAGCATTTTTTTTAATTTCCACCTTCACATGGCCATAGCTCGTAAAATATTGATTTTTAAGTAAAAATGCTTAAGTGTTTTTTGAAAGATCGTGAAATAATCTACAAACTATATTACAATCTTTTATTGCCTAAAACCAACGGTTTTCGAGTTATGAATTAAAGTAAGTACAAAAATGTTGAAAATTTTGAACTTTTTTTTTTCTTGGTATTTTTCAAATCGGTGTATCTTTTTACCCAAACATTTTACAAAAAATCTGACGCCCCATTCCGGATAGGAAATTTAACGGACTATAACTTTTTCCTAGTAAAATTTTTTGAAAACCTGATCTATTTCACAGAAAAATCAAAAAAATAATTAAAAAAACATCTACAAAACAAAAAATTAAATTCACAAAAATTTTATTTTCATTAATAAATTATTTTAATAATTAAGTTTAAATTATTACATTATTTAGGTAAATGTGTAACAATTTTTTGTCAATTGTTGCGCGATCCCTTGATGACGATTTTTAGTACGCCTATGCTTAGTAAGACATGCGCGAGGGATCGTAGAGGGCGCGTACTTGAGCTGAGGTTAGGATTCTAAAAGCGCACGACGAGGAAGTAAGACCTGTTTTAGTTTCGTTGGCTGAAGATTATTCAGATAGAGCCGAATATTTGTAAAGAGTAAGCTTGAGAAGAAATCGTTCAGTGTAGTTTAGATTTACGAAACCGTAAAACCTCGCAATTTAGTTAACATCGGAAACCTTAATTGTGGGATTTGTACCGTGGCGCTGATAACTCAAACTGCCTCCAATCTGCAAGCAACATTGAATGTTTGATTTTGAAAACGGTGTGTGGCCGTATGTTGCATCTTTCTGATTTTTACTTACCATCGACGACTACTGGAAGAAGTCAGTTTCTGTGCTACGATCAAGTGTTGGTAGTGAAATTCTTGTTTGTGCGACGCAACGAATTCTGCAAGCAGCTTCGCAATCGAGCCGAGTTTTTTCATCAGCAGTAGCCAGGGAAGTCATCGAGTCAAGAACTTGTGTGGGTTGCAGTTGCAGTACACTACTGGTAAACAAGCTTCTGTCGAATTACCACTTTGTAAACGAACCAGGCCTTGGTAAGTGTTTTTTTTGATTTACCGAGCTTTTTACTGCAATTGCGGAAACGTGTAGTTTTGCATCGGCTGGCGACGTGGATGTTTCCCTATTTGTGGCGAACGATTTATTTTGTTATCGAATTGGAAATTGTTGTATCATATTTAATCCTCATTATACGGTTAATTGTTGAAGGAGTTTTATTGTATTCGAAGGAAGCAAATTCTTATTTTTCAGAACCGACGATCTCGCCTCCGCATTTAAGAGTTGGTTTTCCATCTGGGCTTCACCACAATTATTTAATACTGGGGGAGATCTATCCCAGGTGTGGTGAGCAAGGTGTTTTTTATAAAAATACTGAAATTGCTACAAATGTTCAAAATGACCACCCTCATTTATCAAAAAATGCTTTAAGGAGGCCTAACTCTCGAGGGTTTGAGTTTAAAAAAAATTTGTTCTTAAATATTTTTCTTAGAATAATGTCCTCTATCACCACTGAAATTATGTAAAGTCTATCCGGGGACAGCCTGTATAATCGGTTGAATTGAAAGGAGTTGTAAAATTTGTGTGCATGTCAAACACCTGGTCTGATAGCGATGCACACTTACAATTATTGTTATATTTTTAGATAGAAATTTATTTAAAAGTTTAATTTATCATTTTAATTTGGATTAATTATTATGGATAACAATTGTTTTGGTTTATTAAAGAATTGATTTTAAATAATTTAAATTGTTGCATAAATTTGGCAATAAGTAAAATTGGACCCATTCCCGTGAGGTCTTCAGTTCTTTCGCCTCTTAAGCTAGCCTGCAAACAAAGGTTGAAATTTTTCATTCAGAAATAATGAATTGTGGAATTAAAAGTTTAAGAAAGAACAATTGTAAAGGTTGTAAAAGAAAATTGTAAAAGAAAGAAACAACAAAATGTAATTTTTAATCGTTGTTTGCGATCTTTAACCTTCATAACTCGCATTTATTGCATCCATAGACTAAACCAAGATTATCTGTTCTCGATAGCGGTATGCGAGGTAAGTGCCAAATTATTTACGCCTCTGCTAAATAGCAAAAAATAAATACAAATAAAACTGCACACTGGATAAATGTGATTAACAAGATTATTAGACGGAATATCTTTTTCTGACAGACGCAGCAGCATAATATCCTGTTCATCATCTGCACAGTTAAGATATTATTTATGGAAGCGTTTGAAAGGTTTTTACAGTTATCCCTTATAAAAAATATAAGAAAAAAATACTTTAAAGGAAATGAATGATATTCATAACAGAATACCCACTCCTGTAATGTCAAACTGCTGAATACATTTTGTTTTGAAGGTATCTACGAACCTACACAACATTATAATTTTCTTTGAAGATTAGTGTATCTATAAAACTAGAAAATAAGTAGAGTTTAGCTTCAACGTTAGAGATACGAAATGGTAGATTATTATTTCGAGATATAAAGCAGATATATTTCAATTTAAATATACCGCGGTGTTTCCACTATTTAAAGCATCCCAGTAGAGAGATTGGCTCACATGAAAAGATATTGGTAACGCTATATGGAAGTATGTGTGTGGCATTGGGGAAACGAGTGATCAAGACGCATGGACGATTAGGCAAAGCTGCGGATACGTGCACCTGGGGAACCGTTTTGGAATAATTAATGCTACCAACTTTCCCATACGTACACCTACATACATACACATTGAAATTTGCTTAAGCTCTAACCTGCGTTTAACGGTAGTTTCTCTATTTAATTATTGGTTCATTTTAAGGTTTAAATTAATTTATAAGTAAATTTCTAACCCTATTATAACTATAACTTAATTGTTTAGTATTAGCAACTAATTAATAATTAATGTGGTAACTTCGTCTTAGATTTGATTAGGTACGCAATAAAAAATTCAGAAAATATTTTGTTGAGATGAAGATCGATGAAACATTGTTAGGGTAAAGGAAACAGTTTTTCTTGCCTAGTATAGCATAATACAATGTTGTCTGCGGGCTAAGTGAGGTTAAGATACGTCCCAAGAGTCTACTGTAATATGTCGTACTGCATAATTAAGAAATCTAATAGAAGTTGGACAGTGTTGACCTAGTCTTCTTATGTATTAAATGAATTAAATGCACAAGCACTGTAGAGTTTTACCGTAAATTATGAGTTAAAATTTATAACTTCATAAAGATTGTAAGCCCCATTTTCCTCCTAACTCAAATACTTAAATTTCAAAAATTCGCCATATTACGTCCATCTAACAGAAATTTCGTATTTGTCATATTGTAAAATATTAAATTTTTTGCTTTATATTTGTAAAATTTATATCGGATATACGTCAAAATGCCTACCGCTTCACCTTAATTTCAGTTTTTTAAATGTTCAAATATTTTAATATTTCAGCGAAATAATTCTGAAAGCCTTTTTTTGACCAAAATATGTCTATAATGTCAAGTTTAAATGTTATACAATAGTACAACCTAATGATATTGTGAATTATTAAAATTTTAAAAACAAATATTTTCTTGTAAAAGTTGCTAGTGCAATAACTATTTTATTTTAAATGTAGACTGAGACATGTATATTTGCAAACCAACACATGGAATCGAATTTTATTATTTTATGATTTGTCAGCTTTGTTTAGCAATACATCAGTTTAATAAAGCAAAAGTAGCGGAAACTAGACTTATAATTTTTTTAAACTTTTGTTTCACAGTTTTACTGTTATAACATTTATAACAAACTCACCTTCAAATGTACCAAATGTTTTCCTCTTTGTACAAATTTTAAATCTGTTTGCTGCGCATCAGTGCTTCAGCAAATATTGCGGTTTTTATATTTCTAATTTAAAATGTAAGTAATGAAAAAAGTAATAAATATATAATTAAATACAGTAGCATTTAAATTTAAAGATGAAATTTGTTGTCAAAGAAAAAATATTTCAAATCCACATTATAAAGTGGCAGCTAGCAATTTATAAACATAGAGTTTCCTATTACGGTGACGATTTGATCCTTTCCAACACGACAACCTTTGAAATAATTCAGTGCTTCGATCAGAATTTGCACTTAGTTTTCTACAACACAACATCTATAATGGCTAATACGTTGGCTCTTTCAAAATCCTGTCTTCAAATAAAATTTATACTTTTGCGAATTTTAAAACTTCGAATATTTGTTTCTTTTTTCGATAGAAAACTTATTAGTCTCATAATTGACAAGTCAACCCACAATCCAATATTGTTAAAATTTCATCACCTTCACGACACTCTTATTTAGGGTCTAGGCAAAGCCATGAAATATTTATTTTCCATTTTGCATATCGTTTTGCAATGCGTATTGGCATTAGAAAGTCAAAAATCTGTGTAAGAGGGATAAAGAAGTGATCGATCTTTTGACACCTTATTACTTGCATCAAAACTTGGATTACAATTAGAAGTTCTCTTTCACTTAGATTACTCAAAAAATGAGAAATTTAATTTTGTATTTAAAAATATCGTTAGTGACCACGATGGCAAAATATATCGTTACTAGACGACTTGTAATTTAATCAAGAGATAATTTTTAGGTCTTTACGAAATCAAACGGAGATAAAGTAGTTAGATATTTTCAACTTACTTAGATAACAAGGTTAGGGATGTACGAGTACTATTAAAACTTTTGTAACACGTAGAGTCACTAGGGATGATTATTTGGTTATCGTTGTAATAGACGAAGAGTATATGTAAGCTTGTTTTAGCATTTTCGTTACATTGCACAAGTGGATAAGCATTGATTCGGTGTTAGCAAACATTTCAAAAAGAAAAATAAAACAAAATTCAAAAAGTGTAAATTTTTAATCAGTTCTGTCTATAAATTAGTTAACCCAAAAACTGAAATTACTGAAGTTAAAAAACTGAAATCAAATAAAATTGTGGTGAAAATTCTAAATGCCGATATCTAGAGTCTTATCTGGTTAGCTAAATTCTTTGAATTTGGTTTAATCATGCATATAAATACAGTCCAAGTTATTTTTTTATTTGGAATTTTAGAATTATAAATTTTTTTGGTATTTAATGAGTAGTATGATGCATGATCATTTTTTGTCAGTAACAAGCACAACAGTTAATATAGGGAAACTTTTCGAATAACTTCTGCTTTCTGGACTATCACCAGAATTAGGAATAGAAACTTGAAAAATAATTTTCGTTCATTTCTTATAAGACATAAACTTTTCGGGATAATTATAAAAATATTTTAGTCCTGAAAATGCCCACAAAAAAAGTTGGGCGAAACGTCGACAATGTACGAGTAATTATACATTGTTTTAATTATCTGGTTTAAAATCCCGAAAAGTTTACATATTTATTTATTTGAATTAGAATCTATGGTATAGATTTTGTCTATTTTCACTATCATTTTCAGCTCAGAAGATAGTTGAACTACCTGTGAGCTGAAAAGAAAAAAATATTTACTATTTGTCTTGTTATCAATATACTGCGAAGTTACCCTAATGAGTAACTATAAATAAGTCGAAATAAATTGGAAATGGTAAATGTGAAATATAAAAAACTCACGAGTTTAATAATCTACTCTGTGCCCAATCTTTGTCTTAGAATATTTAAACGTTTGTTTCGAAGTCTTTTTGAACTAAAGAGCGACTAACTTTTAAACGGTTCATAGAGTTGCGTTATCGTAGATTTTTTGTTCAAGTTGTCATCAAAAAGTTTGACGACTATGTAGAATTGAAGTAGTAATCATACTACAATCAGCAAAATCAGAATGGCAATAGCTAAGAACTACTTGCAAAGAGTTTTATATTATGCAAATTAGAAGAAAAACCTGAAACTATTAAATTTTGAGTATCCAAGTAAAAAAAAATTTGAAGAAATGTTAAGTTAAGTTCAATATAAATATAATTTGCATACATTTGTATAATATCACCTGGTGGTTTATAACTATAAATACATACTCATTTTGAAATTCCAATAATGCATAACCGCGGCTTATTCTCCTTAACTATTGTTTCCTCACTTAATACTTAAACGATGTTTGATCCTCTGATATTAAATACCTGATATATTAAATTTAAAGGAAGCGTTACGTATTAATATTCTATATTAAGCAGCTTAGGAATAAATTTAAATTCTCGAATAGAAAATTACGGCGAAGTATGTATAGTCTTATATAACAAGTACAAATACAAACGTTTAATTGGATTTGTATCTCAAGATTGTTTTTACCTTTATAATAATTTTCTAGTCGCGATTTACACGTAATTTTATAAAAATTGCAGATAGTTCAGTAGCATAGCAATAAAGAATCATAAATTCATATTTAAAGGAATGCAATTATGTTCTCTTGCTGTGTTTCCAGGTAACACATTCCGTCAGTTGAAAAAAGTAATATTTTCAATTACTTTCGAAGCTTGTGCTATCAATGCTGAATATTTTATCGTCACGATGATGATTTATAGCTAAACTAAAATAACAAAATTTACAATGGAAAAATACTCTATTCGAGTTCGATTTCAATGTTAGATTAATAAGATTCATTATACATCAAAACTAGTTTACACCCTAAAGTAAAAGAAAAGTATAATTATGTATTGATAATTGTCAATATTTAAAGGTTTTAATGGTAAAAAGTTACCAAAACCATGAGATCGTGATGTTGTAGAGAAGCTTCGCGGAAAACTTTTTTCTTTCAATCTATGCTGCGGGCCGCCCAATGATATTTCTTTTTGAGAATTCATTGCCATTTTAAGTACACATCATATCTTAGGTAAATTCAAAATAAAAAAAATGTAAACGTAACTTTTTAAACAAACCTTCTTGTAAAACGTAAATACAAATAAAAAGTAAGGGAGAGGCGTGTAAGTTGACCATGCATGTAAAATGACTACCTGGTATTTTAGAAAAAAATGTCAATGGGAATACCGCCATTTTAACTGTTATCGTGCTCTTTAACATAGCATTCAATTTTTATGTGGTTTAGAAGCGAATAAACACGCCGCACTGTCCCCGACAAACATTGTGTGGAAAAAAAAAATTTCACAATTCCGGGAGTAAAGTGCTCACTTTACTGCTTTTGCTTTTGGCTTTTGCTTTTGCTTTGGCGCTGTAATGTTGATTTGGTGGGAGAATGTAAATAAATTTGACTTTTTGCGGGGTGACCGCTTAACAACGCGGACGTTGAGCCATGGGTCTCCAATAATTTTAATAAATTTGTGTTTCTAGTTTAAAAATTTTTAAATTTTGCAATTAAATAAGTTAATTCGATGTGTGCAAGTTTTGTTTGATGATTTGAATTATTTTCGTCTCAAATTAGATGAGTTTTAAAGAGATTTTGAAGGTTTTGCATAAGTAATTTTTGGATGTTGTAATTGGATGGAAAATAATTAATTGATATTTTGGAGAAAGAAAATTTATTTGGATTATAAAAGCCTGAAAAACTACGTTGAATTAGAAAATTTTAAAAGCAAAGTAAAACAAAATACAAAACTATAGTTACGAGCAAAGCATATGGTCAAGGTGTTGCACATTTGGTCGGCCGATAAACAACCTTACAAATTGTAAGGTAAAATTTAATTTAAATTATGATTTAAAAAGTTTCAAGAAGAGTCTCATGTTCTTGTGCGGTAAATTGGGAAATTATTAATTTATAAACATAATACCCACCCTTTTTATAAAATTTAAAGCAAAAAAAAAATTCTGTAGAAACATCAACAGAGGTAATTGGATGGTATTTGGTTAATATTCTGGAGAATCAAAATTATCATCTCGACGACAAAGCTTTGAAAAAAGAGGAAAAATCCTGAGCAATATTTGACACTTTTGCGATTAAAACACAACACTTTCTTGTAGTATTTGGATAGAAAAATATAAAATCAAAAGTAAAACAAAATTCAAAACTCGTGAGAAACAAGTCTACTTTCGTATGTTTCATTCGTAAATTTTCTTTTGTGTGGATGTAAAAATTCAAAGACTTAACGTTTCGATTGTTGAAAACTCTGAAATTTACCGAAATATTTTTTGATTGATGTCGAAGAACCACTTACGAACAAGATAATAAGGATTCACTGTTAATAAACAATTTATTTACGATAATGTACAATTATTTACAGTTGATTTCTATATTTGTGCTTGTAAGACAACAAACAAGTCTCTCTTCACAATATGTGTAGCAAATATTGTGGAGTTGACAAATCGGTAACTAACTTTTTATGAACGTGTATGTAGTTTCGAGTTCATAGAGTGTACTGCCTTTGGTTGAAGCAATTTCACTTGTTGAAAATTCAAGCTCCTGCTGAAGGCTTAACAGATTTGCATAATTTAACCAACAGGAGCGCGTGTGAAATTGCCTGAAACCATTACAAAAAAAAGGCCGCGATCTAAAACAGGTATGAGTGTTAAACATTAGTACCGTTGTCATAAGTATCCCAAGCAAAACTCCTCATAAAACCAACAATGCATAAAGGTGCGGCAAATGACCAAAATACTTTTTTATTATTATCATGGAGCAGAAATTTTTTTTTTTTACTAAATTAATAAAATAAAATTAATAATAATAATTAAAAAAAAAAAATTTTAAATAAAAAAAAATTAAAATTTAATAAATATAAAAATAACGAATGGATTTCAACCAAAATCTAATTAGCTCTCTAGATTGCCATTACAAACCAGTATATGAAATTTGAATAAAAGCGGTTCACGCGTTTTGAATAAATCGTGGACGAAAAATTGCATACACACGCACACGCACCCAGACATTTTTTGTAAATGATTATTTTCCGCTTCTGGGACTCCAATATACCTAAATTCATCAAAATCTCAATTTTTTTTCTGCACGATAACAATACTTTTTCATACTTTGTATGATAAAGTAAAGCGCAAAGATGCATCGGTTATGTAGGTTAGTGTTAGTTTATGATTTTTTTTTTTAGCGAAATTACTTCTGCCGTGCCGGGGTTGAAATTACCGGGGACCAACTTACCAGGGGATCTAATTTTAGCTTGGGATAAAATTACCGGGGATCAAATTACTGAGGACCAATTTACCAGGGAGATCTATGCCAGGGGTGAAATTACCGGGGACCAAATTTCCAGGGACCAAATCACCTAGTGCCAACTATACCATATATTATATAACTTGTAATTTATAAGAATCCTTAGACACCATTTTCTCATTTTGAATTTGGTGTGGGTTGAATCTCTATTGCGATACATCATTCAATTGTCCTGTGGTTTGGATTCCAGGTTAAGCTGTAAGTAGTAATTGTTTAAAATAAGTAACAATTTATTGTCTTGCAAATTTTTTACTTATAGTAAATGCTAATTACTTGCTTCTTATAAATAGTCTAAAATTTCATAATACAGTAATTCTAGAATGTTGAGATATAACTCTGCGACCCACCCACTCTCTCGAATTAAATTAATATTCAATTTTCAGTTCAAAAATTTTCATAAACATCGGCAGAAGCTACTCAAGATACCTAATATTTGAAAATATTCACATGGCTGGAAGCTCCCTGTGAAAGCAACTATTAAATTTGTTTAAATTTTGATACACACAATAATAATCAACAAAACCCGGATAAACGTTTATTTTATGTCAATAAATTCTAAAAGTTGAAGGAGCTTGTTTATTCGTATTTAAAAAATTAAAGAGGTGTTTTCAAGAAGCATTGTTTATTCTTATTTGAAAATTTATAAAGATATTTTCAAGCAGCTTGTTTGTTCTTATTTTGAAAATTCAAATTATAAACACGGGGTGTTCAACGGAGCACTTTCCAACATATAGCATTGCGCGAAAAATGCTATACTATAAGGTAAAAAGTCAAATCAATATTTTCAAGAATGCAACTATGTATATGATACTGATGAGACCTAATAAGGTCGAAACATGTCTATCACTGTTGTGTTCTTGATTATATTAATTTAACTTTGAATTATTATTTAAAAAAATTATTTTTTATCTTTTAGTGTATATTTACTACTTTTCATTTTTATTTACTTTTTAGAAAATGTTAAAGTAAATCAGTGGATGTTTTTTATTTCAGTCTATTCAAAATTGAAATTTTCAAATAGGTTTTCTTGTGGTGCAAACCCATAGGCTGATGCAACCTATGGCTTCTCCCCCCTCCCCAGTTTCTCCCAAATGATACAAAGTTTTATTGCACGAAATTAGTGATTATTTGTTTTGTAATGTTTTTGCGGTAAGTTAGGTAAACACGTTATCTCCACAGAATAACGTGGTTTTGTCACTCAAAACTATTGATAATTTTTCAACTATATTGTAAAGTACTTCAATATTTTCAATTGTGTTTTCACACATTAAAACACATCTATATTCCATAATATATTCTGAGTTATGCTGATGTTAAATCTTTGTTTCGTGTGTTATGTAATTGGATAAATAAATACATTTAGTAAATACTAGAATGTGATATATCAGAATTTCTAGTTAGATTTTAGAATCTACATAATTTCAACAGTATTTGATTTCCGAAGGTTCCGAATATTTCTTTACAAATTTAAGTATAAAACATATCGATGCACATCTTTTCAATGATAATTAGTTTACGGTTGCACAGTTGCAATATTACCTTTTTCACTATAATCCAGCCTCACTTTTACGTTTTAGAGATTATTTTACTTTATGATTCTTGCAGTTTGAAGCTTTAGAAGGTGAAAATTGTATGAAATTTTAAAACATTTTGTTTCTATACCATTCAATCTCCTTTGAACAACTTTGGGCGTTAATATTATAATAATAATTAATTAACTGCCAAACTTTTATTTGAAATTCAATTTAAGTAACTTTACGCCATTCCTTTACATTCTTTCTTAATGTGAAAATTTAAACAAACTCCCTAATTGAGTAATCGAGGCATATTTTGAAGTCATAAAATGTTCAAGTAAATTTCCGGCGTATAACAGTCAAGCAAATTTAATTATTTAATTTTATTTAAAAATGTCTACTTAAAGTTTTATAATTTAGCACAAATTTTATTTTAGGTGTACATATGCATAAATTATATAATTTACCCATTGAAAACAATATTTGTTGCTCTTTGGTGTCCACTTTTACTTTTGTATTTCTTTTACAAAAAATCAATATTCTAAGCCAAAATGCTTTTAAACTGAAACAACTTTATATTTCAAGAAAAACAATCTTAAATACGTCCCGACGGCATTTCTAAATAATTGAATAACTGCATTCACCTTTATTTTTTTAGCTGTAGGAATAACATCTGAAGAATTGTTTGCTATATTCGCAATTTAATCATTGTTATTTCTTAATTCAATAAAATAAATATTCTAATATGTTAATAAATAACAATAAGTAGCAAATTGTAGTAAAAAAAATATGCTACGTGATTACTTTGTGGTTCACTCTTTTAAAATTACGATTTTCATTGATTTATTCTTCTGTTACGGAAGCAAACATAATATGTAAATAAAAATATACAAAATTAGTTATTTCTAGAGAATTAGCTTTATGGCGAAGTCAATAAAAACTTCAGTGGCTAGTAACTACATAAATTTAATAGTAATTATATTTTAGGTTTTCGGAAGAACTAAAATATTTTATTCGGAGCTACTGCACTTTTTGTCGATTGATAGATGGTTTAAGTAGTGAAACTCGATAATTGTTAAACCTATTTCACTATTCTCTACTCTTTTAACCCTACAAATTAACTACTAAAAGTAAGAACATCAGCTCCTAATAAAACAATATACAATTTTCTGAAAACGTCATAAAAGCTATAAAGTTTATGTTTTTCAAATATCAAATTTAAGTTTGTTTAATGACGGAGATGAACTGCCCTAAAGTATAGTACCTTAGTGGCCACAATAGTAGCAGGCTGCAGCCTATGGGTTTGCACCACAAAGGGGCCCGCACCACAAAAAACCTGTTTAAAGATTTCAATTTTGAATAGACTAAAATAAAAAAAAGCCACTGATATAACTTAAAAATTTACTTTAGCATTTTCTAAAAAGTAAATAAAAATAAGTAGTACTAAATATGCACTAAAAAGTAAAAAATGATTTTTCAAAATAAAAACAAACAAAGCTCCTTGAAAATATCTCACTAAATTTTCAAATATAAGAACAAACAAAGCTTCTTGAAAACAATTCTCTAATTTTTCAAATAAGAACCAACGAAGTTCATTCAACACATCAATATAAAAGTGTGGAGCTATTACAGATGTCAAATTGTGAAATGATCCTCCCCATGAACTTTGATTGGATCCGCTCCTACCTGCAGATCCAGAACTTTCGTGTTTAATTAGAATTTATTTTTTGATCTATCAACCACAAAACAAAATTTACTGAAGTTCTACTTTTATTGCCACCCACCATCTTTTGCTTTAAAAGCAAAGTGACTCTTGAACGTTTAGAATTCATTAACATAAAATGAATGGTTGTCCGGAAAATTCACGAACGAAACATCCAAAAGTAGACTTCTTTCTCACGAGTTTTGCTTTGTGTTTTAGTTTTGATTTCATATTCTGCCATGCAAATACTACAACAAAGTGTTGTGTTTCAATGGTAAAAGTGTCCAATATTGCTCAGACATTGTTTCTTTTTTCGTTCTTTGTAAACAAGATGCTAATTTTAATTTCTCCAGAAGATTAACCAACTAAATACTGTTGGAGGAACCAAATCGGTGAAAAAACCACAAAGTCATTACCTTCGTTGATGTTTCTACAGAATTAATTTTTTGTTTTAAATTTTAGAAAATATATGAATAATTCAATGTGAAACAAATCAGATCTTATTAGATTGAGCTTATTGGATTCCAAAATTGAAAATTTTATGACTGGTGACGTTTATATTTACTATATTTACAAATATTGCACAATTTTTAAAAATTTTCTTTTCCCCATAACGAATAAAGTCTTTACGTCAATTAAATAAATAAAACTTAAAAATTTGAAAGTTCTTTGTTTTTTTCAATAATTTTTTTAAAAGTTATAATATAAATTTTTACAACAATAATTTTAATATCGACACAACAATCAATATTTAGAAAGTAGTTCATGTCAACCAATCATATATTTTTATAATTTTATTTTATTTATTTATTGGTAAACCAATTTATCTATTCAAACATCAAAAACCTCCGGTGTTACAAAATTTAATGCTACAAGAATCGAGCAAAAATTTGATATCTGTGATTATAACCTGTGATGTCCGAACGGTGAAGGAGATGGACTTGAAATACATTGTGTTTAGCCCGCACAGACTTGAATCCTATCCTCAGCGTTTCTTTTGAATAAATAAAAACCATTTTATTAATAATTGTAACCTTGGTTACACAATATACAATCACAATAAAAATTTATGTTTTTATTTTTCATTTACAGTTAAAATCGGCATTGGTGCATGAACGCGAAATTTGAATTTGGCGAACGCGAGTGTACACCACACTCGAGTACGAATCTTTGTGAAAAAGCTTGATGGTAGATTATTAATTAATAATCGCGAATCATTTTTTTAATGCATGAGAAAAACCTGTGTGCTTTCAAATGTAGTTTTTATAACAAGTATCATTCGAAATCATTAAAAAAATGTGCATGTGTTCGGGTTGGTAAGTTATGGACGATGGAGAAGCTATATTTGTCAAGAGGCATAAGGCGAAAGGACTACTGTGTTAAAGGTAATTTGAAGAAAACCATTCTCATCTGAAATGATAACTAACAAAGAAATTCCTTTATTTATTTATTGCAGGTAGGGTCCACTTCGTGAGTTTAGCAGCAATTTAGGTTACTAAAGTTTCTTCTCCAGTGATGTATTAGCCAGTGAATTGTTTAAAATTGTAAAAAAATGCAGTTTTGTTTAAATGCAGAAACTTAAGTACTGAAGTAATAATTGATTATACAAACTAATACAGATAACTAATTTTTTTTCCTCGTATATTTTCATTGCTCAACAGTTGGTTAATTCGGCAAATGATGTCATGAAGTTATAAATCAATCTGTTAATCAAGGTTAGATTTAAATACATAGCAAAACAAAAATTAACAATACATTTTGAAAATTTGAACTTGTGAACGCCAAGCAGACTGATATTCATTTGGGAAGTGGTCTCCAAAAATAACTAAAACTGTGGAGTTTAGAATGGCCATTCCAAAAAGCTAAAATTTTGTTATTAATGTATCTTTTTAATTGCATAAATAGTGTTATTCGTAGCTATCTATGCGCAAGAATCTTTTGAGCGAACGGTTTTCCATTCAGAAGAAATATTTCTCCAGTGATGAAGCCAGTTTTTGTGAAAATTTAATAAAAGACTTTTTTTTAATAAACAAAATTATGGTTGGATAATTAATAATGATTGGATAACTAAAAATTTGAGTATATTCTAAAGTATAAATTAATTGATTTCTGTTGTAAACGAATTTATATATTTTTGTATTGTCTGGTTAAAAAACTAATAAGATCTAATTCCGGCAGGTGTGCCGTTGTATCAACTATAAAGCACAACACTCAAAGATTTTTATGAATTGTTTCACAAATAGGCACGAAGAATATGTTATCTTTTAAATATTCCTTTATTGTTGTGTGTACTACCTGGCCAATTGGTCAGTGTGGCATATCGATAAAGGTTTCAACCTTTTTTTTGACAGTTAAGACTAGCGTTTGCACGTGTTGCACATTACATAGTGCATACTGTATCTTGTGTTTCATGTTGTTATGTTCGCCTGATTTGTTATGCTCATTAATAAATTTAATTGCTTTCTGTGTAGTTATTTCACTTATATCAAATTATAAATAAGTAGATAAACAATTCGTATGTGCAATATAAGTTTTAAATTAATTAACACAAATAAGGCAAAGAGCGATAGACACATGTACTGCTTCTTCAACTTTCCTAGTCATCACACCTCACAACATGTGTTTCTGACTCATTACTGTATTGCTCTTTGCCTTAATTGTGTTAACTAATTTATATCAAATTATGTTTATGAATATTAATAATCAGAACAGGAACAAACAAGGTTTTTAAAGTATCGAATCGGATTGCTGTCTGTTGGAAAAAGTACAACACGTGCCCGGTCAAAGTCATAGCCGCCCCATACTATTACATTAATGTTTTCAAAGAGCTTTGTTTATTCGTATTTGAAAAATTGAAGTTGTTTTTAAAGACCTTTGTTTATACTTATTTAAAATTTCATTTTTTACTTTTCAGTATATTTTTGTACTTTTTACTTTTATTTACTTTTTAGAAGTAGCTTCGTTTTAATGAATTTTCAAAAAAGAAAATCAGTGGTGCCCGCACCATAGATTCAGCCTAGAGGTCTACAGATTTTAAAAAAGGACCTGAATAGTAGATGAGTAATTAATATTAGGTAACAATAGGCAATAAATGTAATAAAGATGATTGAACGGTAAATAATTATTTGAAACAAAATCGTTTGTTTTGCTGGCAAATATGAATACTATATTGTATAAAATAGAAATAATTAATTAATTTATCTTGGTTAGTATCCCAAAAATATTTAGATCAGAAAATAAATAAAATTTGTACTTTTTTTTTAACTTACACCGTATCCCGTAGATATATGTAGACGTTTACTGACTTTCCACTGTATCCCTTCACTCACACTTATGTTGTAAATTTGATTAACGGGTATTTAAGATATAAAAATTAAATAGTTATTACACACTTACATACCTACATATAAACTTGATAAATTACTTTAATATGGATTTTTGATTGTAATATGCAGTTAGTATAATTTTTGCTATTAAACTTATAAATATTTAAATTTGATTCATTGTTCTATAGTAGTAATTTATTTTATGTGGAATTATTAACTGGCATAAATTTTTTAAATAATCCTTGTGGTATATCTAGTAATTAACCTAATAAAATAACCTATTAAAGGTTATTACAATTTAGTGTCCGATAACTATACACTGTCTAATAACTTTACGTTGGTTGGGTATTTGAGAAGAATGCGGGACTACTTTTTCTTGTTCCGTCTCGTCTAATCGCGCAGTGCCGTCTCGTTTCGTAAGTTCCGTCCCGTTTCGCGAGTCCCGTACGTATCGCGAGTCCTGCACTTCTCTGGGGACCCACAACGCTGTAATCTAGTAATACAACAAATGAAACATAAGGTTACCTTTCACGAATGAAGCTAAAATATGCAAACCAGCTCATTAATTAAATTCCCTAGTATATCATCTTGAATTTGTTTTGATTGATCGCCAACGCTCATTGACTGAAAAAGTCATCTTGCCTGGTAAGTCATCTTGGCTTCAGCCAAAAATTGATCTCCTACGGATAGCGTAGTGTGGCACTCTAAGAGGAAGATTAAAGAAGTAATATAATTATTGTATATCGTGAAGCTACCCTGTATCTCCGAGTTTTTAAAATTATTTCAACTTTATTTTATCATAATTATCATAACGACTACATTTGGGGAACTTATAAATGATGTCGTTATAGCTGCGATAATAGCAGTTTCATCTAGATCAGGGGTCTCCAAACTACGGCCCGCGGGCCGGATCCGACCCGCGAGCACCACAAATCCGGCCCGCGGGAGCGGGCCTGACATGCCTTGGATTCGGCCTGCGGTAGCGGGCCTGAGGTGCCTTGAATCCGGCCCGCCCTTTAATTTATTTTGATAAATAAAATCAAACAAAGTTATCATACAAAATAATAATCAAATATTTTATTTACCGACTAAAAATGCAATAAATTATTAAACATTATAATATTAGATGTACCTAGTTAAGCGAGATTTTAGCAGTCGAAAGTAAATTGAAATCAATGCTATTATGTTACAAAATTTTAAAGTTCTTGCTGAAATCAAAAAGATGTTATTGTTAACCGCTACAGAGAAATATTAAGTATAAAGCAAGTAATGTAAAAAAAAAGACATTTTCTATCATAAAATACGCAATTATTATTAAGTCATGGATAACAATGAAAATTTTTTTCCGGCCAGTTAAAGGTTGCCTTTAGATTAGTACAATTTTTACTTACTTTCTTGAACTTTGTGAATTTTTTTAACCGTTTTCTAAAAAATAAATGCAAATATTTCTCCGTAGTGGTTTACAATTACATCTTTTTAATGTTTAATAAAAAAATAAAACTGATAATTTCAGCAATAACTTTAAAATTTGATTAAATAATAGCATAGTAGTGGGGCTATGCGGGTTCTACATCAATTTCTTATGGGAATTAACATGGGAAGATTTTAACTGCACTTACTTCCGGTCTCTGACGTCACAGCATTGTTTTAAGTATTTCACCAACATTTAATGTTGGTTTTAATGACGTCACAACGTATAGAACAATGGGGGTTTGGTTTGACATCCTATTCTATAACAATAGGCATTGTTTCCAATCAATTGTTTAAGCATTTCGAAGACAATTACTTCCGGTTTGCTGAAGGTAGGTTCCTATTGTTCACAGGGAGACGCTTAGGCCTTTTTGGCAATGGTTGTGGTTTAGGCCCTTTTGGCAGGGGGCGTGACTTAGGTCCTTTTGGCAACGGGGTGTGGTTTAGGCCCTTTTGGCAGGGGTTGTGACTTAGGCCCTTTTGGCAACGGGGTGTGGTTTAGGCCCTTTTGGCAGCGGGCTGTGGTTTAGGCCCTTTTGGCAATGGGGTGTGGCTTAGGCCCTTTTGGCAATGGGTGTGGTTTAGGCCCTTTTGGTTTAGGCCCTTTTGGCAATGGGGTTTGGGTTAGGCCCTTTTGGCCACGGGATTTGGCTTAAAGCCCTTTTGGCCACGGGGTGTTTTTGTATGACAAATAAGTAGATTTAATATCGATGAGTAACAAGCAGTGAGATCATTAAATAAACAAACAAGCAGTTTATGCATTAAATAAACAATTACGTAGTAAATTTTAGGGGCCCGCAAGGTAAATATTATATTTTTAGAAAAAAATTTTATTTAAGTAGATTTGATATCGATGAGTAACTAATTACATAATTAAATAAACAAACAATTACCTAGTAGTATAAAATTTGTTGGGGCCTGCAAGGTAAATATTATAATTTTATAAAAATTTTTTATTTAAGTAGATTTAATATCGATTAAACAAACAAACAATTACCTAGTAGTATAAAATTTGTTGGGGCTCGCTAAGTAAATACTATAAATTTTAAAGAATAAAAAATTTAACCACCCCCCACTCCAATTTAAAATTATTATAAATATAAAGTTTTTTTTGGAGTAATATAATATTCGAGCGCGTCAAGTCAAGAAATCAAAATGTCTTTAAATAACAAGCGTAAAGCAGTTGATAGTGAAAACAAATCAGTGAATTGTAAAAATATAAAAGTTGATGAATTGGATCAGCAGCATAGTGCAAAACCCAAAGAATTGTTATACCAAACAGCATATTATTTAAATAAATCTAAAAGCAAGAATGTTGGATTAGGGTTGGATCCATACGAATTTAATGCAGGATTAATATTATCGAGTTCAAAAGGAATAGAAATATTTCTAACCGAATTTGAATGGAATGTTATCATTAGCAACAAGTGCCATATTGAAAATTACTTTAGTCGTAGTGATCCTCAGTTCGAATTCATATCCCAGTATATAACAGGACTAATTGTGGAACCGGCAAAGATTAATGAAGATTTGTTAATCAAAATTTCAAAGGATGATCGTTATATTTACTTGGGGGAAGAAAGTGTAAAAGGAATATTTCAAATTGATGAAATCATTCAAGTTCGAATAGGAAATTTAAAAAATTTAAATTTTAAAAATTATTTCCATGAAACTTTATATTCCTGCGTAGAATTGGGTGGCGATATCTTGGATAACGTTCGTTATATGGCACAACCGACTGACGTGAACTGCAGTGATGAAAATTTGTGCATCCTGATTGAAATCTTGGTTCTTCGACCAAATATAATTATGGAAGCGGTTCAGAAATTATTCATTTAAAATGGTTGAAGTGAGACATACGGTTTATTCAATAGATGTTCAAGGATTTAATATACCTCAATTTATACCAAAAGAACTAGCAATTTATGACGGTGAAACTATAAAACATTATCTTTTTAAATCACCATGTCTGTTTAGTGAACTGAATGATAAATTCAAATTTCAAGTGCATTGGTTAGAAAACAATCATCACGGCATACCTTTCAATTCCGGTTCAACGGATTTAAAACACTTTAGTGAAATTGTAATTCAGGAAACCGAAAAAGCCGACGTAGTATTTTGCAAAGGACATCAAAAATTTAACTGTCTTGAACCCATTTTGGGGAGAAAAGTTTTTCAACAACTTGAAGATGAGGACGACTTGGAATGCACCTTTTATCCAGAAGTCCCTCTATGTAATAATAATCATAAATTTGAAATGTCATTTTGTTCGATAAACAATGCCATAAAATTATACAATAGTATTTGTTCAAAAAATTAATGTAATTATCTCATCAAAGATTTAATTAAAAATTTAAAAAAATGTTTATTTATTTAAGATTTTAATTTACAAAAAACCTACAGTTACTAACCTTGACTAAAAAGAAAATAAAAACAAATGAAAGACATGAAATTTTTTATTATTATCCAAGAAGTATATGGAAGAGGTTCATTTGGGTAGTGAAGCTAAAATATTATAAGTTCGATTATTAATTAATGATAATATGAATTCTATATTGATATTATCAACCATTTTAAATGGTACATTTTATATTATAGCTTGCCCCAAAAATGTTTTGTATGGATATGCCTGTTTGGAGTACGAAAATGATTTAAGCGAGGCTAATAATAATTGTTCATGGAAATTAATGGATGTAACAAAAAATGTAGATATTTGTACATTTACGATCGATTTTGAATCACATGACAGTTTTAATTACAAGTTGAAATTAATCGATAATTCAACAAAAAGTATCGAAACGAAATGGGAAAAAGTTCGAATTAATTGTAAAATACCCCACGATGATAACTTTCTCATCTGTCAAAGTGTCTTTGGAACTACTACAATGTTTATTTTAGGAATCTGTGTATATTATTATTATTATTTAAAGAAACTCAATGTAATTAATAAAACCTATGACATCGATTGTAACTAATACTTACATTATAATGAGATTTCCATTTGTATACGAGTATATTCAAAGAAAAAATACAAAGGTACTAATTTAATACATATGTTTTATTTATTTATTTAAAAAACATTAATCTTACATTGGATTTACAACACCTGTAAACGGATTATAATTATATACAGAGTCGGTCAAAAGTAAAGAATAAGCAATCGTATTGACAGGAAAGTCCTTTAACGATTCAATTTCTAATTTAATGCTTAACATGGGCTCTTCAGCATGCTCGTTTTGTTTTGACATATCAATAACAAATATCGGTTCTTGTTTAAACATTTGGAAATCTAAAAGCGGTTCAGTTTTATCGAAATATTTCGTTTGGAAACTTATATAATCATCATAAGCGAGAGCATATCGATTTTTACTAAAATCGTTGTGTCTTTTCTCGTAAGGATATCGAACATGATTTATGAATCCCACAACATCGCTGATTTCACATTCGGATAAAGTGGAGGCATTTTCTAATCGATTATTTCGTTTATTGGTTTGGAAGGCTACAAATAACCATCGCGGGCGTCTGTTTTGAACGGTGTTTTGGATTGCCCATATTAACATATTTGTATGCGTTGGAAGCGCGGGATAATGGAATAAATGGCGGGAATGAAAGCCGATTTGAACTTCTTTTTCATGATTTATATTATTATAAATTTGGAGCTTTGCAGAATCGCTTGGGGTTATATGAGAAACTTTCCAATTAATTTTTGTAATTTTTATTGTCACCTCGGTGTCGCCTTTGTAGACATCTTCATCCGATTTAGATCGGATAAGGATAAGTTCCTGTCTCATATTAATTATGTTCTTTTTGTGTCCCGCAGCAAAACCGAGGACATGACTAAGAGGTATCATGACTGTAAAATTTTTCTTTTCCGAATCGCATATTTTAGATTCCGCGCCATCAAGACTCCAACCGGCATTAGATAATGCAGTAACATCATCTTTACTGTATCCGCAACGACCATAAAGTAACGATGATATGCCCGGAGTTCTACAAGAATCGATCACGGCGTCCCCCAACTGGTATCGTATTTCTTCAAAGAGAAACAAGGGATCGTTGAGTTGATAGGTTTTGGTGCCATCTTTGGGACTGATTGTGCCTTCGATGTAAATTTTACTTGCATAAGTAGCAGTTATTAGCTCCCCTTTCTCGATCACAATTCTAATCTCGTCCGAGTTAGAAAATGAAGTATTGTATGGATGATACGTATGAATAGAATTTTCCACAACCAAATCCTTGTTAAAAACGTCCGTAAAAATGGTGCTTAATGACTGTTCTTCTTGCATTTTTTTATTTTATAGCCCAACGATTCTAAAATTTTTATTTCTGCAGGTGTTACACGTTCAGTGTACGTCGATTTAATGATGTTGGAGGTGTAAGTAGGGGTTACTTTTATATTATTGAGATTTAATCCCATTACGTTTTAATTCTAAGCGAATTGTTACTTGTTCGGAGCCGAAATCAACCAGTTGTCCGGTTTGATCTACAAGCCTGAGGGTTATGTTGTGAATAGAATTAGTCAGTACAGGTAAATATATAGGTATGCTAGGCTCCTTAATTAGCCTATATCCTGGCTCCACCGACACGTCAAATTCGAAAATTGTATGACCTTGTAATCCATTTCTATACGATCCCCCGATAATGTTGCAGTCCACATGTACATTTGTGGCTCGCATTATTTGAACATCGAGATTGGACTCGTGTCTGATGTCTGCTTGTAATACTTGTTTAGAAAATCCTAGCATTCGTCCAATAGAATCGGGTTTAGTAAAGTCAATTTCAGTTGATGAGGTAATTTCACATTTTAAAGTATTGGTGTTGGCTTTTAACACAAATTTATCACCTACGGAATCTTTGATGATGTCGTACAACTCATTAATTTCATAAGCACCGGGAGGAATAGTACAAATTTTATCACCATAATAAAATTTGTCATTTCCTTTAAAAATATTTTTTATCGAATTACATCCGTAAAATCCAATCAAACCTAAAACATATTCATGTTTCGAATCTAATTGAATTGGAGGATAATAATCCACGCTTAGTTCATTACCGACACCCGTCAAGGTCAATGTACACGACATGATTAAAACAATAACGACTGTTACAAATATTTATTCATACAAAAATTTTAAACATAAATGTCCGCAAACCACCGTGTTGTACGATTGAACGCGATTATAATTATAAACAATTTTACAATTTTTAAAATATTTTACTAGTTCTATACTAGGCCTCAAATCCCCGAAACTGTCAAAATACAATACATTATTTTTGGATTTCTTATATGCAACCCAGTGGGTGCCCCTATTACAATTTAAATCTAAATTGACAATTCCACATTCGTACTTTTTAGGTTTTGCAGGTAAATTATCTCGCATGTATACGCCTCTAAAATTAGGAATATCGGCAGCATACTTTCTTAAATCAATATCAGTTAGAGGTCTCCGAGGCAAATTATTTAGTTTTTTGAATACGGCTTCAAAAATAATGCGCTTCCGGTTTTGTACGGTTTGAGATATAATGCTTCACCTTTCTTCCCCATGGCGATAGCTTCCATCATTTTGTTATGTCTTTGACCTTCTTCCAATTGTCGTTTTGACAATTTTGCTTTATTGACGGCCGATGCTATGCCCGAAGCACCCCCTGCCAGCGCTCCAACCGCTGATAATCCGGCAAATAAGGGTATTAGGAAAGGTAGGATACCACCCTGCTTAGGCATAGGTATAACTCGAGGAATTTTAACATTCTTTCTACCTCCAATACGTTTGATTACTCTCTTTGCCACGACAAGAGCATTCTTGATATCATTTTTATTGGTTCCGGTGCCGCGTAATATTTTATTTATAATTCCTTTGCCAAATACGGTCTTGCGCTTACGGCAACCCATACCGAACTT